>JANXJC010000078.1:33892084-33907482 GCA_027564655.1 Leptodon cayanensis
AGTAATTTCTGATGTACAGACTAGTACCATATCTGTTTTAATATGGCTGTTCTGTTAATTGTTCCAGTATTACAGCTTTTGAAGAAATGATAGAGCCAATCAGACTTCATGAAGATGATAAAGAACAAGAAATTGCAGATAAAATGAAGGAGAGTGAACCTTGGAGGATAACAGATAATGAACCTGAACTTCACAAAACAAAGGTGCTCTATTCTTTAAACAGTTATGTTAAATGTTGTCAATTTTTTTTCCCTCCTCCTTCTGGCATTTGTGGATATAATTAATAAGCTGATTCTTGTTATTCTCTTCCATAGATGCTTTTATGAATAACTCATGGAAAGCAGCATCTTTATAGTTAATGAACTAGTTAATTCCTTGCTGTTCCAGATGTCCACAAACAACCTCAAAACTTTTCAGTGAGATACTTGCAGCAATTCATTCTTGTCTGCTGATAGCTTGTTTCTGCAGACACTAGCCCGCAGGCTAACTAGACTTCAACTCATCTGAGAACAACAGAACTGTAAGAAATGGTTAACTTAGAATGTTTACTGGAAAGTTAGTTGACATAAAAGAGAACTGAAAATTACTGAGGAAGCTACCTCAGACGTTAAGACAGGTTAGGGTAATAAAAAAGGGAGGGCCATTATGGAGATAGGCTTACCAAATGAAGATGGGGCTTCACTTCTGGAAGACCTGCTCACTGTGAGCTTATATAAGTTAAAAGAACCTTGAAGAGAGCATAAAGGGCTCTTGCTTCCAGGAGCTTTGGAGGATGGTATCATTATTAGAGGAACTATCTTAAATTTAGCTTTCATAGTACTTTGCTTATTTGCACACTTTAAGCTTACTGCTTTCTTCTCTCGCAGCCTTGCACCCATAGGTATTTCAGAAAAAGTGAACAGGTTGCCAAACTGAGGTGGAAGTACATGCTTTCTGTAGATGACTCATACCAATTGATCATAACTGTTTTTAATTTTTCTTGAATAATTGAAGTTTTTGTAGTTTTATATAAAAGATCTTCCTAACAAGTTTCATTTTAATTGCAGACTTATCGCCAGATTAGGCTAAATGAGTTGCTGAAAGAACATTCAAGTACAGCTAACGTAATTGTCATGTAAGTAAATGATTTGCACTGTTATCCTAATTGATATAGAACTGTAATTCGAAATATAAATATGTGTAAATACAAGTTAGGACAAAGCCTGTGCCTTGCCATTAAAGTGTAGAAATGATCAAGGAGGTTTCAGTGCTGAAAGTATTTCTGAGAAGTATGGAGCTACTATCCTGATGACGAAAAATGGCCTGTGTAGTTTTGTGCGTCTGATGCGCTGCTTTAGGTGATTACCTCTATATTTGTAGTGCAGCTCAGGATTCTCGCATTCCTTCCACTCCAACATGCCAACTATTCCTCTCTCTTTCAGATCCTTCCTTTCAGTTCTTTTTCTAGGAAATCTCTCTAAAGTTAGATCATCATCCTTTTGATGGATTTCCATGGAATTACATTTGGTGTCAACAAGCAGAATGTAGGTTTCTTCACTGTGTTTTTCTTCAGGAGCCTGCTTCAGAGCTCCATGAAGTAGTACTACAAGTGAAGTTTGAGTAGAGCACATAGACTTGTAGTAGTTTTTTCAAAAGAAGAGTATGGCATGTTTTGGAAGGGTTGTGAGAAGGAATATCAGACTGCACCAACCTGGCATCATAAGAAAAAGCTGTATCATAAAATCTTGAAGAGTCTTTCAAGAAACTCTCTTCAACTGAGAGCTCTCCATGAAGCTACCTGAATACAAAATGGTTGTAAGAGGCCAAAAGTGTGGGGTAAATAGATGTAAAGGCCTGTGGTGCTTAAGATACGAACTCTCAACTCATCAACTGAATTCTGAGGACAAAAAAAAAAAAAAAAACCAAACCTAAAAAGGTTAGGAAATTTAACTTAATTTCTACCTCTTTGCAGAATTATACTTTATATTTATATAATATGACTTGTACTCCACTGGGTTATTCTAATTGTTGAATGCTTTTCTTCCCTTGTGAATTGTAGGAGTTTGCCAGTTGCACGAAAAGGTGCGGTTTCTAGTGCACTATACATGACCTGGTTAGAAGCTCTTTCTAAAGATCTGCCACCAATTCTCCTTGTTCGTGGGAATCATCAGAGTGTTCTCACCTTCTATTCCTAAGACTACTGCACATGGAACAGCTGTGATGAAATGGTACTTCAGTCCCCAGGGGAGAGTGGCTGACATGGTCTATAGTTTATTAACATCACAAAGGCAAAAAGTGACTCTCACTATTTCACTGACTTGAAAGCACACAAGGAAAGTCACTGTATTTCTAAAGTTGTGACATCTTCAGTTTTATTCTATATTTTCTGTAACTTAATCTTGCTTAATGGGGGAGGATTCCTTGTTAGACTGAAGAACAAGACAAGCTTTTTGTTTGCTATTTGAATAGCAGCAATAAAATTTTTATTTTTGATCAATGAAAGGATTATAGATTTATAAAAGCCTTTTAGCCTTGAGGTGCCTTCTGAAATTAACCAAATCTCATCCGTACATCCTATTTTGTGAATTTATATAGAATGTCAAAATCTGCCTTCAACTAAGAGTTTAGATTAGACTTCCTTTAGTTTCTAGTCTCTTCCATATTACAATAAAAATGAATGCTGCTTTTCAGTCTTCCATTGAGCTATTAGTTCTTAGTACTGTATGTTTTCTATTGTCAGAAACTTTTTGGTTTTTTATTATTATATCTGTTAGATTTAAAGGTGAGAATTGGGGCAGGTCAGTTGAACTAAAACAAGTTCCTGATGTTATTGTCAAGACTTCATACTACTAAATTTTGTAACAGTTGAAATAAAAACTAGTTCTACTAGCAGAGAGGATTGTTTTCTCAAATTTGACAATGTGTACTACTTTGGCACTAGTCTGAGATACACACCTTACATTAGCTACCTTGGTGAAGGATACTGGGTCAATCTTTGCTCTGTAGCTCTGATATGAAACCAAATTCATCTTACTGGCTGAGGCTTTCTATCTTACTAAAAATTAGAAGAAAAGAAAAAGACCTGTCCTAGTTCTTGACCTATGGTTTTTTGGTGTCACTTTCAAATTATTTTTAAACAAAACTCAACTTAAGGCTTGAATGGGGATAATATAAGCAATGTGATGCTATCTAACAGAAAACAGTAAACACTATGTGGAATCTTGCTATCCAATATGAAATGTAAAGCTACAGTTCTCTCGCATTTTTCAACAAATGGTTAAAAGGACCACTAGTTACTAGGGGAGATGTTTTTAGGTCAATTCATTGAGTTGTCAGAAAATACATTTAGTCTTATTAAATAATACTCAGGTTTGATCGTTTAGCAATTTAGATCTATTCCATACATCCTACTTTATACATTTTCTGTGTTCAATAAAGAAACTGCCAATATTGTGTGCCCTTTCATTGTATATTTTGAAAACTTCATAATTTAGTCTACTATGAACACCTACACAAGCAATTTCACTTGAGCCTTTGTATAAAGGTTAGTAATGTGAACTGTTTTTTAAATTCCTAATATATTTTGGATAGGAAGGATTGCCTAAAAACATTTCACAAGCTTTTGATATTAGCATTGGACATGCTACTGGATTGGTTTACCAGTGGTTGGGTGACTTTCATTTAAGGATGCACAGAAAAGGTGTATTTTTATGCTAAATACAAGATCAAATTGAAATGTAACTGTTCCTTTTGAAGGACAAAGCATAATCATTGTGTGGCAAGGTAGAGCTTCAAGTTGTTGTGATTAAAGATAAAAATATTCTACACAGTGCAGTATACACTGTTGTCTCATTCTTGGTAAACTGCAAAAAGTCTTTTTTTGCTGTTTCTGTCAATTGGATTTGAGACTATCGAATCATTTAACTTAAAAAAAAAATAAAAAAACAAACATGCATGTTTTGCTGCTAAGTGTGAGATAACTGATGCCAGCATGAACCCAGCTTGTTATGATAAACATTATAAGACAAGACAGTTTGCAGTAAAAGTGCTGTTTCCTTCCAGGTAGAGGGGGTGGGGATCAAACTTACCAACGTATCTATAACAGATTTTACAATGTTTTTTAGGGGTAAGGATGTCACATTGTGAATATGGAATCATTGCCATGTTTCTTCTTGTTTCGTGGGTTACATTCTTTTGAACAGATGAACAGTAAGGCATGGACTTAGTGCTGCTATCTTAAAAGAAAATAAAAAAATGTGCACAGGTACACTGATTTAAAAGGTTTTTTGCCCATTCAGGAAACCATTGCTTGTGATCTGTAACACAGAAACCAAATGAAGTGTGTGTATACATGCATATATGTGTATAAAATTATATAAAATATATCTAAATATGCATATGGGGATAGTTAAGATAATGTCTGTGAAATAATGTAGGATGCTTTTCACATGCACTCTCAGAAGTCCACTAACGCTAGGCATGAGGTCAAGTTTCAAGATTATTTGCTACACTAAAATTTCAACAATTAATGGTAATCGTTTGCGACAGATGCCAGTTAGTGGCAGTCACTCCAACTTCTGCTTTGATTTTGACGCCAAATTTAGTTATGTTCCAATCATTATTAATTACTTGAAAAATGAAATCACTTACACATGGCAATTCATACCTTCTGTAGATTAGGTTTCTTTGTATGGGTTTAGAAAGACAGTAGTAGCTGGAGAAAATCAATTATTTATTTGTTCACTTATATTTGTATTAGGTTTCCTTTTACATACATTCTTTTTATATGCTTTTTCTGACATGACATATTTTAAAATAACTGAAGATAATTTAAAGATTTGAGTGTTAGTGGGTTATGGCCCACTTGGTTTGAAGATGTAAGATTTGATACTGTACTGTAACTGTCACACACAAATGCTTTTCTAATGTTTTAACGTAATTATTGCAGTTAATACTTTGTACCAGGGGGATGTCACTGCAATAAAAGGAAGTGAATTCAATACAACTGTCCTGCCTAGCAAAGCTTTTTTTTATTGCGGGGGGGATGTAGGGAATAATATTCATAGTTTAACAGATTAATGCTGAAAATAGTTTGTGATACGCGAATATGCTTATTGCACGCATCTGATACTTACCTTTATTGTGAAATTTGCATAGGACCATGAGTAGAACTTAAAGCCATTCAGGTGTCAGATACAAGGAGACAAGTGTTCCATTCTCAGGGGGAATGTTTGCTGCTACTGAGCTAGGAACAGCAGTGGTTGCATAAGAGAAATAAACCTTGTTTCACTCTGTAAAATTTGTCATGACTTGCCAGACAATGCAGACCAGTCTGCAATATGTGGTATGTTTTAAGCTGAAACATTAGTATCTGAAAATTTGTTCCTATTACAAATGCAGTTTGTTTTGCCTCTGAATACAGTGAAGGACTGTTCAACTCCTCTTTCTTCCTCAGAATAGTAGTCCACTGGGATATGAGGAAGTATGTTGGGAAAATAACTTGTAAGATTTAGTTGCAAAGCCACTTGTAAGCAAGACCCGTTTGGCCTTAACTCCAGTAATGTACGAAACTAGTTGAAAAATCTAAGTTTAAAAGTATAAGGAGAAATAGCAACTTTCCTCATATCAAGTGATACTTAGAACCACTGAAGAACTTTTTAACCTCATCAATTTTGGTGTTTCCTAGTGTAGCTGGATGACTGAGCATTTTTATTTGAAAATTAATGTCTAATAAATTCAGACCTCTGCTGTATATATCCTTAATTTACGAAATACTTGTGGATTAATTTTTCCATGCATTTAAATCTAGGCCTTGTGAGTGAGGTCTGGAGGCCAGTGGAAAGGGAATGCTTGTTAAAAATACGCGGCCAGTTTCTATGGCATTGGCTCTAACCTGTTTCAGTATCTAACGAGGTAGAGGGGAAGGTACGTAGCAGTTTTTCTAGATCCTCCTATTTGCTGCAGAAGTGGTTGATTTAAATGACACAGTACCATTAGCTGAATTCACAGATAAGTGACTTCACATATGCTTTTGAGGCTAAAACATGAAAATTGGATCAAGGTTGATCGCATCACTTGGCTACGCAATCAAACAGTGAAGGTTCACACTGCATAGTAACCTGTTACAGTTTTGTTTTGAAACAGAAAAGCAGGACTCCATTCACCTTGGCGAATGTTCTTCATTAGTCTAGTTACACTTCTTGTACAGCCTCTGTGGAATCTTGTAAATCCTGCCTCTACACCTAAAACCTGGTTTATGTTCAGCTGGAGCGGGAGTTAGGATTCCGGTCTGTGAGACTACAGAGGCATTGAATGGCGTTCTGCTTCAGTACCACTGCCTTGCTTCCCTCTGATGCAAGCTGGAAACTTCTGGGCCCTTTACCAGTGCACCGTCAATCTTTCTTGCTACTCTGCCTCTTGACAGCATGGTGTTAAGAGTCTGGATTAGGTTGATGGAGGCTGATGCCTGCATTTAGGAGAGCAGAGAAATAAGCTGGTGGAAATCATCATTTGGTTAAATTTTTGAACTGGAAGAGTAAAAGTTGAAGCAGTAGCATGCAGCTTCTCCAAACAGAAGCAGGGAAGACCTTTTTCTTGAAATGCTGAGGCGCCTCGTGTGCCCTGAGGTCCGTCTCACAATGACAAACTGTACTCTGTCCTTTGGGCTGTATACATCAAGCTTGATGACAAGGTGCACAGCCAGGAGGTTATCTGCGTGACCAGGCATAAGCCAAGCCCATGCTGACTGCTTACTGGTGTCCGTAGGCACAGAACTGTGAACAGAAGGAAACCGAGAACAATTTCTTTGCTGGTCTCTCCCTTGGATCTGCTCACTCTCCCTTCCAGAACAGGTTGGCTTTGTAGCTCCACGAATCTGCTTGACCCCCACCCCCCGCCAGCCTGCCTTCCTTCCCGGCCTGCAGTGCTTGCGTGGGCCCAGGCGTGCTGAGCTGGCACTGCGCAGCCACGTTCACCTGCATGTCACAGCGTAATGGGGAGAGGGAGGACGGGATCGTTCGGGATTTAAAATGCTGGGCAATGCCAAATTTAACTTTTTCACCACCCTCGCTCCGAAGGGCCCCCTTTCGGACCCCTGGCTGTGCGGGGCGCTGTGCATCCTCCGCGAGCGGCTGCCCTTGCTGGCTTGCCATAAGCCTGCCCTTCTGTGAAGGGGTCCGATGTTAGCCGACGCATGGTGGTGCGTGCTGGAAAAGTGTTTTTGTTATGCTTCCGTGAAATCTTGCAAAACACGCTGTTAGCAGGACTCTCGTGGCTGTAGCACCTGGACGCGAGAGAAGGGCCTCACAACCCTGCTGCCGCCCTGGGCGGCGGGGGGGGATCTGGGGAAAACCGACGCTGACGAGCTGTAGCCGAAACGACTTCTAGTGCGAGGCTCTGGGTCAGGGTGCCTCGTCTTCGCAGTCCCCCGGTTCCCGCCCGCAGTAATAATTACAAAATCCTGCTAATAAAGCACGATTTTGAGTGAAAGAGAAGAGGAAGCGCTGTTGTGCGAGCGGTTTCCTAGGAATTCAGACTGGAAGAGTGACGCCAGGTGGCACTGCCGTCCTCCAGCAGCTCGGGGAGCGCCCGGAACGGGGCTGCCGGGGACGCGCCTCTTGCGCCGCGCCCTGCCTTGCGTGGGCTGAGCGGCTGCGTGCTTCGACTAAACTTAACGCCTGTCAGCGTAACAGTGTTCTTTTCCATTGAATTTTTCGTGATTTTGACTGTGGATTGGAGAAAAGTTTAATGTTACGCCCCCCCCAGCCGTGGGAAAAATACTCTGGTTTTGTTCTGAAGGATGCAGGAATCTCTGTGTAGATGTTGCCTGTTGAGTTCGAACAGCCTTTTTACCACCAAGTAACCACCATTTCATAAAGCACTGGGTGTTGCTCGCCTTTCTCAGTGGCTCTTTCCAGCTGTGTTAACCTTAGAGAGCAGAAGGATAAACGGTGCAGGCAGAGAGAGAAGAGAGGTTAGAAAACAAAACAGACCGACATGTGCCATCAGTTTCAGAGTGATCCATAACATTTCAGCAAGGTATTTTTGCTTCATAAGTAACAAACAAGACAAGGTCCACCACCTTTTACAAGTACAGAGGTATGAGCAAGATGATGAAAGCTTTATGTCATCCCAAAATATTCAGGTACTGGCTATTTAAAGTATTGGAGGACACTGAATAGTGTAGCACTAGGCACTTCCAAGCTTATTAAGCTTGAGAGTAACTTTATTGCTCTGTTGAAGTGTTTTACAACTAATAACTAAATCTTGGAACATCTCTGCAATTAAATTTGTCTCTGCAAAACAGATGGTAAAATAGAGTCATAAGCAAAGGATTTCCAAGGCTCCGGCTGGGAATTAGACAGCTGGGATTAGCCTTGAAACATCCTCACTCCCAGCCCTGTATGGTCCTTCATTCTTTCAGACCAAGCTGCCTGGCTGGCTGGTTTAACCACAGTGTTGCAAATTATAGGGACTCTTGAACAATTCGTTGTACTACTGTTACCAATTACGTAGATTAACATTTAGAACAGTATTTAAAAAAATTATACATGAAGCAGGGGATGGAATACATGTACAAAAGGATATGCCAGATAATCCAATGTTAGCCTATGTGTTTTATAAATATTTTGGTCAATTTAGTGCAGCTCATCTCTGATGAGCAGTGGGGGTAAAGAAAAAAAAAAGCAAAACAGATGTAAAGTGCAAAAATGTAAGCACAAAAGATAAGCATTGTTGCTTGTAGTAAAACATGGTAGTTTAAGCACTGGTAACCTAGAAATCACAGAGGTCAAAGCACAGTGTCTGCCAAGAGGAGCTTGCACCTCAAAGGAAATGACATTTTATGGAGTCAACCAACAACAGCCATTCACAGTATTAACATACGAAATCAAGGCTAACCACAGAATTGTGTGGGCTTTCACATGCGATTTTGGCTAACTTCATATAGAATTTCATTTTACTTTTGATTGCACACTTGAGTCTTGTTAATTTTAAGAGTTTTTTATTCTCATTAAAATCTTTCTGTGTCCTTCAACTAGCAATAGTAGTATTTCAGACATAGTAGGATTTATTGGGAAAACTCAAGCTTTGGCAAATACATGCCAAACCTTACTAAGCACTCTTCATCCATGACATTTTTATTTTAATTGTATTGCAGGGTTTGGGGTGCTTTCTTGTTCTTGCCATGTTTGTAAGCTCCTAGAAAAATGAGGCTTAATTCTCAGCTGGGACCTGGGAGTCACCATGATGCAAATAATTCCAACAGGTAAAAAAAAAAAAGAGGTTATGATTATTTGTCAACTCTAGGAAGTCATCATCCACTCTAGCCAGAAAACAGATCTGACTTTTTCCATCCTCTGCTATTGGCCAACCCTGAAACTCTTAGGTCATTCTAGAAAACTCATTCTGTCCCAGACACAAAACATTCCAGTATTAATTTATGATTTAGAGTCTGTCTTTGCAAATGTATCTGTGCACCATCATTCCAAATGCATCATAATCTAGAAATTTTCACTTTCCCACGATTAGGCAAGGTTAGTAATAAAAAGCATCTTCTCCTACGGTAACTTTGACTACAGGCAGTGAGTCTCTAAATATAAAGGGCAATAGGTTCTGAGTTTGTAGAACTGTCCTTGTTCTGACAGTAATTAACCATATTCTGTGGCAGCTTTTACACCAGGAAGTGACTTAGTGGCAGATGTGGAATTCAGATCAAATCCTGGTTTCTAGCTTTTGCTGTGAATACTAGGAATATTCTCTCTTCCCTTTAATGGAAAACACTTTTAAGTTAATTTGTTGTAATTACTTCCAACTTTAAAACATTCCTGTGCTGTGGGATAATTAATTGTTAGTGATAAAGAAAAATCAAATACATAACAGAGCTTGTTCCTTCAGTCCATAAACATAAGGTAAGATCCAAGCTATCTACTCCCCAAATCTAACCAAAAGCAGGAAAAGATGTCATGTAGTTTCACTGGCTTCACTACAGTATGTGGATGGTTCTTTCAAATTAGTCTGTGGTATACAGAGCTTGAAGGAATGACAAGGTTCTTCCTGAGGCATAAGATTTTCATGATGGCAGAAGCAATGGTGGGGCTGGTCAGGTTATGTTGTCTAACAGATTTTTGAAGTTTGTATTGTTCGTCTCCCAGGTGAGCCATTAGTGAGGAGTTATTTATGGACAGGGTACAATTTCTTTTTCTTAACTTTAAAAAGCAGTAGAGAAATTATTTTACTCTCCCACCCACCCACCTTGCCCTGCTTTAGTAAGAAAGCTGTGATTTTAAGAAATGGTATGTGCATTGTTTGTTCTTGCTGGTTTTTTAAGAACAGTTTATAAAACCAAGCTCCAAGTCCTTGTCCATGAGCAAATAACACACAGAAGGTTTTAAGATATCGGGCTCTATTTTGGGGGAGTTTTCATACTTGTAAAATAAATAATTTTAGGAGAGATCTGTGGAGGTTGTCTAGCCCAACCCCCTTCTCAAAGCATCTCCAGGTGTATCAGATTGCTCAGGGCTTTGTCAGTTTGAGTTTTTAGTACCTCCAAGCCTCTCTGGGTAACTATTCTAGTGTTTGAATAACAAGTTTTCATCATAAGGATGGTCAAATCAGACTTTCCCATGTTGCAACTTGCCTGTTGCCTCTCATCCTATTGTGCACCAGGAAGAATCTATTCTCATTAGGTTACTGAAGACATGAAAAAGATCTCCCTACTGCCTTCTCTTCTTAAGCTGAAAAAAATCAGTTTTCTGAGTCTCCTCTTACATGTTGCATGCTCCAGCCCAGTCACCAGTCATCTGGGTGACTATGCTGGACTTGCTTATTTCCTTAGTATTTTGCTGCAAGTGAACTGAAGCCCATTTTATTGTTCTTCACATCTCTCACTAGTTTCAATTTCAACCATGCTTTGGATTTCCAAATTTCATCCCTGTACACTTGGTCAATGTACTGGTATTCGTCATGGGCAGCCAGTCTGTGCATCCACCTTCCGGGTACTTGTGTTTGATTGCATGCGGAGGTTGTTTTACCTGCACTCGCCTTCTGCCATGCTCGCTTAACTTCCTGCACATCTGATTGGAAGGTTCTTGTGCTTTTAAGAGGTTGTTGGTGATGATCAGCTGGCTTTTCTGGGTCTCTTGGCCCTGTAGAGCACTCTTCTGTGGGAATCTGCTACAGAGATCTTAAAAGAAGGCAAAATCTGCTCTCCTGAAGTCCAGGGCTGTAATTCTACCTTTTGTCTTGCTCACTTCTCTCAGGATTTTAAACTCCACTCTTTGTCATAGTCGCTGCAGCCAAGACTGATCTTGGCCTTCACCACCCCAGCCAATTCTTTCTTGTGAGAAAACAGAAAGATAGAACTGCAGAGTTCGTCCTAGGTGGCTTTTTGAGCAGCTGCATCAAGAAATTATCACCGAGACACTTAAGAAATCTCCTGAATTGCTTTCCCAGCTGTATTGCCCCTCCAAAAGATATTGCTGTGTTTAAAATACCCTGGAAGTACCAGAGCCTGTGATCAGGTAGCTTCTTCCAGTTGTCTATTTCAAGTATGTTCTGAGACATTTATACATATGCTCTTAGGAAAATAGAAAGGAATATAAAGTCACCTGCAAAAATGTTAGAGGCATCCCATGTCTTGACTTAGGAGCTGAGAGTCAAGAAAATTTAGATCACTCTGCCACTACAGTAGCTGTGAAATAATGTCAAAGCCAACTGGCAGAAGATGAATGCCTGTGAATGAGATTGTATGGTTCCGAGTTCTGTTTTGGAGAGGACATCATAAGTGTCATAAGGGAATTTTAAGATGGGAATTTAAATGGAAACCATTAACTGACACATTCAGTTCACCTAAGGATGAAAGAAAGATAGAACATGGATTAGAGAGATTAGTGGAGTGCATGGTTTTGGTGTGAGGAGAAAATTGGGAAGTTAGAGGATAAGGACACAAGGGATAGACTGAGAAGATGCGTGAACCATGGAGTAGAATTGGCGGTAAATAGATGAGTGCCGAAAAGAGGAGAAAGGCCACATCTTTGTCACCTGTTTTGCTCTCACTCTTCCGGAAAGAAATTAAGGTCCTGTGTTTAAAGGTAAGGTGACATAAAAAGGCATTGGAGAAGTGTTATAGGATACCTGGATGTGCAGATGTGGGCTCTTACACAAATGAGGGTGCATCTGAAGGAAAAACTTTGTAGGGGACGTAATCAGCTTAACATTTTGAATTATTCTTGTTATTTCCATTTTCTGTCAGAGCTTGTGTGTGGAGAGTATGAATGCCCTCTGTGCATACTAATTTTTTTTTAAAAAAAGCACAGTGTACTATGGAAGTGCTTAAAGCATTTTGGTATTTTTTTCTCAGTTTTTTTTTTTAATCTTTTTTTCTTCATAATTAACCATTTAGTTATAGAATACTTGATATTACTTGTATCATTGAAAATTTGGGCTTTTGACAGCTTATGTGGACCATATTCTGGACACTGCTTCCTCCTGCTTTTTAACAAATCTTGCTTTTTGTCTCGGTCACTTCAGAGTATTTATTCTTTGTTGCTTTCATAACCAGCTTTCATCCTTGTGTGCTTGTTTGATGTAGACTGTATTCTAAATCTGAATGCATAGTTCTTTGATATGCTACTACAGTAGCATGACAGAGTCTCTGTATATTTATGAGGGTTGGTGATGGATGTACTGCTTTTGAAGATGAGACTTCTGAATGTTACGGAGAAAACTAAGGGAGAAATTGTGACACTAGGAAATTGAGAGGCAATTTTTTGTAAAAACTGGTGGCTGAAAGTGAAAAATTAAGATAATCATAGTGGTTAATTAGGTAGCAACACTAAACAAAAGCAAAACTAAGCAGCTTTCCTAACCAGCTAATGGTTATTTCACAAAAAAAAAATAATATATATAGTATTACTGATGCTGTTGTTAGTCTGAAGAGAGATAAAAGACTGAAAGACTTAAAAGTGGTTCCTTCACATGTCTAGAAGACATTTCTATTATGTTCATTTTGGAAAGTATTGTCTGAGCAATAGAGAAGGTAAATCTGGCACTGTGACTGTAACATTTTTGCATGTTCTGTGGATAAATGGGTATGACCCAATTTTCTGTGGATAAATAGGTATGACCCAATTTTCTGTGAATGTCAGTCTTTAAACTTCAGAAACATTAACAAAAAATGCTGCTTTCCACAAAGGATTTTATTTTTATTTTTATTTTTATTTTTATTTTTATTTTTATTTTTATTTTTATTTTTATTTTTATTTTTATTTACCATACTGATTTAAATACATATTTGAGGCCCATTTCATGTTCTCTTTTACTGGCTTTTTGTCTCACAAGCAGCAATGTTTTGGTGGGTTTTTAGTGTAACTTTATGGGAACAAGAGCTTTTCAATTATTTGCTTTGCTGGTGCTCAATTCAAGTGTTGGTTACTGTGGTTTGTTTTTCTTGGCTATTTCCTCTGGCCTGTGCTTTCCTTAAGAACACATGTCCTGATGAAGGGTAGCTTAGTTTTCCTTTCACTGAAAGAAGTTGGGAAACATATAGGAGTAGACAGTATGTTAAATGCAAACACAAATACACAAGACCCAGTTCAGTCCATTTAAAAAGAAGAGGACAGAGTGGGAAGAGACTGAAGTGCCTTACAGCGTGTTGGATTCATATCAATAATGTGACTGAGTAATGCTATCATATTCTGTTCAGTGTTACATGAAGCAAGTGTTGCTCCTCTTCTCAGGAGAGAAGCCTAGACTGAGGAAGTGGTGGATGTAACTCACTCCGTTCAGAAGGAAACAAGAGTTATCTGTGGTTAGCTCCATATTCTGCAAACTCTTGTATTTTGAAGTGGGCACATTTATAAAATTTACATCTGTGTTCTCAGCAGCTGAAAAATGACTTATAACTATCAAATTTCCTTTCAGTCGTCTTCTGCTTTCATCTTGGCTTTAAAACTGGATTCCAGGACAGCTACCGTTTAGCCAAAAACCAGCTGTTTTGAGACTGAATGGATCGTATTCTTCTGTGGGATACTTAGAAATAGTGTTTCTTTGCATCATATGGTAAGCAGGCAGAGGAATTTCAGTCCATTTAGTTAACAGCATGTCTGGTATACTTGGTATTTTCCGTAGAATGATATCAATAGGTGGGCTATATTAGGAGCTATCCCAATGAAACCCAGCTCTGATTCAAGAGCAGCTATTTAAGACCATCTCTGTATGCTTGATCAGTGTGACAAGAGTACACATTGTAAGGATTTCACTGAGTTTTAGGCATACTGAAGTCAAAGGCTTAGAAAACTGTGCATTATGTGTCCAAGAATTCAATGGATAATTCAGAAAAGTGCTTTTCTACAAAGTTCAGAGGCCTGTTGAGAAACACATCGCACTTTCCAGAGATGGGTCTACTGTTGACTGAACTGTCTGGTGATGTTAGTCTTACTGATCAAGAGTGAGAGACATAGAGCTGAGATATATCAGTAGTGAGTTTGGCCTTAAAAATACTGTAGTTGTTTTTAATTTGTCTTTCCTAAGCTCTGTGCACCAATTGATAAATTTAGTGACAGGCATTTCAAGCTTAATCTTGATTCTTAACTATCAGTTTTCAGTCTCTCAGCTAACAAATGTCAGATCTTCTCAGGTTTTTATATTTAATTTTTGGTTTATGACTTAAAACTTCTGGAAGAGAGAAAAAAAACAAACCCTTGTTTTACATCTAATTGCATTAAATTCCTTTAGATAAGTCCCTTAGTAGTATCATATGTTATTAACTTTGTACATGGGTGAAAGATAATTGGAAAAATACTCATTGATCCAGAAATAAACAATTTGTGGCCATTTAAAAAATACTTTTTCTAAAACCTGTTTTAAAAAGAAGTTGAATCAACTGTGTTATCCAGTTTGTGTTCTTTTAAATTAATTCATGTCTAAGTGCATTATTCCTAAGTAAACTAGTTTACTTTTGTTCATAAACAACAGACATTTGATGCAGTAGTATGCCTTTGCGAGTAACAAAGGGAAGAGGCACATACATTCCACATCAACCTTACACACTCACTTCGGAGCATTATTACAGCTGTGTAACAAGACCGAATATAGGATTTTACTTGGGAAATGTCAACAGGGGCTTCAATAATTGTGGTAGCAACAGTGCCATCATGACCTGTTCTCATCAACACTTGTGTAAAGATATGAAGACAATAAAAGTTGATGCCTGGAGTGATGCGTATGAGCTGGTAAATTCTAAAGTAATACCTTTTTTAACCCTCCTCTCCAAATTGGGAATGACTCCATGAGTTTATATAAGCATAGGTGATTGTGAGAGACTGAAGGAGTTAATGTCTCAAACATTGTGGTGGGGCAAGTTCTGCTTAATGGTGCACTCTGTGTAACAACAAACCCTGCACAGCGAGGAACCACAGGCC
>JANXJC010000078.1:33919248-33938401 GCA_027564655.1 Leptodon cayanensis
TGCATTAAAAATAAATAAACCTCTATATTTTTTTTTAATTAGGAACTATAGCAAAATACCCAAAGTGTTACAGACTGCTAACAGGAAAAAAATAGCTCACATTTTTGTGCCATTTAGTGCCATATGATGACTTCTTGAACTTTAGCTTTTTAATATACTTTAAATTGAGGTTATATAAAAGATACAGTAACCATGATTGCCATTGTAATCAAAGTTTTGGCGGTGGCCAAAAGTTTAAGTTACCCTCCTGCAAGGGTGTTTCTGCAGTCTCGGCAGGATGGAAGGAAAGAGGTCTTCCCCTCTCCCTTCCTTCTCCCAAAGTCAGTGACTGTTTCAAAGCCTTGGAAAAGCAGATATGCTCAGGCGGGTAGACAGGTGAACAGAAGTGACTGAAGAACTGGACTCAGTCTGGAAGATGGCTAGTAGAGGTCTATCCACAGCCTCATTCTGAGAGCTTCCCCAAGCTCTCCTAAGAGGTAGTTGTCCTCATTGCTGTCTTCCAGTTTCTTCAGCTCCTTTTTCCTATATAGAGGAATGCTAGTGATTTCCAGTGTGTGAGTTCCAGGCACTGACTTTTTCTTAACTGTGTGCAAATAACTCAGTCCATCCCTCTCATGGATTTGAAAGATGCCACCATCATTGCCACGTGAGATGATGTAGCGGACGTGGTTGGTAAGAGGCTCAATGGCTGGCATGAGTTCTAGGATGTGCTCCTTGTTGTCAAGCCTGGAAATGTTGACTTTCATCTTCAAAGGACTATCCATGTCTAGACTTTCCAAGCTAATCTGCTCAATCTGAAGTAAAGGAGGAAAGATTGTTTAGACCAGGACAGAAACAGATATTCGCTTGCACGGGGAGAAGAATAATATGTGATTATTAACAGTTTCTGCATTTGTCAAAATCTAGCTGTGAAAGAAGCAATTTTAAATCCTTTCCACCTGGGAGAACCGTTTGATTCCATATAACACACCCTGTAAATCTTGAAGGCGTCTCAAACAGGCTTAACAGGACAATTGAAAGTTACAGCATCAGGTCTACAGAGGGGGCTCAGGTTTCAGATTATTTTCAGAATCTGTTTAACTTCATGCTTGCAAAATGTCCGTGTAAAGAAGAGACCTATGTTTACTACTGCAATAAGGACAGTATGTGAGGGACAGTCTTGTTCTTAGGATCAGCTTCAGTGAGGAACATTACAGAAACACATACCACAATGCTGTATGGGAATGCCCTGAAATTTCTGGTGAAACTGTTTTAACGAAATCTGGCTTCTAAAAACAAGCAGTCTCAGCACTTGGTGAGGAGGAAGTACAGTGATTATAAAGGAAACTGAAGTAAGGAGAGAACTGCTGTATTGTTAGCCTTCTACAGAAAGGGGTAGTATGTCATGTTGTCCAATTACATCCTATCTGGACCACTGAAAGGAGTGTGGAAAAAAGTTCTAGCATTGTTTTTCTGACAAATCAGTTGTGTTCTTTTTTAATTTGAGCTTTGCTATAGTTATGCTGCAGGTGTGAATCTGTCCAGAGGTATTAGCTGTGAACACACTTGGGAGTGGGGGGCAAGAATGAGTGCATTCTTAGGAAAACCATCTAACAGGCAACAGCTTTTGAAAGTGCTTCTACAAAAGTATATAGGCTGTAGCCTTCTTTAGGTAAGCTGATACTAAGTGAGGTACCTAGCCTACATGTCAAGATCCTTTCATGCTTGTAAAGATAGCAAAGGATTTCTCTCTCTGAGGGAATTCCAATCATATGTGAGTACATATGTGTACTAATACATAATGTAATTAAAAACACATGGTGAAAACACGGAAAATTTGTGGACAGGAGCAAGTACTGTAGTGTTTTAAATACCGCACTCCATAGATGTCATTAGTGATGAGATTGTTTCTTTCTTCATGTAGTTTTATGGGTGTGAAACCTTTCACTTTTACTGCTCAGGTAGTTCTAGTACTAGAAACTGAAAAGGTTAATGCTATTAAAAAAACGTAATAACAAGATTCAACAATTATGAACTAGATATGAAATTAACTGTGCAACCGAAAAAAAGCTTTTCAAAACATCCATGTATTTCTGTGGTAGATTGACCACAGAATTCAGATTGAAACAGGTCCAATGGGAGTGGCGGTGGGGAGGGAAAAGGGATGTTTGTGGGATATGTGGATGTGTGTGGGGAAATCAAACATTCAGATTTTAAGTGCCAACACTATATCCTTAGAGCAGAAATTACAGGATCACTGGCTTCTTTAGAAACTTTGC
This sequence comes from Leptodon cayanensis, assembly GCA_027564655.1. Lineage (NCBI taxonomy): Eukaryota > Metazoa > Chordata > Aves > Accipitriformes > Accipitridae > Leptodon > Leptodon cayanensis. The sequence continues at coordinate 33,921,507 of JANXJC010000078.1, forward strand.
CAATACAAGAACTGGCTCTGATGGCATCATGCAAAGTACTGTGTACTAAGGCTGGAGCTTCTGGGTTGTTTTATGTCCTTACCCTTTTAGAAAGGAGACTTGTCTCCCATTCTTTCAATGTAACTTGTGTGGCTAGCACACCTTACCATTTTAGTTGAGGGTTTGCATTTTGCCTGTTTGCATTACACAGCTCTTGTACTACTGAAGGAAAATCTGTGTGTGTTGCCATCTCTAAATTGAGTCAGTTTCCTATTACTGCAGATTTCAAGACCAAAGCTAATGCTACAAGACAAAATCCTATCATACAGATAATGCAGATAACAGATATACAGGTATACTCTTCTAACTTTTGAAAAAAAGCATCTAAAAGGTGTAAATAGTAGGGCTATCCTTTCATGGGTATCCCATAACTTATTTTTATAAGCCCACAAAATGCAGCAAGAAAAAAATCAAGTCTGAAGTGTAATTCTCTAATACCCTTAGCAATTCTGCAAATACTGGACTTAAATGTATCAGCTAGGTCAAGGACTCCAGTCTCCCACAGTTATGAGCAACCATGGAATAGACACTTGGACTAAAATGATCTGCGAGAAGATCTACTTAGCTGTCCCAGACCATAAAATGCTGTCCAGTTGCCTCCTGACAGCAGAACAGATGGCAGACATGACCAGTTTCCTAGCTCTCTGTAATTATAGCAAAATTATTTTACTGAATATGTTTTCAGGAACTAGACCACATCTTGCACTACAAAGGATTCTTTACAAGCTTTAAAAACTTCAGCCATTCATAGTTGTTCATGTCTTTCTGATTGTCGCATCATTCCTGCCAATAGGCAGGTGTAAAAACCACTGACTCAAGGCAAAAAAGATTTTCACCATTGAATGTGGCCTGTTAAAAATTCCCTCCATTTACTGACAGCGTTGAGTATCGTATCTCTGAAAATACCTCGAAGTACACTATACTGCTTATTTATCCTGGTACATACAGTGTCATTAGCGCTTCTCTTCTTCCTGTTGTCTTTTTTGGAATAGCCATTGATTTTGCACTCATAACATGCTTCAGGGGACAAAGCATTCTCTTCATCAGCATCTCCATCCAGTGGCAGGTACTGGCCTTTGTTAAATCCCATCCCTGAGACACAGTGGCTGTTGAAGAAGAACATCTGTTTTAGTTACTTGTTGCAGTTTCATGAACTGCCCTGTTAAATGGAAAATTAGTGTATGTAATCTGTACCACAGTGTCTGTATCCCCCTCTTTTCCCTTCCCTCAGCAGGAGGTCTGTGCACTAATTTTCTTCATGCTAGTGTGGCATACTGAATGAAATACAACCATTGGCTGAAGGCCTGTAGGCTTTTCTAATTTAAATTTATAAGTTTTACAAAGAAACAGAACAAAACCAGCCTGCTCCAAACTTCAGAACTAGATAATTTAGTCATTGTCATGTACCAGAACAATGTTATTAGTGTTTAATGTTCTGGGTTTATCGGATTAAAACCCTTAATTAACTCAGTACAGATGATACCTATCCTTATGCAGTAACAGTCCTCATTGAGTGGGTTTGTGAAGGAGTTCTTGTGCGGATACTGGGGGAGAAAACAGAACTAACGGTTTAATGTTGCTTATATATTAGATTTAAAATAAGTATCATGCTGCATGTATTTTTTTTTTCCTAGCTTATGGATATTGTGTGCAAAGGTAGTAGAAAGGATGACTTAGTAGACTGTCCTTCATTTGCACCTCTGGTCTTCAGTCTGACTACAGTCCGGCCTTTTTATAGCCTTCTGAATGTGTCTTTGATGAACAACTGTGTGGAGATACTCACCCTTGTCCAACTCTGTAATAGCCAGGTGGACAGCCACAAAGATAACCACCTTCAGTGTTGGAACAACCATAATTGCAGGGGTTCTTGGTAGAAGAACACTCATTCACATCATGGCATGCACTGGAGAATTGGTCATAAGAAAATCCAGATGGGCAGGCACACTTGTAACTTCCAAGTGTGTTGTAGCAAGAAGCAGAGCCACATGTGTTAGGATTGGAGCATTCATTCTCATCTAGTAAGCAAACAAAAGTATATTGGTATCTTCTAATCTGATAGACATCAGGCAAGCATGATGTAGCTAACAAATCAGAGTATCTGCAAGTCCTACGGCTCTGGTACACACTTGACCCATAGAGATTTGGTCTCTGAAGAAAAAATACATTGGTAAAAGTCCCAAACACATATAGCTGGGCTGTAAAGGTACTTTGAGATACTGTTACTCTTTACCTTATATCGACTCAACACTCCCCCTTCCTTCAAGGTATGTATTCTGTTTTGCTTCATGGTCCTCTCTCCCCTGGCTGGGTACACTCCTACTATATAAGGTCCACAAAGGAGAAATGAGCTGGAACTCCAGTCATACTCCATGACAGTGTTCCTGGGCACTTAGTGATGGCACGAAGTTAGCCCACACTTGTTAGTGGAAACCTGCAGGCTCTGTGAGAGGAAAGGCAATCTAAATAGCCAACTAAAATGAAAGAGAAAAGGAACTATTGTCTTCACCTGTGTGTGTTGAATTAAGATACAGAGAAGATGACTCTTCTGGTCAGTGTGACTGATTTGGTTCCAGGCTATATTGTGAAAAATGAGTAAGGAAAGTAGCTTGTTGTATAGAAAATCACGCTTTTGATAGTTGGCACGTGTTGCTTTTTTTATTTATCTTACCAAGGTACTGTTTCCCTGTAGGTGTTTTCCTCTCCCATACCATTAGCACATGCTTTACCATTCTTGCCTCCAGTTATTAGGAGACACATTCTTTTGAGGACTATCTCTAATATTCAGAGACTGTAGCCGGTTTGGAGTTTTGTGAGAGTTGTTGTGTGATCCTGTCGCTCCCACCCCAGTCCTTTGCCTTCTTTGCTGTAAAGCAGTACCAAGTAAGGGGTGATGATGGTGGTTGGGACTTCAGAAAAACTGCCTGGTGTGCTACTTAATGTAAAATGGGTATACGAATCTAATTTATATGTCTAGGATCAGGACAGCAAGATTAGCCTATAAGAAATGTATGGCGGTGCTCACAGCCGTCCTCTAATTATGACACCATTGACAGAGAACCATGAAAGCAAGCCTGAAAAGGTAAATAAGTTGTTATGGTGCCTTGTGAACAGTACAGTATGGGGTTGTTTGGGTGTGTGTCGGTTCTTATTTAAAAAAAAAAAATTCCCACATTTCATTTGGTGTGGCAGTTAGCTTCATTCATGAAACACAGAAAAGAAATGATGGATTGAATGAGCTAAACCTACCATAAAACTGCTGAGCTGATTAATTTGTCCCTGTTCCCTGCCCAAAGAACTAATGTAGGCCTTAAGACTGTATTTTGGAAGTAGGAAACCCTTAATTGTTATATTGATATTTTTTCTCCCCATTGACTATAGATGCTATTCTGTAGTATTCTCAAATTGCTAATGATGGTGAATCATTCTTACCGGTGAAAGGTGGGATTTGCTTGTTTGTTTGTTTGGTTGTTTTTTTTTTCCCCAGCAGAGGTATTTACATTGATGCTATCAGGAATTCAATGAACATCTTCCCACCTTTCTAAGATGCGGATTTTTCCGAGGGGAAGGGAGTCAGAATTTAGGCCTTACTGGGAAAACTCCTTGTCACATGGAGTTTCAACAGTATGAGTGTGTTTTCTTGTTACCTTATGTATTGATTTATGTTGGGAGTAATAAGTGTATGGAAGGAGGGGGAGAGAGGAAGAAAAGATCTGTGTCCACATACCCTTGGTACTGCCCATTCTTGTCCTCGCCTGGCAGTTGTCACTATAAACATTATGACACCTTTGCTGTTTAAATATATCCTGTGCTGTTTGCTTCCTTACCAACACATTGATTCCACTGGTAATGCTGAATATATCCTTGTGGGCACCCACATCTGTATCCACCCAGGATGTTTTGACAGCCATGCTGGCACCTATGGTTTCCATCACATTCATCCACATCTTTGCAATTAGAAGAGAAGTAGAACATGAAAGAATGCATGATTATACACGTTGCCAAATACATTACCCACTTTGATCATTTGAAATGATCACTGAAATTGAATGATCATTGAAACACCAGTATTTATGACAGAGGAGTACTGCTGTACGACGGAAGCACCATTCAGGTTGGTCTTTTGGAAAGTCTGAAAGTCAATTAATGTAGTGTTCTTTCGATCTATCAGTAATCCTATTGGAGCATTTGAGCCTTTGTATTACTCAGATTTGGAGAAGAAACACTATTCCTGGTAATTCCACATGATACTGCTTTGATGTAATGTTTAGAATCTGAATGTTTTTTTATTTCAGTTTTCAAACCAACTATGTAGGACTAAGCTTTCAGTTTCCTGGAACATATCAAAGTGTTTGAATATAAGGAATACACAGCAAATTTGGATGTAAGTGCCTACCTTTGCAATTAAAAAGAAAAAGCCATCTAAAGAGTCTCTGAGGTATGTGTAAATACAGAAGAAAGACACAAAGAAAAAACAAAATGTAAAAACTCAGTCATCTGAAATAGTGTCTGCTATAAGAAGTAGATTATACGCAGCCTAATGTGTCAGGTACAGTATGCAGTTCTAGTAGAAAATAAAAAATCATGTATGATATCACACATTATAAGTTACACTCTAGTTGTCCACGTTTGAAACAAATTTAATGGAATTGTGATGTCACAAAGCCTGAGGTGCAGAAAACCATCATGCCAGGAATTGAAAGCTGTCATTTCATCACTAATGGCTTACAGAGCAGTTCTGATGTGCTATTTATGTATGCTTCTTGTGAATGCTTTGATATATATAATTTAGTGTTTTGTTTCGTAAGTGCTGGGTGAAGTACACAACAAGATGTATCTACTTCATGAGAACAAAGTAATCTGACAGAAGATAATGCTTTCTAGAACTTCTGGCTGCATATATTCTGCACTGTTACTCTAGAAATAGGCTCTAAATGTCAATTTCTGTTTTAAATGCTGTATCAAGGCAGCTGACATTTTGAGATGTCATAAATCTATGCACATATACCTCTACATTTCTAATTCTCAGCAGCCAAATGGCTTAGTACTGCTTTTTATTTCTTCTTTGCTCAGTGTCTGAGGCCCAGTGAAGAATCTGGAGCTCTCAAATAGAGATTTCCTGACTGGGGTTCCCTTTTGGGCCAACAGAGAGAGATGAAACTCAACGATATAATTTGTATTTTAAGTGTAGTGAATTACCCTTCTGAATGTGTATCTCTGCAGCAGATGACTTAAAGTATGGAATTTAGAATCTAATCTTGGATACCCTCAGGTAGATTATTACAATTAGCTGAAACAAAAATTGTAGAGAGAATCTTTTTACGTTGTATGAAAATGAAAATTAAAAAGAAGAAAAAACTAGACTTTTAGATGCATAAACCTATGTGAAGTTGAAATGGCAGCCTGGAAACAGTAGTTCAAGAGTTCACCTAAGAAGTAACTTTTTATTCTACTTTGTATTAAAATTACTCAGGCAGTATGTTCTTACATAGAATTATGCTTAAAATTACTCAAATACATTCCTATTTCTTTTTGGTATTTACTTTTACTATGGCTGGTGCTCTGTTTTATGCTCTTTGACATCACAGGATTCACTAGACACAGAAGTAAGGATTTGCACTGTTAAAAAAATTGACCTTCGCTAGTTACCTTCGCAGTTTAATCCAGTAGAATCCAGAGAAAATCCCCTTTGGCATTCACAGGTAAAACTACCAGGGGTGTTTTGGCAAATTCCTTTTGATCCACAAAGCAATGGCTGAGAACCACATTCATTGTTATCTTAAAAACGCAGAGGAGAGAGAAGAAGGTTGGTATACCTTGTGGCATGATTTTAGACATGTTCATGTAATATTTTTTAGGAGGTTGAAATCCACAGAGGGGCAACAGTTTATTTTGAAAATGTAGCTTTTCATATTGAAATGTCAGATGACCTAACAACTCATGCAGAGCTATGGGTAATGCAAGTTGTAATTCAGTTATGAGTGCGAAACACAAAGGTATGTAATTGCTGACAGTGAAAAAATGCTGCACGTCTGTATTAGCTGAACTAAAATAGCTTCAGTTGGCAAGATTCATACATATGCTTAAGATCTAAACACATCTGTATCTATTAAAAAAGAAAATGCAGCCTGTTTTTGTTTAACGACATTTTAAATCAGATTTTAATACTTTACCCCTTTGTCTCCATGTAGTTATACTTAGAATATAATAACATGTATTAAATATGTACAACTGTTTACTAAGCAAGAAAATACCAATGGTGGATAGACCGATTTTTCTTTAGCTATAATTTGCTTTTCAAAATCTGTTTTCTGGACTCCTGACATTATTGCTTGGTATTATTACTGTTTATACAGAGCAAAAGAAATGAATGAGAATTGAGAATGTTGTTCTTATAGAAAAACTGATGCAAGAAAACGAATGGTCTTCTTACCAATACAAGCTGTGTGATGTTGCGTAAAACCAGGTGGACATTTGCATGTGAAGCCTCCAAGTGTGTTGACACAGAGAAACTGACAATTGTGTTGTTTGGTTTGACATTCATCAAGATCTGAAAGTAAGAGATGTTGTTGCCTTAAGAAAAGTCACCAGAAAAAAGTCTTAACTTAATAAAAGTATCACACGTCAAAACTATTTCCTTTTAAGTCAAGGTGCAATAAAATTAAAAGTTGCTGTGTGTGACTTTTTTTACCTCTACATGTCTTTCCATCTTCTTGAAGGATGTAGCCCCGAGGACATGAGCACTGATAGCTCCCTTCTGAGTTCTTGCAGATAAAATTGCATGGTTTAGGAGACTGGGAGCACTCATCAAGATCTAAGGAAAGAAAATGTTAAGTATCCGTTGTACTGATTTCTTTATCTGTCTTTGAAGGGTGTTTTCTAAACAGCACTATATTTAAGAGAAAAATGTTTGTAGAAAAAATCCCCAATTCACTTTGGTTCAGAGTTCCCGCTTCTTCCTCTATGGATGTGATGTGGTGGAGTTGCCACCACAGGGACAAAGTGAGTGTCCTGGAACACTAATATACTAGAGTGACAGTGGCATTAATATTTTCATCTAAGACTAAGTATTTATTTTTGGGCATACTATGGTATACTTATATTTGTTAACCAACAGGAAAGTGGGAAAATGTAGACCACAAAATAATGAGCTCGTTTGTCAGTCAAAATGGTTATACAGCTGAAACGTATTTCAGTGTTCATTCTACTGCAGGAATATTGCCAGTACAGCTTGTTTCTTGATTTCCTCAAATGAAATACAAAAATAGAAGTGTGTATTAGGAAAAGAAAGATAGAAAGAGATAAAGAGGAAAACCTGCTTTGATACAAAGTTTTACAGAGGTTGATACATCATTATGTACCAATTAAAAAAATAACTGATTATTAAAATGCTGAATCTTACCAATACAAGATGTACCACTTATGTCAGTGGTATAGCCAACTTTGCAAAAGCATCGGAAGGAGCCCATAGTGTTAATACATTGTCCATTTCTACATAGCTTTGGCATGACCTTACATTCATCAATATCTGTACGGAAAATATTAAGTATGTCATCTTTCAGTTTTAAATTCTACTTTTTTCTTTTCTTCCATTTTTCTTTCTATCATGTTTCTGATAGGAACTTTGCCCTTTCTTTCTCTTTAAAAATGGATTTGAATTCGAGGTCAAACATCCTTCAAACTTTCATTGTTGTTTTTTACATCAAAACCTTCCTGCTGTTTCATTGGGTACTCAGGTTCCAGTTTTGCTAACTCAAAATACAAAACCCATAGAAGGGAATTTTCTTATGACCAGTTAGATGATATAAAAAATTTATCACCACAATTTGAAAATGTATGTTAGCTTCTGCTTCCTGTGTGGAAAGAGTAACTGCAAAGCATTCAGTGAGACTGCTGTTAGAACCACTGTTGTTACCTTTTCCATGCATGCAACTTTTCAGCATACAAAAGCTTTGGGATAATTTCTAGCTTTTAGTTACTGGTTGGTACCTCCTGTTTTAGATCCCAACCCTGAAAATGCTGCACAGCTGTGATTATTCTGGTTGCAGCTACTGTTTAAAGGTGTTTTTAATTTCCGGTCTTTCAGCAGCATTTGAAAAATCAAACTCTGTTGCTTTGCAGGAAATTCTTTGAAAGATCTTCAAAGAGAATTCTGCATTTTCTTAAATATGTGAGCATATTCTTTCCCCTTTTTCTGTCTCTTTTCATCCCTGCAAATACCTCTTCCATCTGTAGTATAGCCTGGTCCGTGTGGACAGAGTTTCTTATATTGGGTGGTTCCAGGAAGAGGACAGAGCTCACACTGGTTACCCCAGCCCCGGCCTCCATCACAGCAGCACTCAGATTTAGTGACAAGATTCCGGCTGCTTGAAGCCATCTGACACATTGTCTGTAAAACTTCAGCAAAGCAAAACCCTTGGCGATTATCTGTAAGGAAGAAGTAGAGAGATTAAAAAAGAGCAGGAGATAAACATCTGATCCATTAAGCATGTAATCTATTATTCTGGTTCTCTGTCAACATATGCAAGCACTGGAAGATTATTAGCAACCAGTCTGTGAAGCCTATTTTGACTTAGCCTTTCAGATTTGTTGTGTTTTCAGATAATCTGCTGCCATTCCAAGTATTTTCCAGATAACCCTGAAGCTCAGTACCTGCATGAGTTGGATACAAGTTTTACTTCTAGGAAAGTTGCACCCTGGAGCGTATCTGGTGAGCTTGCTTGATAGTGAAACAGGCTGCAGGCCAAACTCAGCTTCCACTTAAGCTGCCTGTGTTTGGCTTGCATTTGAATGATTTACTTGGAGTGGGGTTAGAAGTTTGTTTTGTTTGTTTGTTTTATTGGCCAAAATAGCATGTCTATCATTTAGAATTATCCTGATGTGGTTTAAATAACTAAGTCCTTAGCACTTAAAATTGCCTATGCAACTCAGTACTTTTTCAGTGGCACTCCTAGTTTTTGTTGGGGGTAGGGGGTAGGTTTATATGGCCGTACTGTTGATTTGTCCCTTTCTAATTCTATTTTCCTTAATTTTTAAACCTTTTGGTTAATACCTGTCAATCATGAAAGAGGAGCAAAACTTCAGCCATTAAGCTCCTACAAGCTTCCTTCAAACAGGCAGATAAGGAGAGCAGAGACCCCAGCTTCCAGTGCTAATGGAAATTCTAAACTTTGCAGACATGCTATCTTCCAAATAGGCTGTCACCTGTCTTATTTGTTAATTAAAATGGAGATATTGTCAACTATGGTCTGACAGACACTCATGTTCTTAAATGAAAGATTTTATTTTCTTTTCTTAAAGCTAAAAGTTAAAATCCTTCAGATCCCCCAGAATGTGTATATGTATCAATACTCAGCTGACCTTCTCTTCTACAAGTATTAGGAGTAGAATGTATAAATTTCTGAAATGAATTAGGTAAAATGCGAACTTTGGCTTTAGGCTAAACTTACTCTGGGTGCCTGGTAACTTAACTGTTTACATCAAATAAAGCTGTCCTCCCTGAAAGTGTCAGTTGTGTGAGACAGCATGTTTGAAGTAGTAATTTGCAAGACTCAGCAGATTTCTGTTCTCCTACATAGACATATTGCACAAGTATTTATGCACATCATGAGTTGAAGAACATATAAATGCTTTATACCCAATTTGAGATGTGGAATAAATTTTAATATGAACAGAATATGAAGGTTTACACAATATATTTAAAATAATGTAAACTAAGACTTAATGTTTGTGTTTTAATTCCAAAGAAATACTTTGTTTCTGCCAGACTAATTTTTCATTTTAATTTCTGAACCTGGAAACCAGAAAGGAAAAGCAGCATTGAGCAAACTAACCCAAAGCATAGTTTCAGAAAATAATAAGAAAATCATATATTAAATATTAGAAAGCAATAATGACTTTTAAGCAGGGTATTTCCTTGGCATTAATGATTGGCAGGGTTTAACAGAGTGCAGCATCCTCTCCCCATCTGGTCTTAATCCTTAGGAAATACCCTGCACTTCCAGTGTTATTGCTTTGCCATGAAGTCAGCACACTACTGGTGACAATTTACAGGGACCTGGTTTTATAGCACTTACACAAGAGAATACACGAGTATTTTTGATGCAAGAATACTAATAAATACTCATGCAGTTTTAGTATTGTAAAATACTTTGAAGTATCTACATGTGAACACTGATCATGAAAAAGTAAGGTTTTGCAGTTCTGTTTGATTTCTAAAAAGGGAACAATTAATTTTATACTGCAAATGACAAGTCTGAACATACTGAAAAGGAAATACAGGTTGATGAATGTAAAACCCTTCATCAGCATTTAATGTGCAGGCCTGCCTCAAAACTATTTAATATATCATGCAAATTTTTGGTGAAATCCTAGTATTTTGTGTTCATAATCACTGTCTGAATTAAAGGTGCAGAAAATTCAGATACCTAGTTGCAGTACTGTGGCGCTTAAGATGTTGTTCTGAATATGGAACAATTTTGCTCTGCAACCCAGTTTTTGATCTATCTAAGGTAACTAATTCTGCTTCTTCTTTAAAAATACCTGTATTTTGTCCAGATAGTGTTGCTCAGCACCATATTTATGTCCTTTGGAATTTAGACACTTCTCTGTGAGGCCCCTGATTGCTAGACTCAGCTGACATTCTCAAGATGCTCCTCATTCCTATCATTTAATATAATATTGTTTAATTAATAAGGATCATTATTTAACTTCTGTAGATACGAGAGCTGTTAGGTACTCTGAATCCTAATTTACACTCTGCATCTTTTATACTTTAATGTAAGATGAAATGTATATGAAAGAGGCATTTACCAAGACATTCAACGCCTGATGGACTTGACAGGAATCCCTCATTACATTCACATCGGTAGCTCCCAATAACGTTCACGCAACGACCATTTTCACAGATACCTGGCTTGGTGCGGCATTCATTTTCATCTTTACAAAGATATAATAAAAAACATTAAATAAAGTATTACAAGAAAATATATTAGACTTCTAGAATGCATTAATTATTCTGTGTAATACTTGCAAAATATTTGCAAGAAGTGGAAAATCAACAACTAATTAAGCCTGGAAAGGACTTTCCTAATAACACTATCCTACTCCATTCCTTATGTACTGCATCCCAGGGTGAAAGCTTTAATCCTCGTATGTTCTTTGCAACTTATAACAAAAAAACAGAAAATATATGCAGCAGAACAAATTCTAGTCATAACTTTTACCTGGCAAGTAACATCCAAATAAAATTGGAATATGTGTATAATTTGAGTAAAAAATTTTCACTTTGTAATCATTAAGAGTCTCTGAATATGTCTGACCTCTCCTGCAATCAGTCACATTTCAGTCTGCACACCATTTCCCTGAAACAGTTTACAATCTTAGTGTGTTTTCTTCCATAGCTAATGGCACAGATACTATAAGCAAATACACACCTTTATAGTTGCTTAAAATAAAACCTCAGAAAAACCTCAGGGCAAAAAATGCAAAATTCTTGTTAATACATATTATTTCCCCTGAAAAATATCATAAAGATCTGTAAAGGAAAGTAGTCATTCTCTTGCTTTTCACTTAAAGCATTCACTGAGATGGATGTTTAATTTTTTTTTTTCCTCTGAGCCAATGACAACCTCAGCTACTTCTGTCTACACAGAACTTTGGAATGCTCTTGGACTTTTTTATGTACCAGAAGAAAATATCATTTGCCAAAATGTAGCTATTGTTTCCCCCTCAACTAACTGAGAAAAAGATGGAGGAAAGCTGTTTGCTTACCTGCAGGATGGAGAATTATTTTGAACTATGGAAGTTTCCACTTCTTTTGCCCTTCATGGCTTTTATGTGTTGTTTCAGAATCTTACAGTTTTAATTCTTTATGGAACTGCCACATTATTTATAAACAGTGTTAATGCTAAAGGAAATGTAACTTTTTATTTATGACAATTTTGCTTCCTATTCATCAAATGAGGTCTCTTTTGTTTGGCAACTTAATTTTTTAAAACTAACAAGTGTCTGAAAAACTTTCTGATTTTTTGGTACAACAAAAGAAACAAACCCAGAGTTTTTCTTTTTAAATACTTATTAGTCATTTAGAACTACTTTCAGATAAGGCTCAAACCTTGAAACAAAAAAGAAAGTTTAAGGTGTTGGGCATCATTAGCTATCTTAAGTGTCCCTTATGAACTGCTGTTTTCTAGTTTACTATATACGTATACAGAGAATTTTTCATTTGTTTGCTTGTTTGTATTTCAGTAGATGTCTTCTCCCCTTTCTAAGCCTCACCTGTGCAGCCTTCTCCATCAGGTCTCCGGGTCATTCCAGGAGGACAAATGCACATGAAAGTACCAATTAAATTTTTGCACATCATGCCTCTTGATTCGCAGTCATGGAGACCTTCAGCACACTCATCTAGATCTGGAAAAAAATAAGTATTTTGTGTTTGAACTTCCTTCCAGTAGCTTTAGTTACTGAAGACAAGTAGCACTTTCTCAAGAAAAAGATCATACAGACTTCCCTAATTAACAAGCACTGAAGAAAAATCTGAGAGCTATGCTTAATTGCAGTTGTCTTAATGTTTGTGAACTGTAACATCCTGTCAAATTAAAGATGAACTTCACCATTGTGACCTTCTTGGCTTTATAATCCCCATCAAGGGGTACATTTGATAACAAAAACACTAGATACTGGTCTTACGTGAGTTCTGAAAAAGTAAATCATCATCTGCTGGGCTGTTTGCTACATTCCAATGACAAGATGAATACAAGATGCACAGAAATATTTGGATTATGCTTTGGCCAGTACAGGGTGATGGAAGTCGGTCAAAGTTTATATGTCAGTCATTACCTTTGCACATCTTTTGGTCTTCTCTTAGTTCATAGCCGACTGGACATGTGCATTCATAGAAACCGTAAGTGTTGATACAACGAAAAGCACACAGCAAGGGATTCTGAGCACACTCGTTTATATCTGAACAGAAAGGAACAAAATAATCATTCTCCACTAAGTTTTAAAACAATCACCAAGAAGGTTTTCTTATACCTGTGCTTCTCTTGTCAGCTAAAAAGTATCAGAAATGTAGTAATTCAAACCAGAAAGTTGTGGATGTTTGGTTTTGAGTAGCCATTGAACAAAGCTCTACTTAAAAGTACTGGCACAATAAATATGGAACTACTTGAGCTTAGAACGACAAGTTGGCACAGGCCTATTTCAGATTTTTATTATATGATCATTTTTTAATGTATTTTTTCATGATGAGAGATGTCAGCTTTTTATCCAACTCTAAAAAAAAAGTAATTCTTGCTTCAGAAGGCAAACTAATTGTGATTCATAAAATACAAAACTTGTAAGAAGCATCCTGATCAGCATACAATGAGAGCAGAATGCTTGTATACAATTCCCACACTATGAAAACAAGAGGTATTTAATGAAACTAATAGGGGACTAGTTTAAAACAGCTGAAAGGAAATACTTCTCTAAATAGTGACAGTAGTGACATTCTGGATCTTGCTGCCGCAAGAGGCTGTGGAGGCAGATGGTACCAGCAGATTCAAGACTGTACTAGACAGATTCTTGGACAACAGATCTGTAAGTGGATACTAAACCCACTATGCAGAGATGCATCCCCCATTTTACATCATATTTTTCCTATATCCTCAGCTCTTGGAGGATTAGAGGAGTGAACTGCGGAGAGTTGTTAGTCATGCTTGTATGCTGAATTAGCATTTCAACTGTGAAGGATGAAATAATGGACTAGATGGACCGGTGGTCTGACTTCAGTTATTACGTTCAGTATAACTCGTTACTATAACTGTGATGAGTGGGTCCGTTCGTAACTGCTCTGCCTCAGCTATGAAAAATGCTCTGCAAATTCAGGCATTTTTGCCATGGTTAGCTATACAGTTTATGAGGATCTTCTGGGGGTTCAACAGTCACTTCCTGCCCCCCACCCCTTTCCAACAAACACCTGAATAATGTAACATACCACAACATGCAGTCTGGGAAATCCTGTGATAAACTAAAAATACTGCTTAGATCAATTCAAGACTTCCTTTTCAATGACATACTTCAAGCAGAGAAACTTTTTTTCCTTCTAATTATTACAGCACCAAATGCCTGGTTAATAAAGTAATTTGAATACTGAGGACTGGACAAAAACTAAAGAAAAAAAAAAAAAAGGATACAAGTTACCTTCACAATTCATCATTGGGCCTGGCTCAAATCCTTCATGACAGCTGCACTCAAAACTGCCGATCACGTTAGTGCACGTACCATTTCCACATGGGTTGCCAATTGAACATTCATCAGTATCTGTATGTAATGAATAAATGCAAACTGAAGAGAACTGGGAGACATTTCAAACTGTGTCTTAAATTCAATTGTTACAATTCTTTTAATTTATGAAATATGGACACACCGATGCAATGTACTCCAGTGTAATCTAAGTTGTATCCCATGGGGCACTCACAGCGGAATGATCCATCAGTATTGATGCAGTGACCGTTTGAGCAAATTCCTGGGCTTTCAAGGCATTCATTGACATCTAAAAAGCAGGAAGATATTAGCAACCACTTAGCTGATGCATTTCTGTGTCAAGTCTTAAAACAGCATTTGAAAAAAACTAAGCACCCTATTCTGTTTGTCTCTAGCCAGGCAATTTCAGTGGTAATGTTTTAACTACCAGTTCATAATGGTCCACATTTATTAAAGGTCAGCCTTTTGCCACCTGGGGCTGTGGGGAGTAAGCCATCACATACTACAATATCCAAGTGTAGTTTTAAGTATAAATATTTTTTTTTTAATTATCAGGAAAAAGAATACCTTCACGTGTATCATCAATTCCAGGAATAGTTCCATGACCATATGGACACAGGTCCTGAAAAGCAACTGTAGAGGTATGGTTTTTTAAAAAAAAATGTGAGTGAGAAAAAGAACTATGACAGATAGTTAAAGCCATCCAAAAATCTTCTATATCACATGTTTCAAAACTGCCAAATGTTTAAATCATGGTCATTACGCTGTCTTGCCAGATGCAAAAGTAACACTGTCTCTAGGCTGGGGAAGCAGCACTAGGACTCGTTGAGCTTCCATGTGCATGTGCTTTGTGCATTCCCCTTTCTGTACTTGGAGAAAACCAAGAACTGTCGATTGCTTCAGGGATTCTTGGCACTGTCCCATTTTTTTCTTCTCTTTTGCCTAAAGCAGGCTAGATCTATGGATGGAGGCTACTAGTTAATTTCTCTACAGAGCAAAAACAACAACTCAGTATTTCTCCTTTTCTGTGGTTTCTTCTATTTAATTTATTCCTTTTGTTGACCTGAAAATTCTAGAAAAGGCAGTTAAGAGACAATGCCAAGAGATCTCTCCTTCTAATGATCAGAAAGGTACAACACAAGGGTGCTTTTCCTTTTCTCCCACCTAAAAAGGCTTTATTTTAAATCTTGATGTGTACCTTCTTCTTCCTTTGGACAGAGCTCACAAGGATCACCCCATCCTTCTCCTGGCATTTTACTGCAGCAACACTTAGCCTTTGTGGTGTTGAAAGCCTTTGGCACTGAGCATTTCCCATTCTCAAAGTTAGTGAAACAGAAGCTCTGGCGAGTATCTAAAAAGAAAACACAGTTACATTACCTGCTACCTGGTTAGATGATGACTGTCTAGCCCTGAAAGAATTAATGCTAGGCCTGTATTTTTCGTACTATTTTGAAAGCACTGTCCAATCCTCATAACGGCATAGATCGGAAGGGACCTGCAGAGGTCCCTTTTTACTCATTCTACAGAGTATCTATTATCTGCTAGAATAAGTTATTACATTCCTTAATCATTAACTTACCAAAACATCTCCGTCCATTATCAGACAGCACAAAACCTGTAGGACAGATGCACTGGAAACCTCCTGCAGTGTTCGTACAAGAGCCAAAGAGACAGATGTTGGGATCCTCGTTACATTCATTAATATCTGTAAATTAAAGGAGAAAAGGTTCACCGTAAGCCCATTGGCTGTGAATTCCTTGGTTAACAAAGATTATTTATTTATTTATTTATTTAACTTCAGCAGGAGATGCTCCTCCAATAAAGCACCCAAAAGATAAAGCAGCCTGAAGGTTCCACTGACTTTTTCAAATTAGAGCATTTCACTGGCATGCACTTTTCTCTCCAAATACCATTCTCTGTTCATTGTCATATTTATAATATAAACATTAAATAAATGCTTTCAGACTGAAACAGAGGAGAAGATATATTTCTGATAAGAAAAATATTCTTCTGTAAACATAAAACATCCAAAGATGAATCTGCAAAAATCTGTATTTTGGGGGTTCTTTGTAATTAAAGGTAGGCTTTTTTCATGGTGATTGACTGATTCTTGAACTGAAACTATAGCTAGTTATTAGTAGAGGGAAACCTATGATTATATATATTTTTAGGGATCTTGTTAGATCATACAGAGAGAAAATTAGAAAGGCAAAAGATCAACTAGAACTAAATCTGGCCATTATTGTAAGGGACAAGAAAAAATGTTTTTACAAATATGTTAGCAGTAAAAAGAATCCCAAGGAGAATGTCTGTCCTTTAACGGATACAGAAGGGAACATAGCCACCAGAAATGAGGAAAAGGCTGAGGTACTTAATGCCTTCTTTGCCTCAGTCTTTAATAGGGAGACCAGTTACCCTCGGGGTACTCCGCCCACTGAGCTGGATGGTGAGGATGAAGAGCAGAGTATATCCCCCTTAATCCAGGAGGAAGTAGTTAGTGACCTACTATGCCATCTGCACACTCACAAATCTATTGGACCCGATGGGATCCATCCAAGAGTACTGAGGGAACTGGCGGAGGTCCTTGCCAAACCACTCTCCATCATCTATCA
>JANXJC010000078.1:33939609-33961098 GCA_027564655.1 Leptodon cayanensis
TTTTGAAGTACTGATTATTACTGTAATGAATGGCTTGGGACTAGTGGAAGAAACTCTTTTTGTGGCCATGATGAATAGGTGACTAGCCAGACTGTGGCAGTAAATGAGTCCTTTCCTCTTCATTCCCACAAAATGAAAGGAAATATATTAAATGGATAGGTGAAAACTAAGAATTTTTCTGTGGCTCCCATCCGTTTTGGTTTCTCCTGCATATAATCAGCCTGAGCTCAAAAAATAATCTAGCCACTGCCAACCTTCACATTACAGACAGAAATAATGAATTCTTATAAAGCCGTCTGCATATAAGATCAGTAGAAAGTAATGGGGAATGTATGTTGCAAGACCTGTCATACTATTTATCAAAGTATTAGTACAATCATATGTGATTATCTAGGCATTTTCTAGGAACTTCAGCTGCAAATTTTCTGGACACGTGGCAGAACGAAGAAAAAGAATGCAATTAAGTCCCTTTTAGTCAGTTTGGGCAAAAATCTGTTTGGCAGTCACTCATGCTGTCAAAAACATCAAGAAATTCTGTGAGGCTACTAAAGGGGCTGTAAACAGTGATATTCCAGGAAAACCAAAAGTTATAATTTTAAATTCATGATTTTACAGCTGTAGGTGATTTGAATTCATCTCAAACATAATTGGTAATATTGAAACAGCAGCTGCCAAAAGAAGCCATGAAGTTGGCAGCAAACTGAATATGGTGCCATGATACAAAAGGATGAGAGAGCTCTAGGGGTTAGAAATACATGCTATTGTTCAAGACAAAAATTCAAAGAGGTTCCTGTGATCCAGTTCCTGAACCCATACAGATTAGGTGGCTATAGGCCAAATCTTTATGTCCTAGCCAGTGTTTTCCTCATTCCATACATGGACAAGCTGCTCATTTATTACTGGGAGTTATTTGGATGAATTTGTGTCTGGGGTGTCACACCAGCTAACTTCAGTCATTTAAGCTGAAAACCAGGTTTCTTAATATAGTCACAGTGGAGAGACAGGTGCTTACTCTGTCCTCTGACCATGCAAAAACCTAAGGTTTCTAGGTTAGCTACCTCAAATTAGTTGTGTGCACCTTCCTTGCCAGGTGCCCCACATAGTTAATTTAAATGCCCAATAAATTCACAGTAGTCCTGTGCTTTGTTCTGCTAAAAAAGGGAGCTGTAACTTGGATTTATTTCTCATTCTCTGCCACACCAAATCTTAATTCATTGTGTGACATTCAGCTCCTGAATAACATTCAAGGCTTTAAATGAGACTTATATGAACAAACGAGAACATGTAAACTAGTGAAAGGTCTGCTGTACAATTTTCTTTTTCCTGTGAATCTCAGCACTTCAGAGATATACAAAACACAAAATCAGGAAAAAGTTGTTAGAAGAAACCAATTTAACAATTGTTCCCATAAGCTCCATAATTTTCTCAAGATTTTTAAACTTCATAGCCCTCTGAAACCAGAAGCTTAGTTCATGCATTGAAATAATTAATTTTCTGTAAACATTATATAAATCTAGTACACAGGTTGGTTTGTTTTATGAATGAAACTAAAAAAAAAGTGAATGAAAGATAAAATACCATTTTAAAAAAAGTAAATATTTTTGTTTGCATTAATGAAGAAGTTAATGTACAAAATATGGTACAATACAGTACAAAATATCTTGCTTTCCATTTTTGAAACCTCTTCCTGAAGACTCTTCCTACTTACTTATTCCCTGTCACCATGATTTTGTCAGGCAACATTCACAAACATTAAGGTGTACAACTACTTTCCACCAAATTAGAACCAGATACTTTTTCTAATTTTTAAATTGTTCAGAAGCAACAATTAGAACTTGCCTTACCAATACAACTTTCACTTTTTACTTCATATCCTGGTGGACAGATGCATCTGAATGATCCTTCCAAATTTTGACAGGTACCAGGAGAGCATGAACCAGGCAGTGCCACACACTCATTAGTATCTTTGGAGAGTAGATGGAATTAAGAAAGGTTTAGAATCATGTAATTCTTATGGTAACAAAACAGGCTTTTAATAAAAAAGACTGTAGGATTCTTTTCTAATTTCTTTTCTAAGGCATTTAAATGCTTGAAGATCAACAACTATTCCAAAACCCATCTACTTCTACTGTGTTTTCATTAAAGTCACTGTCTTTTTTTTTTTTTTTATACTTAGATATTCAGACTGTGGTGCTTTCGTCTACATGGGAGCTAACAGTTTGATTATTTCAGCTCATCAGTACTTTCACATCTCCATGTGGTATCATACATACCAATGCAATTCTTGCCGTCTAGGGTAAGTTCATATCCTTCATTACATAAACATTTGAAGGCACCAATTTCATTGAAACACCGCCCATTTCTGCACACCTGACCAAAGAAGGAACTGCACTCATCAATATCTGTAAAAAAAACAAAATAAATCCCCAGAAACGAGAGTTGAGTCCCAGCATAGTATATACACTATATTATAAGCACACTCAAGTTGCAATATATACTTCGGTGGAGAAGGCAAATCTTGTAGCAACAAGGGAACAGCTGACAACTAGTGGAAAGTAACTCTCACTCAAGTGCATTAGGGTATATGTTCTATTTAAACAACACTCTTTTTTTATAGGGTATTATAATTTTCAAACTTGCAGCACTACCTCAGCTACTGCATCTGGAGACATTCAGTTACTGCCAAGTGACTGTATGATGCTAACTCCAGACACAGAAAAGAAAATGTTACACTGAGTGTTCTGGATTTTATCTGGATTTATATGTGCTCGAGTTTCATCCTAAAACCTGCCTTGTCATTTTCAAATTTGGGAATATGTAATTTGCTTTCTGCAAGATGATTTCCTCCTTGATAACAGTTCTGAAAATGAGGTTTGAAAATGCTTATTAGTTTGTAGAGTTACTTTAGTAATGCAGACTTAACAGAGCACTATGTAAGGAAAATACAGATGAGAAAGTGTCAGAATAAATGAAAAGAAGTTCAGATAAGGACCATGGTGTAAGAACAACTGACACTTCACTGTTTTACAATACTTTAATGTGAATCATAAAGACTAACATCAGTTTTACTGAAGAGGTTTTAGTCTTCTTCAGAACCATTAAGTACAAGCTCCTGAAAAAGATGCACCTTTCTGCTTCAGCCAATACAGCTGTGCCTGTGTTACTGGTTTATTCCATAGTGCATTTCTTCTGTGTTACAGTTCTGCAAGCAGAAATACCTCCGAAGTATTATATTGGGATGGGCTAAATTGCCTTTGAATGACTGGGATAGTTTGGAAGAAAGCCCTGAGGCTCTCCAAGGTGTCAAGAGGAGTGCTAACAAAAGGGCAAGTCTCTGAGTCAGCCTGGGCTCCTTGGCCTCCTTGAAGGCAGAGCCTGGAGTAGAGGCCCTGGATGCTCCTGGCAGTAAATTGGCAGCTATACTGCCAAGGGAAAGAACCGCCTTGGCAAATAGTGCCATTCTTTGGCAGCGGACTCTTCTTACTTGACCAAGTTTTTAAACTTCTCTTTCCTGGAGAAGGAGAGGATTTAAAATACTTATTTAAGATGTTTTAGTTCTCTCCTGAACCAGAAAGGAACCAGTAGACTTTATTCTGTCTTCCTTCTGTAGCAGGAAGGAATGTAAAGCCTTCCTCTCTTTCGGCTTATGCTCTGCACAAGGGGGAAGATCTCCAGAGACTTACGAGCCTGTTCTTCAGTCCATGCTGAAGCCCATGCTTTATCACAAGTATCCAGGAATTTAAATTGTCCAAAACCATCAGATATTCTGGTGTCCTGTACTTTAGGGAATAGGAAATAGCAATGCCTGTATAAACTCCGTATAAGCAGAGTTCATCTTAGGAGACCAGATTTGGTAGATTAATTGTACTGGCTTTCTTACTGCTGGTCTGCTTCCTCTTTCACACTGTGTGCAAATGCCCAGTAATATGGTGAAATAAAGAAATGATTTTAAAGTCATGAATCAACACTGGTGCTGTGATACAATACTTGCTTATTTCAAGTGGTGCCTATGGACTGTGTCAGTAGTCAAGGATGTGTGCTGTAATTACCCAGGAAATCTAATGGAGGTGAGGGCTGCATTAAAATGTCAGTGAGCTGTAAGGTTGCCCCAGTGGTCCAGGGATTTAGGGTTTACATTATGTCAAGCTGGCCTGTAAAAAATATTTTTAATTAGTTTAAAAAATGATAGAAAAGATTAACCTCTAGGGCTGGTAACAGTATCAGTTACTGCACTCAATTAACTTTTTTAGCACCCTGAGCTGTCTTCTCTTTGAGTTTTAACTATATACCACCCTCCTTGGCATATCAAGCCAGCAGCAATGAAAATAAAGTTTGGATTACATTACCTACCCATACAATCATTATTATGAGTTAACTCAAATCCTGGATAACACAGGCAGTTATATGATCCAACCGTGTTTTTACAAGTTCCGTTTCCACATGGATGACGCTCACATTCATCAACATCTGCAAAAAGAAACAAAACTGTATGTGGGAACTAATTTTCCCAGGTATGTGTTAACGTGTTTTCTGTGCACAGTGACAATATTTTAAACCTCAGCCTCTCACCTGTCACGTTTTCTATTTATACTATTGATTTTTACAGCTTCTGGGTACATGTAGGAAACTGTTACATGACACATTTTTACATGTACTTTAAAATAAAAGATACTTTTACATGCAAAGCTAAAAGTGCATGGGCAGTATCTCAAAGCATTCTGTCTTTTTATTTTCCATACTAACATTTCTTAATGTATGCTAGTGATCAGAACCTAGTACAAAGGATTGAGCATCACAGCCTTGGAACTATCTCAAATTTTGTGTACCTACTTTACTCTTAAGCTCATGAAAACCTGTTGAAAACGTTCTATAAAGGAGTTTTGTGTCCTTGTTCACAAGTCAATTTACATACGTTAATATATTATGTCAAGACTAGATCCAGAGTTACAGAGACTGCTTACAAACTCTTGGAAACACCCATTTTTAAAACGCACTAAAATTCAATGTTTCCTGTTGTGTGCTTCAGTAATTTCTGGAGTTTCATGGGGATCTAGAAGGTATTTAGATCTTGTTCTCCTAGTTCATGTGGACTTTCTGAAACATTTTATTGACTTACATAAGGTGAACATTTTGTTGTATGGATCATTTCCATAACCTGTCATTGCCTAGATCTGTATTTCATCCTACGAAAATTTTAGAATTATTTTTAGAATTAAGTTACTGTTTTGAGTAACCAGGCTCTCAAAACTTTGTGTTGTTAACATAAGTCACTTTCCCAAATATCCTCCTCAGATAGTTTGACAAATGTGATTTAGTCCAAATATGAGAAGATTCAAGGTGTATAGGAACATGTAATACAACGTGAATAGGTTTGAGATGTCTGTTTAAAGTTGAAATTGGAACACACCTATGTTATAGGAGACACTGAACTTCTGTATAGCTTAGAACTGACATTTAGATGATCATTATTTAAAAAATCAGAATAATTTTTTGGCTATTTTTCTTGAAGAGAACTGAATTCGCATATGCATCACCTTTTCTTTTTAAAACACTGTAGAACTGATTATGAAACACTAAAAGAACAAGAAAAAAACTCTTATTTTGCATTCTTATTTTTTATATCATCTCTATCATGTAATCATTTTAATACAAAATGAGTACAGATTTAAGTTACATTAAACATGGGATTCTGTTTTTTAAATGAAACATGAACTCAATAAATGTCTAAATAACTGAAAAATCTGCCTTTTTTAATCTCCAAATTCTATCACTCTGTGATACCTCCTATAAACTTCTCTGTCAAATAAGCCACTGTGATGTATTTTTGTGAAAATGGGGTTAATATGTTCTTCAGTAACATGGACTTCTCTCTGATAATACTGTGATTTTTTTTTTCTGAAACTAATATATCCACTCCAAGGACAACTTCAGTCTTTTAATGTCACTATAATCTCCTAAAAAATTTAGACCCATCTTCTCCCCCTTTAAAAAAAAACCCAAACCCCAAACAAACCACACACAGAAGCATTCACTTCCCATACCCATGCACATAGTCTGGTCTTGGGATGCCTTAAAACCATTGTGACATATGCACTGGTAACTTCCTTGCATGTCCACACATAAACCATGACTGCAAACATTAGGAATTTCCAGACATTCATTGCGATCTATAACAAAAATATAAAACAGATGGTACATATTATTGATTTTATTATTCATGCATTTTACACAAACGTGTTTTTACAATCTGTTATTATTACTAAAACCAGACTCAAAATTATCCATACCTAAACCTGAATCATAACAAAACTTCACTTTATGGTAACTTCTTGCCTATACACCTTGAGGTCAAAACTACTGTCAGGATTTGTTTGATAGATCAAGAATGTTCTTTAAAAATTTTACCCTGTCTTTTCTTCCCTTCTACAGAGAAATAGGGCTATAAAAAGTAAAAACTGTTGCATAAAATGGCAGAATACGCAAGGTGACAGAAAATAAATGATGCTTTTACCCTTCAAGAGAATCATGCATATACCATTGATTAGGTAGAAACAGATTCAAACAGACGAGAAAAGTCAACTGATTTCTTACCGACACAGGCACCATTGGGTGAAAGTTTAAAACCAGCAGCACATTCACAGCGGTAACTACCAGGACTGTTGATACAGTCTGCATTTCTCTGACAGAGATTGTCTCCATTGCTGCACTCATCAATATCTGAAATACCAAGAGTTATGGTTCAGACATCAGAAACCACGATATAGTTTCTTCTGCCTAGAATTTAGACTGTATTGTCCTCCCCATGAAGATGAATCTTTAGTCCTCAACAAAGCATGAATATTCTGACCTTCAGCCTCCTGTGCCGTCAATGCAAATGAAAAGCAAAATCAATAGAACTTCATCCATAACACACTTTTTGGATGAAGGAGGATCCTATGAATCCAACTTACTACACATTGAAGTGGCTTTGCAATTTTAAACTTTTGCCTAAAGAAATTAGTTTTTGTATTAAAAAAAGTCATTCTCTGCCTTTGAACTGAAATAGAAAGCGGCACAGTTTGTTAGGTTTTTAAGGTGTGCATGACAGCACAAGACCCTTGAATACCAATGACAAAACTCCTATTGACTTTAGGACACACAAAATTTCACTATTAGCTTCTATGAATTTCTCTACCTATAAAACTGTAGAGGAACAGACACAAGACAGAAGAAATCAAGTAAACTTTTCTTTGAGAAGGTTTAAGAACAAGAATTAAATTTCCTCCCTAAAATAAAATAGAATAAAAGGATTTCATTTACTTCCTGTTTAGAAGTCAGTGAACTGCTTGACACAAAACTATTACAAATCTCATTAAGTGCATGTGCATATGTATTAAAGACAAACACGTCACACACTGTTTTATAGACTTGAGCCCTACAAAAAAGCTCACCATCTGTCTCTTAGATTTTGAAAAAACTGTGAATTAAATGTTCCCCTTCCCTTTAAGATAAGCATGCTTATGAGAGCTAAGTAGAAAATAATGTCATTTCAAATCACCTTCACAGACCAAGAGCAGGTCATTGTAGCTGAATCCAGTGGGGCATTCACAGCGGAAGCTGCCAATCTGATTGATGCAAACACCATTTGCACAGATTCCTGGGATTTCCTTACATTCATCAATGTCTGAAAGTGAGATGAGCTAGTCAAACTACAGTACTTCATGGCTTTACACACTGCTTGCATTCCCAATTTCACTGTGCTTAAAACTGAGTTAAGAAGTTCCTTTTCATCTACAGAAATTGTATCAGGATATAAATCTAAACATATTCCCATTATGACAGAAAATAAACTATGTGAAATTCAGGAAGTGATCAAAACAGAGTAATGCTAAATATTAGACAAGATGCAGAACTGTTACAAATGTGCAGATAAGTCCCACAACATCTTTGAAGCCAAGACCTTTTATCTTACCAATTAAAACTCAAACCATGAACTAGGATGGAAAGTGAGCAAAAGATTGTAACGAAATGTAGAAACAAAAAAATATAAATCAGAAATATTTTACACAAAAATTGGTCTCAGAATTTTTGTCACCATTGTAACTCCACAACAAAACTATAATTTTATTATATGGAATGTTCATTTTGGTACCTTTATGCAGCTGCAACAACCTCATGCAAAATAATTTTGGTTAAAATAAGGTTAGTGAAACTTACCAACAGCTTTTCCAGTATGAATGTCGAAAGTGAAGCCAGGAATATTTCCACATATGTTCTTAAATTCAGCTACAGCAAAACAGAGAACCATGCATCTTAGTGAATATTTATAAATCTCCCAAGAATTACTTGTAGTCTTCTCATCTTTTCAAAAGCTGATACAAGCCAAATCTACCCAGAAGAGACACTGCCTCCTGTACAAATTGTATTGAAAATTCAGATTGCCAATAAATGAATGCAAAGAGAAACACTAATTCATATTTCTCTTTTCTCAAATCTTTGCAGACTTTCACACATGAGTAAATGTCTGGTTTGAGAAAGCAGCACTTCAGTGTTTGTTTTAAATAGAACTCCTTAACTTACCTTTTAAGGTTTATTCCTGCTTTCTAGACATCTGTAGAGAAAATCTGCAGCAACAGTTTTATATAGGAGAAGTAAATGTAACTTAGCAGTACCTAGCCTTCTTTGATAGTACTATCTCTGTTCTATTCTGCAGAGATTACTGCAGCTTAGTTCCACTAAACTGTAGAGCAGAATGGACACTCTGCTCCAAAAAAAGGGCACTGTTTCAGTAAGCTTATTTTATTTCCTCTTTTCCAGAGCATCTTGAGGATGGGAAATGCACAGTATAAAGTATAAAATCAATGAACCCATGGTTTTCCAGGTAAGGTATATGAAGTTGAGTGGATTTGCAACATATAGAGAAAAATTTCTAGCATGGAATCCATTAATTGTTGCAAGATGTAAGAAATAATTACTTCTTTTAAAGAAGTATTTCTTATAAAGCATCTATACTGGCATGAGATTTTACTGGTAAAACAGTGCTTTACAGAAAAAAAAAGGTATTACACATTTACAGTACATTGATAAATTTTCATCTAGGTAGAAATATGAAACACAGGCCTACAACTACAACTATGTCAAATTTGTAAAATACTGACTAGCAGTAGAATTGTGTACTGAAAGCCCACTTGTTTGACGGGAGCAAAATAATTCCAATGTGAATACATAACCAGTTTGAATGAACACTTTTGTTTAAGTGTGTGTTTGCAAACGATAACCATGCAGCTGGTATTCAGCATCTTTTTAGATCATATCAGCATTCAAATTCTCCAGAAAAATACTAAGTATCTTTCAATATTAAGTTTCCAAACTATTGTTAAGGAGGAACTCCAAAGCACGCGGTAGATATTTGCACATTAATGGCACTAAGCTAAGGTAAAATATCCTTCTAAAGAATGTAGATAAAATTTACAAAAATGTCCCATTGACATAAAATTCAAAGGGGTTCTGGAAGATTAGTATCTGGAGACTTCCATGAGTGCTTGGTCCACTGTTTGTGCTGCTGAGGACCTACAGGAAGCCTATTATCTATCCAGCGAGAGTAAGTGTATGGAGTGTACCTTTCACTCACCTCTAAACCTGAAACGCAGACAAATTAATAGCCATCTCTTCTAGCACCAGAAAAAGAGAAAGGAGACTCTTCTGTTTTCCTGTGAGTAACGATCTTTAATCTACAGCAGTGATAGTTTATTTCTCTACTGGCTGTAGTGTGAGCTTCTTGATCATCTACGTATTAATGGCAGCTCTTCAGTAGCTTGTAATTTTGTAAAGTTTAACCACTGGGGTTTTAAATGGAATAATTCTTGTCTTCCTTACACCAAACATTCTTATTTATTAAAATTTCAGCAAATGTAGTTGATCATTGTTCAGAATAAGATTGGCAAAGTATTTTTCTCACATTCAAATATTCTTTGTTATTTCCTGTACAAGCCAAGTAGGATCCAGTATACCTGAACTTCGGAATTTTCTTCTTTCTTCTGTCCTATTGTTTAATGACTGCTTAATGCCTGCTGAGGTTAATCTTGCAGTACAGGATACTGGGCCACAGAGGTCCCTGCCACAGTGTTTTACCATCCAGAAATTTTCTGCTCTTTCATATTAACATGTAAAACATTTGAGAGTTAGAAAACAGTTCTTTTCTGCAAGGAGCTTTATGTCATTTACTGCTGTCAGTAAAGCTGTGAAACACACATACTAGATAAAAAGAGGGCCTTGTGTTCATGGGTGATGATAACCTACTCCTGTGATAATGCCTAACGCATCAGGTCTGGGAGGATGAAGAAGATGCTGTGAGGGTTGCAGGCCTTCCTTCATTCTGTGTTATGCTACCTACGTGTTCCATGCATTCCATTTAATAGAGTTTTTCCATTTTTTTTTTTCAGTTTGTACTGTGTAGAAAAAGAGCATATAATTAGGTAAGGACTGTATGATAATGCATTCATACAGTGCCAAATTATCCATACACAAACACACCAGAGATTTACTTTCTGAAAGACTGAATTTGCATCAATGACTTAAAAAATATTTCAAAACCCCATATACCTATCACTATATTATTTTTAGGACAAAACGATCTATCACATAACAGGAGAAAAACTCTCTGAGGTCAAGCACTCCTGAAATGATCAAACCATGAAAGAGTTCTGTAAATACTTGGTTACCTCTTAGCAGTGAAGCAGCTTTTTACACTTTGGGTGAAAAAACAAAGAAACGAGAATGATTATTTCTGATTAAAGTCTGTACGGTAATGGTTATGATCTGTATAGTGTGTAAAACCAAGCAATACAGTCTTTACTACCTAAAGCAATCAAACAGAGATTGATTGTTAAGCATAAATATATGAAAAGGAAGAAAGAGCTCTGTTCACAAAGGAAAAAAAAATGCAAATGCATTGGCATGTGAAGTTCATTTAGAGGAACAATATAATTCTCATGGGAGCAGAATAATGCTCTTAATGAGCTACTGGGCTCAGTCTAGCAAACTGGTTAAGGTCAGTGTATCATAACCCCTGTCTGTGATGCGTAGCACCCACCCAGATTTCAGAACAACTGATTATACCCTATAAGTGCAGCTATTCAACCTTGGAATTTGTGTTTGATCCCTCACGCAATCTCTTTTCATGGTGAAAAAAGTTCAATCATGTCTCCAAATACAGTAAAGGCATTTAGAAGAGCTAACAAGGCAATATTGAAATATTTCAGGAAATATTTTAACCCCATAACTGCTTGCAGACTAAGTAGAGTTGTCTTAAATCTTTAAAAGCTGTAGAAGTTTTTGAGAACTTCAATCTTACCAATTTAAAAGGACAATTGTTTCTTCCATCAAAGAATATTAATTGCATGAATCCCTGCTAGTACTTTGCTGTATTTTTCTCATCATGTTGTCACCATGGTGACAATTTTATGGCATTGAGATAAATAACTATGGGAAAGAATTTTATGAGCTCTCTGTGATAGCAAACATGTATTTCCTCTCTCAAACTTATTTCCATCTCCCATTCCTGTCTGCTAGGAACATTTCCTTCATTTTCCCACCTCCTACTTAAGAAAGAAAAGGAAGAGACTGTTTTTTTTCTGTTCAGTCCCATTTTCCTCCTCTTTACTGCTTTTGGGGGAAAGTCTTTCCTAAATTATCTGCTCTTTCCCTTATGCCACCAGGATAAACCACTGGGAATGAAAGTAATACATTCTTCACACTAACATTACAAATGATGCAGCACCAGAGGTATAGGTTTAGTGGCAGTAAACTTGGGGCAAAGTCAATGGAACAACAAAACGTGTTTGTACTAAACAGGCACCTGAATTTTTTAGTTTTATCTAGGCACCTTTGCTCTTTTTACAAATATAAGAATCTTTTAACGAAGGCCAGGTGCTACTGTCAGGTTTCCAGTTGGTGATTCTCCCACCAATGATTTTCTGAGTTGAGCTTTCAAGGGTGTTTTGTTCCAGGCAAGGAACTCCATAAAGACTAACTGAAAAAGGACTGTACCTTATTATTTTCACCTCCCTTTATAGACAGCAATTTTTACTTCCCTTTACAATGCCCTCCTTATTGAGCTTTTGCAAGTTTATCACCTTAAATAGAGAAAATGTAAAAGCAACTGAAAGGATCAGCTCAGATGTGAGACACAAGTGAAAAGTCTAGAAAGGCAATAATCTAGAAACCCAGTCTTTTTGTTCTGACAGATTAGGGCTACCAGAATAAATGTATCCCTGACTACGCAGTAACAAAATTATACTATCCTAAATTAATTATCCTGGAAGACAGACCAGGCAGCAGGCAGCTCTTGTCAGCCAGTATCTTAAACCCCAGTATTATTGCCTGATGACTGCTTTTCCAGAAACCTCAAAGTGACAGCTCTGGAGATGGGAGTTCTGTAACCACACATTCAGAAAACTTGCTTATGCCTACTGCACCACCCTGATGGGTCTTACCTACACAAACATAGATTTTTGATGTAAATCTAAATAACTGAAAGTAATTCTATGTCCATACAAGACCTCTGAAAGCCTTGGTATTTTTCAGAAAGAAAGAATAAAACAACCACTCATTTTATAGATCCCCATCACCAAAAAAAGGTCTAAATAATTATATCTACCTACAGATACCTGTCTTACAAACATCCTTTTAGCTACAGGGCTGACATAGTCCTGCTGCTGATGGGCAAGTCAGTCTGTACTTTCCAGGCCTTTTTATTCATCTCAGCAACACCTGACAGTAGTTTGTTCCCTTGCCCTTGCCTTCAGGGGCAGCTAAGAGGGAAAATATGCATGCTCTTTATGAATTTTTTTCATCCAGGGGGAACAATTGGGCCTTCAAACTATTCAAGCTCTGTCTTTCCACTCAGTATGGAGTGATACTTCTTCCACTTAAAAAATATGGAAGAAATACCTATTCTTGTTTAGCATACCAAGACTTAATCCAGCCAGTGACAGGATGGCAAGGTATTGTCACTCTTTGGGAGTACAGCAAAGGTTTTTTAGGGGTAAAATGTTAACTTTAGCTAATAGGTCAAAGGAGCACATGAGCAAAGAAAGTAACAAAATGGGATGATTATAGTAGGCTTTACCTGTTCCTGGAGTTGGACATGGTTCACAAGGTTTGTTCCAGGCTTTCCCAACATTGTATGTGCAGCAACACATCCTTTTGGTCACATTGAAGGGCAGTTCATTCTCACAGGAGGTTCCATTATAGCTTCTATAGCAAAAGCTTTTCCTCATGTCTAGATGTGAGAAAAGAATCACTTACGAAGTAACCAACAAACTAACTGAATTAAATATCAACCCCCTACCAATCTAGACAGTGGTTCGTTAACTCTGGCTTCAGAATGCAACCCAAGCATATGCATGGATGCATTTAAAAATAATTTAAGGACTGAAGTAATCTACAGTCTTTGTTTTAGACTTACCTGAAATTTGACATATTTTCAGTTTTCATTCAAAGACATAAAGGTAAAAAAGGAAAATTCCCAAGAAATCAAAAACACATTTGTAGATGCTCATCAGATCACTTTGTATAGTAAACCCTACCATTTCGAAATGACTAGTGAAAATGAAAAAAGATTTCTGAGTTCTGTTAAGGGAGTAAGAGCACTTGAACACTGCACATCAGTCATTGTGATCTCTTTCCTGGCTACGTGACGGAACTGTCTGGGAGTTAAAAGGCAGGAGAAAGCAATACAAAGCTTTAGAACTAGCCTCATCTAAAGGGAAATTTTACGCAGAGAGGCTGGCCCTGAAACAGTCCGATATTCAGACAGTTCTAGTAAAGATGACATTTTGCATACCCATGCAGTTATGTCCTCCGTTCACCTGCATATATTCAGGTGGGCATATGCAGGTATAGTTCCCCAAGGTATTGTAGCAGGTGCCAGGACCACAGACACCAGGATGTGCAACACATTCATCAATATCTAGAGACCAAGCAAAAACACTACAATTAACAAGAGAAAAGAAGACCAAGTCGTAGCAAATGTTTCTGACCTCAAACCCAGTTTGGTCAGTTTTCTTCACCCGAGTTTAGCAAAGCCTCAGGATTCACAGGCTCTGTTCTGAAAGGAATTGTTGTTTTCTCACAAAGTAAATGAAGAAGGGGAAGCTGACATATAACACTCCAAACTAGGAGAAACCATTAAAGATTCTTTACATTTTTGGGTCTATTTACAATTTTTTGTTCTAACCTACAATTGGGTTTGTGTCCAGCCAGTGAAGTGCAAGAGAACACCCTAAATATATTCAAAGTCGTTGAATTTACCACTGAAACTGGAGCACCTTGTGCCCCACCAGCTCCACAAAAGACATTCACACTCTCTTCTCATAAGAATGTTACCGCCACTTTTCAGTTCTGTTGATGTGTTCACTACTCCACTGAGAAATGACCTTTTAAGTACTCTATTTAGAAACAGGCAACCTGAATATTCACATAGTCTTGCTGCTCTAATCTTGGATCTTCTTATTCAAGGTATTTGAGGTGTCAACCTTTTGTGTCCATACAATTTTAATTTCAAACCCAGTTTGATCAGTTTTCTTCACCCAAGCTTATTAGCAAAGTCTCAGGATTCACAGGATCTGTTTAGAATGAAGACAATTTTTTTTCCTCACCAAGTGAATGAAGAAGGGGAAGCTGACTCCCAACACTTCTAACTAGGAGAAACAACGAAGGATTCTTTACATTTTGGGGTCTATTTACAATTTTTGGTTCTAATACTTATGACAAATCTCAAACACAAAAGGAAGACCAACATTAACTTTACTTCAAGTTGCATAAATTAAACTGCTACTTTTAAATACTGTGAAGAGGACACCTTTTCTCACTTAACATACAGGGAGCCTAGTGAAACTAGCAGGAGATACAAGGTGTTGAAGTGAGAAGCCAGAAATCATGAATAACCTCCTTAGTTTACTGAATACACATAGCTGAGATCTATCATGTAAAATAAGCATTAGTATATTCAAGAGCTACATTTCAAGTTTTATATTAATCATATCACTGGTGCCAAAGATAATGATTTTAGAGAAGATTTTAGGTAAGGGTGTGGGTACCATATCCACTTATGCATTTAAGGTTAAAAATGACAGTGGTTTTCATAATAACTGCACTGTGACAGAGAAGAAAGTTTCAAGGGACACAACCTTCACAGATTCTTGTCTCTTCACTGAGGTAGTAGCCTTTTGGAC
Organism: Leptodon cayanensis; assembly: GCA_027564655.1. Lineage (NCBI taxonomy): Eukaryota > Metazoa > Chordata > Aves > Accipitriformes > Accipitridae > Leptodon > Leptodon cayanensis. Next base: position 33,954,825 of record JANXJC010000078.1, read on the forward strand.
ATTCACACTGGAAGCTGCCAAATGTATTGATGCAATTTCCACCTTGGCAGAGACCTGGCAGTTCCTGACATTCATCAATGTCTGAAAACAGAGAAAAAAACCCACCATATTTTCATTCCAGGATGAAAAGAAACAAGAGACTTTTAAGTACTCCCCTGAAATTTTACCAACTAGTAGCTTTTAACTGTCATGTGGATTTTTTTTTTTCTTCTAAATTGCACTTCACGAAAGCATGGATGAGATGCTCATTCTCTTCCATTTAAATACCTCTTCAGGAGCACGTTTCAGCTCCATGAGCCCATGGAGTTCAGCTTCCATTACTGTTTAAAGGAATCTGGCATCTAATTCCTCATTCCTGCACACTCATTGGAACCAGAGTTTCTTTGTCCAATGAAAATTTCCTGAAACTTATACCTTCCACTGATAAGCTGTAATTTTCATAAACGATTTATCCTTCAGGGGCCAATTTCAAAGGCCAATTCAATTAAGGAGGCACACAAAAGGTATGCACCAGCTTATTTTCCTACTGAAATATTGTTGGACTTCTTCAATATTCTTTTACAGTATGCATTTTAATCACATTGTTGTCTAATTCATAATAGCAGAGGGGTTTGGTTTGCACTAAATGTAATGATTTTTGCAAAATATAGTTCCTGTATGCATCTCTCCAAAGATGACCCCTTTTTTGTATTACCAGCCATCAGAGTCATTTACAATAAACTCACCTTCTAAAATAATAGTGATGGGATTTGGTCTGAATCCTTCTCCCCCTGGACAGAGAGTATTATATTCCGCTGAAGTAAAGTACAACAAGAGAGAGCACGTCAGTCATATGAAGAACAAAATGCTAACAACAGAAACATAAAATTTCACTTCTGTTTTTAATGAACCTTCTTCCCTACAGTCATTGGTTTTCTACTCTTCTTGACCTATTCACAGTAAATAAAGGTAGTGCATCAGATTAGTAGAAAATCAAGGTAAGACTAAGAGTTCTGCTTAAAGTATTACAATAACCATAGAAACTTAAGGCAGTATTAAGGCAGGCACAATGTTGTTTTCTCTGTAGTGTGCCTTTGCAAAGGCATGTATTTTCCATTTTGACTAGTTCTTTAATATGAAATGTCAGTATACCATCGATAAAGATATGTGTTTAAAATTGGAATTCATACTATTGTGAGACTATTAAGAACAACATGCTTGACATTTCTGCTGCATTATTCATTCAAAGAACTTCAAAGCTCTACCAAATTGATAAGTATCATCACGTAACAATTTTGCAAGTACTCAAGAGTGACTTAGAAATAGTTACCCAACAGTTACCAACACTCTCCTTTCAGAACTTTTGCAGCTCTCCAAATTAAAGGCATGGTTTGAGTTCTAAGCATTATTAATTTCTTTATTTCCCTACCAACATGGAGTTGCTGAGTAAAAATTCCTAGCAGATGCATGCAAACCATTCCATTCTTAAGGCACATAAGCATATCTGCAACTACCTTGATTTTTTTTTTTTAATGGGAGAAAAGTAAAAGCAAAATAAAATAAAGTGCCCAAACCCACCCAAAGTACATGGGCCTGGTCCAGTGGGAAGTGCCTTCTAAATTTATCACTGATTTATTACTGTGAGAATAGGCACCAAGTCAGTCACAGAATACTAAAGGTCAGGTCTTCTGATATGCAGGTCCACACCTCTGCATCACCCCTCTGATAGCAGCAGGGAGATTTTCTTTTGTAACTGTGACAGAACACTGCCTCATGAAGAAGATCAGATTCTTAAAAGATAAATGTATAATAATACAGTAAAAGATTTCAAATACTGTCTTCATTCCTTGTTAGCAACTTCTATAATAAGAGGGCACGGGGAGAATAAGAGAACATTTCCTTACTGCTGTTTACAGGGGGACATGTCTCGCAGGGGTTTCCCCAAGCCCTTCCCAGCGAGCAGCAGCACGAGGAACGACTGACTCCAACCCCAATTTCAGTGTTGCAGGATAGGCTCCCATCCCCTCGTGGTCCGTACTTCAGGTAGCAATTGCCAACACGGTTATCTACATATAAAGCACATATGACTACAGCTGCACACAATGATCTGGACAAAGGAACAGCAGGCATTAATTTTAACATTCTGTATCTAGAAGCAGGAATTCAGATAACATTGTGCTTTTGAAATCATTGGCAAGCTCAAAACACTCATGAACACTGACAGTTACTGATGTTGAAAGAGACAGCAAGGAAAATGTGTAGCTTCAGCTACCTAAGCACCCAGACACGAGTTTAAAATGTTTGCGCGTCTTCCAAAGTCACACCATAATCTAATGTAGCACATACACTATTCCAGTTTTTCACTCCAGAAAGTATCGGAAACCTTGCTGCAGTTTGCTGTTAGTACTTCTTCTCCATATTCTGATTGTGACTAGGCTATGACTCTTGTGGAATTGGAAGAATTTATATATTTTTCTATGGAATCACAGGACAAAGTCGTGTCACTGGAAGAATTCTTCCACTGGCATAGAAATTCTCAAAAAATCATTAATATTGAAACAAATAATCTAAATGTGCAGTAGGTTTGAGGAAAATTAGTTTATTAGTTCACTCAAACTGTAACTTAATGATTTAGACAACTACTGGCATCAGTAGAATAAGCAAGGAATCTAAGAGAAGTAAAGCTGTGAGTTTTCTTACTGCTGCACATATTGTCTCCCTGTTCTTTATAAATGGGAAGTAACTAGCAGTAAGTCATAAATATAAGGAATAAGAGCATAGTAAATTATTATTTATTACAGCCAAATAAGATGAACATTAATTTCTGTTTTTCAAATTTCTGTTTCAAATTACCAGAGTAGTGTTGCAATTCTAAAGATAATTTCTATGAACTAACTTGTTATCAAAGGTTGCCTCCAAAGAAGCACAGAAACTCACTCAAAATATTTTTGATAAATTCATTATATAAAGGACCCATTAGCTTTTTTTGCATTTTTACTATTTCTGTTAATGGTATGACTAAGAAACTTACAAATCACATTTTTAATTTACTGCTTGCAGCAAGTGGCAGATGCTACAGCCTTTAGCAATTTACACAGAGTAAAATGAAAACAGTATGATAAATGTGGGTAGTTCATACTTTCAAAATTCCCAGAGTTTAACAAATGTCTTGACATGGGTTTTTGAATTATCCTGAGGTTTGGGATGTATCTATGAAAAAAACCTTGAAGGCAACTTTCTGAATTTTTAGGAGCTACTTGTTCTTAAGATCCTCAAGTTAGGTAAGTATGTATAATACAAAACCACAACTTCACATTAATTTTCAGACTGAATTTTTTTTTTAAAGGGTCTTAACATCAATCAAGAGAAAACCTTCAATCTTTCCAAATTAGTTAAATTTATTAAAATTTAAGCATTAATAGATAAGTTTGGGTGAATCTTTCTGCACAGTTTTAAGAGCATACTGTAACAGAGATTTTAAAAAATTAGGGGCCTGGGCCCCATATATTCTACAACAAATTTCAGTATCTCACCATAAATGCACACTGTTGTAAAGCTAAAATACTCAGTTAAGAACTGAGTGGCAGAGGCATATATGTTCTGTACCTCTGAGCCTCTGATGGAAAGAGAAGAAACTTCAAGCAGGATATGTTGTAGTTCTTGTAGTGGACTTGAGCTGAAACAACCCAAACATGGTTATTCTGAGAATACCTATCTCCTCATGTTCTCAGAGGAACTGCATGCTTCTCTCCATTTGTGATAGCACAAGACATCTGTCTTTTTAAGAAAGGCCAAGAGATTTGGCTTCATTCTTGGGAAAAGTGAAAAACAATGACTATTTTGGAAGACAGCTTCAGCCCAAGACCTCAGGCCCATTAAGAACAATAGGAAATGATAGACCTTGGAACAAAGGCAGAGCCTGGAATTCTCTAGCAGAATATTGGTACCGAGTCCATCAAGAGTTTTAGGTTTCAGTTTACTCCTTACATGAACCATCTTGACACAGCACCATGTTCCTCTTTGCCAAGAATAATATTTCTGTTTCTTCTGAAAGGAACTGGAGTTTAAATTCCTCCGCCTTTTTTGCTCAAGCGTGCAAGACAGAGTGCTATTGAAGAGAACCAGAAGCTGCTGTCCTTTTGACAAGGGGTTTCTGGAACATTTTTCAGCACAACTTGTCCATTCCAGAAGCAATTCTTTTTCTTGGTGAGGTCTACTAGTCCCTCTGGGTCTGTGGTTTTTTTTTCCCAAATGACTACAAGCTTAGAGTGAAAATTGGATAATGTTTTACCACATGCCAGTGACACAAATATCATTGCAAGTCAAGTTGCAATTTGGAATTGCAGTCCTGAGACTACGAAGGATCACAAACAAACTGAACTTCAATTCTTCCCTCTTCAGACTGCGTAAGTCACTAAAGTAGACATACCCAAAGCATACTAAATCTAGAACTGGAACTAGCATAGCTGCATTGGAATGGCAACTCTCTCTGTTTCCACTTCCCATGCAAAATCATTTAACCCTCTGGAAATATTACAAATGAGAACTGCTGGTGAAAGAAAAAAGTTCAAAACCTAACAATGCTTATAATCACATAAAATAGTATAACTAATATGTTTTTGGTTGCACATGGGGCCCCATGTCTTCAAGGGCTTCTAAAAAATCGGGCACTGAAGTATCATTTCATTCATGGATTAGGGCTTTATTTCTATTATCTTACTCTGATGATATTTCATGGAAAGCAAAGGTTTTGCTTGCCCCTGTCAAAAGCAGAAGCTGAATATTCACTGAATGTTTTTTGCACTTTGCGATAGAATCAGGCTGTAGAGAGATGGAAAGTGTACACCCAAGGCTTGCAGCTCCTCCCACAGACAGATAAGCAGATTCCAGTTCTGCCACTGTCTGAAACTGAACTTGAAAAAAACCCAAAGCCCAATCAAAAACTCCATGTTTGCTTAGGGGGCTAAGTCTTGGGAGTCTCTTTGCTGTGCAATCAGTCATTCAGAAACAAAAAATGCTTCTTACACATGGGAAAGGAAAAGAGTCTTTGTATCAGAGAGAAGGACAGCCCTAGTAGTATTTCCTCAGCACAGAAATAAGGAAGGGTCAAACAGTTTTCCTACCACTTTCTTATTCAACATTTTTTCTTCAGACAGGGAGGGCTTGCTCTCTCATTTGGGACTCTAGCGCTGCTAGATTGACCCTTGAGTAGGTTCCCTTCCACTGTGGAGGCTTCCTTGAGGAAAGAAACATGGCACCTCTGCCAAAAATGTCATCGGGACAACTGGTCCCAAAGTAGAATGCCAACTCAAACTCCCATTTTTTAGTGAAACACAAGTCAGCTAGCAGTAGGATAATTCATTCTCATAAGCTTCTTCAGACATCACTTAAATCCTTTGGTCATAATTCACGGCTTGCAGGGCTAATCATACACAGCATCTGGTTGTAGGGAAGAATGAGGATCTTAGTAGTTATATGCTGCAGAAGGGTAGGCAAAAAGGCAGGATTTCATTTCTTCAACTTAATCTTCAGGTGAGACAAAGTTAAAAGCTTAGGTCAGACTGCAGCTGCAGAAGAAAAGTATTAAGGCAGGAATTATCAGAAGAGTCTATGGGAGACAGAAACACAGATGGAATAGATTACATAAATTCACTTCATCTTTAAAAATCTCAGCTTAAAGTTTTATAATAAATTGGTCAAGACTGTGGACATCTAAAGGTCTCAAACAGGACTTGTTTCGAGCATCCAGAGAAGCAAGAGAAAATATTCATAGGCAGAAAATGGAGAAACACGGAAAAGATGAGCAATACAATTTGTTCTGAAGGAAATCTATATTTCTTTAGAAATTATTTGTTCAGAATATATTTACTTGCCACTACACTGTAGTATTATTGTAAACATTTAGAAGATGGATAGAGTTCTAACTACTCATTCAGGAGAATTTGAGTCTTCCCAAAGTAAAAACATAAAAAGGCTGTTTTCCAATTAAAATTTAGAAGGCTTTCCCAGGATCACAAACAAATCATTATGGATGAACCTTAGCCCCTCTCTCAACCCCCCTCTTGCGCAAAACTTCCTGAGACTGCTAGTATATACTCTAATCACACGACAGCCCTATATCATGTAGCAAGGGGGAAAAGTAATGAAAACTCACTTTAAGTCTGTGTAAGCCAGAGAGAATTACATACATTTACATAGATTACGCAGTTTAGACTTAAGCTAAACACATTAATCAGTCCCAAGACACATCTACGGTTAAAAAATTTTGTTTTTTAAATGAGAATTGTTGACTGTT
>JANXJC010000078.1:33977117-33987246 GCA_027564655.1 Leptodon cayanensis
GTATTTAGCCAAGATTTCACTGGGGTTTGCAGGTTATTCACAAGGGGAGAAACTGCCTGATGATAGAATTCAACACCTCTTTTGCAATACTCCTGCTTGGATAGTCCTCACAACCCCAAAAAATTTTCATTGAACATTATGCCCTCCCGTTCTCACTTCCTGCAAAAGGCCCTCAAGAAGTCACTTCTTATTTCCTCACTCTCTGCTTATTTATGTGACATCTTGCTTCCCTGCCTTTGCCTTACAGATAACAGATCTCCACCATACAGTACTGATTCTCTGCATTTGCTCTGTCTCTCACAAAAGCTATTCAGCTTCCACAGTTTAGATTCTTTGTTATGTTCATCTGTGATTCAGGCAATGATTTTTTGCTGACTTTTGGAGTCTAAAAGCATCACAATTTGCAGGAAATCAAGTAAAGGTGACAGGAGGCCTGCATGGCCTCCCGGCACACAGGGGCATAGGACCACTTGAGTTCAATTATGAGCACAAAAGCTCCTGGCAAAACTCAAACACAAAAAGGAAGCATAAGATACGCAAAAGCAGGGACAAGTGATGCAGGAGAAATACCGAGGCACTGTCTGAGTGTGCAGGGATGGGGTTAGCAAAGCCAAAGCCACCAGGAGTTGACCCTGGCAAGAGGTGTGAGGGGTATACCAGCAGCAGCAAAAAGATGAGGAGAAATGGGGAAAGGGAACTGCTGACAAAGGACAGATAAAAGACCCATGAGTGCTGAGAGGGAGCTGGCCAATGTCATTTTGAAGCCACTCCTGACCATCCTTGAAAGGTCATGGAGATTAGGCAAGGATCTCCAGGATGGGAGGAGAGAAAATGTCAATCCAATCTTCAAGAAGGGGAAGAAGGAGGACCCATTCAGCATCATCAAGATGAAAATCTCAGACTTTTCATTTCATTATATATTTGATGATGTATTTCATGAAGTACTCCACAATACTAACTCAAGATTTTTTAAGGTGGCTAGTAACTTTTGGTGTCTCCATATCTATTCTTACAACTTCAGACAGATTAAAGAGGTCTGATTTTTCAGGAAATGCTCTCAGAATTTCTTGAGTCCTGGAATAATCAAGGAAAAGTGAATCACACTGCTTTTGAAACTCCAGCCTTCTACTCCTAACTTTACCAAATGTTTGGATACCTCATTAGTCACTTTTAAACTACATGAATGAACAGTTGCTGCCATTCTAAAATATCTATACAGTAATGTGTAAAAGAACAAGCAAAGCTATAGGCATAGTTCAGTTATCTGTCCTAATTATTGTATAACTGTCTCATTTGTTCAAGTCACAATAATCATACTTACGAAGTGTTCAGTGGAGCAGACCTAGTATAGTAGAGAGTACAGTCAGTCAGGCTTTGTACATTAAATGGACAGACTCCAGGTCATACTGGCAACACTTACCCATACAGTTCTTCATCATCATAAATCCACTTTCATAACCATCAAAGCACTCACACTCAAAGCTTCCAGGAGTGTTGACACAAGTACCACTTCCACATAAGTCTGGGGAGATCCGGCACTCATCAATGTCTATTTTATAGTAAGGGAGAGGTAGAAAAAAACAAACAAGAGTTTAAGGTTATCCTGCTTTCCACAGAAGACAACACTTGGCCATTATAAATTAACTCTACTGAAATCATATATAGTGTATAAATCAACAGAGAAAAATGAAATTAATTTACTATTTAAAGGAATATTGGATTATATGGAAGTTTGTGAAAGATTCATAATGCAATGTGTTCAGAGCTCTCAACTATAGACTAAATTATGTAACAAGTAGGCTTCCATTAAGTGTAATTTAAGATTAGATTTCTAAGGAAATTACTAATTGTAACAAATTATGAGTTGGTATTATTACAGAGGGACGAACTGACTCCATGACTACAGTGCCACTGATATTAAATCACTTACTATGAAGACATTTATCCAATAATAGCATTATAAGCTTACAGATACCCTTTCCATTAGGAATTAAAGTAGCTCCTTTGAAAGCTAGATTTACATTTCACTGGTTGTCTTACTAGTTAAGTTTGAACGAAACTTACTGTGGAAAACTATAGCAGGTTTGTAGAAGGTAAAAAGAGAAGAGAAGGAAGAGCTCTTTTTATGACACACCGGTAGTGAGGCAGGAAGCTACAGAGGAATTTGTAATATGGGTATGATCCAGTGAAACAGGTCAGTGTTGAAGGAGAGGACTGGAAAGAAGAGCTGGATAGCCTGTTATTTACTCTCTCCTCACATCTTTCCAGACTTCTCTCCTCCTTACTGTACTGCCCATCCAGTGTTTTGGGGGTGAACTAGGGTTCAATGCCTTTGTTTCATGTTCTCCACTCTACCCTCTGCCTTCAGCTTCATTCACTACTGTGTCATTAATTTTTACATATTAAGAAATCATGAACTCTTTACAGGGAGTAAAAATAACAGAATATTTGAAACAATGAAGACAGTAGTCTAGTACAGGGCAGAGGATTGGTTCTGTCATCCAAGAAATCCAGGGAGCAAGGAATCAAAGAAGAGCATCAACATGTTCGCAGTAAGTTGGTGGGCTGGGCAGTAGACTCATTTGTGTAAGTGGTTAAGGAAAACTAGGCAAGAATAAGCTTAACTAAAGAAAATGCTAAAGATTTAAAACAGTTCTTTTTTTCACCACATGCAAGAGTCTCTTTTGCCTCTGTGTCACTCCTCATGGCCAGGTTTCTGCCAGGTGAAGATAGTTCAGTCCTCACACACAGATGTGCGGAGGTGTTCGATGGTAACCCATGTGGTGGGCCTGGGATGTTAAGAGAGTATCTGGCCTCCTGGAGGCTTTATAAAACATTTTGTTGCTAATTTAAAACAAAAAAAAAAAAGTCTTCCATTTAATAAAATGTGGTTCTCTACAGCTGCTCAGTGGAACATTTTCATCAGAAGAAACTTCCAATGAAAACAGAACAAAAGAAAGCTTTTGTAAGGTGACGTTTTGTGACCTATTCTTGTTCGTTTAGAAAGGAAGTTTGTTAAATGCATTTCTCATCAATGCAATCACTATAAAACCAAGGAAATCACCAGTTAGGGCAACATTAACATCCAGACCAACCTCAAATTAACATGCCTTACCACCCATACTTCATATTACTCAGACTCACTCATAGACGCCTGTGTGGTGTAAAAAAACCTCCTTCATTTTCAGCACAGAGCCACCCACAATGCAGGCATCCAGGTTCTCATAACCAGAAAACTATCAAGCTTATCTTCTGCTTCAGTTTTTCCAGGCAGTAAATAACAAAATACTAAACTTTTAAATTAAATGCACATCTGTTCTAGAGTTAATGTTGCACTGAAGTCAGAACTGCAGAGGTGCCTTTGTGTGTGCTTGGCTATCAAATCTAAATGAAAATTTGCAGTGGAGTCTCTGTTTGCTAATACAATGACCAGAGAGTAAGTAACATAAATCAAGTTAATCTGTATGTTAGAACATTAAACTTGGCTTTGCTAGTGATCCTTAGTGACTTTTCAGGTTGCACTGATAGAGCATGACCTGAGCATCTTTAATGCTAGTTTAAAAAAATTCCTAATATACATGTACAAGAAGAATGTTACGTTTATTAAAGAATCATTTTTTGAAAGGGAAACTTAAGACAGTTGGCCATTCTGTCTGAAGATTAAGCTCTTAGAAACTGAAGGAAATGAACCATGTTAAGTTTCCAGATAACCAAGTTATGCAACAAGGACAAATTCCTTTAAAATGCCCCAGGGAAGTGGTAAGGTCCCCATCACAAGATGTTTTCAAGATGAACAGGGTGCTGGATAATCTCACCTAGCCTCCCTTTCCCACAAAAGGTTGGAGCAGATGATCTTCTGAGGTTCCTTTCAACCTGGACTATTTTATGATTCTAGGAAAAACTGGGGAAAATGCCAGACTTACCTGTGCAGTTTCTTTCCTCCATATCTAAAGTAAACCCACTGTTACATCTGCATTTGAAACTTCCAATTGTGTTTCTGCATTTACCATTCATGCACATACCAGGGAACACTTTACATTCATTGATATCTGTGAAATAAAAACAAAAGAGCATTCTTAAGCACCAATATATATATAATTAATGGCAATTTCCTGTTACTTCTTGCCAACTGCAATTGGTGTAAGGCAGGGTTTGGGTTGCAGGGGACTGGAGGGATGGCCTCCTCCTACACGGGTTAAGAGAATGAAAACATGAAACCTAGGAGGCAAGCAGGAGGGGACATTGCTGGAGGCATGACTGGGGATGCACTCTTGGAAGGCAGAGTTCCATTACTGAGGAGGAACCCCTGGAAGACCTATGTCAGGGCAGAGACAGGCCTGAGGGACCACAGCCTGTCAAAGACCCACACCAGGGCAAGGACACCCCTGAGGGACAGCAGCTGTGGGTGATTCATGCCAGGGCATGTGGCCTATAGGTGACACAAGCAGGGGCAGGAACACCCTGTGGGATACCAGGCCATGGAGGATGCATGCTGGGGCAGAGAGACCTCTGAGGGATTGCACCACATCCAACCCCTGCTGGGGTAGGGAGATCCCTGAGGCACCATGACCTGTGGGTGATCCATGCAGGGGCAGGGACACTCCCGAGGGACTACAGTACATGAGTGACCCGCACCGGAGCTGGGACACCCTGAAGGAGCATGGGCTGTGGACAACCCATAGTGGAGCAGAAACACCCCTGAGGGCCTCTGTCCCATGGAGAAGCCCCACGCCAGGGCACAGGAAATGAGTAAGAAGGAAGGAGCAGCGAAAGAAAAGACTAAGCAACAAGGGGTGACAAAGAGAAACCGTTGCAGTGTCCCCTGTGCTGCCAGCTGCCTCATCCATGGGACTATGGAGGCCAGACACCTAGAAGGGTGGAGAAGAGGTGCTGGGCTGAAGCCGAGTCTGGGGAGAGGGGGGAAGAGATGTTTCCCTACCTGTTGAATTGCTTATGCTTGCTTTGCTTCTCAATACCCAAACCAGTAATTAAAAGTTGATGTTAATCAGCAGCCAACCAAATTCAGTGGAATACCCTGACCTGAGACTCTTTTGCCCATGATGGGGATATGTGTATTGTGTTCTATTTTGCTTTCTAACACAGTGAATATTCATGGTGCTCCTGAGCCAGCTTGTAAAAGATGTAACTACTAGATGGTTTGATTGTTCGTTTTTTTTTTTAAATTGAGATTGCCAGAGTGATATCTGGAGCTCAGTTCAGAAAAGCATTTTTTTTTGGTTTGTCGAGTATCAAATGAAATGTTTCACCTCTTTTAAAAGTGTTCTGCTGGACAGCTGGATAACACAGGCTTTTAAAGGCTCTTACATAGGACAAATGAAGGTTTTTCATGTGTCAGCCTCTCTCGTATGCAACCCCCCAACAGCATTTACTAATTTGAATGAGCTTTTCTTACATTCTGTTACTTGCTGGATGAATGTCCTTACCCAAGAATCATCTCTGATGAAACAAACTTCTCTTATGTATTGGCGTGAATGGAAGCAGAAACAAGAAGCAAAACCTTGCAAAAATCTTGGAGTAGACAAGATTTTATTATTATTAAATAATCAAGAATTTATTATTTCTAACTGAATAAATTTTAATAAAAATAATAAATTATATTATTAATAAAATCCTTATTTGTTCAGTAAATCACCACTGAACGCTGAGAGCTTTGCCTGAGACTACTAACTGCTGAAAATCAGAGCTTATTTATGGTGAAGCAAAGCTCCAATCTGTTAAAGTTTTCTCAAGCAACTAAACATATTTCAAGACGAATGCTTCAGAATACATCCTTTTAAAAATAAATAAAATACCAAAACATTTCTGGATTACTCCAGCTTCTGCACGCAGAAATTTAGTTTTTCTTCTCAGACCTCAGTCACCTAAAACATCTCAGATCTGGTTTCTTAATATTTTCCAGCCTCTTCAGTTTGTTTTTGCTCTACAGGAGGTGAAACTAGTAAAAACTGGACAAATGGCTTTTATTTACTTCTTTATCACTCCAGCTCCTTGTTATCATTGGCCTCGTAATTTTAATGCAACAGGCACCTTTCCCTTTTAATCACTTATTAATTCTGCAAACCATAGAAAGAACCCATCTTTCTTCAGTCTCTCTCTCAGAGAACCCTGGCCAAATTTTAGTAATATTTTATGTTTACATCTTAACTGCCTGACTTTATAGAACCTCATCTGACCCTCAGTTTACTCTTTGCAAAGCACTACCTTACAAAAGGTGCACATTTTCTGTTATTCTCATCATTTAGAGCTCCCCTCCCTTCAGTCCAGTCATATTAATTTCCTTTTTCTCCTTACCAAATTCAAACTTTGCACCATTTCCTTCTAGGCTCCTGTAACACTCCTGAGCACCATGCAAGCATAGAGTTTCCCAGCTGTAAGGTCAGCTCTTTCAGGCAAACATCTTTATAACATCTCTGTTCTCAAGTACATAACAAACATAGACACAAATACTGGCATTTTCTTAGAATATTCACCTAGATGTGCCTATAATTCATTTTTAGATCCAAGAATGAATACTTACCTTTATAAAATGGCCTGCCAGTTAGAATATCTCCTCTGCTGGAAAAGCCAGGACCTCTGGGGCACAGAGCCTCATATTCCTTGGTGCCAGGCTTAGGACACTCCTCGCAGTCGGAGCCCCAGGCAGCCCCCACAGCACAGCAGCAAGCATCCATACGAAACTTGCCAGGCACAGACTGAATGCACTCATCTTCATCCCATCTCAGGTAGCATTGCTCCATGCGAATATCTGCTCATTTTACAACAACATATAGGCACTTTACCTTTTGCTGAAGTTTTGTGTTTTTCAGAAGCACCTATTTCTGAGGCATGAATACATGTGAGGCTCAGTTTCTGGGAGACAGATTTCTGCTCAAGACTCTACACCTCTGCACACTGTTCAACCATCTGAAGTCACTAATACTGCACTATAGTTAAGTTTCTGGATCTCTGTTGTACCACATGAAAGCACAAGCATTTCTTCTGTTGTCTCTGAATACCAAGATATACCATTACTCTGACATGATTGTACTTTTTAGGTTTCTATGTGTATTTGATTGATCAGAGACATGTATTTCTTTACTGTAACAGGTATTCTCATTTACAAATTGACCTGCATCATGGTAAAAAAATCAAACATTCCTATCAATGTTTATATACTTAAATTAATTTAATAATACAAGGAATACAGAAAAAAAATCTGCTGACCATTGTTAGGCTTATTTTAACAACAGTTAGCAGGAGAAAACTATATGGTTTCCAGAAAAATTAATTATGGTTATACTCAAGGGTGCCATCTGCAGAAAAGCAGGTCAACCAAAAGATAGATCAACCAAGTGTGCAGGCAAAATCTGTACTTGCATACTCACCTGTCAGGAAAAGTACTACACACTGGTCCGTACACAGAAAAAATCAGCTTTGCTCTATCTCACATACAGGAAAAATGACAATAATAACCCATTTGAAAGCATCAGTATATTCCACACTTTTCACCTATTTGTATTCCAGTGAAGAAAAATAGTTGAAAATTTTTAGAAAAATTTTTAGTATTTGTTAAAATATAAAATTGATATTAAAAAAGGGTTGTTAAGTCTCTACATGCTAATTTCTACAACATAGGAGAATTTCTATGCCCCAATTCCAGAAATCTGGCAAATAATACGAATAATGGGAAATGGACAGTATCAATTACAGCAGTGCTAGAGAAGACGTCTGTGATACTATGCAGAAGTTTATTGGTAGCTTAATGCTCTCCAGGAAAAAAGAGTTATTTTCAGTGTGTAAGGAAGATCACAAGGACACACCGTGTCTGATAAATAGCTTCTGGGCATATTCTAGAATCTCCTGACATGACCGAAATGGACTGGAGGTCAAGCTGTATTTTCAGGATCCGTATAAGCATTAATATTTGATATGATATACTGGACTGGAAGTTAGGCTTTAGCAAACCTAACAGAACTCTTAAATGCTTAGTGCAAAAGCTTTGGATAAGATGTAAGATCTAAAAATAATACAGATGAGCTGCTGAACTGTTTTCCATACAAGCCCTTCAAAGTTTTGCAGATTTATAACATAAATTTACCCTATGCACATCTGAAATTAAAAAATTTAGAAGCAAGTATAACAAATGGAAATTGTTCAAAGAATACTCATGGTTTCCTGTAAACTGTTCCAAATCAAGATCATACTTATTTTCATTTCCAGAGATTCAGCAAACATACTGCTAATATATATTTGTTTACACTAAAATCACTGTAGTGCATCCTGCAGGAAATAACCATATTTCAGAAATACATGATATAGTGCTCACTGTTTGCGTAGCATAGGAGAAGGCACATATCTTGTAATACAAAGGTAATTTTTTTAATTAAAATAAGAAAAGGCAACATGCCTTTGCGGGTAAAGGAATCCTGTGTCTTGCTTGAAAACAGCTCCTTTGTTCCAACTTTTCATTGTATCTATCAACCGCAATTAAATTCACACCTGTCCTTATCAAATTTCTCATTGAGAAATAACACAGGGTTGATGGCCACAGATGCCAGTGACTGGCAACAGAATTACCAGGTTTGGGAGGGTTGCAGCAGGGTGGAATATCAAGTGTAACTAAAATGCAAAGCTGTGTATGATATGCACAAATATAACAGGTACATGCATGTGGGGAGACTTGGTTTTGAACTGTTTCTTTTTTCTGAGACATTTATACTGATTGTACACATCTGCTTCATTTCAAAATTCTGCTTATTTTAAAAAATGTCTCTAGAACTACATTCACATTGAAAAACCCCACAACCTGGTAACTTTGTATCAGCTACTAGTAAGGCATAGTGCAAATAAAGCAGAAGTGTGTGCTTAAATTTGAACCTGCTTCAGGAAAGAGAACACTGTTGAAATAAAACAATGAAGGCTAGAGTAGGAAAATCCTTGACATAGGGCAAGGGCTGAATTTTTTTGTTGTTGTTTTACTGCACTGTTTTCTTAAAAGAAATCAATGCTGTCAGTAATCACATTTTTACAGTCCTTAGAACTGGTTAGAAAAATTAATATGGATTCCAAAGTCGGTTCTAAACATCCAGTACCCTGACTTTATCTTTTTTCATCTCTGACCATTGATTTCTAAAGATGCAGATTAATAACGCTTACTACACTTGCTACAGGATACTTCCGTTTTCTTGAACTTACACAGGGGTTCAGTATTTTTTATACCTGAAGTCTTTCTTAAAGAAATATATGTCTTCACAGACATCATGTTTTGTCAGTAGAAGACACTAATCTGTACAAGAAAGATAAGTCTTATTTTTATCTACACTAATTTTGATTATTCTCAGACAGACCAATCTGCATCAGCATATCCGTGCTACAAGGTAGTACCTGAGTTTCACAAAATTACTAGATAGCAATAGAGAAGAGTACCATTCACACTGCATTACAAGCTGCTGTCTGGCCAGCTGACTGCTTATCATCTAGCTCCCAGCGAGTCAGGCATTTCTGTTCGTGAATGGAGTCAGAGAAGGACAGCACTCTAGCAAAACCTATTGATTGCATTGTGGGCAAAACAAGTCTTAACACAAACTTTCATATTCCCCCAAGGGATTAACAGCTCTTCCCTGAATTGGCACAGGCATTTGACACCTAAGCAGCCATAAACTAAAACATATGCTTAACAAACTGCTTTCAGAGGAATTCAGAAACAAACCAAACATCCTTTCACAGCCCTTTGAGAATAATTTTGGACAACTGTTGGACACAGCTAAAAAGCTGGCAGAGTTGAGTGTGCTCTTACCTAAACACACTCGTCCTGTTCCATCCAGTGTCAGTCCTTCAGGGCACTCACAGTGAAATGAGCCTCTGCTGTTAACACATCGCCCGTTGGGACAAACCCCAGGGAAAACATCACACTCATTTACATCTGTCGGGGGAACAAAGAGTTGAGTTATACGCTAACTCAAAGGAGACAACTACAGCTTTATTGAGAATTTCAGCTACATGAAAGAAAGCAAGAGGCTTTCATTCATCCTGTATTAGGGTCTGAACACTGTTCTGAACAAGCATCTGGCTCAGTCTGAAGGAACTCTTGCAAGATCTTCAAGTCATAGGGCACTAAGATGCCACATTC
>JANXJC010000078.1:34022125-34046619 GCA_027564655.1 Leptodon cayanensis
TCACTGCTGATCAGTTCTTACTAATGATCATTTTCCCATGCATTTTGCAGTGTATGCTACCAGAAATACCAGGAAAAAACCCAGGGTAATTCTGCTGAATATTTGTACTCACCTTTATCAGGTCTAGTTCTAAAACTTAGTTCATTACATCTTGGAAATAATGGGATGGAATGAGAAATTAAACTTAAAAGAACATTTGTATGTTGAATATATGTGTACTTCTAGAAAGTGTTGTGCCAAGAATGACTTGATTCTAAAAAATGACAGAAGGTGCAGTTTTGTTCTAATTTAACCATAAACAAGACCATACATTTCACAGGATTTACTGTGTTAATGCATACACAGTTAAAACCAACAGCATCAATATACATATCAAATAGATCTGGGTTTACCCAAATCACTGATTTAATGAGCTGATTTACAGCACTCCTGGTGCCTACATACAATCAGACCGTTTTGGGTAAACAGTTAAATGAATAAAGGCAAAGCAAATGGAAGAATCAAATACCTCCTCTCACGCATATTTAGCTCATTCACATTTGCATAGCAGCTGATATCACCACTCCAGTAAAACCACAAGAATGAAGCAAGATAAAGAAAAGAGAAATTCAGAGTGTTAAATACAATGAGAAAACAGTAACTGTATCTTTCTACTGCAGGAGACTTCTATGTAGTTATAGTAGTTTCCTGCTCTCATGCTTCTCTACAGTGCCCGGCTGTTGGGATGCTCTTTCTCATCAGTGCTAGATTGGGCATTTTTAACTCAGTGCTCAGCTGATATGCGGGGTCAAGGAGGATCACACACAATTCCTTCAGAACAAAGTCCTCAGCTACCAACAAAATGTCAAACTCTACATCACGTTTTCACATTAATGTTTTGTCAAATGTCTTAATTCAAATGACTTTATTGTATGTTTATCTTGCTTTTGTATAGGGGAGGACAGGGGAAGATATGAATACTAGATATGGCACTCATCTATTTTGTTCAGTTTTCCTACAGAGAATAACATTTATTACTTTATTATAGGCTTCAACTTGCTTAATCTGTTAAAGAAAACATGTTCATGCTAGAAATGTATCTCACTGTAAGTTAATTTTTAAATTGTACAGCAGGAATGAAGTGTTCCTCCATGAAATAGCTGACTTAAGCTTAGAAAATCCTTCCAAAGCCATGTGCATCAGATGTTTTCCATATAAAATATGCATCTTAAGATGCTCTTATTTTTATAAGCTCTTGATAAAGGAGAAAAATGGCAAATATATTTTAATATAAAGGAGTTGTTGGCTTTGAGTTTGCATTGTAAGCATGCATATTCCAGCAGTATAAACAGGAAACATCTGAGACAAAGATATTTAACCCATTTATTCTATCTCCGAGCACACCCCTCTTCAGTGTGAAATAATTCTCTTTCACCACTTGCATCACGCTTATCTCCACTTTTCAGTGTTTCATCTGTAACACTTGTCAGAATTTCACTAGACACAGTATGGAACTTCCAAAACCCCCTTAAGACTTACTGCGATGAGTATGAAGATGTATTACGAAATTTAAAATACAGAGATTAGTATTCGCAGAACAGCTAAAATTCAACGCAGCACAGCTACAGGCTTGCTGCTATTTTCAAAGTCTCTACAGTTCTATCCAGAGTTTTTATAAACAGAATGAAATAAAGAAAGGTAATAATATTACAGCTGTCTATCAGTTTGGGGAAAGGGACTGACTATTCAGTGTCAGATCACTTAGGACACTTATGGTCCTTGACCCATCAGGTATGTTCCATCATGAAAGCAGCATAATACAAGTTTAAGTCAGAGAGCAGTATGTAATGCCATTATTTTTTGATTTGGCAGCATAATTTTGAAATAAGACTTTCCTTTAACTCTATACAAAAATATCTAATGATTTCTGGCTTCTTAATTATTGCTTGGGGAGTAGGCAGCCAGAGAGATAGAGCAGTATGGAAGCAGTGTTCATTTATATACCATTAACATTACCCCATGCAGTGAAATGTAACTGTTCCCAATGGCCTAAGACTGTTCTTTCAGTAATGAGTATCCAAGTTAGATTCAAGAAAACCTTTAATTTCATTTAATATGAACCAGTACAAACAGAAATTCCATGAAGTTAAGCTCCTGCCAACTTTTCAAAGACAACTTTCTGTGTGATTTATAGCAGCTACCATTCACAAATCACTGATTCAGTGTGGCACTTAAGATACTCTGGCTACTTTTTTATAATACAATTAGAAAACAACAGCTAAACAAAGCTGTGTTATCTAAGATAAATATTCATAGAGCACTCTCTCGTATAAAAAGTCTTCTGAATACAAGCAGCTGCTCAAAAGGCAAACCACTGAACAGTCAAAATAATTAGTAATGACTGATCTGTTTCACACAGAAAAAAATAGGCAAAATGACAACTTAAACTTGCTGGAAGCCCTTATGGTCTTTTTTTCCATTCTTTCAATCTAGGACATTACTGTAGCTGGCACAGCATCTTCTGCTTTTATTAAACCAGTGGAAATTTTTGTTTTGATTCCAGTGCATCCAAAATTGCCTCAGTTTTCAGACTACTGTTTCATGCTGAGGTGCGCATTATGAAGTTGAGACTAAGTTCCCTAAGTCAATACACCTTTTTCCTGGGCACATAACTGTGTGTTAGAGAATTACGCAGGTCAACAATTTTTTTTTTTCCATGCACCGATCAATCTAGTCTCTTAGTCTTCAGGCACTTTAACCTCAAAATGAAAATCAGATACAATTTCACTATTATCACAAGCCTGGAGCGGAAGGTGAACACAAGGCTGGTGGCCTACAGGGTGACCCCACAGAAGAGAAAGGGACAGAATGCCAGCCAGCTGTTAAGAACACATTATATCTCTCAACAAATTTCAGTACCCAGACATGTAAATCGGGTGGGCCTTTTAAACCACAGATGGTTGTCCTACTTCATTTTTTCATGCACAATTTCTTCAATCAGAATTGAAAAATAAGAAGTTTAAATTAAATCCATGTAGCTTTATTTGCTGCAACCTAAGTAAAAAGGGGCAGAAAGACAGAGCAAATGAAGCATTTCACAACAGACATAACCAGAGAGTTTAAATCCTGCTCCAGACTAACCCAGAAAGCCACTCTCAGATGAAATTAGTACATTAATACCTGGTCATTTAGGCTGGGAAGCCAAAACAGAGCCAAAGGCACTGAACCACTTCTTTTGTGCCAGTGGTTATTGAAACTGGTCTTCGCTAAAAGCAAGTCTAAAAGGTCACCCAAGCTCAGGTGAGGCTTTTGATTTATCTACTTACCTGAAATCTCTAGTATTATTAGTTCCTAGTATTTAATCTGGAGTTACCTCTTATTTTGGAGTTAACCTTACCACCTGCATCAATATTTGCTTTAGTTTGGCTTTTTTTTCCACAATTCATTTTTTCCTCTACTCTTAACTTGCATATGCCACATTATCAATATACACATTTGATTAACAATCAAATGTTTGTAATAGTATCAAAGCATACTAATTTTTACCTCAGCATTGCCATTTATCTTCCATGCTTCGCAAATTAAAACAAGTTCTTTGTGGGTTTAGCAGTATTCAAATCTCATATGCCACAGGGAACTGACACTTAATTACATGCCACCTTTATGCTACCTTCTGATATGCAGCACAAAGCAGCTCAGTCAAATTTGTCTTACCTTAACACAAAATTATTTTAGTGACAGGTGACACTGCGCCTTTCCATGGTATGCAGGCTTATTTTTACAGCTACATGCTCTTTCAGTATATTTCTTCATGCAGAATAATTCTTCATAAGCATGAGGAAGCATCTATCATAATCATGCTCTACCACAATATTATTTATCACTGATTTTTAATGATTCAAACACAGGATGGTTGCCTCAAAAAGCACAGTTTAGAAAGGCCTTTCACTTTTCTCAGTTGCTAGCTTTGTAACAACCGTATATTCAGATTTTTATCATTACTCATCTTTATTTCTTCATTTGAACTTAGAAAGCAAAAAGAATAAAAATTTAATAAATACAATGTGTGTTACCAAATAGATAACAAACATCTGTGTGCTTCAGATGATTATTTTCAGCTTGCCCTGCAAGTAACAACGAATACAAGCTGTGAACTAGATTTTATCAAGAAACATTAGTTCAATACGCCAGTTCAGAAGATGCTCAGCACATTTCAAGACAGTTCCTGAAGAGTCAAGGTCCACCGTAGTTAAAAATATTGATTTCAGTGATGCAAAATTTAGTGCTGGGAGCAACAGTGCCAGGGCTCTCCATATACTATAAAGAAAGAATAGCCATGCAAGACAGATTTATAGTAAAACTCCCACATCCCACTTACAATGCACTTATAGCTCCTGAGGCCCAAGGATGCAGCAAAAGACTAAGCCTTTTGAATCTGCCAGCCAGGGATCAGAGGTACAGAAAACTCTCACCTAAACAAAAAAAGCTGAAAAAGTTGGGCTTGCTATATCATAGAGAACAACTTGGAAGAACTGTAACAGTCTTCAACTACACAAAAGTGCAAAGAGGAAGGTACTGAGCTGCCTTCCTTATATACTGTGGATAAGACAAGAAACAATGAGCTGAAATTTTTGCAAAGCAGTGTTTAAATTAGATTAGATGTTCTGAAAACTTTCTGGAAATTTGACTATTGGAGCACTGCAATTGCCTGGGGAAGTGACAGAATCTCCATCAGCTGAGATTTCTTAAGAAGAGGGCATACAAACAGTTGTCAAGAACAGTGTAGCTCTAACTGACCTCTCTGGTGTAAGAGAATGGCCTAGCTAAGGGAACTCGCAAACTTTCAGGTGCAGAATATATCAAGTTGATTTGAGAAATGAAAACAGAGGGGTTAAACAAGGTAAGAAACAGGGACATCAAAGGAAAAGTACTGTTCAACAGCTGTCACATTTAACTTTTCCACACAGCAGGGTGCCATGCCAGGCAGGTCCTGATGCTCAGTTTGCATTCAGTGTGAGGTGGAAGAATTTGCAACTCAGGGATGCAGTGTTCCCAGCTGAACTTCTAGCTGATATCTGCTCTGCTGCATGTATGTCAAAATCTGCCTGTACTATTCTCACTTGCATACTGTAAACTGCATAGTATTGGATTAGAACATTTTTTTAACGATTCATGTAGCTGCAATTTTCTGTGGTCCTTTGTTTCTATGTTTTCCTCTAATCCATTAGAGGAAATAAATAATCCTAGAAATTGATTCAAAAACCACAATTTCAGTGAGAGAAGCCTATCACTAACAAGCTCTTATATGATATTTTTCATTCGCAGATCTCCAAGTTCTTTATAAAGAATCAGTAAGGAAATGTTCAGCCAGAAATATAACCAGACCTTTCTATTTAGGTCTATACGTTTACTAAGCTGTATCCCACATACAAGATTCTTCTCCACACAACTACCCCTCAAGAATCCGCAAATTTTGTATCTTCCCTGAAATACCTGATGAGCCTTTGACACTGCAAGAGTGAAGTCCACGGCAACTGAATAAATGTGCAGAATCCCAAATTCAGCTCGTTATAAAAACTTAGCATTCAATATTTTCATATGAAATGAAAATATAACCAAAAGTTAATTAATGCATTTTTTTAATGATTTGATATCTTTCAAACTGTCATTCATCCTTATGAGTAGGTAAAATATAAATTCTACCCTTCATTATCTTGACCATAACTTGGCACTAACTCCTGTAGCAAAAACGGGGAACATGGAACAGAACTTACTTTGCTGAATGTGAAGACAAAAATGTACAATACCCATCAAGTACAGGAATACTCAATACTAATACTTGCAATTAAAGATTTTTTTTTTTTTAAGGGAACAGATAACTCTCACAAAGATTTTAAATTATTCTAGTTTAAGTTAATATCATGGTCTTTGCACCCTCTTTCACAAGAGCAGTATCATTAAAATGAGTATGTATGTGGGTGAGAAAAAATATGCTTTTCTTTTTAAAAATCAGATTTAAAGCAGAAAAATATTAGCATTTTAAAAGTGAATAATGGATTTTAGAAATGTGCACTTACCAATACAATCCCCATTTGCATCCTGCTTATATCCCATGTTGCACTCACATCGGTAACTAGAAAGGGTTGGTATACAACGTCCATTTAAACAAAGGTTGGGATGGTGCTTACAGATGTCTATTGTCTGATTGAGTATTGCTAATAAAAAAAAACAGAACACGAGACAAGTATTCATATTTTCAAATTGAAGTATGAAGCTTATACTTGGCTTCAGAAAGTATGTTATCAGGTGCATAAATATATCCACTAAATCAAATATTTTTTGCAAGCACTATCTGTTGACACACCAGCAAACTAACAAAACTAAGCAGCTCTCAGAAACAAAAACCACATTAGACAAACAGTCTTAATTATGATTTACAATTTATGTGTATAGCCTGATAAAATTGTCAATGGCCTCATGAATATAAAAACAATTTGGGTGAAAATTTAAGCCATCTGTTCCTGTATGTTTACTAGTTTTGGTGTACCTGTCTTAATAATACTCCTTGCATTTTATTAACCTTATGGTTTTGATCCCAGAGATGAGCTTACACATGTTATAAGCAGTTTTACATATATGAGACTCCCCTCTGAATATTATTCATCCTGGGCTTTCAGTTGAGGCAATGCTCCTGCAGAGTAGGTAAGTTTTATATTTGGAAGAGCAAGGAAAGAGAACAGTTTATTTTAAACCCTGGTGCTTTTTTGAAAACACTTAGAAATCTGGGGTTCTATTACTGCTGACCAAGACAGGTCAGCACGGACAGCACAGGCTCAAGGACTCTGTAACTGAAGTGAAGAAAAAACCTCCACATGTGAACTCTTAAAAACAGAGCTCCTTAACTTCCTAACGTATCAATTGAGGTCTCTTAAATGTGCTTGCATATAAAGGCATTTTTATGTGTTAAGAACACCGTATCATTTCCAGACTGAAAACTAAGCAGAAAAAAAGAAAAAAATTGAAGGAATAAAAAAGGGAGAAACAAGTCACAACAATGCAAGTACTTACTTAGCCCTGTAATTATTGGGCCATTTCCAGTGGGACTTTGCGCACCTGTCCCTACCCTTGCTCCGCCTACACCTGGGGAGAAACCATTGCTTCCAGGGATGGGCATGAACCCTGCTCCCCCTGGGCCATAGCCATTGCCATTGCCACCGGGAAGGAACCCGTTTCCTCCTGTCCCACCACCTCTGGAACCACCTCCAGCAGGAGCACCATCCACACAAAGTCTGCGGTGTTCATCTATTAAACAGGAACGCAGAGAGAAGCATAATGTAAATCAACCCTTCAGAGTCAGCTTTTAAGGAAGATACAGATCTTCATATGCTACAATAAACAGAACACCAACTCCTCGTTTCTCTGATGTGTTATCTTTCCCACTCCCAGCCTCCAGCAGATCCCATGATTGTGACAGGTGTTATTTAAGGAAGGACACTAAAAATTATAAAAGGAAATATTGTAATTTACAACTATTTGTTGAAATCTTTTTGTTGATGTGTTGCCAGCAGCACTGTAACTCCCTGGTCACTCAGACATCTTGATATAGATAAACTGAAAATACATTTCACTAGGGATGTAGACTATTGTTCTGTGAGCAGAGTTGAAAGAATAAATGAAATACTGACGCATTTCTAGTTCAAAGTAACCCAAAATTTAATGGAACAAGAGAGCAGCTGTTCCTTTAAATCAAAATGAACTATGGACCCTCAGAGTCATTTCCTCTTTGAGCTTGACCACAAAATCTTTCCCATTTCCCAAGAACTATTTCCAAAGTCAACAAAAGGACGTTAAAGAAACTAGTCCCAAACAATCATGGACCAGAAAAAAATGGTTCACAGATGGTAACATCAGTATTAAAAACACAGGATTGAATAATAATGTAATTCCTGACTTTCTTTTTCCATTTAGCCTACATTTTAAAGCAGTTTAAAATATTTCAGTGACCTCTACCCCAACTAGAATGGACAGCAAAAAGGAGAAAACAAACCAACCAACCAACAAGCCACTCACCAGATCCTCTGACAGGACACATCTCTGGAACAGACCCGATGGCCCAGCACCGGCCAGACTCACAGCAGCACTGCCTTTTGGTGAACCTACCAGGAAGCTCCTGTGCACAGCGGCCATTCACTGTGTTGGAGAAACATGTACTTGCCCTCTGATCTGGAAGTTAATTTAAAAAGAAAATAAAAAATAGCAACATGAACTCTCAAAATTACTTTCCCTTATTCAATTCATGTAAGGACTAAAATGTTTAAAAAGTCATATTAAAAAAATCAAACAAACAAAACAAAACCAAACCCCCAAATACCCCAAAACACACCCAATAATCATCTGAGGGGCTCAGCACCAACGCATTCCACGTTTGGTTTACTGCAGGATCACATATTTGCAGTGACAGTAGTCTTGCATTAATTCAACATGCAATCTTCAAGTCTGCTCACGCTAACAGGTAATATGGATGATACAAATGATACAAAGCAATAAAAATAGAAACTAGATAGAAATATATAAAAAGCTTACGATGGCAAAATTAAGATATTTCACGTAATAACAGCAACATCAGTAAATTCATTTAATGATTTTTTTCTTGGTGTAGATATAGCAGACTGAAGAACTGCTATCCAGTCTGCTCTGCTCAATAGACTGAATGTGCAACAGTATTTTTACTAGTGCCATGTGAAAACTACTCTATATAAATATGCCAGTGTTTATTATAGTCTAGTTCCTTCAAGGACACATCCTAGATCTTTAATTGTCACACTCCTGAACGCAGGCTAGGAGAAAAGCTCAGTGAATTTGGAAAGACATGGTACTGATTACAATAACTGAGCACATCCTGATATTTTAGTTAAAAGCAAATCTTTATCTTAAAATAGGAAGAATAAAATAATTTGTATTAATAAGGATTACATTACTCTTCTCCTAAGTAAAGGAGAAATTATACTTCTAGAGTATACAAATTATACTCCAATACTATAAACATCTGAGAGTACAAGAACTTTCAGACACATTTTCATTTAAGGGAAGGAAACTGTGACATAAGGGCCTGCCTTAGCAGACTAGGGCATGTGATTTGTTTGCAATTGGTTTAGTGAGCTGACTTTAGAAACCAGATTGTAAAACATGCCAAAATCCATAGAAATTTTGACCATACTGGAAATCATAGGTTCTCAGTATTCCTGAGGCCAGCCACAATATATTTGAAGTTTGGCACTCCTCGGATGAATCTGGATAACAAAAGCTGGCTACATTGTGCAAAAAGTTATCCATGGGAAATCACTTGTAGGCCTTGTGTTGCTACTGGCTTGAATCATTTATCTGTCATTCAGAAATCCCTCCAGAATTCCCATCCGTTTCCCAACATGAGAACAAAGTACTTTGAGATTCTGAAATAAGAAGAACCACATGAGAACTAGAAAAGACACTATTATTAGCAATTGTTAATGATTTTTACACATGGTATGCAGTATTTTTAGTTAATTCATCAGAATGGTTTATACCGTATATTTGACACGTGCAGCTGTATAAAAGAAATTACCATATGTGAAAATAAGCATACATCTTTTTAATAATATAGAAACAGGTTTTAAATATATTGTCCTGTAAAAGCTGCAATCTACTGAAATCTAATACGTGGTTTCTTTTATTATCTGTTCCAGCCAAATTGGTGGCACCTCAGTATATACTACTTAACGCCTTCTGAGTTTACATATGTGCCTTATACCAGTCTCTAAAGGTTATATTAACCTACGTAAGATGGAACTTGAAATACCAAGTAAGGATAAATGTTTGCCCTTTAGAACCAAAGAGAGCTTAGCTTTTGGTTTCATCAGATGCAGGTGAGAGAAACAAAGATAACTAGCATTTCCTATGTTTGCCTAGACAACAGAGAGATATTAATTGCTTTTTTCCTACAAAGAACCAGATCTCAGGCAGGAGTTCTCAGGCTACAATACAGTCAACACAGAAGGATCTACTATCTACATAAAGATGGTTGCAGTGGCAATCATCATCAGAGGAGGATGTTATGAATTTTAAGTAGCTGGATCAGAGATACTAGTGAGTTAGCATATAGTGACGTCCTTCGGTGGAGGGGAGTGCTAGTTTGTTGGGACAGAAGTCCTGCTGCTGTGTGTAAATTGCCTTACTAACCCTGAGAGTTCTAAAAGCCTACAGGGTGGAATACCTACCAACACAGCGGGAGCCATCTGCGGATGTGACATAACCCCGTGGGCAGATGCAGAAATAACTTCCCACAGTGTTAGAGCATTCACCACCTTCACAGATTCCTGGGATGATGCTGCATTCATCAATATCTATCCAAAAAGGAAAGGACATAGGATAATTAGCACAGCACTTGAACATACTGTATTAAAAAGAGGGAAAGAGAGCTTTTCTGAAATGAAGTTTTATTCAACTCAGATTTAATAACATATTGCTGGCGTTTGCAATACTGCAAATAATTTTGTTTGCCATCTAATGGAGGTTTTCTTTATACATTCTAGGGATGCACCACTTCAAGTTGCAGAGTATGTGAGAGCAGTGTGGGATTTCCTCTAAATGACACATACTGAGTGCCATCCTAAGAATGACACAACAGCTACAATGCAATACCAAAACACACATCCTGCTTTTGAGCTGAAGGAAGATGGTACAGCAGCCAAGCACGACAGCTCTGCACTTCTGCAATCACAGAAATATTGCTCATCAGATCTGACTGCTTTCTGGCCTTCTAATACTTCAACTATAAGCAAGAATTTTGGCCGAGCTCTTCAAATGTGACCAAATGTTGCATTTTTACTTTTTTCAGATATTTTTAATCCATTCAAATCTTTCTGCTAACTAAAAGTAGTGGTCTCATCTGAACACTGAAACAATTTTGTATGTACATACATGTAAAGTGAGATGTCATCAAGCTGATGAATGAGCTGCTGTATGTAACAAAGGGCTGCTAGGGCACTTGACACCAGGACTGAGAGCAGCATGTGCTGTCCCAGCACAAACTAGAAGTAAAATGAGGAGCTGAGGCAATGAGAAGCAATAGGAGGAAGCAGTCTGACTGTATTGTTAGAGATGTGAAGCACAGAAGAGCAAACTGGAATAGAAGAAATACAAGCAGGAAGAACAGCATGAGACTAAAGACTATGTCATGACCATTTATACAAACGAGCCATTTTAAGTAACTGCTTCATTCTACAACTGCGACAACCTTTAAGACATAGGAATATTTTTAGGGTCATTTTAGTAAACTAATTTTGCTTTTAAGTGACCTCTGTACATTAGCTTTTTGAGTGGCTTTCAGTGAATGTGAACTGTGGCCCAAGTTTAATGTGGGAGGCATTCTGAGAAAACATGGGGAAATGTGAGCCAACTTTCTAACTAGCTTGAGATGAGTTATGTTTTCCAGTTGGAATGATATGATACCACAGGTTTTGGATGGCTTGATACTAAAGGTAGTCATAGGTACAAGACTTTGGCTTAACTTGTTTGTAAAAATCTGGATGCAGTATTAATTTAAATTAGCTTTCATACTGCAAAACAAAACGCAAACCAAAAAAGTCAGACTGTTGAACCCCGACTGTCTCATGTCAAATAATGCAGGAGAAGCATCAGAAAGAGCGTACAACAGAAATTATCGTGTGGTGACACTGTGAAGGACTTCACATTCCTTGTAAGAAAGCCTTGGGACCCCACAGACCATTCCTTGCACTTTTACACAGACCTATCATTTCCTTTCATCTGTCACTCTAGAAATTCTGTTGAGATTAATGACTGCTTGAGAAATAAACTTTAGCAGGTGTTCTTTCTTAGCAGGCTTTTATGTCATGAATACTTTGCTCCCTCCCTTGCTACATTCTCCACACTGAAAACTCAAAGAAAAGGAAGAGTGCCAAAAAGATCTGGCATGCACAGGGACTATATTAAAAAAGTAACTCCCCACTGTGGGAAGGTCCACACATGAAGAACTCCCTTTAGATATGAATCTACAGAGGACATTCAAGTACTGAAAGGAAATTTTTTTGCCACAAGGCCACTAAGAATGTGAAAACTGTTCTTTGTAAAGTGAAGGTATGAATAAAACACTCCTTCTCCCACTGGCATGTCATTGTAGAAAAGACAATTTATCTCACAGGTAATGTCTTCAAACTTCCTACCTAGTCCATACATATAAGCATCCTGTGGCCTTTGTTGTTTCTTTTACACTATGAAGCAGAATCAGAGGAAGTGAAAATTTTGCCTTTTTAATAACGTTATTTAAGCATTTCAGAGGATGCAAAAAGTTTAAATTTTACATTAAAATAGTTACAAAATGATGACAACTATTCCCCACATTTTAGACATCTTCTCAAGTATGTACAAAAGAAAGTCTCATTTTTGCTAAATAAAAACACTCCTAAGAAGTAATGCTTTTACTTAAGACTTCATAGTTACCCACTACAGAGATTCCGGAATTCCAAATTATGGTATAAATCAAAACCAAATAATTCCCTAGGAAATCTCTGAAATCTTGCATTAATTTACTATATTAAAGACAATATATATAATGTGGTGAACTGCTTACCATCTGATTTAATCCAATGAAATGAAAACATGTGTGTAAATCAAACCAGAACCAGAACCAGCTGCATGCCTTGTTGATATCTTTCACGCAGTATGGGTCTTTCACAACCCCTAAGACTTTTAAACATGAATACTGTCTTCTGTATACACACACATTCTGAAACATCACATCAGAAAGACAAGCAAGAAAATTGGACAAAATGAGGACTCTGCAGGTAGAGCGTATTTTTTCTGCTAAGTGACACCTTCCTCATGGCCGAGTCACTGGATGCTCATTCAAGAAAACTCCCTTGTTTTACCATCCCTTGAAGCACACCTTCAACTTCAAGGAAATACTACACTAACCATTTTCATCACTACTGTAGTGGTTCAAAAAATGAATTCCAAGACTAATTCTAAAGTTCAGAGGCACCCAAACTTTGATAAAGACATCACCAGCATGGTGATCACAATTTACCAGCATGGAAATACTGTCTGAAGATGCAAATGCTGTAATCACAAACAGGATGGCACAAAGCTGGTAGCAACTGCCACCAGTGATACATGACCAAGTTAAATTTAAGAATCACTGTGCTAGGAACTAGTTACATAGAATTTTAAAAATATTTTTCATTCAGTCACTCTCTTAGAGAGTGGGTGTTAAATCTTGTAGGTTTCATAGCATTTTTTTGTTTGTTGTTTTTTTTTTTTTTTGTAACTGAGGTACAACAGCAACTACTATACATAAGAAAAAAAAAAAACAAAAGAAAAATGAAGCTGTAAGAATCTGACTATTAAAACCAGCAGGCACTTAAAAAATGAAGTTTTCGCTTCATTTTCACTCTGGCACAGGTACCTGCTACTTTAAAGTTAGTAATCTTAATTACAAGAACACAACACCTGGTCTTCTACCAAAGGAAGCCAAATTCCAAAGTAGTTGCTTATACAGTACAAAGCCCACTGAGGTAATGAGTAGGTGGAGTTTGTAGTACTGGCAAGTGAAAGACATAGGAAGGAAGTAGTTAGCCACTTCTGCAAAGCTGCAGGACTGAGACCATCCTTCTCACCTGGCTACAGGCACACGAGTTTAACACTGTCTAGGGCTCTTGTCCAAGAATGACAGGGAGCTGGGATGGGAGGAGGTACCTTCCTGAAATCTGGGCAGTGACCAGAGTGGAAGGAAGGCTCCACAGTCTTCTCCATGTGGAGAGAAAAACATTTTTTTAACCAATTAACAGGGAGAATCCTTGTGGAAGATTAATTTTTTTTTGCTTACTGGAGCAGTACCAAGTCAGTGGATTCTTTTTTTCACTAGTTTTTCAGAAAAATCTCTGTCTCTCCTTCCCCCTCCCTGGTTCTTTTATGTGCAATTCTTTCAACAAGATCTCTGTTACCTCTGACTGGAAATTCTGAGACTTTACCTCAGAAAGAGCTATTTTTAGGATGGCTGAATGAAAAATTTACTCCATTTCCTCCCTTCCCCCCTCCAAAATACATAAATTAATGGTCTCTAGGAAAATGCTCCAAAGATAGTAAGAGGGGATGCTGTCTTAAGGGTGAAAAAGACTGGTGGTGTGAATAGCTGCAGTTCCAATGTTGCACAGATGAGAAGGCCAGTCTCAATGTGAGAACCAATTTAAATGTGTGGCATAAACTTTGCAGGTGTGAGTATTAATAGGTGAACTTCTGCCAAAAAAACCCAGGCTGGCTACTTGTCATCCAGAATTCATGACTTTTACTGCTACAGTAAGCAGGATTTTATGAATAACTGAATTAAAAGTACCAGAAAAGGGGATCTGAACTGCTGAGTTCTGAAAAAGGGTTCCCTGAAAATAGTTTTAGTCTACAGTACTATCTAGTAGTATCAAATCTGAATAACACACAGTGTAATGAAATTATACATTAAAGCAGGAAAACCAGAAATAGAACTGTTTCTTTTAAAAGGTGCTCTGCATTTTGGTGCCATATTTAAAAAAAAAAAAAAGGAGTTAGTCTGTGTCATACAGTCCTAGCCCTTTGATGGCAATAGTACAGCAACATATCTTTTTGGAAGAGCATCTGAGGCATCCTACCTCCTAGAGTACCTTTCACTGTAAAGGGTGTCGTAACTAACTGTGTTTAGTCAAGGAGTATGATGTATTTTCAACTTGAGAAGAGTAAGTGGAAGACATTTATTAGATCCTTGAAGTACTAATAAGTAGTCATTCGCCTCTTATGTAAATCAGCAAGCACAACTGAAAGCTTATTTCTCTTCTCAGTTTATCTATATACAATCCATCTCTGAATAAGCCATAGATCCAAGGTCCATTAATTCCAGATGATAACATCCTAAAAATGAACAGAATTTCACTCCTAAAAAGACAATGAAAACTCAATATATTGTAGATCAAAACTTTTAGGCCAAAAAAAAAGAGAAGAGTTGGGGGGTTTCTTTTGTTTAGTTAAGACATCACACTAGTGCTCCGGGTGTCTGGAATTTGGTACAAGCCCTGTAATGGCCTTATCCAAATTTTTTCATCTATGTGCCCATTCCTTGAGTCCTTCCATGACTTGCCCAATAGTGGAAGGAGTTGTCCCGACTACTGTAGAAAGTCTATGAATCAGGAATATAGAAAAGCTTATAGACAAAATCAGTATTGTTGAACCATGAGCTGGATTAATTTTTAAGGCAATATTTTCGCAAACAGCCTAAGCTACCTAGTTGCATTTCTACATGAGGGCATACAGACACAGTTACACATTCAAGTTGTTCTCATGTGCTTTGGAGATGCTTTAAACCTTCTTTACTGACACACAATTGCCATTAATTTCTGAAAGGTCAGTGTTAGTAAACTGTAATCTGAGGTTCAAAATAAATCTAATAAGCTGAATATATGCCTTTTTACTGATTTTTTTTAAAAAGAAACACAAGAATATAATGCAAGTAAATAGACTAGCAAAGCAATGTTTATTGCTTAGCACAGTTCTAGCAAAATCCATTATGCCACAAAAAGCACAACATGAACATTCCTACTTATTCTAACAATAGCTATTATTTCCAGGACAAATAACAGGAGAAAAAACTCTAACCCACAAAGTGCATCTGGATGTTTAAGGACAAAGTATATAGCAGGGGATCTCAAACTTCCCCTTCTTAAGTAGAAGACTTGCTACTTAAGCAAAGGTCTTAAATAAAGAAGGTCTGAACAGTTAGTGTAAAATTCCAGCCTCTGCCTCTGAACACTGGAGCCTTGCCTGGTTACTGACTCCAACTTGGATTTTGTCCTTTGTTGCCAGCAAGTAATATTCATTCTGGTTTTCCATACTTAAAGAAGGGAAAGCAGTGAGCAGAATACTCCATACTACATAACTTCTATATAATGTTTTAAATAAAAAAAACTTCATTAAAACAATGCAGTTTCTATTAAGTAATTTCTCTGTACACAGGTTCTAACTCATAGGAGACCAATTCCTCATATCCTTCCCAATGGCCCAATCCATATAAACACAATGTAACTTCACTCAGATGACCAGTCCCACTAACTGAAAGTGTAATTGTTTGAAGAACTGGCTATAGTTTTATCCTATAAATCTCACACTGAGAGATTATGAACTCTCAATGCCTTTATTAAAAAAACAAAGCCTGAATAAAACCAGGGCTTGGCTTTCATTCTCTGCTCCATTCTTCCAATAATGCAAGCACGGTCCTACACTGGTATAATTTTGGTATTACCACCTTGGCTGTGAAGCATGGGGAAATGGACAAGTAACAGTTTCATTATGTTTTTTTCCAGAAAAAAAGGTACAAACTGGGCATTGCAGGTTGTTATTTGCATAATTCCCTGTAGCGAATTATGTGACTAGGGAAGCTAGTGGGGAAGCTGTGACCAGGGACTAATTAGTACCTAACTTCTGCCACAGACAGAAGTGGCAGCGGCTTAGAAGAAACAAAGCCGGAGCATATGACCTGTTCCGCAGTTGGCTGCCAACAAAGCAGGAAATGAAAACCCATTGATTACTGAACTATGAAATAACAGCAAATATTTCAGCCTGCAGATGATGTTTCATTTCTATTATGCATGGTCCCATAAGCATGACAAATTTTTAAGCAGATATGTGTTAAAAATACATTCACCTTTTCCTGTAGATACTAACAGGGAGAAATGCTGAATAACATTTTTAACAACTAAAGCAGAGCTTTAGATAGGTTAAAGAAGTAGAATGCAAAGAACGCTTTAATTACTGTTTTCAGAAGGAAGGAAACCTATCACTGAATAAGGTCTCCTTTTGGCATCAAAGCTGGAGTGCAGATGTCAGGCAGAAACATATCATATACAAAATGACCTGCGTTTTTTGGATCTCTGTGAAAACATCTATTTGATATATTTTAACTGCATCCTTGCCTGAGAGGAGGCGTCAGGTCTCCTTCACATGGAGCTCTTTTGGAGTTAACAGCAGTAAAGCATGAGCGCTGCCATGGGCAGATTACAGACATCATCAGAACAGGGACTTCATTTATTGAACTGAGACGGTACTCCATCATATAACAGATATCCAAATGCGTCTTTGCTCTGATGATACATTTATCACATTAGAAATGCCTTTTTTTTTGACTAACACCTCAACAGCTGGCTTGGGCAAAAATCACTATTGTCCTACTCCTGCTGCACAAGTCTCATGGAATAATAATAAATACACCATATTTGAGAGAATCAAAAAAACAAGTGCACTTCTAATGAACAAGGATAAGTAACTATTCATCAAAAAATGTAAAAGTTACTCTCTAACACTAATCATTGCATTTAATACTATAAAAAGTTCTAAACAGTCTCAAGCTGAAAGAGTCCTGTCAAAATAAACAGGTGTAGTACGAAGAATACCAATTTGAATTAAGAGCCTTCCAATGAAATATCTCGCAACTGACAACACAAATCCAGTATGAGGAACAACAAAGCATACATTTCTGATCTGTACATTGCCTACACAATCAAATACACTACATGTTTGTTTAGCAATTACAGCTGCTTTTGCTTCAGCTTTGAAATGATGAGTTTCAAGTAAAGCATCACAGTCACATTTTGGAAAACATTCAACGCTTGCAGATTTTTTTTTCTGGTAGTTGTTCATATTTAATGGCATAATTACAAGAACATGTTTCTGAATTTTGAGTACTTGAACACTACTGAAAGATAAATTGTATTGCCAGAATTTTTCAAAATCATGGTAACTGTACTTATTGCTTGATATCCCACATAATAGAAAATGATGGTAAAAATAGCCAGTTATGCAAAAACAATTGCAAACAGTAGATGTTTATTCACTTCCTAAATGTTGTGTAACCATTGTAGAAGTACATTGCTTAGAAACTGATGATAGCATTAAGATACTAACAAAATTAATCATGTAGGTATATATCAGATTTAAGGTGGGTATAGGTAGCTGTTAAGTTCACTGTCCCTGTGCTCTGAGCTGGTAGGATGCAAGTTAGCTCTGGTGCTCAAGTTATAGATCCACATCAGCACAGCACCATGTTTCTGACCTGATAGTAGTGCCAGACATTGTTATAAACACTTAGTCATAAACTAAGTTGCATGTAATTGTTAATGGTATCTGCCAACTTACTTTTCCAAATTATTAGAGTCCATTATCAGAAAAAAGCAAGTAGTGTTGGATTATTACTATATATGTTCATAGTTTGTGTTCTGATTCATCTATTACTAATGCCCTCACACCCCTGACCACTACTACTCAATAAGGAAATAAAAAGGAAGTTATAATTTTAAGAGCCAGTGATCAAGCGGCAGGCGATTCCAAAAGCAGCTGGGTTTTTTTCCAGTTAGCAATGAATGGAAAGTGATGCTTCATCCTTTAGGCTTTTTTCCACATAGTTACAGAGGAGAAAGAAGCCAAGCAAAGGGTCACAAGCTGATAAGCATGATGTCCTTTTCTAAAAACAGCAGGAGTAGTGGATACGTGGTCTCAGTTACCTCCTTTCCACTTTTTCCAACACGGGCAAGACCAAAGGAAAGCTCTTGGGAAAACAAAGCACCCTGTCCTCTTCGTTTTCTTCTAATTCCAATTCTCCTTCACATATGCTGATGCCTCACTGAAGGCCTACAACTCTCTTGTATCCTACCCAGCCACTCCTTCCTACTTGCTTCCCTGGCAAGAAAAATCTCACTACCTCTTCCCTATGGTTACATTCCCATTCTGTGTCCCACAAAAAATTAAAGATTTTAGTAGGTTGTGCTGCCCACTTTATGCTTAGCTCTGTTCCTCACAGGTTGCCATGCAGCACAGGGTAGATGAAATGCCTTGGATTTAATTCTCCCAAGGAAAATGGCTCTGATTACAAATTTCGCTTTCAGTCATCTTCCTTTTGTAGGATTACTCACTCCACTCCATGGCTTCTGGTTCCTCCCTGGAACCTGCAGAAGGCTGTGGAGATGGTGCCATTATTGTTCTACTGCTCTACAACTCTTCTACTGTTCTACTTACTGTCTTTAAGTTATGGAGAGATTCTTTCTCCCAGTGCCTCAGCAAAGCTCCTGGTGTTCACTTACTTCTAAAGTGGTTCAAATGGACCTGCTTTCCCTGTGAATGTAATTGCTCCCTGCAGAGCCCTAAACCTCTGTGTGTATGCTGGATACCTATCAGCACACTCTTGTATATGGTTAGGTAGATATACACGTGCACATGCACAGACACACAGACAAGCTGCTGCGGTTTCTCCTCCACCATGGTAAGAAAAGCTCTGTTTCTATGGTTGCAGCTCTATTTCTTGCAAACTGTTTCTTGGAAGGGTTTAACAAGATATAGCCAGGCTTCCCCTAGAAAAACTCAAGACAGGAATACTATTGTGTACTGAGCAGAAATTGAAACTAGTCAACATAAAAAACCTGAAGAAGGTGGAGGACAGGACCAGAGAAAAATACCTTTGGATATTTTTTTTCCCCTTACTCTTCAGTATTATTTGCAACACCAAATGCAACACCTTCACTTATAAAATGTGATTTTCAAACTGATTCTATACTTAATTTTTCTGAGAATTCTGTATTGTAGGCAAAACTAAGGAAAACTCTGAGCCAACTTCCAAAATTGGCTACAAACCATGTATTTGTTTCTAACCAAATACTGAGTATAATGTAATTTGGTAACATACTTAAATTGCCACCTAACCACAAGCCAAAGCCTCGAACAAGCTGTCCTCTTATCTGTGTAATATGAATGTGAATGTACCCACCAGCTGGGATGAAGCTGAGAGTTCTGATTTCTTTCAAGGCAGGGCAATTTCACTCAAATCAGTGAAGTCTTCATCAAACCCACAAAAACCCAGTGATTTTCTATTGCATTACTTTAAACTATATAGAATTGCTGCTCTTAATTGTATCAACATGTTTATTGAATAAACATGGTCTATGTTTATTAAACTATGCTTATAAAACATGGTCTACTTGATTTCTTCATCTAAAAAAGGAAGGACAGTTCCTATATATTTTTTACTTACCCAGGCTCTTCAACACAAACTATAGATAGCAGTAATTTCTTATACCCATTACCAAAACTGCCACATCTGCTTTTCACACTGTAGTCAGTAGGCTGAAAATACCTACCTGTACTAGAGTATTTTGGACATTTTTGAGAAAACAAACGAAATCCTAATATCTCAGTTGCAGTTATATGCTGCTCACAGATGCAGCCTTTATCAACAGTTCTAAATTTTGAAACAGGATAAAGACTGTCTTTACCCACACGAGACAGACAGAAAAAAACATCTAATGCAAAATATGAATGGCAAAGTAGAAATAGATGATGCTGTGAAGAAGAAACAAAAAGCACAGTACAATGATGTTATGTCTGTTCAGATCAGACACCAACTATTCAGAACCTGTTCTTTCATTACTAAAGCGCTCTAATGTTTTACTTAACCACTTTTTGGGTATGTTCTCTGACAACAACACTTACCATCACATTTTTGAGTTGCCTCATTCTGCTTGTGACCAGCAGGACACTTGCACTCATATGAACCTACTGTATTAATGCAATTTCCTCCTTGGCAGACTCCAGGGATAGCCTGGCATTCATCAACATCTACAAAGACAAAAAAGGATTACTTGACATAAAATACAAAAATTTCATCATGGCTTTTGCTGACAGACAGAGAGCTCTGTCTCTTAAAAATAATGACAGCAAACCCCAGTGTATTTCTCCACTTCAGCACCAATATAAGATATGTCAATAACAGCAGTAACATGATTCAGACCTTCATGTGTGTTGTATTCGATCCCATATAAGCTAAAAATGTATTACATATGTTGACTTATGACTTATATAGCTATAAATATTTAAGAAGTGTACTTAAGTCAAATATGTACAACTTGCTGTTGGTATCCCATGCCCTCAGATTGCTCCTTATATATGGCCATTACAAAACGCAGATTCTTATTTTGAAAGGATCTCCACCTGTACATATAGCCTACCCTCCTGTCCACCTTAACTAGGTATGATAATTCTTGCAGGATATTCTTTCTGGACAGAAGTCAAACTACTCCTGTCAATAGAAAATAGATGCTGTTCAGCCAGGGTAAGTTGTATGGCAAATGATTTGCATAACTTTATTTACTGAAGTAATAAGTAGGACTAGAATTTCATAGATTTCTTTAGGCTGGAATGCCAATGTTAATAAATGCTCTTAGAAAATATATTGCCATTTTTGCTCTACATCTTACTTTGAGTAACTTCCTGTTGTATTTTATTGTGTGCTATTTCCAGTTCAATTGTGTTGGTTTTTTTGTTCCCCACCCTCATTTGTTTATACATAAACCATCCTGTACTTCTGTAGGTTTTTATACAAAACTATCACATGACTCAATGTGTAAGTACAAATGGGCAGTTAAAGTAATACCAAGGATCATAGAGGCCTCTATGAAATAACCAGTGCTAAACCAGATTGAAATTCTTTGCACACAAGGAAATGGAGGACAGGCTCTAGAGTAGTGCATGATACACATATTATATGTGTGTATTTAGCTTCTGAGTAGCTCTTTTAAAAAGTTCAGTTAATCTTTAGTTAATCAGACAGTTCAGAATTAAGCAACCATACTAATTCCTTCACAACAAAATTTCACATACATCTACATGGTCATAAAGGAGAGAAGGCTTGGAAGCTTTGTTCCAAAACCTGCAGAAGCTCTTCTGTGAGATTTCAGGTAGTATTTCTTGCCAAAGCTTGCCCTTTCACAGAAGAGGCAAAAATCAACCAATTTAGCTAGTTCTCCAGACTGTGAAATAGAAATAAAGGAAAGTGTCCTTTGCACGTTGTAGAAAAGGGAGCCACAAGGCTTCCGAAGAGTTTCCTCTGTGCAGAGGTCAATTTCATACTATTTTCTCCTCTTGGATTACAATTAAGTATAGAAATCAATTATAGAGTTAAAGCAATACACTGCCTATTTAAAAAAAAAAACACGATTTTATTTCACTCCTTTCTCCATTATGATTAAAATACCTATTTACGATTACTATATTTCTAAAGCATTTAGGAACAATATTTTTCAGGTTTCTTTCTCCCGATTTTTCATTAGTGACAAATAAACAAAGAATTTTAACCATTACTCTATTTTCCACTTTTAGTTCTCCTGTTAGTTTACACGCATTATTAAATGAAGCAGCGGGTAAACTTTATTTAAGATGCAGAAGAAAGCATCTCTTTCTTCTTCACATTCATGTTCATTTTCTTTCTCTCTACCTTTTCCCTTCCACAACCAGCTCTTTACCTCTATGAATGTAGAGAACACCAAGATACAGAGGGGGTAGGACAAACATATTAATAGTAGAATACAGTACTCCTCTTCAGGAGGATGTTCATTATCTCTAAGCCCTTACAAGACACTTAAATTCTATCCGAGTATGTGGATTATAGTACCTCCTCAGTTTTTGTTACTCCTGGTGTTTGTGCTGTAGATAAAACCTATGATACATGCCTTGTCCATTCACCTGCTTTTTCATTTAAGCAGGTATAATTGCTCACAGTCAAGGAAGAAGGCAATTTTTTTTTAATTATTTTTTTTTTTTTTAACCACTGGACTTGGTTTTAAGTACATCTGCTGGAGAAGTTTGCATTTAGTTCCTGAATCAGTACTGATTTAGTCAGCACAGTACCGTGTCCAAATGCAACAGTTAAATTGTAAATGGACTAAGGATTTTATCAGAGCCATAAACTTTCTGCAAGCATTTTTCTTCCAAATAACTAGTGCTTGGTGCAATCTAGTTTACCTAGAAAGCAAACTTTTCATCTCTGAAGTATTTTAAGGAATTTGGACATGATTTAGCAACATCTAGACAGAAGATGGGTTCCACCATTTATTCATACCCAGCTCACCCAGTAGCTCCCTTCTGAGTAAAACTAATATGGTATTTGTATTTTGACCCTTGGGCCTCAAAATGCATTCATCACACGGAGTATGCCTGTGCCTTGTGTCATTTATTAATGCTTATTTAAATTAAGCAAACTGTGTCAGCAGATCAGTGGTTAAAAATAACCACTGAGTATCTTTCACATTTTTGTGAGTCAAATATGTCAAGTAATAGTAAATAAATGGCAGTACCAGCAGGAAATTAATACTTTCCAGAAACAGAAAAGGTATCACTGAAGCCCTGAAGTGAACAAAATTTTAAGAACTATTGATTCCATTCATTTCTTTCAAGTCCAATCCTATGGTTTTAAAAGGACAAATAAATCTCAAGCTCTGCTGAAGTCTGAAAAGTCAATCCCAGTTATGCAACACAGTGCAGTGCTTGTCCAGTGAAGAAAACACAAATGGTATCACTACGAAAGGTGCAAATCTTTGAATCACATGCACTATCTTGCTTTTCTGTGCTAATACCAATCTTAATTTGTGAGGACTTACATGTTAACTACTTTAAGTCATATTTAAATGCAAAGGGAGGAAGTATATCCAACTTCACTGTCACCTTAAAAACATATATACACTAGAAACCTGATGCTTTTTTTGGTCAGTATCACCCTTTAGGAAAATCCAAGTTTGTTTTAATATATTGTTAGTGTTTTGGAACTGAGAAAAGTCAGAAAGGGCAAAAGTATTTTCTTAAATGGGCGTATTTTATGCATTGTTTCCTAAATGCCATTTTAAGATGTGAGATTTTTTTTTTCTGAAAACACAACAAATTTGAAATGAAGCATACTTTTAATTACTTTCTTATGTCTTTGACAGTCAGGCTAAGCCACACAGGAGTTTTGTCATCATTAATTATCCATTTACTCATGCTTTTAAACCCCAACCACATTAACACAATAAACTTTTTGCCATAAACAGAAAATCAGATGAATAACTCTTTAGATACAGTTCTGTATACAGAGGTTCAATGTGCTACAGATTAGGTAGAATGTTTCCATGTGTTCATAGGCTTGATAATATCTGGCAAGTGAAAAAAGGTTCTTTGCTTTTGCAGAGTTTTCTCTGCAAAATGCCTGCAGGATTTGCACAGCTAACTTTAAATATGTACCTTTGAAAATACAGCCAAACTCAGCTTCCCTTTCTGATGAGTGGACTGTTTATCAAAAAACTCTGAAGAACCAAAAAGCTCAGGAAAAATAAATTCTCTCAGATTTTATACATAAATTTTGGAGAGTGCACTTTTTATTTACAATGACGGTAATAACAATTACCCAAATACAAATTTTTCTCTTGAATTCTACCTATAATATGTATGAGGAGTTTCTTTGCAATAGATTTGCCATGTGGGAACTAAAAAGTAAACTGGTTGCCAATTTAATGGAAAACTGTTGGTTCTTCCTCCGCATCCTTGCAATGCTACAGGCTTGGGGAAGAGTGGCTAGAAAGCTGCCCAGCAGAGAAGGACCTGGGGGTGCTGGTTGACGGCCGGATGAAGATGAGCCAGCAGTGTGCCCAGGT
>JANXJC010000078.1:34046719-34062726 GCA_027564655.1 Leptodon cayanensis
AAGGTCTTTTCCAACCTAAATGATCCTATGATTCTATGATCCTAGATAACAGAAATACAACAAATACAAACATAAAACAGAAGTAATACTAAGCTTTTTTTTTTTTTCTTTCTGTTTCAATACTTATTTTCATGACAGCAGGATGGGATCCTAGATGACACTGTTAATACCATCAGTAAATCAGACACATTAATTCCAAACTCTAGATTATCTAAAAATTATCATCTATCACTCATTAAAGTCCGTATCAGATCCTTTAATATTCAGTACAGTATATTCCTACTATAGAACAGATTTTTTTTTTATATTATCTTCTGTAATGGCTATATATACTTAACAATGTCAGCAATAGTAGCAGGAAGAACCTTCCCATTTTCAAAAGCTATTCATCCAGGACTATTTTTCTCTCCTTAGTACAAAAAATTAACTGTCTGAAGGGAAAGGGTGTAGCTGAGAAATGGACTGTTGAGGAATGCAGGGAGTAACTGAGAAAAGTCCAACACAGGATTTCTGCCATTATGTTATTCCTAAGGCCAAGTAGCAATGGCAACAAAGTACTTTCAAGTGGAACATTTAAGTTCCTCCTGCCTGAATTCTTGGGAAGAGGGATGTCTGAACAGCTACAATTCCTGTTTAAGCAATGACTGAGTAGAAACTGTTGGGAGAAAAAAAACCACAAACAACACCCAAACAACAAAACCCATCAATTTGAATTTTGATTGGTTTTGCCTCTCTCAATTTTTTAAAAGCTGTTCATGGTAATAATGAAGTAACAGTACTACCATAATGTTCTATACAAGCACATTACTCAGAGAACATAATTAATCCTGAAAAGGTGCTAAAGAGCCATTTAAGATACACTAAGATTGCAACATGCATATCCTGTGAAGAGTAGGAGCAAATTCATATTCAGCAGTTAAATCTTGTCACACTCTGACATCTAACCCATACTGACATTATGACCTATTTTCCAACAGTAAGGCTTGCAAGTTCTACTGTTTTCAACTTGCTCATATCAACTCCCGAACTAGGCTATCTGCTGATGTAAGCATTCACTTCAAAAATGCCAAGCATTCAAACTATGGACTGAGTCTGGTCTAATCAATATGTGACAAAGATACAGTTTTACTGAATACCAAGGGGGTTTGTGTTCCTTTAATATAAGTCTCTGTAAATCTGATGTCATCAGCAGAAAAAAAAAGCATTGAAAAGCATTAGCCAGATTCCTGTATTTGTTTCTAAAACCCTCAGAGAAAATATTTAATGCCAGTCTCATCTGACCTTCCTCTTTCATTAAATGAAACCTCCTCAGATAAGAGTTACCAGACTTGGAGAACAACTGCTTCCTGAATTGCTGATACTCCTCTCCTCTTAAAATGTTTGCAGCACCCTCCACAGAGCTCCATCTTGAACCCTTTATTTTCTTCTTCACAGTTTAGCTCTGTGCAGTCATACCTGCTGTCATTATTCCAGCTTCTGTCTGCGCACAACTCACAGATCTACCACTTTTTACTCCTTCTATTTGGATTAAACTCTCCATTCACCTGTCTCTGTCAGGATAAGTTTGGCACAGAAATTTTAAGAGCTGATTATATTTCCTTGCAGTATTGCAGTGTAGTAGC
Source organism: Leptodon cayanensis (assembly GCA_027564655.1). NCBI lineage: Eukaryota > Metazoa > Chordata > Aves > Accipitriformes > Accipitridae > Leptodon > Leptodon cayanensis. Next base: position 34,048,342 of record JANXJC010000078.1, read on the forward strand.
AAGTACCTCAGTCCCAGTTTTGTCTGTTCAGCGTAGCCCTTGGCTCCCTCCTGGAGTTTCTACTTTAACTGACTGTTGGAGCGTTTTTTGACCCCCTGTGAACAACACTGCTGTATCGCTTTCTTCTACAATTTTCATACCTAGCTGTAGCGAAATCCTGCGGTTTATTTCTACAGACTATGTACCCTAATATGGAGTTTGGAAAGGTAAACCGTGTCTCCACAGTGTCAAGTGCTACATTCAGTCCCTTCCTCCAGTAGAGTGGTCCGATAATTCCAGACAACATGCTATTATCAACCTGCAAACACCACAGAACTGAGGTGAGGTGGAATTACCAGTACTCAGAGCTTAAAAAGGACTGCCTCAACCATTGGAAGTAGAGACAATGATTTGTGGAACAAAGAATTTCTTTGTCTCTTCTTTTCCACACAGAAAATCTAACTTTTCTTTATCTGTGCCTTACTGTCATCTTGTAACATCACATACTAACTCCTGCTGACATAAATACAATCAGATCTTCCTATATAGCAATAATATGCCAAAATGTGGCAAAAATGATGGCTGTTTAAACTTCCTTTCTCCATCATCCCATTGTTTCTATGCTTCCCAGTGGAATTCAGCGATGATGTTAACTGCATAACTTAAAAATATTTGCCACACAGAACAAGCAGCCAGAAAAAGAAAACACAGTATTGTGGGCACAGATGCTAAAGAGCTCTACTGATCTCTCACATAATTTAAATGAAGCTCCAGAAGCTATGCCAGGATCAGTCTGGCAGAGAAGTTTTAAGAATTCATTATATCTGGCCAAGATCTTTGTCATACAAAGGAGTTTGAAGATTGTAACCAACGTGCATGCCTTCAGTACAGTTTCTGTTTATGACATTGTTATGAAAAGAATGTCTAAAGCATACTAATCACTTCAAGATTAACATTAAAATATAAGCCGTTATAGGCAGACAGAGGCCTACTTCTGACATACAAGGAAAAGCGCCATCAAATATTTCTCATCAGTATAATCTGGATGCTTTAAGCAGCGTAAGCACAGAAAAACAGGAAAGCAAATATTTGAAATTAAGAAAAATGAAGGGATTTATTATTGCTTAAAACTAATCTAAGTATTTTAAGTAAAATAGATGCCTTTGCTAAGATAATGCTGTGAGGAGTTCCACAGGAGTGAATTTGAGCTAATAGCTTCAGTTGTAGTTTCAGGTCAACCATACCACTGTGTGAATGAAAACTGAAGGAAAAATCCAAAAAGATGTTTCATCAAGTTTTAATTTCTAAAAATTAAAAATCTTAGATAATCTTGATTTTCTCTCAATTTTTCAACTCATGTTCATGGAGGGCTCTTACCAAGAACTGTTATGGAGGAGACCTGAAGTAGAAATCCAGCCAAACAACCGACGTTGTTAGATTTGTGCAATTTTAAGCCACTGAACTATGATGCAGTGTAGGGGAAAGGAGCACTAAGAATAATGCTGCAATACGTGGGGCCACAGAGAAGACTGAAAGAGAAGGAATAGAGAAATAAAAGTGAGAAAGGGAGGACATTACCTAGCCTCTTCTGAAGCAGTAAAAGAGTAATTTTTCTGAAATTTTTCATAGCACCACAAGCAACAGAAGCTGCCTGAACCCGGATGTTCTTCAGAGTCACAGACTGCTTAAGGTTGGAAGGGACCTCTGGAGGTCATCTGGTCCAACCACCCTGCTCCAGTCCGGACACCTACAGCAGGTTGCCAAGGATCATGGGAGACATTCAAAAGCTGTCTGGGCAAGATGCAGAGTCCACAGCCTCTCTGGGCAACCTGTGCCAGTGCTTGGCCACCCTCACAGTGACAAAATGTTTCCTGATGTTGAGGAGGATGTTCCTGTGTTTCAGGTTGCACCCGTTGCCTCTTGTCCTGTCACTGGGCACCACTGACTGGCTCTGTCCTCTTTGCACCCTCCCATCAGATATTTGTATACACTGATGAGATCCCCTTGAGCCTTCTCTCCTCCAGGCTGAGGAGTTCCAGCTCACTTAGCCTTTCCTCAGAGGAAAGATACTCCAGTCCCTTTATCATCTTTGTGGCCCTTCGTTGGGCTCTCTCCAGTAGCTCCATCTCTCTCATGTTCTGGGGAGCCCAGAACTCAACACAGCAGTCTCAAGTGTGGCCAGCCCCACCAGTGCTGAGGAGAGGGGAAGGATCACCACCCTGGACCTGCTGGCAATACTCTTTTCCCACAGGCCAGGATACCATTAGCTCTCTTTGCTGCAGGGGCACATTGCTGGCTCATGTTCAACTTGGTGTCCACCAGGACCCCCAGATCCTTTTCTGCAACATTGCTTTCAAGATCATCAGCACCCAGCAATACTGGCGCCTGGGGCTGTTCTTCCCCAGGTGCAGGACTTTGCACTTCTCTTTGCTGAAGTTCATGAGGTTCCTGTCAGCCCATTTCTCCAGTCCATCAAGGTCCTTCTGGATGACTGCATGACCCTCTGCCATATCAGCCACTCCTCCCAGTTTGATGCCATCTTGCAAACTTGCTGAGGTTACACTTTGCCCCATCATCCAGCTCACTACTGAAGATGCTGAACAGGACTGGACCCAGTATTGACCCCTGGGGTACAGTGCTAGTCACTGGCCTCCAACTAGACTTTGCACTGCTGATTATCACTCTCTGGGCCCGGCCATTCAGCCAGCTTTCCATCCACCTCACTGTCTGCTCATCCAGCCTGTACATCAACAGCTTGTAGGACACAGTGTCAAAGCCCTTCTTCTGAATTACGTAGCAGAAATTCTCACTAACACATACATACACACAAGCAAATCCTGCTACTGCATGCTTTTTGCTATTCTGTAAAAAGGGAATTAAAGTAGAAAATTCTCCAGCACTACAGGGAACCATCTATATAAAAATTTAGAGCAGGTCATTCCAGTCAGCTTTATCACTTTGCTAAGACAGAGATCCACTTGTGCACGCAACACCTGCAGTATCCCGGCTGTGCTGTCTCATGCGGATTTTGGAAGCCACAAGGTACAGACACACAGAGACAGCACAGTACATAGACACCTTGTGAAATCAGAAAACACACAAAACCAAAAAAAAAAAAAAAAAAAAAATCCGCCACCCGAGCCCGCCCGGTAGCAGCGCAGTGGTGCCGGCAGGCAGTGAGCAGAGGCAGCAGGAGGAAGGCTGTATGAGTCGCCCCCGAGGGCCTGGTTCGAGCGCTGCTGAGGACGGGTGGGCCAGTGCCTGGGTGGTCTCCCCACGCTCAGGAGGCTGGGCAGGGATACTTTCCTGGGAACTGAGTGATACCCATTGGGTAGATTGTAAAGAGTTTTGGAAGAGATGTGGAACAGTTCCCACTCGCAGGGTGGTGTAACTGTTACCTACTTAATCAGTGCCTTCACCACATACCCCTCGCTCTGTACCTCAGACTCGGCACCTTATTCCTTCAAGGGGTCGAAAGCAGCAGAGGGCCTGGCCGCAGCACAAAATGGCGCAGCGAGCAGGGCCCGAGGACAATAGGGTTGAGGTTTATTGGGGTAAGCATGGGATGTCTCCCCCCTGGGCCCCGGCTTGACAATGCTGGGGTCTGAGACCACTGGGCCGAGCGGGAGAGGGTGAAAAGCCACATGGACCTGGCACAAGGAAAAGTTAAAAGATGGAAAAGATAAAGGCATTATCTGTAAGATGTAGGGTGCATGCTATCACACCAATTGTAATGAAAAGAAGCAATGGGAAGACAAAAAGAGAGAACTGCTTGCTTGCATTGAAAGGTTAAAAGAGAAGGTGCAAAGGCAAGAGACGCAGCTGATGCTGCAAGGTCTAACTTTACAGAAACACAGAGAAAATGAGAAGAGATTAGAAGATAAAGTAATACAGATGGTCAGTGCTAACTTGGAGAAACAGGGTGGGACTCTGGATGCCCTTAAACCTCAGGCCCTAATACATGATCCCGAGCACTGGGATGGAGACATTTGGGATGACCCCGACGAGGAGCCAGGTGACTGGCCAGACAATGGTCATGATACTGCGCAAGGAGCCTTCCCCATTATCAAACATGAGACAAGTGGGGGGACAGACTGGAGACCTGCCCAGGATGTAGTTAAGACCACTGCCTTTCCCCACCTTGATCTGGCCAAGTTACAGGGGAAGTCTGCTCAACGGCCTGATGAGTCTGCAATCAAGTGTGTCACAGGAGTTCATGAGATGGGAGGTGATCGAACAGTTTTTGATCAAGAGGAAGGACAGGAGGGAGGCTGGGGAGCGGGCGCCTTTCTCAGTCTAGGTCCGGGAGCACTATGTTCCCTGACTGCCCAAGCTGGCTATTGGGCAGGGGATGTCCATAAACTGGAGCAAGGAGAACCACTGCATATTTGTGCTCGCTCTGCTCAGGAATTGGCTAACGGACTACTGCAGCTGGCTGTTGAACAGTTTGTTGATCAAAGGGGATGCAGCAACAATGGGGAAGCTTCAGGCTCACCTTTATATCTGATCCTGAACCTCCATAAACTAAGACCACTCACACAAAGGTTGGGACCCAGCCTTCAATTAATCTTAATTAGTACCATCCGTGCAATGCAAAATGGGCAAAACAACCGGGGATGGTTCATAAACCAACTAACACAGAAGGCTAGAACAACAGGGTGCCATGAAGATGTCACTCAACCAAAAGCCCCCAAAGAGGCCAGAAACCTTAAACAAAGTCCTGCAGGACCTCAGGTTAAACCCTCATGTGGGACGAGAGATGAGAAAGACCTCAGAACCAGGCTGTGGAGGGAAGGGTTAGACCCAGGTTTAATGCATAAGAAACCCACTAGCAGTTTCAGAGGCCACGGTCCAAGCTGCCCGTGAAGCCAGTCGCTTTGGCAAGGATGCAGACGTGTGTTCATGTTCAAGGAGTGGGTGGCCAACCTCTCAGTGTGCCCACTGCCTGGATGGTGTTGCATCTTCCTGATGAAGAGACGTTGCCGAGCTGCAGTTGCTTTTGTTCCTGACCTAAACCAAGCCTGACTAGGGAAGCCGCTTGTGGACAGCCCTGGCCAAAATACATTTTCCCTGGGGTACATGTGGTCAACCAATTGGCAAGGCTTTTCTGCCTGGACTGCCCTTGCCAAACTCCCCCGGGAATGCCTCAAGACCTGCAGATTGGGCAAGCAGTATCTTTCAACCACATCACCGAGGGGCTTAAACAAGACCTTCTGAGAATCCATAACAACACCTGGAGCATTCAGGCTCCTGACAGCAAGACCCTAAAAATTCTCCGCAAGTGGAACCAGGGGTAACTGTCCAGCCTTTCCCCACTGAGACCGGTTTTCTTTTCTGTTCTGCAGGAACATCGTGGATCAATTCATGACTCAGAACAGCATAGCTTGGTTCACTTGTATGGTACACGATCCTTGTATTCCACCAAGGCCATTGCTACCATGGCAGGAATACTGGGTGGTGTTAATTGACTTACTGGGGGGAGTGGAGAGTTTTCCCCTAGTGACCAGGTCTGTATGGGTTCGTGTAGGTTTTTTGAATTTTTGGTGCAACTGTTCACCGTGCAGCACCATACGTCTAAGGCCAAGGCAGCAAATGACACTACCCCCAGTGGCAGGCTAGACCAGGCTCTGTTCTGGAAGGGCTTGGTGTAGGGTTGCTGCTGGTAGCATGTGGCCAACCAGTTGCATTTTGAGCAGTGTCGCAGGTGCCTGAACCATGCCAATATGAAGTGGCTTGGTCTCTTTTTTCCTGATAGCCATTAACGTCACCCCACAGACAGATGCTTCCCCTCAGGGAGGACTTAGAAGTAACGTAGTCTTCCAAATGGTAATGGATTTTGCGTGAGATGTGGGCATTAATGATGATCTGTTTTCTGCCTGTATTGCCACTCTGACATCAGCTGAGAGCTCACATCACCTTCACACCTTTCTGGCTCAGGCATTGACGTATCAGAATTAATAGCAAACATTTCCAAAACAGCAGTTCCCCTCAATACCACTGAAGGTGTCCAGGTGTGTTGTATACCTCTAGCTTCACGTCCCACGTGTTTGAGCCTAAACGAGAGCAAAAGCTGCCTGGAAGGGGTAGATGGCTGGACCACTACCACCCATACTTGGGACTGGGATTGGACCACCCCAAGCTGTGGATTTAATTTAACCCACTTTAATGGATCAAAGCCTATCATCTCTGTTTCTTATGCAATGCAAGAACATGATATGACAGACCCAGGCGAAACATGCAACGGTACTCTGTGGGACACTGACTGGTTCAATTCAGAAACGGTAAAACAGTGACTCCCATGCGCACTTCAAATTCCTTGATTTCAAATACAAGACGTTTCCTGGTACATGCACTGAGGAGAAAAATGAAATCTAACTAAGTGGGCCCACACAGTGAATTACTCTAAGGTCCCAAGAGTCTAAATTCATTGACCTACCTCAAGAGAAGTGGGTCCTCTGGTCTCATACCATACCTCAAAAGCTTTATTTATGTGGGAAAGGAATGCTTCCATGGTGGTACAGACACCCCAGGGTACAGCATGGCTGTGTAGTGATGAATATGCCTATCCCAACTGTAACTGGTGGAAAAATGAAACCTGGGAAAATGCCTATCAGCCAGCCGCCTGCACCCTAGGTACTATTCTGTTTTGCCCTAAGAAATGGGTGGCCCATATTTTGCAACCCTTAACTGGGCATAACTACTGGGTAAAGCAAGAAACACCTACTTGGGAATAAATGAGTATGGGTCAATGGCTGAAATCTATGATGAGATCAGTGGCTGACCGGTTGATTCCAGATAGGAACATTAAGACTAACATTATCATTGAAGATACTGTTGTCCAATGGGGACATCTGGCCAAAAGCACCAGAACATCCTTCACGTTGGTCAACACACAGCTGAAAGCCACTGCCAAGATGATACTACAAAATAGACTGGCACTAGATGCCCTCTTGCTCAAACAAGGTGGAGTGTGCACATCAACGCAACAACAGACTGTTGTACCTCGCACTCTGAACCTTATTCCTTCAGGGGGTAGGTAGCGGTGTAGGGTCTGACCATGGCACCTACTTGGTTTCCATTGCTTCTTGGGAAGGTTTTAAGACAACACAGCCTGCAAACTGACCATGTGTGCCAGCCTGTAACAGAAAAGTAGTACATTCTCCTTTGGGAGTTCTAGTATTCTCTGTTATTGCATACTTTATGCAGTTTGTTCTAAAATTTAGCCAAGCAGCTACAGAAGAACAGATACCTGTCTTTCAGGATAGGTGGACTGCAGTAACAACAAAAAGGAGGAGCAGCAAGTCTCTTAACATTGTGGAAAGAGATACTGGATAAGGCAAGAAGCCTTTGCCATTTCTCAAACATTTTATGAATCTAAACATAGAAGACTGCAGTCCTTCCTTACTCATGCATTTTTTCTAGCCCTGTACAAATAATCCAAACAGAGCATCCAGCAGGCTCACTACATGCTGCATCTAAATGATGAGAATTAAAAAAAAAGGTCTATATAATAACTCCCAACCACTTCAGAAAGCAAACAACTCAGTAGCAAGAAATAGTGAATTTTTCAGTAGAATGAATGAAGTACATATTAGTTAAGGGCTACGGCAACACAAGCCAGTTGCGTGATTGGTACTCTATTGCAGTATCTGATGCCTGTGCTCAACAGACATTTGGACATTTTCATGCTCTGTATTTATGGTTCCTTGATGGGCATTCATTTTTTTCCAGGCACTTGAGTTTTGTTCTATATGCACAATAGCTAAAACCTGGAAGCAGCAAAGCATATCCAAATTTTATCAGAAGTAAGACACAGAACACACACAAGAAAAACAGTGATTTTGGTTTAAGGGGACTGCAAGGTTTTCAAGATGCGTATCAGCAACACAACGGTCATGCACAATTTAAACCAGAAGGCTTACCTTGACATGCTCCAGTGCGAGTATTAGGAATGAAGCCACGACGGCATGGCTGAGGCTGAGCAGGGCACATTTCACAGGGGTGACCCCATGCACGGCCAGTGGTTGCACAACAGAGGGTTTTTGTGCAAACAATTCCAGTTAGCTGGCCCTGACACATCTGGTTGTTAACTTGTGTGAAACACGGGCCTGTTCTGTAATCTGGAAAAAAGGAAAGATCACTGTATTACACAAGACAGTGTACTAGTAACTATAGAAGAAATCAATTTTTAGTCCAGTAGATAAGTATATTAAGAAAATTCCAGGAGGACCTGGAAATTTAACTTATGTTACTGGATGCAGAAGTAGCATGACACCTTCCAGTGAAGGTAATGATTTTCACACGGTTCTCTTATCTTTCAATTTATTTCTTTCTGATAGATGCAGGTAATGAAAGGCAGCTGGACCCAAACCTGATCTGTGCATTGACAATGTATCCAGTAAAATCCATAATAAGTGAAAGAGTTTTACAAACAGGCAAGCAAGCAAGCAAAAGAGCAGACCAGATTAAGCAAATAACAACTGGGAACTGGTTTTCTTGTTCCTAAGTTACTTCAGGGTGACTCATGGGAGGGAGCTACAGACCACAGCAGCCACACATTTGTTCACTCCACATTGATCAAGGTCCATACCAGCAACCATCACAGAATCAACATTCCTGCTGGAATTCTCAGTGCAAAATAGTGCTACCTACAGAGGACTAATTGGTAAACCACCATCTATTTTCAGAGGAATAACATGAGATAATACAACCTATTCAAGCTATATTGAGTACACTGAATATAGCATACAAACTATATGAAAATATACTCCTAGTCAAATTCCCGTAAATACTTAACTCATTAAGGTTCAACCTGTATAAAGAGAAAGATTTTTTGACCTTATAACACAACACAAACTGGGAGCAACAATTAACTGAAATTCTCCTGGAACAAATGAGAAACAGATGGCTGCTCTAAGCCAGATTTCATATCCTTATGGAAAATTTAAGAGGGTGAAAAAAAAAAAGAAGAAAATCCAAAGCTTCCACTCAGACTCAGTCACGTGAAAGAAGACGTTAACAGTGGGGTTATGGCTGCTCTCCCTGCTATCCTGTGCTATTCTTGGTTTTTTCCTACTGAAAACAGACTGCAACACCAATGTGTGGGTCACTTGCTGCCTTCCACACACTTTCATTAGTGTGCAATTGGTCTCACAACCAAGCTACAAATGGGACAACCAATGCCTTCTACAATTCGATACTTCCACCCTGAAGAACCAAAATAAGAGCTTTGACATGTTTGGAAAGGGAGAAAATGGTCTTCCCAGTGAGATCTCATATTAAGTTTTCTTTGCACTAAAGACACAAGGCTCTTAAAGTATAAGCTAGCTCAAATAGAAATACATGTTCTGCGCCCTATCTTTGATAAGGTTCATTCAGCTATCAGTCTGGGAAAGACTTTTGCACACAGTTATTTTTACACATTGGCAGCTAATTTCAACTGGGCTGTTCACTTTAAAGTTAAGCAAGCATGTAAGTATCCACGACAAAAATGCCTAACAATAAAAGCCGATTAAAAGATCTTAAATACTTGGTAAGGACTCTAAATTTTAATCTTTCATGATTTTCATTAGAAAATAATCTCCAGAGTTACACCTTTGAGCTTCCACTGTGTCCATCAAGCCACAAAGACAGTACTTTTAGTAAAATATGTACATTATAAAAAGAAAATCCTGTACATCAGAAAAAGGTTTCAGTGATCTTTCATCCAACATACTGGAAGACAAGCAGCTTTACAGTGGTCTCAGTTTAATTATGCCCAAGGCCATTGCCAAATTGCAGAGAGCTGAATTTTTAACATAAAATACAGACCCTGATGACTGACAGCAGAAGACTGATCTCATCAAGCTATAGCCTCGTATGAGAATGACAAATATTTGAAACAAAAACTCCAACCATCAAAGATTTAAATTCCAGTAACTCATTGTAATCTGGTCTGGATTTTAGTTAAGGGGTAAGGGTAAGGAAAAGACTCCATCATAGATTATGACTGCATACTTCTTTCATATAAAGTTTACTCAAGTGTCACAAAGATTGAGGGGAATATGTAACAGACTGCCTTTAACTTGCAAATCATCAGCAATGGTCAGCCTGCTATCAGAACGAAAACAGAATGGCTCAGAATTTAAGAACTGAAAGAAATGGAATTAAATCCTGACACCCGTGAAAACAAATGGGAATTTGGCTATTGAATTCAATGACACTGTTTCATTCTTGGAAAACAGTATTGCATGCTTTAGCAAATAGCTGTATCATAATTTATTGCCTAACATCATCCGTAAAAACATTCTCTATGTCACACAGTGAAAGTAATGAGCTTCATATGCACAGAAAAAGCTTTTACTACTGCTCAATGAGCAGACTCCCATTCTAACATCAACTAAGTTATAGACACCACTAATATAATAAATGATTAAAAAGAGTCCACTCCTTTCATTTTCTCATTAATGACTGAAGTACAAATAATAGGCAGATCCTGGGAAAGTCTGTGGTCTACTCTATGTATTGAGAGCTGATTGTTTGACTGTAACCCGCACATTGCAGAATTTTTTCCCAAGTGATGACTGCAGTCAGAACAACAAAGATTGAGTCTTTCCTGAAAATTAAGATTGATTTTAGACTCTTCATGAATGAGAGTCTCAAAAACATGAAGCTGAAAAAGGCAAAAGGATGTGCATGGGTAAACCTGAAAAGACTGTTTACAAGCCACTAGCAACACTGAGAGTCCCATTATAAAATATAATCACTATCAGAAGAAACTAGGATTTCCAGTAGTGCAAGGGAACATGATCTCTGCATCCACACAGATCTGTATGGGAATACCAAATCCTGTCCTACTTCTGAAGTTGTATTCTGCATCAGCTCAGGTAGGCATAGGTCTATTCCTGGAGGGCTACTCAATATGCAATTCCTCTGCAGAACTTAAGCATGATGGCAGGTCAAGCATTCCCTACTCCATGCACTCAAATAGAGTCCAGTTCTTCAGGGGGGAATGCCCCCCTATAATGAAATCAAATAATCATTTATTATGTATCTCTAAAATTCCCAAAGCTTGCATTCACCATGACTGACAATCTTGACATCTCCGTTCACTTTGGAATTCCTATTCAGAAAATAAGTAGTTCTGCTGGACAGTATTGAATTTTTATAGCATCTGTTCTCCAAGGTACACTTTTTTTGTAGGACCAGTCTTTGGATAACATGGAGCAATTACAGTAGAAGTACAAGTTATATACTTTTCTGTTTAATGGTTAGTGATCCATACGAATAGTCTGGCCAAAGATCTTCCGCGTTAAGAAGTTTGGATCTCAATCAGACAAGATTAAACCTGGAACTTAAACTTGAGTTGGGAATTATATTTGAGTTCCATTACCTTCCGTAAGACACAAGATGATTATGCGTATATTCTGTCAACCCTAGTAATGAAAAGTTCATTTTGGAAGGTGTGTTTGAAAGAAAGATTAGAGAATATAAGCAAAGTACAGAGAATGTTTGTGCAAGAGAATATGCATGAGTTAGATACAAGGAGTGATACCAATACAACCATTGCTTAATATATCCTATTAAGTAAGAAACATATGCTCTGGAAACCGATATATAATATGTGCCTACCTGTGCCTTAGTAAACAGAGAATGCATAAATCACAGTGTTCAGGTTCTATAACCAAGCAAATTCGATAAGTGTAAATCTGCAGGAGAGCATCTAGAAATCTGACTACTGCAACTTAAACAGTAGAAGAACAAATGAAACTGTTATTAAACCTTCAGGCAGATTTACAAATAAAACTAAATTCAAGCCAAAATGCTGAGATCCTGAATGATACTTCAGAATAATGACACAGAAGCAACAGATCCTGAGCTCCTAACAGAATGTGCGGCTTATATAACCTTGGGCTACAAAAGCAGAAACCTAGCAGAGGGCCATTTCCAGATAGCAACAGGAAGTAACCTGCTATCCACACCCGCCAAGAGTGGTTCTTTGCACACCTATGGCAACTGCATTTCAAGTGGGATGCTGGAAAACTGCAAAAACTATGCAAAGAGTCACATAAGCTTTCAGAAACATGCTTTACAGTAATATGAATAGTTTAAAATAGTATTGTAATTAAAAATATTATCTATAACAAATGTAGCCTTTTTAAAAATCTTTATCTATTCGGTTTATCCAAAATGAAGTCCAAAGGTAAAGAGTGAGTAGTGGCTGGTCTCCTATGCTAAGAGGAAAACGTAAGGTTTTACAATATAGTGAAGGCAGGCATGTTTGGGCTAATAGTAAAGTGCAGCTGCTTACACCAAGTACTCTAGTCACATAGTATATTTTTACTTACGGGAAGCAAACATACTAAAACTAGATGCCATTCTGAAGATACTTTATTGTTTCAAATGAAGCTGTGGATTTGATTCAGAAATTACCATGTGAGATTCTATGATGTTTTATACAGTCAGTCAGACTATATTATTATAACGGTTCATCTGACCTTAAAAACCCCGAGTTTATGAATCCATCATCTTTCCCATATTGGTTTTCTTGTCTTATTGTTAGGTGTTTCCCCATTTGCTACTTTCACAGCACTGCTGCCGGAATAATGTTGCCAGAAAGCACATATGCTAGAACATATGTTATACATCATTTATTGCTTAGAAAGGGTAACTGCTTTGGTGAAAGAAAGTGATTTTCAGCACATACGTGTTTTGCATTTTTTTAACCCCAGAAAATTATATTCAATGTGCACCATGACTTGAGGAATGACAACCTTTATCAACAACCCAAGTTGTTAATATAATTAAATTCAATAAGAAGTACTTTTTTCTTGGCATCAACATGAAAAAAAAACCTGGAAATAGCATACTGGACTGCTAAATTTAACTATACTACAGCATTTCTATTCTTTCATAGAAGTGTGTATTCTGTAGTCACAAATGGGACTATCCAACTATCATGTTTCTTGGGATCTTTTCATTAACTCGTTTCTAAAAAATTATAAGTCTATTCTAATTCTACCTGTAATTTTAAAAAGGCTATTTGACAGGAAGCCTGCCACAAAGATTAGAAACGTAAGAATTCTAGTGTTGGGTATGGTCCAATATCCATATATTTTGTTTTTCTTTTTGTACCCCTGGCCAAAACCAGATGATTCAGATGAAGGTGTAAAAAGTCTGCTGTATGTAGACATGGGATAATCTGCCTGCCACATTAAGTTTCCTCCTGGTGCCTAACACCTACTAGCTCAAAACCTGAAACACCATGTTTAACATCCCAACTACCATTTGTTGTCATTCAGGACAAAACATCAACATATTTTGGTACACATATAAAGATCCAGTTCCTATCTGAATTTTGTCACAGTCTTAGCCTCCAGTTTCATACTGTGTTAACTAACTACTCCTGTCCGTGAAAATTTTACCTCTTCTCAGGTAACTAAAAAGAGAAAAAGCCAGACATAAAGAAAAAGAAAAGTAAAAAAGCACCAGACATGTTGGAAGGTTCATTGCAAGTTATCTGGAAGAATATGAAAACATTAACTTTCTTTTCATGGGAAAGCACAGACTGACATTTTAACTGAAGTCTCTCAATACCAAAACACTGTTTCTGTGTAAAGGCCAGTAGTACTCCTGCACCTACATAAAGCCTATGCAAAAGCTCTGGAAGGGTAAAAGGACATAGACGGCAGTGCTGGAGCAATGTATTACCAGAAATCCTCTATTTCAGGTCTGTGAGTGCTAGAAAGATTAGCAGAAAGGAACTGTGAGGTCTCTTCCATCATTTGACCGCAGTACCGGGGAAGATTATGGAGCAGTTCATCTTGAGTGCACTCACATGGCATATGCAGGACAACCAGGGGATCAGGCCCAGCCAGCATGGGTTCATTAAAGGCAGGTCCTGCTTGACCAACCTGGTCTCCTTCTATGACCAGGTGACCCGCCTACTGCATGAGGGGAAGGCTGTGGATGTTGTCTACCTTGACTTCCAAGGCCTTTGACACTGTCTCTCACAGCATACTCCTTGAGAAGCTGGTGTCTCATGGCTAAGACAAGCATATTCTTCGCTGGGTGAAAAACTGGCTGGATGGACAAGCTGAGAGGGTTGCGGTGAATGGGGTTAAAACCAGCTGGTGGCTGGTCACAAGCGGTGTTCCCCAGGGCACTCAGTACTGGGGCCAGTTCTGTTTAATATCTTTATCAACGATCTGGATGAGGGGATTGAATGCACCCTCAGTAAGTTTGCAGATGACACCAAGTTGGGCAGGAATGTTGATCTGCCTGAGAGTAGGGAGGCTCTGCAGAGGGATCTGGACAGGCTGGATCGATGGGCCGAGGCCAATTGTATGAGGTTCGACAAGGCCAAGTGCCAGGTCCTGCACTTGGGTCACAACAACCCCATGCAGCGCTACAGGCTTGGGGAAGAGT
>JANXJC010000078.1:34063213-34084797 GCA_027564655.1 Leptodon cayanensis
GGAAAAATTTCTTTATTGAAAGGGTTGTCAGGCATTGGAACAGGCTGCCCAGGGAAGTGGTTGAGTCACCATCCCTGAAGGTATTCAAAATGCACATAGACAAGGCACTTCAGAACATGGTTTAGTGGGCATGATTGATGGGTGGACTCGATGATCTTAAAGGTCTTTTCCAACCTAAACGATTCTGTGATTCTATGATTTTTATTTAAACAAAACTCCATAGAACCATAACTAAACAAGGAAGCAATGTGTCTGGAAGTAAATATTTTTAACTATAAGCTATTTGGAATATTGACGCTTCTATTACTAAAAATAAAATACTGAAAATATTAAGCATGTTGATTCATACCAATCACATGAGGAGTGAGTAAAGGAGAACAAAACCTCATATTTGATAAATCTGTTTCACTTCCTTACAAAGCAAATTTGCCTTTCAGAAGGACTTTTTACAGAACCTCTCTCCTGTAACTATGATTTAGCAAACAGTAATGAAGGGATGAGAAAATAAGTCATTTCAACTTCTACCACCTCACTTGCAGGCTCAAGTATAGTAAACAGCTTATTATTATTAATGATACCTCAAAAATCCATTTCATAGATCGGCATTATTAGATAAATAACCTAATATATGGGACCTGAATGCCGGAAAGCAGTAACTGCTCTTAGGGTTACCAGGAACTTTATACCCTTCCAAAAGAAAAATTAGCACAGGGGGTCAAAGTCCAAGAGACTGCACTCTGTGCCAGGGAACCTTCAGAGTAGAGACTTTAAGTCTATATTGGCAAAGATCTCAAGTTGAATTCACCTTGCTAGAAGACACTCCAACTGGAAACATGCTGGAGAAGCAACTGTCTTTATTACACCTCTGATAGGATGCTGTGGCAAATTTCCCCATAATTTCCAGTAACACTCAGAGGTTTCCAGAAGCCTGAAACTTATTTTTGCTGCTTGTTGCAGCACCTGCTCCTTGATGACTGATGTGATTTTTCAAAGAAACTCTATCTGAATTTTTCCCTTTGCAATGTGAAATCTAAATGTTTCAATAATTAAAAGTATAATTGAGCTCTGTCTTCCTGCAATGGGAAATCCCACAATGTGTGACTCCTGCCATAATATCAGCAGGCTTGGAAGAGCAAGACGTACCCCATTCTCCCACTGATTCTGCATAAATGACAGTGTTGCCCAGACCTTGTGTTTCCAAAAAAGGTGAGATATGGGCTTTTCTTGATTATCTTTTCATCCGAGTATGAAAGGGCTGTTAATACTCATACTCGTACTTGAGTTTAGATCACCAATCTGAAATGTAAGCATACGCAAATATTACTCTTCTTGTTCAACTCCCAACATCTGCAGATCATAAGTTACAGTATGCAAAAAGATAGTTAAACATTACAAAGGTACATATGTTTGCTTTACTAAAGATTATCTAAAATTGTTTCTCCTTCAATATTTTAATCATCCTAATAGGGAAAATTGTTCTTTTTGCAGCAATGCTTAGCTGCCAACACTGAGGGTTCACCATCAGGGAGGTTTCAAAGGTAACGAGAAGTTAGATGAATTATACTGATTCAGGCTTGATATAAATAAAAAGCATTTCTTTCAAAGGTGACATCCAACAAGTTACGGAAAAAAGATTGTTGGCTGAAAATGAGAGTTAGTCTCTTGGAAAATGAAAGAGACTTGGCAAAGTTATTAATTTCTCTTGGAAAAAATAGTCTATGGGCAGTACAGCTATTTAGACTGAGAAGTTCACATAAACCAAAGCCTGCATTGTAAAGTCTGAGCCTCTTTCCCAACTTCCTTTTTGGGTTTTTTGGGTTTTTTTGGGGGGGTTTTTTTTGTTTGTTTTTAAAGAAAACTTGTGTGTCAAGTCCTTAATTAAACATTTAATACAATTAAGTTTATGATTAATGTAAACAATGAACACCAAAGTCTTTTAAACATTTTAAATTGTGGGTAACTCAAAGTTGAGACACATCCCCAGCAGGTTCTTTAGTCATTGTCTGAAGCAATGATTTTTATAAAATTTGTTTGATATGTAATAGTGAAGAAGGGCAGTTTAGCTGAAAAAGGTTTTGATCATTTATGTTAAATGCATCATGAAGGCTTGAACATTTTTATACAGCTGACAGCTTCCATTTTCAGGTACTACTGTTCTACTGGTCCCACATGACCATTCCTGACCAGCTCCTGCGATGCAGTACTTTCCATCACACAAACCTCTGCGATTGATTAGGCAACTTAATATACACACGGCAATTAAAAAGGGAGTGGAGGGCAGCTCTAAATGAAAGAAAAAAAAGCATGTTTAACACAGCAGCCTATGTGGGCTTTGTAGCTTTTAGCAAAATTCCAGTTTCCACCAGGACTGCTGTCATGTCCATTCTAAGCACATTCTCATTTTCGTCTTGCTGGAACAGCAAAAGCAGCTCTTTTCCAAAAACAACATTCCAGGGTTTGCACACCCAGTTTAATATAATTGATATGATGTCAGGTTTAAGTAGATAAAGTATTAGTAGATTATTATCTGCAGATCTTAAAACTTTTTTTTTTTAATTAAAAATAACTCATTCTTACACACATTCTAAGCACATGGGAAAAGATGGCAAAGTACCAGATAATCAACAATATCTCTGAAATAAAATGCAATTTTCTGTTATCAAATCTGAATATTGAAGAAAATGCTTCTAATATTTTAAGACATAAAACGTTTTGAAAAATATACACACACAAAAAGCAGAGAAATCTAGAAACATGGAAATACTTTGCTTTTGCCATTTATGGAATTTAGTTGCTTTCAGAAGCAAAGTATTTCCCTATACTTATAAACTTCTTGGAGGAAACTGCTGCCATGTGCAACTGCACTATCTTACACTGACTGCTACAAAATTTCAAGTGTAGAATAAAAGCTGAGAAATAAAGGTACCTGAATTTTGGTTCCAGCAAGGTCTCCAATTTTGGTTTGTCTGGAGCTTCTTGTAAATGTGCATGTTTCCTTATACTTCCACAAACCCTGCTACTATATAAGGTTTGCATCCGAGTTTAGATACTGGACTCTAATGAAATACCTCTATGAGCGAATACTCAACACACAAACTGACACACAACAAAATATTAATCATCAGTTATTACAAGAAGTTACAGGCTGAACTACCCCTGTGCAAAGTGTACGTGGAGATATGAAATCACAAGAATAATTTTTGCGAGATTCAGCAGTTCGTACCTACTACCCTCATATTGGCTTCTTACATCTTTGCTTTGCTGAGATGTCTACAAAATTCAAAGTAGGGAAGCAACTCTGTGTATCATGCTGCCCACTGCTCTCTCCTCCTAGGTTTCTCCTTTGAGTTAGAGGAATTCCCAGCACCCTGGCATTCTGGTCCACAATGAGGCTCCTTCAGAAATACAACACAACAAATAATACCTGCCCCAAAAGCCCCAAGCCCCAAACCTCGAAACCTTAATGGAAGGGAAGCCAGAGACTTTTCTCTCCACCATACACTCAAGGCTAAGACCTAAGTCCACCAAATACCAGAAAAGCAGAGTGAAGCCAAGGCCACTTATATCCCCACTGGAAGAGCATGCTGTACTACCAACAAAGCTTTGTAGGTAGAAGAGGGGAGTGCAGAAAGGTTTTCTGTTACAGCCTGACAGCTGGATGTTTGATTTTCAAGGACAGAAAGTATTGTCCTTATCTCTGTTGAAACTCCGAACTCTGCACAAAACCTTGTATTCAGATTTCATTGACAGGACAAGATTTATCCATATGGTGAAAAGACAAAGATATCACTCATTAAATAAAACTTGGACTCTGGAAAGCCACACAAAGGCACATTATATTCTTTAATTCCTTCATATCCCAACAATTAAGAAGTCAATACCTTGCTATACGCCTGCAAAGAAAATACACTATTGTTCTGGACCATAATATCAAAACTTCAATTACACCTTCCACAGGTTTTTGCTTCCTGGCCCCAGGAAATCAGTGCTATTCAGTTCAAACTCAAAGGAACAGAATCCCTTGTCAGCAAAGAGGAAGTTTAAAGATTCAGGTCTGCAGTTGTGATAAACCTTTAGGAGTACTGAAGAAGACTGTAAAGAGCACAGTTTAGACTCCTTCACACCCCCCTCACCCCCCTGCTTTGGAGTTCAGTGTCATTACTCATGCCAGAAACCAATCCCACTAATGAAAGTGAGGCATTTTATACAAGTTAAGACTCCCCACATGGAGAAGGCTTTGCAGAACAGGTCCACAGCGAATACTTAATTATTCTCAGAAACTCTGATCTCTCTGAAATATGTTGGGACATATTTCAGTAAGCCAAGTGCAAAGAGCAGTCAGGACAATTTAAAGGTCAAATGCACAGTTTGCTAGAGCTGCAAAACTTAAAAGCAGCTAAACGCAACTTAAACTGGAGAAGTGGTCTGACATTTTTTCGGCTCTCTGGCAACCTGCGTGCTACTTTGTGAGGTCAAAAAGAAGAAGGAAGACATAAAAGGACATGATGCGTACATGTTAAACCCCCAGCTGGCCACAGCCCAGAGTCAGAACAGTTAGGTGCCGTAACAGACAATGGAGCCGCTGCTGAAGTCATGTAAAAGTGAATGACTGCAGCCGTGGAGTCTCGCCCATTCACTGTATTCTTCCTAGCAGCCATTTTAGGAAGGCGTTCAGAATACATCCACACTCACAAAAAGAGGAGGGAAAATATTTCATAACCAATGCCTGCGTAAATTAAGAAAAACACACTAAAAGCCTCAGCAGATCAGAAACCCTATAAAAAACCACAGCCATGCAGCTGAATGCAATGTTGTTAATTGTTAATGTACGAAAAACAACTGTTTCACACATTGCTCTTAGGAAAAAAAGATCACGTTTAGCCTGCAAGAAACATTTCCCCAGATGACTGTCTAGACTATCCCGATACTTTGTTTGAGTCCATAGTAAACTAAAAACCCAGCCAGTTACTATTTACTAGAGTTCTGCCTGTGGAGAGGCAGAAGCATAGTTTCCTCTTCTTCAGATCTCTGGGTTTTGTTCAGCAAAACAAAAGAGCTTTAGAGATTTATCTCTTTGGCTTATACAATATTTTCAGTGGGACACTATAAAGCTGGGTATCTTTTAACAATCAAAATCGAGGGCAGAAGTTAAATTCAGAGGATTCATGTCTTCTCTCAATAAAGAAACAACTGCCTGCTCTTTCTCATACACCAAGCTATTACTCTGAGGTGGAACAAACCAGCTTACTTTTCGCACTCCAATATTTTGCAAGCCTGGGTGCAATGTGCTCTTGATCGGCTTCAGCAAACTCTAGCCCAGATAATACCTGGATTACTCTTTTCCGTATAGTTTTATTGGAGTAACTACAGCTTTTAAGACATTACATAACTAATGCTTATAAAGACGGACACAGTTGAAAATTCAAAGCAGATCAAATCTAAAGAATTTTAAATTCTTTAATTCACTTTAAATTGAACAATAGTTTAAAATTAAACGTTTTCTTTGATACATATTTGCCATGCCACACTTCACTGTCAAAATCATTAAAACTTTAAAGTCCAACATGCTTTTCACCAGTTACATGAAGCTTACTTTTTGACTGTTTCAAGCTGAGTAACAGGAACATCTTCTAGCCTCTGTCTTTCAGTTTCTCTAGTTCTTATAGACCGGTTCAGTGCTACAGCATTTAGGTAGCAAAACCCAAAGACCTATATTTAAATGCAAACAGTGGTCCTAAACCTTAATTCTGTTCTTAATCAAAACTCCCAGTAGCTTCACAGCGATTTCTGCCAGTGCAGGACTGAACCCAAAAAGTCTATTTTCATTGGCTTCAGCTGCTCCCTGGGAATCTGCAGAGACAGAAGGCTCTCATCCCTCTGTCAGCAGAAGAGAGAGTGATGACTGCAGCGTGCTGTCAGCCTTGTGAAGGGCTCTCCATGAGGGGGAAGGCTGTACACAGAGAAAGACAATGAAGTCGTGGCAAAGAAGGAAGGACATACACGCTACACATTTCACCCTCATCAGAAAGAAGTGGGAAAGATACTCCAAAGTCAATACTTCTGAGGACTAGATCTGCCAGTTGCTCAGAGCCCCTGCATTTTGTAAAATCTGATCTCGAACACAAAATTTGTCTGGGAGCTGGTAGTAGAACAGACAAAGTGAAAAATATCAGGACATGCAAAAACACAGGAGGAAAAAACAGAAGAAGAAAATTATTTCCAAATATCTGGCATCTGCCTAACCCCCAATCATACAGCCACACAGTTTTGTGTTCTCCATGCTCATCCTCCTGGCTCAACATTTAGGCAGTTCTACTCAGTTTTATTCCCTTTTTATTCATCAAAACAAACATAAGGTTCCTTTAAGAGAAAAGTAAATAAACAAACAATCTTCCCATTTCTTATTTTTCAAACTCACATTTCCATGAGAAGAACTGTTCAGGTGTTATTGAACAATGTATTATCTATACTTTCCCTCTCTTACTTCTCACTCAGCCATTGAGCCGCAGTACAATATTACAAAAGAAAACATAAAGGAATATTCAAAGCCCTCTTTTCACGCTCTCTCAGCTCTAATTTGGTACCTCTGTGTACACAGAACATGCATACACATACCCAAGGTAAAACAACAATTCAACAATTGTGTTGTATGACGACCCACTTCACGGGCTTCACAGGAGTAAGTTAGATCATTCTGTGTGACAGCAGTGACATAAAAGATGTAATTATTTACATAAAAGTATGCAGAAATATAAACACAAAATATACATTTATATTACTTATATTAAAATATATAAAATACCCTCTTCATACATATGTGTGTATAAACCTATATAGTTGCACTTACACAACATTGTCAACAGTACAGCAGGTTAGCATATCTTTACTATGCTTGCGTGCACGCCCCTGTGTAAGAATCTGGGAATAATAATATATAATTATATATATTAAAATTTGGGGATAATTATATAGCTATCAAAACTACAACCACTAAAACCACCCAGAGCAATGATGTAACGAACGCTACCAATACATCCCACAAGCTTCAACAGTTTTACAATAGAATTCTCTTTAAGACTACTGACAACATGTAAAAGTGTTTTTTAATTTACATTTCCTATTTCTCTTCCAAAGGATAATTTCTTTTAATACTAGGCTGACAAGAAACAGTGCAGATTACTGGAAACTTGCTACCAATACTGGGCCTGGGGGGAGTGAAGAGGGGGAGAGAGAGAGAGAAGAACCTCCAAAGTCTACTCAGAGTATGAAGTAATTTGAAATCCTAATTGCCTGTGTACTACTAAAAGGCTTATGTTTGCTTTTCTCTCTCGATTCATTTTTTGTCTATGACCCCTTCTGCTACGAAGCAATTTCAGCTTAACCATTCATTAATGCAGCATGGTTCAAGATTTCCTGCCACTGTTTTAAACATTGAAACAAACTATGACTACAAAGTATCAACTCAGTCCTTACTTAGAGCTAAAAAATTCAAGTGACAAACACTAATCCTTCACACCACTTCAATTATTATGAGATTTCCATCTCTTTTTGTTTCCAGCTTTTAAAAGTGAATTAGCACTGCTAATGAGGATACAGGTTGGCTCCCTGACTGTTTTGACCAGAAATGCGTCTTGTAAGAATTTGTACTACTATAGGTTTTTTCAGTTTAGATACATAGTTTTACCTCAAACGCATACAGAAATGGAAGCTCTTTTATCAGATAAAGCTGAAACAGTTGAAGAAAAAAAATGGAAAAGTAATTGGGATCTGTGTCCCCTTATCACATCTGAAAAGACTCAGTCTTCGTCTGGTTTGTTCAGTTATGTAAACCAGTCTAGTAAGAGGCACCTTTCCCTCCAGCCCTTCCTTCACAAAGCATCTCCACAAGTGTGCTTCATTGGTGTCTGTACATCACTGTGTTTTCAGATGTTGCTAGAAACCAACACAGAAGCAAAAGCATATCCCATGCACTCCAGGGCTTTTCCTTTCCTCCTTGGGAGGCCTTAGCTAACCCGACGGAAATGAATAGAATCTTTCCACTAGATTTCAATCAAGCTGGATTTGTTACAAAGTTCTCTGCTAGGTTTCTTTTACTTCTTTTATGGGCAGTCCCCACCCCTTCCTCTCTTCATCCATTCTACGCATCTTCCTGCATTTGTTTTTTTCTTCTTAAAATGTAAAGTGTGAGGAGAAGCAGAGTGAAAAACATCACACAGCTGTATCTTTAAAGTACACACAAAATCTGAACAACATATGAAAGCATTAAAAAAATATTGCTTGTTATGACGTTATATTTTAGAAACCGGCCTGTATAACAAGTAACTATTACTTCTGGTTCAGGTCACTCTCATTTTGAACCTTCTGTGTTTGATTTAGACAATAAGCAGAGTAACTTCAGGCAGAGGACTGGCAGTAGGGGCAGAAGGGGATTGTAAAAACATAACACTGCGAAGCAATAGAATTACACTGGAGACCAGAATTACACTGGAGACCAGTGATGGGTGGTGTTCCTTAGTGCTTGGTATTGCAGCCGGCACTGTTTAACGTCTTTGTCAGCGACGTGGACAGTGGGATCGAGTGCACCCTCAGCAAGTTTGCGGAGGACATCAAGCTGTGTGTGCAATCGACACGCTGGAGGGAAGGGATGCCATCCAGAGGGACCTCGACAGGCTTGAGAGGCAGGCCCGTGAGAACTTCATGAAGATCAAGGCCAAGCGCAAGGTCCTCCACGTGGGTCGGGGCAACCCCAAGCACAAATACAAGTTGGGCAATGAGTGGATTGAGAGCAGCCCTGAGGAGAGGGACTTGGGGCTGTTGGTTGACAAGAAGCTCAACATGACCCGACAACATGCACTCACGGCCCAGAAAGCCAACCGTATCCTGGGCTGAATCAAAAGAAGCGTGGCCAGCAGGTCAAGGGAGGTGACTCTCCCCCTCTGCTCTGGTGAGACCCCACCTGGAGTACTGTATTCAGTTCTGGGGCCCCCAGCGCAAGAAGGACATAGACCTGTTGGAGTGAGTGCAGAGGAGGGCCACAAAGACGATCAGAGGGCTGGAGCACCTCCCCTGTGAAGACAGGCTAAGAAAGTTGGGATTGTTCAGACTGGAGAAGAGAAGGCTCTGTGCAGACCTTATAGCAGCCTTCCAGTACCTAAAGAGGGCCTACAAGAAAGCTGGAGAGGGACTTTTTCCAAGGGCATGTCGTGATAGGACAAGGGGTAATGGCTTTCAACTGAAAGAGGGTAGATTTAGATTAGATGTAAGGAAGAAGTTCTTCACTATGAGGGTGGTCAGGCACTGGAACAGGTTGCCCAGAGAGGCTGTGGGGGCCTCATCCCTGAAAGTGTTCAAGGCCAGGCTGGATGGGGCTTTGAGCAACCTGGTCTAGTGGAAGGTGTCCCTGCCCAGGGGAGAGGGGGGTTGGAACTAGATGATCTTTAAGGTCCCTTCCAACCCAAACCATTCTATCATTCTATTACACTCCAAAGGTGTATCATAGTATAACGGCATTAATAAAAGGGAAATTTACTGAAATACAATTATACCACAAGAAAACTACTTTACTTCTTTAGAAGCTACTGTCTCAGAAAATGAAACAAAAGTTCTTTGGTTAGAAAAGGTTTTGCTTAACTAATGCCAAGATCTGCAGTTTAAATAACTTCTATATTGTTTTATATTGTAAGATACTCATCAAATTATAAAAGTCTTCATCGTCTTAAGATATGCTAATAGAAATGAAATGAAATTATTCTCTAGGCAGAAAAGAACAAAGAACCCCAGTTATTCCTAGTGCTACACTCAAACTGTGTTTTGGATACCTTGCCAAGGGGAGATAAATAGATAGCTTTACTCTGCTCATGATGCTGGTCCATCTGTGAGCAACCTGATGTCTCACAAAGTTAAAACAGCATTAACCATCTTCCCTATACTGAGAATGACTGCTGCAGCAACTGTCAGAAATCACAGGCGTCACTAACGCCCCTTCTTCCCCCTCGATCAAAACATCTTTTCTATGGGCAAGATGTAGGTTTACACAGAAGCAACACCAGTCACTTTACGGTAATAAAACAGTAACTGCAGCTTGCAATGGAAATTATTCCTCTGGCAGGATCCTGATGGCCTTGGGGAGCCTGAGAGCTCTGCAGTGGTACAAAGTGGCACAGCTCAGTCTGCATTTACAATAAGCAAATACAAGGCTCTGAAAAGGGGACTAAAGCAGAAACATTAATTCCTCTTCTACAAAATCACAAGAAGAGTGAAAGTTTTATGTAATTACATTGAAATTAAATTTTTATCAGGAAAGAACTTTGCATTATACACCTAACATGGAGACGGACCATCTTTTCACATGCATGCCTAAGTTGTCACATTTGCATACAGCAGTCAAATAACCAAAGGAATCCTTTACCTAATGAATGCAAGATTAGATTCTAAATTGTACCACCTGAGACTTAATTCTGTGACTCCAATCTCCAACTTTCAGACAGCCAGGGTTTAAAAAGAAAAAAAAAATTGTTTCTCAGGAAAGAAAACATCTTACAGTTTCAAATTATATAATTTCTATACTGGAAAATGTCTCTCCCATTGTTACATTTTATTATTTTCAGATGGTTTTGGTTTAGCTGGGAGGCCTTGCTTAAACTTTCCATTTACTGTAGATACTGCAGATAAAGCTTGCATTCTACAAATATTCAGAAGCAATGAAAGTTTTGGGGCATCAGAGAGCTAAGTGTGAGGTAGGCACCTGATGTCTTTGGTAGTACGACATCTAAAAAGTCACATTACAGAATGATCCATCAGTTAAACTAGTTGAAATGAGGTCAAAAATTAACAAGGATTCTCCCTTTGTCTTTCTCCTGTCATTTATGCTACAAGGCACAAAGGCTGGAAAGATCTGAAAATACTCTCTATATCTAGCATATAAACCAGGTTTTAAGGTTTAGACACAAAGAGGAGATACAGCTCAAGGTCTTCAAGCAGATGAAGAGCAAAATTTTAGCTCACAGGCAAAGGTCACCGTCAGTCCTAACAAGAAAACTGCAGATTCAGAGTAACACAGAGTCAGGGACCGAGGAATGATACACCCACTCGGGAAATACACACCTGCACTGAAAGTATAGGGAGGGTAAGAGAAACAGCCTCCTGTGTCTCACCCCAGCATGACAGGATAATTAGGGAGGAAAGAAGAGCAGAGCAAAAAGGAGAAAGCAGGCTACAGGGCTCGATATCGTGACAGTAGGGAAAGACAACAGAAGGATTCCTGCATGAGAAAAACTTTAATCTGACAGTTTTAAGGCAGGAAGAGAAGGTCTGGACATCAACTATAAACACAGTTTTCCTTGATGAGTTGCACTTATTGAAAGCACAATGGAGTTATTTTGCAAGCCTGTCAGTTACATTAGAGCCTGATTTCCAAGAAGCACCTGGACCTCCTAATAAAGTCAGTGATAGAAATGCTGTTCATCACCTTTGGAAAATCAGGACATTTACTCTTACTTGATTCTTGCAGGCTAAGAATCAGTATGATGCGAGACAGATGTAAAAATATCTTTTCTTGGTGGACAACATTAGCTACTGTAATGCTAAACTCACATTAAAATGGTATTACACATCTGCCTCCCAAGAGGAAAAAGTCAAGCATAGAAGAGACCATACATGGTCATCAGACTGCAAAATTTTCTATCCCTCCTCAGTTCTGATCAAGAATAGATGACCATGTTTATTAAGCCACTGACTGCAGTAGGAAATCTTTTGTCATCATCCATTTACTTAGGACACATAATGTATGCCATACCCTCCTTGAAAATTAGCTCAAAGCTGACATAAAATACAAAGCTGTGCACATATGGGAGAAGTCTGCCTTGCGTGCTAAGCTGCAAAGACAAAATACAATCCTCGGGAAATGTTTTCTTACATCTGAAGATGACAAAAGTATCCACAACAGTGATCTGCCCAATAACCTGCCACATCAGTAGTCAACAGCTTCTTTTTTGAAAAATGAACTTCATACCACAATGGCAAAACACACAAAGACACTAAAAAAATAGCAAGATTGTCACAGTACCACAAAGCCACATGCTGAGGTGAGTGTCCTTACTGGGGCACACAGAGCAGCTGAAGATTCAGAGAAGAGCAGGCAGACCTGTGCCCCTACTCTTCTAGGAATATTTTCTTTATAAGGATTACTATTACATCTCCTTCCCCCCCCCCCCCCCCACTTCAAGATCAGTAAGAATCAATCCTACCAACATCCCTCCTGCTTTTTCTGAAATTTATCCAAAATCCTTGTTGCATGGCTTTTAACACCTCAGCAAGTTTAGCAGCATGTCAAGAGTTCCAGCCCATACCTTACTACAGCTTTTTCAAACATGCTGATAGTGTCACACTGTATATAGCTCTGCTGCTGTGAACTGACAATCTGCTGAAACTTGGCTATGACCTGACCTTCAGCACTAATGTCTTCATTTTCCATGGGGCTCATCAAAACACTTTTTGCCAACCCCTGTCTGATGCAGATTTTACCATTTACCCATGCTGCTTTTATTCTATTCAATTTCATTCCTGACTGTTTTCCTTCCACTGTTTTCAACAGCAAATTGCTTGATAAGGAATATTTCGACTCCTGCTTTATTTATTATTTCCATTGACTTTTCCTTTGCTGTTCTTTTGGGCTTTTCACGCTTTGAACACTTTGCACATCACTGGCTATTAGTCGGCTAATTTAAGGTAGTGATTAAATAATGAAAAAACTTCTCTTTATAGAGTCATCTAAAAAAAGGTCAGCAACAAACCAGTGTTCCCAAGAAGATATTTGCCTGAAAACATCATTTGCTTCTACCTTTACTAGACCATGAAAAGTCATAACTATACTAGAAACATATTTAATATTGATCCAATAACACTTTATCTAAATCTCAATTACATTAAATAATATTTTATTGTTACCAACTTAATTAATCCCAATAAATTAAGCTATTTTAGATTTCTGCTAGCATTTTGCTTTCCTTTGTATGGAAAGATAGATATCTGTCATTTATGTCTATCATTTACAAAATTTCAAGTCCTTAACTGAGAAACTTGAGCAAGTAACACCCTTCTTTCCTTGCATTTAGAACAACCAGAAAATCCAGACTGCTAGAACCTTCATTGGCTCTTTGCGACAAATTACAGGGCAAACCAGCCTGAGCGTGCAACTTCCAAAGGAGGAAAAAATATCATCCTCCCAAAGGATGCACGGCAAATCTCTTTCTTGTCAAACACTCCTTTTCAGAATTTTGATAAAATATTTGTCAGTTACATGCTTTGTGCAACATCTTCTGTTTCGGCCATGTTCTTGCTTCTTCCCAAACAACAAACACAATGATGTTAATTCTCTTTTGACTGTTTTTCAAATTATGATCATGATTTCCACGACTGTATGAATGATTAACTACATCCTTTCAAAGATTTTTTATCTTAGTGTACATATACACACTGATTTGCTCTTGTTATGCTGTGCAACTGGTTATTTGGTATTATTCCTGTTTTACAGGTTGGATGACTCAAACATTTTTGAACAGGAAAAAGAAAAAGGAAATGCAACTTTCCAGCTTAAAAAAATTATATTCTTTAAACGTCAGGAGTCATTTGCAAATACACATAAACCATGTCACAGCAGCCCCAATGAGTGTATAAGAACAACATAAATCAAAATCTGTTTTTATTCTAAAGAAAATATGTCTGTTTCTATTGAAACAAATCAATAGAGTTATTCATACATTTCCTATATTGATATAAGGCCACATTGGCATGATGAGCACACATAAAAATGGTGACAAACATTCATTCACAGCAAAGAACATCACACCATTTTGGTATTATGCTTCAGGACAGTTACTCATCAATATTTAAAGCCATAGATAAAATGTGTTGACACCATACTAGATAGGTCATAGAAAGTGAACTATTTAATTATGTAAGTTGAGCAATCTACTCTCAGGACAGTTAAAAGCTTTCCAGTTAAAGACTTCTTTTCAAAACTTGATACTAAGAACAAAAAAATATGTCATATAGAAGAACTGGAGGAAATGGAACATTCCCAAGATTATTTGTTTCTATACAAAGAATCCATGACTGCAGTTTAAAAACGAGAAGATTACCATAAACCAATGAAGCAGATTAAGTCAGAGGGTAAAGAGAAGACATAGACCCCACAGAGCCAGAGCACAACTTTATTACCAAGCTTACAGAAGTGCATGAAATCTTCACACAAAACAAAAAAGCCAGAAATCGCGGAATTCCTGTAGTTTCCATTTCTAAACCCATCCCCACACCAATCTGAATTTAAAAAACATTCAGAGTCAAGAAGTATGCCATAAGACTCATTTTTTTCAACAGCTAGGTTTTAACTGATGTAGGAATACCGATAGAAGTATAGCATTGTGGAAGAATCAACATTGCTTTTGCAAAAGAAAATCAAACCCTATATACTTAGTGTAGTTCCTTAATGAATCAACCCACCTGTTAGACAGAAGCTGATGCAGTCTAGCAAGATACCCAAAGGACCTCAACCACAGGCTCTTCACGAAAACAAAGCAGGAAATAAGAGGGAAGTCCTTACATGGGTAAGAAACAAGGATGAGGAAATGGGGGGGGCTACGTGACTAATTTTCACACTGGAAGAAATGCTGGCACCCACACTGATTCACATATTCCTAAGTGATCTCAGGAGTGAGGAAAGGGACAAACAAAGCTGGTAACAAGGACCACGGAAAAATGAATGACAAGGTGTTAAAAACTATTACAATGCCACTTGCTTTGAAAAATCCTGAGCCACAAAATTATCCGACCCTAGGAAAAAAAACTCAGGGAAACGCCACTTCTCCTGTTAAATTGGCTACTGGCAGCGACAGGATCCTAGGCTAGACTGCCACTTTGCTCTGATTTTGTATGACACCTCTCCTGCATGCTATGATTTCCTCTGCAGGCATTTTCAAGAGCTTCTTTTCACTCATCTCATGTTCTTGGATAATACAAACCTCTAGACAACATGAAAAGTATTTCAAAGTATACCTCAGCAGGATCTCTCTATGGGTAGAGTTTTTCCAGCTTTTTCCAGTTTTTCAAGTTTTACACAAGTACTTATATGCAATACAGAAATCCAACACAACTTCAAACACTTGTAACCGCTATAGAAATAAAAAACTTTCAAGGTTCCTGAATTCCCCAGAGGATCTCTCGTGCCTCCTCAACACAGTATTTGTAAATTTACCAGTAAATCTATTTGTCTAATTTGTCCTAATACATTCTACAGTCACAAAAGCATTTAATTCTTTCTTCATTTTTACAGTACTTCAGAACTGGGTTCTTTAATTTATTTCTGCTTTTTTCCAATTTTAAAATTTGCCTACAGTGCCTACATAAGCAATACAAAATGTTAGCACTTGCTGAATTTGACAAAAGTTTTCCCATTCACTTGAATATTTCAGGGGGCTTTGCACTTTCTTGGTTAAAGACAATCCCTGTCAACAAGCGTCTCAATTTCATTGTGATGTCTAACTTACCTAGATATTCCACAAATATCTCCAGATTTTTTTTTCTGGATGTATTACAAATAAATTAGTTTAATAAAATTAATAATTTTCCTCATCTTACTGCAGAAAGTATTTTTTTCTGAAACTCTAACAAAGCCATCATTGCCTTGCTTAGCTCCTGT
The DNA here is from genome assembly GCA_027564655.1 of Leptodon cayanensis. Taxonomy (NCBI): domain Eukaryota; kingdom Metazoa; phylum Chordata; class Aves; order Accipitriformes; family Accipitridae; genus Leptodon; species Leptodon cayanensis. Next base: position 34,078,908 of record JANXJC010000078.1, read on the forward strand.
AGTGTGATCCCCAGCTACTTAAAAAAAAAAAAAAAAGAAAAGAAAAAAAAGTCATATTCTAATGCATCTGACAAAGAGTAAAATTTTTCACTGAGGAAGGAAAGAGATAAGACTAGACAGAATTTTCCAAAGACATCATCTTCCATCTCCTTTGCAACACATTTCCCACTCATGATTTTGGTCCATTGCTCTGTATTATCAGACCCTTGCTTCAGTTTTCACCAAACAATCTCTAGATGTGGAACATAACCCAGTCAAAGTCCTACCTGACACATAAACCCCCAATATTTTATGCTCTCCTGGACTTGTTCCTCCTGTAGGTAATAGAAAACACTAGTTTTCAAATATAGGTTTTAAATAGATATATATGAAGAAAATATACTCTATACTTCTGGAAAACAGATATAACAACTCTGCTAGTTCTTTCTTCCATTGCACAGTTTGGAGCAGTGTAGCTACAGTGCTTCCCTTTTAAACCCTGACTTTTCCTGTGCCTGAGTTGCAGGAGAGCTCCATTTTACTCTGGTGAAAATTCTCAAGTCCTTGGAAGAGGTTATTAAAATCTACATTTTCATCTTCCTTTTGTAGACCTAGTTTAAAGGCATAGAATTTCTGCTTTTATTTCTAACACAAATAACCTCATATCTGTACCTGTCATATGCCTGAAAGAAACTGAAAAGTATTAAAGATTTCAAGTGCTTCACAAGTAAAAAGTAACAAGGCTGCTTCATTGAAGAATTTTTACCTTTTTCTTTTGCTAATACTGTTTGTGGATAGAAAAATAGTGTTATTCAAACTGGGGGGGGGAGTTTAAATCTTTTGTTTGTTTTTTTTTTTCATCCCCAGTTTCAGCTTTGGAGGAACTTGTAACTGCTCTCTACTCCTCAAGATAGTTTCTCAGGGCTTTTTGGAGGTGGGCAGAGGCCACTTCTGATGAATTGTGCTGTTCGGAAGTCCCTCAGAGCTAAGGATGCCCATAGCTATCTGCTTCCTCCAAGATCTGATTTCTCCACAAAAGGAAAGGAAGGAACCAATTCTCCAGTCACACCATACCCTTTTAGAAGGTATGGTTCCCTACTACTATACTACTGTTGGCTTCCTGTGAAGGCCCATATTCAGTTGAAGCATTCTTCCCTCTTCTCATTTGCAGTAACAGACCACAGGATCTCTCCAGACCAGAGATGATCTTTGTTCAGTTGATTCATACAATGGTGCTTTGAGCCCTGACGTGGGCTTCAGCTCTTATCGAAATGACTGTGCTGCCATTGCACCTGTGAACTGTAGGTTCATACTCACTAAGTTTGCTACCGTGATCATTTTCGGTCTGAAATTGCATAACCAGCTTTGTGTGGTCTTCTGCATTCAGAGACAACATGTACCACACTCACTGCGAGAATTATTCAAGTAACTTAACAAGTATGTGCTATGTATTATTAGCATTCCAGCATAAAGTGACTTTGTTTGCTGTAGCCATTGCTAGATACTTCTCAACCAGACTGACTATGATAATGCAACCAGAGGACAAGTGGGCAAGAGGGAGGGAATACGAATCATCACATCCTGAAGTACATAAAGAAAGGAAAAGAGGGCAGCAAGAGAAAGATACTGACTGGGATCACACTACTTTCTTCACTGTTACTGCCAATGGCATGTTCAGCATTACCCGTGTCTCTTTTCAATTGCAAAATGTTAAGTCTTTTGCACAGCTAGAAGAGAGAAATTTTCAGATACCTGCTAACGACAAATAAATATATACTCTGTAGACATCTTGGGGTTTTTTTAATGCTTTAGATAGTTATGTGTCACCTTGTGAAAGGCAAGGGAAGAAAGTCTGAAAACCTCGTTATTGGAGATAACAATGGATGGCAAAACCAGGTGAAGTAGTGCCAGAGTCCTGTAATCCTAGTAGCTCCTGATATCTAAGAGCATGAAAGCAGCTTGCTGAATTTGCCCTTCAGAACTACTGCAATCCATCAAAGATTGATGTATGCAAATATCTACAGGTCTGAACCTGTATAAGGAAGAGGAGTTCTCTGAACAGGGACTGCACTTCCAGCTGTATGCATTATAAACATCTGATGACACCTCTGGTTTCAAAGAAACGATGAAAGTATCTAGCAGGTTCTTCTAACATAGATAATCTGACTTATTTTCCTGAATCAGGCACTTACCTGTCAAATAAAATTTTACCTCTTATTGCTGCAGGTAGTTATGTCTTACTATCCCCAACAGAAATTAGAGGTGTACTTTTTTATTTTAAACTGAAGCTTTTTTTAAAATAATACCACCACTGTGGCATTTGCTTATAATCAACTTTCCACTATGCGTGGAAAAAGCTGACAGAAACCTTTTTTAACAGAAAATTTAGAAAACAAAGTCATGTAGGAAAGCACGGTGAAAATTGAAAATTTTAGGAAGATTCATATTTTGTAGAGCGTTATACTACCACTAACTTATTTTTAGTTAAATTGGTTAACCTTAATTGGTTTTAGTTAAATTAGACTTCAAGTTGATGATGTAACTCTTGTTACATGATGAACACCCCTTGTCAGTTGGACCGTGTAGTTGAGTATGCTACACTCAACTAGCATTTCTTTCCTTCACTCAACAGGCCCTGAATGACTCCTTTACAAACTTGCAGAAAATATCTCAAGACCACACGCTCCACTTCCAAATGGCTAAACGCAGACTGAAAAGAAATTAAACTGAGTGTTCAGCAGGGAAGCATTCCCCTTACTGTGCAATGAATGAAAAAAAGACACCAGGACACATGGCCCTGTGGCAAGAAGAGAGGAAGAATACCGATTGATATTTGAGAGCAGCATTTAGTAATTATTTTTTATCTAATCTTACTGCCTTCCTTTCCTCCTGCCTTCTCCTAACATGCTCTGCATTTTCATTTATACGCACTCCTAGAGCATGCAAGACTCAACAGTCTTCCACCACCTTAATAAAACAGGCAGGATGACCCCCCTAGTTAACACCTCAGATTGAAACTAAGGATATTTGGTTGACTGCTAAGTCTGCTGAAGCTTCCCTGCTCAGCCTTCAACAAGTAACAGCCTCACGTGTCTCAGCCTGTCTTGGGGGCAGGGAAGAAAGAAAGAATACTTCCTTTGTCCAGTTAGCTCTTCAGAGTAGGGACCCGCTTGCATGTATACACACACATCCTATCCCACATAAAGAACCTCTATTTGAGTTCAGGCTAATAGTAGCCACTATAAAGCAAAATCCAGAAAAATTTAAAAGTTATATTCTCACAACTCCCACAAAAAGAGAAGAGCTTATTAATCCAAAGAGCATTTTTGCTGTTAAGCACCTGAATAAAGTTTATAGTCATTGGGGGACAGCTAAAATAAACCAAGCAACTTGAGAAAAAGTACAGGTCCTTTTAGAACTGCTTGTGCAGCAGTACACCGTGGCTGGCAGAAAGGAAACCTCTTGAACATAACTTGCCATAGCCTGCATGGCAAGAAGTTCTGCAGTTTACGAGACTACAAGGGTAAGACCAAATATACAAGATCTGAATACATCCCCCAAAAGTTTTCACTTCTTCTCACGGTACTGCTACCATCAACAGATACAGAAAAGTTGTGTAAAGTTACAAGATCTTTTGAATACCTGTCAGAGGAAAGAGTAGTTTCTGAAAGACTTTCATCCCCTCCTTGCTTCATTTACACCTAATCACTGTCACTTAAGCACACACAAGCATCTTCAGCACCACTACAGACTAAACATGAACTGCATGTTTTCTTTACAATAAAAATGTATTTGAGAAGTATTGAGTCCTATATAAAATTGTGTCACTTGGCTATATGAGCATAATTTTATTTATATGTATTATCCCCAAATATCTTTATAACTTTTAAGTGCCAATCAGTTTCTTCAGCACAGCTCCACTGCTGTTTTCTTTGCTCTTTCCTCATTTGCCTCAGTTATTACATACTGTTGACACTTTCACTGAGAATGCTTTTTGCTTCCTCCTACCCCTTGCTCTGTGCTCTTGATTAGCTTCTTCATCCTCTTCCCAGCTTGAAAAAAACCTTTGTTTTCTTTTTTGCTCTTTTTTCCCCTTTTTCTTCTAGTGTCCTTAGACATAGGATCATTACTGATTTTTTTCCTACCAGCAAGCATCAGATGAAGGTGACTGATCTCAAATATAGTGTTAGATGTATGCTCTCCTACCCCACAAAATGAACCTCTATTTCAGTTACACCCTCTGCCTCCAACCTTTTTCACTATCCTCTGCAATATCCCGTTCTCCAACCCCAGGGACACTCACTTACTCTCTTGCTGTCCCTCCTAGCACTCTTCAATTGCATGGGCCAAGTTCTTGTAGGCATTGCAGAACTGCCATAAAAACTGCTGCCTTCCACAGAGGAGGCTTTCTACTGACTACCTGGCTGCATCTGGGCAGAGTCTTCCCTATTAACCCAGTAAGAACCTGTAGGGAGGCAGCTGCCCCCATCACTGATTTACTGCTTCTGTCATGAGGTACAGGCTCTCAGCTCCTTTGGTAGACAGAAATTCCAAAATTTAGACAGTCAGAGAAAGTGTCCAGACACTCATACTGGGAATACCAGGTGCAACCAACACACTGGGCTGAGACACATTAGCAGCAGTTTTCCTGAGAACAGCCCAAAAGCTCCCCCCTTTCATAAGTTCTCATGCTATATTCAGCTATGACATTTCTTCATTTTTCCTCTTTTCTCACCTGCCCAAGCTTGACAGCTTTATCTGGAATCCTCCCCTTCCTTCAAAAAGATATTCTTCCCAAGCTACGCTGTTCTACACAGTCCAAACCATTTTGGTCCCCATTATAAGCCACATGTACAGAGTAAGCAAGCACTCTTCTTTCTCCTTCTAGATGGAATGAAGGCAAACTTAGATCAGTGACAGGATTCTCCTTTCCCACTGCTTCTTCCTCCCTTTAACCCATGATAAAGAAGGAAGAAAACATCATTGCTCTTCCACAGCTTCATACCACTACAGATCATCAATTGAAAAAATGCACAAGCCATGTGCAGTAATACAAATACCATTTGCGCAGACAGACTTGAGAAACCAAAGGAAATGGTCATGCTAGAGAAAACCGCTCTTATGTGTACAACTGAGCATGAGGCCTCTTAATCAATCTGTTTCTTTTTTTTCCAATTATTTTTCACTGGGAAGAATTCAACAGCAAAACTTCAACATCTATTTTTTTTCCTTAAAAAAAAAAACAACCAACCAAACCCAACATGACAAAACAGAAAAAATCAAATGCTTGAATCTTGTGTGTTTGCAAATCAAAGACAAGAAGCTGACCAAAACAACACTTTGATAGGAGACGTAAAAGGTCGTTGTATGTATCAGAAAGAGTAAAGCACAAGGTCCCAAACAGGTTCTGCTTTCTTGTTAACCCAGCAGCAAGTCTCAAGTTAAATACTGTAATCATGCCAGTCATTAGTTACTGCTCAGCCTCCTGTCTCCAGCCCGGAAATTAGTCTGCTCAAAGCCCAGATAGCTGAACAAGCAGTCACGTTTTATCATGTAACTGAGGCTGGGAGGCCAATCTGAAGGAAAGCTACATATGTTCTATATTAGGAAGAAAATACCTAATTTAAAAGAACTTAATTTACGGAACAATAAAAAGTACGCATTTAAAACACAGCTATGTAAAAAAAATAACAAAACAAAATCTCTTATAACTCTGATGTGATTTGCAAAGGAAGGTCACAGAACCTTAAACTATAAAATTTTACTTAAAGAGTTACGAACCGTTGCTAAACTCAGTTTAAAATTAAACTACAGAGGCATTTCTTAGCGTAAGGTATTACAGCCAACTACTGCAACCAACAGATGAAGAAATCATTGCCTTTTGCATTTTGTTGGAAAGCATAAACTTATC
>JANXJC010000078.1:34103413-34115801 GCA_027564655.1 Leptodon cayanensis
ACATTTAAAAAGTATTCCTAGAAAAGACCTTGGAAATTCATGAGATTAATCCTCTCTGCTGTAAAGCAAAAAAAAAACCCCAACAAAACAAACTGCAACCTGTATCCTACAAATTGACCATTTAAACTGTGCCTCAAGTACAAGAATGCTGCAGGGCTGCAGGTGATCTGCCACAGATGCCATTCATTTAACACTAAAAAGTTTTCCAGACGTCCGATAGGGATCCTATTGTCTGCATTTCCCCCCAATTCACTTGTTGTTTCCAGCATCTTCTTACATCCTTCATGCTTAAAGAGTATCGTTCTGTCCTTTTTTTGTTCTTTGACTAAACCTGCATGTGTCTTTTTTCAGCCTTTCCAAGTCTTCGCTTGTTCTTGTTGCCTTGATTGGTTCTGCTGAGCTGACTTCCTTCTTCAAGTGAGGTGCTCAAAGCTCAATTCTCTGGCTGAGACTGTGCCCAACCTGATCAGAGAGGAGGGAGTAATTTATTTCTCTTCCAGCCTAAAATGAGTGATGTTTATAGACTACAGGGTGCTTGTATTTTTCAAAACAGTACTGATGTTATTACTCACTTTAGCTTACAGTATTCTATAATACTCCAATCTCTTTCTACAAGAGTGCTACCTAAACAGTAAAACTACTTGCATTTCAATTTATTGAGCTGTGTGCGCTCTTTTCTTTTTTTTACCTTTTGTTTTTTCTTTGTGCCATATATGTTGTCCCTTGACATAAAGTCCCTTACATATACTACATATAGAACAATCATCCCACAGAGCTACAGGTTTATCATTTTTAAAATTAAAAATTATTTTGTCAGTGGTTTCAAAGTAATGCTTTCATTGCAGATGAAAAAAAGAATAGTATATATTGACTGAGACATGTTGAAAAGAAGAAATGAAACCATTAAGTGGAGCTTATAAAATAAAACCACAAAGATACTTAAGACGTAAGACAACAATTTGAAAAAAGCAAAAAAGGCACCACAGTGCTGAATCATGTCATAAGAGACCTGTTCCACGCAACTAAACAAAAAATCTTTCAATGCTACAAAGCTTCAGCTATAAAAAGATAACCTAGTTTTGAATGTCTGATTCTTGAGAAAATTAGTCATAACTTTAAGATGGCAGCTACTTTACCTTTACGATACATACAAAAATGCAAACAAGGCAGAATATCTTAACGCATCGTTCCAGGACTGATTTGACCGTTTTGCCTGTAAAACCTCATATTATTTGGGGAATTCTATTTATTTGTTTGTTTGTTTGTTTATTAGCATGGGAGAGGTAGGGCGGACCACTCTGTGCTGATTTTTCTTTTTTTTAGGTGAGAAAAACCAAAAGAGAAATGTGCCTAATTCAGACATCTCGTCTATCAATCAGAAATGAAATCCTACTTTAAGCTCCAAAATCTACCATCAGAGGGAAGGAGTTGAGGGAGGAAAAAGAACCAGATTTTATGTGCAAGAATTAGCAATGGAAATAAGATCTCTATATATGTCTTAAATGAGACAGGGAGTTGAAGCCATGGTTTCGTAGAGCTCAAACACCTCAGTGTCTATTTTAAAATGAGTCAAGTTAAATAAAACATAAAACACAACAGAGATTCTTGGATATTCTACTTTGTCTATGAAAAAAAGCATATGGCTGCTGCAGTATTTCCCAGATTCCAGGAAGCTGTCTGTAGTTACAGTTATTTTGATTTGTCTTCGTTCTAGAAACGCTACCCTGGGGAGTCTGTAGGAGGAGCACACGAAAGGTCTGTTATTCGAGAGAAGTTTCATCTGGCATTAAACCCTGGACTACATGGTTTTAATTATTTAAATACATTAATAGTTTTATAGCTGTATGATTTAAAGTAGTTGTTTTTTTGTAGGTTCTTTTAAACATAATTTTCTGACTCAGCTTCTCTTTAAGAACATCTTCAGAAACAGAGGATTCAAGTATCCTAAATCTCACTGAGATGACATGTTCAAGTATATATTCCTCTAGCTATTCATCTGTTTAAAAGCATACATAATATTTATTATGCAGTATGTTAACAACATCTCCACAGCTACGTTGTGCGCGGAGACAGTTTTCTTTGTCCAAACCAGTGGTGAAGTTGTAGGAGTTCCTGCTACAAGCACGTGAGCGTTGCACCACAAATTAGGAGTCTGAAAAACTAGAGATCATGTTTAACATGATCTGTTGTACATTTCAATGCTTCTGCATGCCCACATGAAGATAAAGTTTTAACTAAAGACAGCAAGGATGAACTGGGAGAGTATTTAAGAGTTGTAGCCAAGTTTCAGTTCACCTGAATTCCACCATTCATGTGAATGGTGCAGTTTTGTACTGACTGCTACTCTGGCTACATCACTGATTAAGCCTATGTTCTCTCTTTTTATTAAATATTACTTCATCTGCGGAATCACACAAGTAAAGCAATCTTGACAGAAGTCCCAAGAATCTCTGATAAGCCCCAAACTAAGCAGTAGCATTATCTAAATAAAAATAATTCTTAACAAGAAATTAATAAACAACAATTTTCTGTTCTGTTTGTTTTGTGGTCATCTTCTCTGAAGGACATGAGATCATTTTTTTTTTTTTTGCATACTAGAACAGAACTTTATTTTTACCAAATTAAAATAGGTCTATGGAATATAAATACAGGTAGGCTTTGATTTGTTGCATGCTGTAAGACACATGCAAATATTAAGTTGCTAAATTACTATCATGGCAGTTCCTTTCTTTAGGCACATACCTATGAAAGGCAAAGCTGGTAATTTTCACTCAAGGGCAAATTGAAACAGATGGGTGCCAAATTTATGTAAGGTTCAAGTCAGCATAATCTTGATATATAAACCTCTGATCATTATTCAGGAGATTTAAAAAAGGTCCATGCTCAAAACACATAGAGAAATAAATAGCTATTATATATTCTATTATGAAAGTCTAGTATATATAATATTATATAAAACATTATATATATATATAAATATATTATCATTATGGAATGTTTCAGAAGTCAGTGATGGCGCTACCTCTACTAAGAACAATTCAAACTTTGCATTAACTTACTTCAGCAGCACTATCTCAACATATTGTAATTATGGCCATGTTATAAACAGCATGCCCTTTGTATAGACTGATGGAAGGAAAAAGTTCATACAGCAATGCAAATTCCGTAAGAAAACTGGCAGTCAGCAGAAATGTTTGTCATGTGCCTTTCCAAAAAGAAGGATTTTTCTGAGTGTACTGATGGTCTCAAATCCAGCTGTAGTGCCTGGAAATGTAGGTATGTGGTTTGGTGTACAGCCTACTACACGCAGCCTCTTAAACAGATATCTAAAGCTTCAAGGGCTTAAAAATGCTATGAAACTGTCTGCTTTTATTTTTGTTTTCTTAAAAATGTAATTTTTGTCTTTTTAAATATTAGACCCTAAGGTATAATCAGTCCTGATGTTTTTATTAGGTAAAACAAATCTGGACTCAAGTTTATAGACTCTAGGTTTGCAGTCACATGAATCTCAATGTATTAGGGAGGGAAGCCATGCTAATTCCATACAGATGTGCTGTTGCATTCCTGTAAATTTTCAGACTGAAAAGGAAATGCTAGTTACACCCCTTTCCCCTTCAGCCTACGGTAGAACATTTCACAGATTGCATATGTGTTTTGCATTCAGAGAAAAATAGTCATTGATCTCTTTGACCAGATACTCTGTTTTTAACTTGCCATTGGAATTTTAAAATCAAAAACCTGTCTTTGCTAATTCAAGCATCATGCCTATGAGATGTAGATATAAACAAGATAGGAGATTTAGCCTTTGGGCCTCAGATTATTTTTCAAGATGCACACACAAAAACACAAACAGCTTTATTCTCTTAGATGTTCTCCTTTGCTTAGGAAGAAAGCATATGTATATTTTTATAGATGTGCAAATATACAAATATGGTTTTATATATGTACAATGTAAATATCTTTTAGAAGGACTTGGTATCAACTTCTCAGTTAGAGCTAAGAAAACCGAACCAAGAAAATGTGATAATACTTCCCTTAGCCTAGAATGTACTTTGCACAGAATAACAGCAAAGACTTCTAAGACTACCAGGATAGAGCTTTTCAGACCAGCAGCTAAAACCAAGCCACATTCTCCACTGATTTCCTTTGGCACAGACCTTAAAGAGACTTTCAGTAGAGGAAAACACGTGCAAATATGACAGTAGAAAACAGCCAATACCCATCTTCCCAGCCTGAGAAAATTCATAGACCCAGCCAGAGATGGGACTGACTGGAATAATAGAAGAAGGGCAGAACATGCTGGTTTGGGTGAACCTGTTACAAACTTTTCAAACTGAAAAGTCACCTTTGTACATCATAGTCCAGCTTTGAAAGAAGGCAGATTTCAACATAGTTTCTTTGTTCAAAACATTTGTCCTTCCATGCTGTGTACAGGATGTTGCCAGTGAGGGCTGTGCTTCAAGAACTGGTTACACGATTCCTGTTTGTAAACATAGTGTAGTAAAACTTCTCTTAAATCACTGCTCAAGAGACTCACAAAAGTCTGTTACCAAACAGATCTTTAACTAGCGGTCAAACACAATTTGTACTTGAACCCTTAAGGATACTTCAGGCCACCTAGAATGTGGTTGGGATGAGGATGGGCACCTACTCACGCAGCAGATCCTCTTTGTCATTATAGTTTAACGCAAATGCACTGCATTATAAAATACTTTTTTATTATGTTGTAGTTCAGTTATCTTTATTGAAACAATGCTGTTGTGGAAGTGTTTTCTAGAATCATCTTTTAGCCAGGTAATGCCAAAGGCAGAAGGAACACAACCTCTACGTAATATTCTTGAAGTTCAACAACTTACAAATCGTCTTTTTTTCTCCCTAATCTGTTGGCTGATATCTGTTTATCAAGTGACTTGAGTTGAGTGTCATTAAAGATCATCTTAACTGTAAAACAATTCTGCTACTATTTACAGCTGTTGCTGTTTATTATATTGTTACAGTGACATCTAGGGGCTTTATTAATGGATCAGGACTGTGTTCTGCAAGCACGGGATAAGCACACAAATTAAAGTTTCTTGATAGCAAAATATTACGATCAATGTAAAGGAGGCAGGAATCATCTAGGAGAAACTCCACAGAAGAAATATTGGTAAACTTGACAGTTGGATTCATTATGCATGTGGCAGAGCTGTTTACTAAAAAACCTAGAGAGGTATGAATGAGGGGGAAAAAAGGATGCTTTACAGATACCTTCAGGATTTATTTTTCCAAAGAGGAAAAAGGGCAAAGAAGATGCAGAAACATATCACGGTTTTAAGCATGCTTGTCTCTGAAGGTTTGTTCCACAGGCCAGACAACAATCAGTCTCTTGATCCCAAAGAGGAGTGACTACAAGAGTCTTAGAAAGTAAGATCTCATAACCTATATTTGATATAATAGAGGATGTGGAATCAGGGAAACCATGGAAGAAATTTATCTTTGTATTAGCAATCTGGATATACATTGCATTTCAAAGCACTAGGCAAAGAGTGGTAATCACTGGCGTATGAGATGACGGCCAGAACAAGACTTTTAGCCATACAGGTGGAACAGTGCAAATGATGTAAATTGCCAGTGATGGTGAGAGTGTGGGCCTGAATGACAGGCAGGGTGGCAATCCTACTAAAAATAGTTAGAGAAAGGAGGTGGGAAAAACATGAGGCTAAGTTTTATTTTCTCCTTGCAGACCTTGCACTAACAGCCTCATTTCCAAGACAACAAATGAGAGAAACAGTCCCAGATTTAATTTAGAGGACAAAGACTTCAATTAAATGCGGAGACTAGAACCAAAAAGGAAAGTATAGCTTCAGTTCTTTCGAAAAGTGATAATCTAGAGATAAAGGACAAAGCATGGAAAAAGAAGAAATCCAGAAACAGAGTTCTGAGGTTTTCAAATAAAGTTGGAGGGCTAAAGAGTGCATTTTATCTTATCTCATCTTATCTCAGGTACCTTAATCTCAAAAATTTTAAGACCCATGTTCACCAATCATTCCCCAAGTCAGATTCAGATAATATTTTTTTGAACAATCTTAACACTGTAAGATGGTGCCTGACTATAGCCAACTCGCTTGACAGGCAGCAAATTATTCTGAAGACTAAAACATTTGGCACTTGCTTTATTTGCTATTTCAACATATCCTCAGCTGCATCAATATAACATCAAACTCTTTTGTCCCATTTTGACAACAGAATTAGGAAATTAACATTAGGAAAGAGATCTTACAGTTGTTATTCAGAAGTTAATTTACTCTGTAAATGAGTTTCAGTAATGGAAGATACTTTACGAAGAGTATGCAATACAAATTTCTCTCATAAATTTCGCTATGTGGCTTCAAAGTTAGACGCCCAGTTTAAAATAGCCCTTTCTGCTCTCTCCAGTACCAAGACACCAATTCATGGCTCTAATCTTAGATACTTCTCATAGGATAATATGCCCCCTGTTCCCCCCGACCCTGTACCCTTTGCGACTCATTACTGGCTAATTTGGAACACACACCTGAGCAGGAGCAGATTAATCCTCTCCATGCTTCATAAACAGCGTCAGCCATCTAGAAAAGTATCTCAGTAGAGAAATCAGAAGATAACAAGAAATAAAGAAACAATACAGCTTTTTTTTCCCATTAATTTGCTTACAAGATAACAGTGATGTAGCCACATTTTTAAAGAAGGGGGGTTTTTTGGGTCATTTTACAATAATATCTTTAAGAAAGAAAATAATCTTCTTTCCTCCCAGTTAAGCACATAAAAAACCTGCAGCCATACCAGATTAAAATGACTCAGGCAAAGATAAGACGCTAACCACAAAATATTCAGGGGATAAAATAAATAGTCCAAAGGACCTAAACATCATCTCATGGGCAGCTTAAATAAGCACATTATAATTTGCATTATCACCTCAAAAAAGGAAAGTTGTACTCTATATCCTGGAATATTTTCCATCCCACATTTGTAACATTCTTTGAGTTAATCACAGGTATAATGAAACTTCTAGTCTTATTCAGCACCCTGTGCTCTTTTTAAAATGAAATTGGGCAGTACTATACTGACAGGACTCCTCCCTCTCTCAGCTTTCTATTTGTTAGGCTGCTGAAATTATCAAGTGCCTTCCAGAGCCCCAGCTGGGCCATTTAAACAGTGCTATAACCTCTCTGTTCTCACCAGGATTTTGTATGTAGGCTCGCACAGAAATCTTACATTGATATGATTACCTCCCACAGTCTTTGTGATTTGTGCTCTCCCAAGTTCAATTCTCATCCTGCTGTACGGTCTAGATGCTTTGTATCTAGATGTCATGCAGCATCTGATCACATGCAATTGAGGCTGTTACCTGACCAGCCGTGAAAGTATCAGTACCAGTCCTTAGTAGGTACTGGTGTTTGCAGGGCTTCACTAGAGAAAATAAACTTCAGAGTAATATGCAGTAAAAAAGTCCCATTAACACTGAATTTTGAGATCCTTTGGTTGGACAACTTTAATCCATATACTGTGCTTGATAGGTACTACATTTTGTTAAATCTTTTGATCAGAATTACACAGTATGACATTAGATGCCTTATAGGTGCTGAAATATTACACATGCAGTTACTTTTATCCATCAGTTCTGCAAAATATAGTGCTTGACAAAGTAAGTTTTCCACATAAAAACATCAATTAGAATTAATTATCTAGTGTGTATATGCAATATATAACTATACTAACTCCTAATTATATCACCGAGGAAGTCTTTGTTATTTGAAATCAGTATCTTCTGTTAAATTGCTTACTTTCAGTTAATTCTCAAACCTGTAACCCACTGGATTGTATGCTCTGATGGCCTTTTAGCAGTATTGACTTAAGGTTTTTTCCACATACCTGGGCTTTCCCCACTCTTTCAGTGTAGCAGAAGTTACCGTGTTGAAACATTCAGGTACAACTTGTCTGAAACATCTGATTTGAAAAACTACTTTAGCTGATGATATTTAATATCTCTCTCTTTAGGTTTTGTTTGAGTGAACAATACCTCACGACTGCATATCATCTCTATTTTTTCCCTCCTTAAAGGACAGTCCTCCCATTTGTCATCTCTCTAATACTGCCAGGATTTTTCTATTACTGATGATGTCTAAATTTCCCCCGTTGTCTCTAGCTTTTGCCATAAATATTTTCCTTTAAACATCAAATTCATACTCTGTAATGCCTGTTTCCTCTCTAGCAGTATAATCTGTGTCTTATCATATCACCACACTAAACCAACAGCTAGATGCTGAAAGCAACACGTTGCGGGGCGAGACAGGTCTTTTGAAGGGTACCAGAACCAGGAGATTTATCCTGGCTCAGCAAAAGAATTTTACATAAACCTAGCATAAAACCTAGAGAGCAGCAAAAGCAAGGCAAAACCCAAGCCAAGCCAAGCCAAGCCAAGCCAAACCAAACCAAACCAAACCACCAACACCCCAAACAACCAACCCCTCCCATTTGTTTCTAATAGTTTGCCACTCCCCCCACTGAGTCTTGAGAATCCTCAGCATCCCTCAGCCCACAGACAGCAGATTCACAAGATTTCCGGGACCTACTTTGTCCCTCCCATGGGCTTAAAGGTTTCTCATTAGTTTCCTTCATGTCATCTTAGGGCTTGCCATTCCTTACCATAGGTGGGCTAACAAGCAGGGAATCATTCTGTACTTTGCTAGGTTCTTTCTTACTATCTATGATTATAGAAAATAATTATTGAAGGCTATCAGAATAATAAAAAAATTCAGAATCTTACTGCTGTTAGATCTAACAAAACCTACAGAAGAAAATATGGTAGGTGACACTAAAAAACCACATGGCTTCACCTGTGATTTTCCCATGTGTTATATATAGAATACATACAATCTTCTAAAACTCTTAAAATGTTCTTTCCTAGAAATCCAGTATCATTTGAGGGAGAAATTCAAACAGCAGTGCAAAGGTCCTCCTCTTTGATTTTATGAATGCATTTTCTTGGGGATACCCTGGAAGGTCCTAGACAGCTTGCTTTCAGCCTCAGTGGCAGGGTTTAACTGACTACTCTTAACACAATTGTTGATGATCTTGGCTGAAAAGGGGGTGGGGGGTGAGGGTGAGGAAGGAGTCTCCATTTCAGAGTGGGAAGCCTGCCAGTGAATGGCCTTAGCTAAGCCTAAACTCCTGGAGGGTTTTATTTATTATCCAACTGTGGTTTTAGCAGGTGTTTTCATAAAAGGTACAAATTGCTTGCATTTGTTTTGCATGCATTTTAAGTAACTTTGTATTATTTTGCTTCCTACGTTTTTGTATGTCAGTCTTATTTCTCCTGTAGCTTCCAAAACCTCTTCACAATAACCTAATTTTCCAGGATTACTGCCACCAGTCTACATTCTTCTTTCTTAGTATCTTTAACAACCTTGGATAAAACCCATCTGTACATCAGGATTTATTGGGTTTGAGTCATTGCAACTCATTTATCACTTCTGTCTTACTGACCTTGAAATCATCCAAGATAGTGAGTGCATAGCCAGTTCAGATGAGATTTCATTACTGTGTTCTGTCTGCAGTAACTGAATTCAGAAACTGTGAATAACTGTCCTGAATATATAAACTTCAGTAGAGAAATGTGCATACGCAGTGGAGAATCCCACATCTTCAGTTTTACACAAGGCAGTTAAGCGTGGGGGTGTGGGGAGGAGGGGGTCTTTCTGAGCAGTAATTTCCAATAGCCCTAGGTTACTTGTTACATCAAATTAAACATGCGTAAGTTTTTAATGTCTTATGCCTACTTAGGTGTAAAAAACACTAGTAGTTTGACTTACCACCTGCTTTAGAGGGATAGGGCTTTGTTCCCTTGGTATTTCTGTTCCCCAGAATCCTAGGATATGCTTTTCTTGAGGCTCAGTCAGCTAAAGTTTTGAAGAAATACAGAGTCAAAATATGAGGGACGGAACTTTTGCAAGCAGTTGAGAGGGGCAACTGGGAATGTTGCATTATGGTGTGAGCTAGGATGGTGCTGAGCACCTTCATTTCCCGTGCCAGTGCTGCACTTCACTGCTGAGGTGTGACCACTGATGGGTGCATTCTCGTATTAGAGCTGGGCTATAAATTTATGTGTCTAACGGTCCCAAAATACAAAAACTGTTTCCACAGGAGGGAACTTCAAATTCAATGTAGACTGCAAAAGTATCTCTACTGCATATTACCCTGTAGTTCCATGCTATTAATTTATGGTATCACATAACTTTTAACTGTGATTGTAAAGGATCAAAATGACAGATCTGGAGATTGTAGTCCTTTATGAAGCCCTTGTGATGGTAAAACTCAGCCCAAGTTTCTGTATGCTAGCCTGCTCATATGACGCTCTTGTTCCAGAGGGTCCACTTCTGGTAGTGAGAGAATAACTCAGTTCCCTTCAAAAAGCAGAAAAGAAACAGTGGTAACAAGTAGTAACAAAAGGGGACAGGGGGATGGAGGGGAGAGAAAGGAGGTGAGGTCATCTGCTCCATTCTTCTGCCAATGTAGAATTGCAGTTCCTAAGTATTTTCTACTACTTTGTGAAGTTTAGTCTTCATGTCTGGATTTTTTGGTATTTCCACTGAGACTGCAGACATGAGCATGTATTAATGCCAGATCTGGCAGTAGTTTTCTGTGTGCCGTGAACAGTGGACTGGAGCAGATTCCAGCAGGGAAAAAGCATGGTCTAACAGCCCTAGCAAGGAAGGGTGTGTGAGGCACCGTATGGCACAAATGCCATGGTTACACATGTGGTGCAGGATAATGTGGCCCCCAACACACACACGCAGCTTTGAGGCAGGTAATATTACTGGCTTGTGTTTCCCGTGAGTTCTTCTAATTGTAATCAAAACTCGTGCTGTATCCACTCCATAATCAACGTGAAATCCTGCTAAGAAAGGATCTTGTGTACCGACTTCAGCCTACCAAAGTGTACAGCATTCAGTATTTCCTGGGAAAAGAAGAGCTGGCACACAGTTATGGCGAGATTGCAAATAGGTAAATTCAATCTTTGCTTAAGACAGCATCACCAGCGTACTCTTCAGGCTTATTGAAAGCTTGCTCTTCCTGTAAGAATAATCTGTATCTGGAGAGAGTACACCCCCCCAAATACACTTTGGTTATACCAGCCACTAAGAGGACAGTTCTCTCCAGCATAATTCATTATCTTTACTTGGAAGACAGGCAGCGATGGGAAGTGATACTATTACCCTTTTTTGTTGTGACTGAAAAACACATGCCAGTGGTAGTGCAGTGCTTTCTTTTCAACCTTCCTAATGACGTAAGGTGAGAGATCACAACGTTAATGTTTTAAGGCAAATAGTCTAATGCAAACATATAAAGTTTCTTCTGCTGCAAAGAACTAGAGAAATGTGTCTTTTCTGAGCAGAAAAAACCAACCCAAAAATATACATAAGTTCAGTCTTTCCAGAGGGGGAAAAAAATCAGGAGGAAAAGCAATTTAAAGTCCATTTATGGAAAAGCTTTGCAAGGCAGCACCTATTCAACAGAGTCATCAAATCTGTCAGATTTATTTAAATAGTTCTTTTTTCTGTCACATTCTGATTGTCTATTCTCAGACATGCAGCTTTTTGCATGTTAATCCCATAACTGGTCAATGTTGCTCACCTTACTATAATGATCTACTTATAATAATTCACTTATCATTGGGCTCTTTGAAAGGCAAGTTTTCGCTATTTTACATTCAATATTTACAAAATACAGGCTTAAAAATGTAGAATTGTAGTTAAATATACTTTCTCTTAGAGAACTTCCGTAAGAATACTACGCCATGCTTGGGGTAACCTGTTTTCTTTTGCTCCAGCTAGGGCATTGACCAAATGGGTGCAAAGGAAAAAAAAAAATCTAGATTATCTAGAACCCAGAGAAAGGAGAATGAAAAGAAATGAATGAAGGAAAACTGAGCAAAAAGAATAAATCAAATGAGTTATTAATGCAGCAAATTAACAGAAGGGAAAAATACGAAAAAAGATAATACAAAAATCTAACACATTCAAAAAATGTTGGAGAAAAATTGAAACAATATATATATTTAAGACAGAAGAAATACAAAATAACTGGCAAGAATTTGGTAGTGTCTTGCTTAAGCAATAGCCATTGAAGCAATAAAGGGTTTTATATCAACATTTTTAAGCTTATTTGTATTTGTGATCTATTTCTTAATTTCCTGTCATATTTCTCCACTCCTTGCTTGTTCTACATTTGTTATACATTATTACCCCTTCAGGGGGGTCCCGGCAGCCCTCCCCCTGCCCCCGTTCCTATCCGTGGGGAGCAAGAAGAGCCCCAGGAGGAGCCCGAGGAGGCCGCGGCAGGTCCATCTACGTCCAGCCGGGGCAGGGAACGC
>JANXJC010000078.1:34127600-34144430 GCA_027564655.1 Leptodon cayanensis
CCATTTATAGACTGAGCATGATGTCCCATGGTATGGAATAGCTCCTTGGCTAGTTCAGGTCAGCTGCCCTGGCTGTGTCCCCCCCATCTCACACGTTCCTGTAAAAATTAACTCTATCCCAGCTGAACCCAGGACAGAGGTATACATAAATTACTACACAACTGGCACCTGCACTCTTACCTGAAACCATTTGATAATTTTTCTGTGTAGCTGCTTTTCCTATTTTGTGCCCAATAAACCATCTCCAAGGTGATAGATGACAAGCTTCTAAAGTCATAAATAGCTTAAAGAGTTGTCATTAAAACAGACAACGTGATAGAAATGTTTCACATCTCACAGCATTGCAGAGCCAGAACAGGAAACTTTGCATTGTTAGAAAGAAGATTGCCAGGTCCCTTTCAGACACATATGTAGCTAATTCTAGGCATAGATGACTATTGATACACAGTAACTCACTCACAAAAGGAGCAAATTATTTGGTGTTGCTTTAAAAGAGGTCTTACGCTTTTCTATAAGCTTGCACTCATGGCAACTAAGACACCTTCCTTTAATAGGAGGAAGGAAGGAAAAGTACCAATACATTTGATAAGATACATAGAATATTCCTAAACTAGTTTACTTCATACAAAATTCACTCACAAAGACCTTCATATCAAAGTATGACTTCTTTGCTTGTCAGTTAGGCAACCACTTTAACCACAATCCAGTAAACACGTCATGTGTTTCTCCATTTCCCTCAGAGACGCAAATGATGGGAATATAGAAGCTTTTCACTACACCAACTATGATGGTTGCCTAATCTTATGTGGTCACATCAAATGAGCACCCCTAAAATTTTTAGGCTATATTAATCTCTTGAGGCAACATTTCACGGAAAACTGTTTTACGGAGTTGCAAAACACATATTGTTATTTTTCATATTTCTCTTGTAGAAAGCTAAATTCCTTAATATCATAAAGGTTATCTTAAGGTATCATTAAGGCCCCCTACATAGAGTCTGATTTATTATATTGCACCTCAACTGTTAGATTCTGACACTGGTCTGAACTACAAGGTACTCCTGAAATGCTGTGCCTTTCATACTTATTATCAAAGTCAATATACCAGACCTAAGAAACTCTGATGAGAATCGGCTTGCTGGGGCCAGTCAATGGAGCAGAGATATGGAAGGTGTAGTGGTTGGGGTATACGCACTTTGCCTCATTTTCACACTGATATGTCACTTTGCTTGTCCAAAAGATACCCCCAAGGAAACAGGCAGTAATGGCAAGCAACACAAGTGGCTTCAAATCTGCTTTTTTTTTTTTTAATGTAAAAATTGCCTGCACAAAATCCTTCATACGACAAGTTCAACCACAGTGTGAGAGAAAATGTCTCTGGCAGAGTGGATAAACCTCATAATAACAGTGATTTGATTTTTTTGTTTTTCCTCTTTAAAAAGACAGTTGCTATTGCTTCTAGCAGGATAGCTATAGCAAGCTATGGAAACTTTGCTTTTACTGCATATACAATAGTTTTAGAGTGTATAAGAAGTTTCTTTTTCAAAATCTTTGTTTACTATTTCAGCTGAAGAAAATGCATTTCTTCCCCTTCATAACAGGAATTAACATTTTATGGTTAAATCTTGCTGGGTCAGCTACATGTTACTGTTTTAGTAATATGCTTTCAGACTGCAATTTTTTATTTTTTATAGAGGAAGCACTTATTAACGTAGCTTCCCTTTTGAAAAACAAACAAACAAATGATCAAAGAAAACCCCCAAAACCAAAACACAAACCTCAAGCATCTAGCAACTAGATTCCTTTGCATTAATAATAAAATAAAAAAAAAATCAAGTAAAATTCAACTACTCTTAGCTTTCATTTCACAGACAGGAACTGCAAAATGACCAGGCATCAAGCAGCCTCTTTGATAATGCAGAAACAAATTATACCAATTTTCACATACACAGGAGAGAATACAAACCCGTTATTTCCCGATTTATATACTGTGGTCACCATGAAGAAACAAATGATACTGCTTTCTGGATTAGAGCCCTGACTGGTTTAAATCATGGTCAGTGTAGAGATTGCTCTTTCTTGTGCCAGCCACCTGCACTAAGCCCAGAAAAGGTACTCATTCAGTTGCCAACAAGCCCTTCCCTGGAAAGTGTTTTCCCTCCAGAGCAAGACAGTGGATTGTTAAACTTCTGATGCTACAATAAAGCTGTCAAAGACTTCAGGCGGATGTTGATATGATCTACAGTAGCATTATGTTTATTGAAAGAAACTGTAATTATAGTTGTAAACCCCCAAGAAAATTATATAAATAGTTTTTATATACAATTTACTGGTAGTTGTGGTATTTATGACTTAAAAAAATAATTTTTAATAGTACCTACTAGCACAGCAGAGCATAAAGTCAATGAAACTGATCTGCTTGCTCAGTTTTCTTATGCAAATCCCTTCACGCTGTGGCAAAGCCTGAGATGAAGACTCCACACACACCACTTGGAGCCATCCTGTGAGAGAATCAGAGGAGGAAAACAAGCTTCAAAGCCTCAGGCAGACAGCGCTGCCCACCTCTGACATTTATCATAAACCCAACCATTTTCAGCTTGTATAACTGAATTTTATTAAATTACAGTGCATTGGTATGATATACAGGTACATCTTAGAGGTGGTGGTGATTGTGTTTCATTAATGCGTCCTAATCCTTAGCAAATTCTTGCTAACCGTGATCTTTACCACTGTAAATGCTGGAAGTAGTTGATGTTAATGTACAAGGTAGGGTGCACTTAGAAGAAAACCTGCTGTTTGTTCACAATGTGAAAGCACTAATTAAATATTAAGTCATTACACAGTATCTGATGACCTGTTAAAATCTCTAAAAAAGAAAAGATAAAAGAGAATTAACCTTCAAGAAAGGAAGTGTTGCCACACCAGCTTGGCTGTCAAAACAACAAATTTCCTCACTCGTCATTATGAAGGACTATTTATTTAGTTGTCTCCCTCTTAGTATTTCCCTTTCCAACAGGTTTAATTTCTGGTTTACAAGTTCATTAGACCCTCTGGAAACTACAGCACCCAGTTTGCCTTGGGTCTACCTCATAGTAACGAAACACCGAGCCTGACTCTTTCTCAAGGAGTCTTTATAGCCTATGTTAAAACTTCATTCAGCTTTTGCGTTCCCCAGGGTGTCCAGCTACACGTTCTGCTGCAATAAAATAGTGATAATATTGTATCACTAAATATTTTTTATTACAACAAAATATGTAACAGGATCTCTCACAAGAAATTAGTAATAAAACTTAATTTAGCCTTATAAAACTTAAAATTACAAGTTTTCCTTCATTCTCAAGAGGCATAGTAAAATTCCATACTGCACTAGACATTCAGAAAGTCTGAACCTCTAACTACTTCAATTTATAACTTAGCAATTTGCTTTTCACTCCAAGGACACATTTACATTGTGTGTAGCACAGTGCAGAGATTGAGCTATTTCTGGCTTAGGTGACTTTGTACACACAGTGCAGTACTGAATCATGCAAATGCAAACTCACATCATGACAGTGTGCAATGATGCAATTAAACTGCACCTCATTCTTAAACAGACTTATTTAGCTGCAGTTCCAGGCTGGAATCACTAAAAAACTATCATGGCTAAAAACGTAATGTCAGGCCACATAATCATCTTAGCCCCACCCTCCCAAGTTTTAAAAGTATTCTTTACAGATGTGAAAAATACAGATTTCTAACTTTGGTGATACTCACTTCCTATTTTGACACAATTTTCCTCTACTTCTATTTCCCCCCGCACCAAGTCTGACAAACTGTTTCTGACTCCATGAACTATTTTAAGAAGTGTGATAAAAATCATGAGATCTTTGTGGCTAACTTTTTATCTATCATGCCGCTCCGTTCATATCTCTTCAAAAAAATTTCTTAAAGGTATCTCTCTGCTATGAAGCCAACAGACTACCATTGACCGGTCATTTTTCACTCAGCTGCCTTGCATAATTATTTCTGTATATTAGTTACTAAACCAGAAGTAAGCTTTCCCAACTCTGTGCTGTACTTCCCATTCCAAAGCCTGACTTGGAGAGCAGACCATCATTGTTCTGCAGACGAACAGGATGTCCTAATGCTGCAGAAAGGCTGGACATGGTCAATTTAAACACATTCTTTACAGCATTGCCCTGGGAATTCTCTTACTCCAGCATCATGAGAACACAAGCTGAGTTTGGATTAATCTGGTTAGAGTGGAGATTTTGACCTGTTATTCTGGAATAGGAAGGAAAAAGATGAGAGGGGTCATCCGTGCACTGGAAAAAGCATTGTAATTGCCAGAAAGAGGATCCTGTAGCTTGATCTTTCAAGCTTGACAGGTTACCAGCTAGTCTCTTCTGGTAGACTCTACAGTCTTCCAATGCAAGGGTATTTGGAATGAGGAATACCAGCAGCAGTAACTGAACTGAACTGTCAAGGTCAGTGAAGGTTTTGTCTGGATTGAACCTATGTGAAGGGCCAGAGAGAGTACAGAACCAGCCAAAGAATTCGAGACTTGGCCTTATCCAAAACCCCCAACTATTAGGTACAACCAGCAGAAATTGAATATTCAACTTCAGTATTTAGTATTAAAATATTAGCAGAATGTCTCGAGTTTGCTGAAAACAAATAGTAATTTGGCAGAAGTAAATACATATTTCATGGCACTTAGCCTATCTTTGTGAGCAAGTGGACTCTGGCATTCAAATTATTCAAACAGCTCAGTGATAAGGATTGGTAGAGCTACCAATCTGCATTTGAAAAGATTTTACCATAAGACTACTATTTATTCTTTTGAGATGTCTCTTCCTCACCCCCAAAAGCACTTCTTTAAAATCTCCATTATGCTATTTTGAGACACAGAAAGGGTCCCCAACATTCTACTGGTTTTGTTAAGAGAATTGCTTGATTGAACTCAGTCTAGCTACAGAAATTATCTGAAAATTTTCATCAGATACACATGTCTACGGAGTATATTCAAAATTTAGGAAAGAGATGTGTGTGTATATATCCATATATATTTTAAATACACATGGTCAAAAAGACCACAAAGTTGCTTTACGTATATACAAAGCTCAACTGAGCTCAGCCTTAGGTCAACAGCCAGGACTGATTCCTGCATGGAATCCTGGGTGTGTTGGTTTACTTTCCCATATTCTCCTGAAGTTGATAGAAAATGGGACAAGTACAATACAAGACTGTATTATTAAAGAATTGAAAGCATTGTGATAAAAATCAGCCCAAAGAAATTGAATATAAAATTAAATTGCCTAGTTGAGTCATACTATGGCAAACATATCAAACTGCACCACACAGCACTATCTGTTCCTTCTGGTATTTCACAAGCGACAAATACCATCACTAATAGTTCTGCAAATCAGTATTTCTTTTTTGATATAATATTCCAGGATTGAATAAATAAACCTGGAATTAATAAACTAAGTAAACCTGGAACTGAAATTTGTTACATATACATAAACTAATAACACTGACAATGGTCAGTATTGTTTGTAAAAAATGTAAAAAAAAAAATTAAAAAAAAATCATTCATTATAGTTTGCTTTCTTCCTACCAAAGAAATGTTGGAATCATTTTTCAAAACATGAAAGCCACAAAAACATGCAAGCCTAGGCTCAAATTCTCCAATAAACTCCAGGCTGAGTTTCACTTGCTTCATGGAAACTTTGTCTTACTACAGAGATCTGAAGAAACACCATCTTTTTTATGACCACAAGAAAAACAATAAATGAATGAGCATGATAAAACTGATGGGCTCTAGTAACACTAGCTATTGCGATACATATCTGTTTATTATTTTTGCGCATAATTTGTTGTTGAATATGTAAGGTGCGTGCACTAAGGACTGTCATACTATAATAGATTAAAGCAAAGAAACATGAATGACACTGAAATAAACTTTGGGAAATTTTGTAAAGCTAGATTAAGACTTTTTATATCATTTTATGTTGTAAATTCTTTGGATGTGTCTTATTTTTTATTTACTGAAAAGGAATAAATGGTTATAAATTGGGGGTAAGGGGGGGAATGAGGGCAGGGGGGAGGGAGGACGGTCTGGTCCTGTGTTTACTGTGCATAGCCTACTTACAACGCTAACTGAAACCATTAACCCACCTTATGCATATGAAAATATATCATGTGTCCCTATGGATGTGAAACACCTACCTAATAAAACAGGAAATACCAGCTTATCTTCTATGGAGCTTCAGGTATGAGGATTTTCATGCTTATTGTTAGTGATTATAATGTTAGAAAGGCAGGTAATATGGGCAACACCTTCACCATAACTGATACGTTTAGAAACTTTATCTACATTATGTGTTGACATTTCATACTAGCTGCCAAATCCAGTTGTAAGCATAAAAAACTTTTGTGAAAACTTTCAGAATGTGATTCTGTACCCCACGATTGTCACTCACTTTCAATTTATGCTGTTTTCTAGTGCTGGCTTTGCTGACATTTTCTGTTTACAACATGCAGGTGTTTTGCTTTTATAGACACTTGTCAAATTCATTTATAGCTTCCAGTATGTGCAGAGGTTTATCCACTATGTCCTTGTTCAAGTTCATCTCATGGTTTACTTGACCGAGAACATATCTATTGAGAAATCCAACTACTTTTATGAATGGGGAGATTTTCACTGGGAAAAATCTTCCCATCAATACTTCTGCCAAGTCTTGTGAGAATATATGAGTATAAAATATGGTCTTCATAATGGCATACAAACACCATGCCTGACAGTATTAACCCATAGAAACCAACTGTAGCGACTAAGCATCTCCAAACCTAGTTACTATGTGAGAAAGCTCATTGCATAGAACTTTGAAGATACTGTTATGGTCCTGATGAAATCCTCTCAAACCCTACCTATGTTCACTTTTGGAAGGGCAGGCAAAAGGTGCCAGAAGTCTGCCAGTATAATTAGTTCACAGTTCATTTGACACTATTGTTTCCAGAAGATCCAGAACGGATGATTTCTTAAGAGAACATGCAATATTTCACACTTGCCTGATTATAAGCAGCCAAAATATTAAAAGAATTCAATTAAAATAAAGAACAAAATTTTGGGGGTGATGACTCATGGCAGTAAGAGTGTTATTTTGCTACAGCATTCCTAGAAGGCAACTTGTATTAGTCAACAGAAATATAAATCTTACAGGTTGTCAGTATTAGTGCACAACCTCACCTCCATAGAGCACACAGGTAGTGAATAAATTGCTCACATGAAAAGTTGATAAACTTTATCTATTTGCATCTGGTCTTGAACACACCAGCAGATAAAAGCATATGTGAATGTCATAATCTCATGGTTCATTACCCTACGCAACTTAAACTGGTTCTCCCCATTCTCTACGGGGAAGCAGGGCTTTGGAGAGGCTGGGAGGGGGTGATGGACACAACACACATGACGTCCTCCCACCAAACATTTATCACTCACAGAAATGCGCAATTGTCATCAATATTGCCAAACATATGAGTATGTTGGTTATTCTACACATATAATCATTTCTATTTCAGTGTTAAACATGCGTAAAATTTAACACACTTGCTTCCCACTTAGCATATAATAGAGGTCAGTAGATTGACATTAAAAGTGCTTGCTGGTTGATACTAAGAATGTTTGGTGATGTGGCCAGGGACATCCTCTAACTGAAATGGTCTCCATCCATCCACTGAAGCTACACTACCCCATCTACTTCACTGTTACAGTGAGGGTACTTGGAAGGAGCTGAAAACGCAGCGGGCATTGCACTCCTGAGTAGTTTGCTGTTCATCCACTTTCATTGGTATCAAGCAGGGTATTTACACCTAAACAGACTTTCTTACAGTTTGTCTCTTCTTTATTGAAATACATCACCCAGTCTACCCTGCACTACCTCCAGAATTTAAAGCACTTGGAATCTGAGCAGCTTGAAAAGGGAATAAATATTTAATACTGGATACGGTTCCCAGCTCTCAACATTTATTTAGAACTTAATTTCCTTGAAGGGAGGACCATATATTCGCCTGTGCAAAATAGACCATGACAAATTCTGCCTGCAAAATAAAAACCATGCTTCTTAAAGATCTGTTTTTAGTAAGGGTACTTTGGTTTAGATTAAAGTAATAGATGTCATCCTTATTTGTTTCTGGAAGCCCTTATTGGAGTTTATCAGTATTTGCTTGAATTAAAAATGCCAAGATGACTCATACTTGTCTTCTAGCAGAAAATGTGAACTATCATTAAGAGAACAGCTGCTAAGAATCTCTACTTAGCACTCTCCAGTAATAAATTCTAAAAATTAAACTTTTCATTATTGTGCAGACTGAAGCAAAAGTTTCAAAATCTCAGGCTACTTCTACATAATGAAAAATAAATTTATTTTTTTTTAAGCTTAAGCCCCACTTTATATTCCAGGAAAAATTCAATGTTAAAAGAGAATAAATTCAGCTTAAGGAAGGACATTTAAAAAAAATCACTACTGTTACATTTACAGTAATGACATTCAGAACCACTTTAAGTGCCATTGTCAGAAAAAGGAAAGACTAAGGACCTCTGGAAATCGTAGAGCAGGTTGCAGAGTTTTTCCTGGAAGTGCATATCTTCTGGCTTTTCTTCCATTTCTGAAAGTTCCTTTTCAAGACTAGAACACCGTTTATTGTGGCACAGATGGTGCAGTGTAACATGTAAAAAAAAAAAAAAAAACATAACATGGTTTTGTGATAGGATTTTCTTATCTTATTTTCAGTGTTTGGAGTTCTCAGGTAAGAGGTTCTCAGCAAGATGTGCACAGAATATGATTTCAGAGTCCATCAATTCAGTAAAATAGCCTTGTTTATGATTAAATAGCATATAAACAATCTTGAGAATTTGCTACGTAGTCCACAGTGGAATAACTGACCAAGAAATGGTGTTGGGCAGACCATACATAGCAGTGGCATATTATAGTCAGCTAACAGTATGAAAATGAGGAGTCAAGTCTACAGTTAGCAGTTAGGTTTGCAACCATTACATTGCTCTGCTAGTTCTCCAGAGACCATCATAAAAGCAAAATAATGTGGGAAACTTTGGGTTCTGTTGTAGTTCTAAGTCATCATTTTCTGGCATGAATACTTTTAAATAGCTTGGAATTTTAACAATAGTTTTCAGACCATCCAAACTGTGAACATTATACCCTTAGGGTGGCAATTCTGACTCTAAAATTGCTTAAGCCTGTACGTTGTCACAAGCATAATTGTCTCCTTCTTTTCTGCTTACAGAATTTACCACGTGCTTTTGCAGGAAAATACTGCAGAAAGGGTAAGCCAAACTAAATCAGAGCTATTATTAAATTCAGTGGGAAACACAACTTCATTGAAACTAGCGTTTACATCAAGTGGTATTTTCCATCATTTTCTTCTATGCTGACAGAACCATTGCTTATGTTACAGATGTGAAAGCATCTGGCTATATAAGAAAATCAGTGCTGGCCCAGCACATCAGATTCTGTGGAGATTAGCATCTCCGTCAGGTTTTATATATTGCAATAAAACAAAGCCACAAACGTAAAGTTCACAAAGGAGATGAATGCCACAGTGATTTACAAACACTTCTACCTGTCAGTCTGCTGACAGCTGTTGCATTTCACATGGCCCCTCTTGCCAAACTACTTCCTGTAGAAGTGCTCTACTCTGAAATACTGAATGCCACAGAAGACCTAGTTCAATTCTTTGCTGTGCTTGTAAAGGCTGAACTCACATAGTACAGAGTGATTAGGATATTCACTTAGGAGGAAGAGATTATTTTAGACCCAACTCAGTCATTTACAAGTATCTAAGGAATGTAAGTGCTACACAGTTAGTTACTGTGATAAGGATAAGAAACAACTAATGGAATGTAAAACCTAAAAGGAGTGCTCTCCTGCCCCAAATTCTGCTTATAGTTCTTGATTAATAACAAGGAATTGTTTTGAAGAATCCTGCATTCTGGTAGTTCTTTCCAAACTCTTGCTGTAATAAGTACTGTTCATATACAAACTACTGAACATAAAAAGCGTGGCAAGATGAGATGTTATACAAGCAAAAATTAAATTATTATTTAATAAGGAAGGGATAACAACAGGAACAACCCGGGAGGTTTTTTGTTTGCTTGTTTTTTTAAATAATAGGTATTTTGGAAATACATTCCCAGAAAAATCTTCTCTCATTTGTTCACAGAGATTCAAGCAAGACATTACAGTGGCTCTTTATTGTTTTTTACCAGTACAAAATTATTCCTTGGGCCTAATCTAGATCTTTCCAATATGAGCCCATTTCTTTTTCTTTTTAGCTTGGACAGGAAAATAATTTTCTTTTTCTTATTGCCGCCTTTTACATACTCAGAGATGTATCTGACCCCTTTTTTCCTGATGCAAGAAGATTATTTTAATCTAATTGTTTACAATCATAACTAAATTTAAAGAAAGAATTATCTTGCTAACCTTTAATTCCACCTTCTTGTTCTCATTCCAGGGGTTGCATCATACTCAGAGGGTAGCCAGTGAACAGAGCACTTCTTCTGTACCCTAGGTTAGAAAACAAGACTATAATTCATATATAAGTAACAACCTCCGGAAACAATATAGGAACTCATAATATGAGGTGGAACATTTTCTTTCCAAATCAAACTCTGACATTTACATGTTGTTGAAGCACAACAATGTAGCTGCTACATTGTTGTGAATACATAGGTTTGTTCTAAGTTGACTGTAGAGACAATTCAGCTGCAGATAAGGGAAAAAACACCTTACATTTTTGTGTGATTTTTATTACATACTAGTCACTTTCTACTACCTTACAGCCACCGTATAAAAACAAAACCAGCTAACAGTCATTTCTTTCCCTACTCATAAAATGGTGGCATCAGTTTTAGTAAATGAGATCTTTCATTCTTTTCATTGACCTTTTATGCAGTTGTGTAGAAATTAGGGTCAATTTACAAAACACCCATCACTAGTTCTTTCCACTAATTGAAGAGCTTGCCAATGTCAACAGATACATACCAGGTTTTTTAAACAAAGACGACAGTGTTGTTGCTCCATAGATAATCCCTACAATTAGATAACACTTCTATACTACCTGTTCTGCTCTAGGGTGCTTGACATTCTAATGGGAATAGGGCAACTGTGCATACCAGTCAGCTTTCCTATTGCCTTTTCAGTGTTGCTTTTAAGGTAAGTCCAAGCTCTGTTTCAAATATAAACTGGAGTAATTTTAAAAGCTGCACTGGAGATACTCCAATTATGTACAACTATGACAAAGTACAATTTAATACCTGACATTTTTAGTCAGGTCACTAAATGTCACTAAGTTAGTTCAAAATGGTGATGAACTCCTGCAAATGCTGCTCTGGAGTTAAGAACACACTAGATAATTGCTTACTCAGACACTTAGGTGATGAAAAGATTATGGTAAACAAAAACACCACTATAGTCAGCATTTGTATGTTTTCCAGGTGAGATATTCTAATCTCTTACAGCTCTCTTCTTGTCTCTAATTCTTTGATTTTCATTTTAGGTTCTGTAATTGAACCAGAGATAAACCCACTCTGGCAGACAAACAGATGCTCTCAAGAAACAAAATCTTGCTTGCTCACCCTATGGTTAACTTGCCTTACCTATGCTATAATGGTGTGATGTTGGTAAAATAGTCTGAAGAAATAAACCAAGAAAGGTGGATAAATTGGGGCAACATCTTCTATTAGACAAGACATTGTGTACTTTGACTGTTTTCCCCTTCAACTTTTGCGTCAACTAATTCCAGTCACACTTTACACCACCTACAGCTTTCTAAACAGTAGAAACTCTATCAATACTAAGACTTCTTGCAAGTGGGCAAGAAGCATTCCATTCTTAAAAACCCAAGATAATATTTATTATCACACAATTTCCAATACTGCATGTATGCTAGGAAGATAAGAAAAATAATAGGCGGGTTAGTAATGTTTTTCAACTGCTAGAGAAGCCCATTTTAAGCATAGGTTATCATAGCTATTATAGCATTGTTGCCATATATGGCTTCTTGTCTTTCTCATGAATAGAAGTGTTTTCCCTAGGCACACTATAGTTGTAGATTTAATTTATACAATTACGTCAGACTTGGGGGCGGGGGGATTAAGTACATATAACTGGACAAATTCTGGTTTTTATTTTAATTGTGTTCAATGATCAAAAAATCCAACCTATAAAACTCCAGACAGTGCAGTTCACCACTTAGCTACAGTTCTCATTTTGTTGAAAGGGGACAGAAGAAAAACTCTGTTTGTTTGGGAAAACATAGCCAAAAAGGGAAAACAAAATACACAAAAAAACCTTTCTTGCTTCTGCCTGTAGGGAAAAGACTGAATTCTGATTTCATCTGGAGATTATATTGATATTGACTTCACTGGGGATATTTTAATTTTTATTGACATCAACAACAGCAGAATAAATTTTTGGAAATAGTCCTCTCACATTCCACTCAACTCAGTGACACCCCACCCACTCTCCAATTTAAACCTAAGTTTTTTTGTGTGACTTTGTAGCACTGACACTATTGAGATATGAAAAGCTCTTTTACGCAAAATTTACGTAGTTTGGGTGTGATTCTTTCCTTTTTTGTCATCTAAGGCATTCTTCCATGTTGTGATGATGGTTTTTATTTTATGGTAGTGTCAAACACAAACAACACCTTGAAGTAAATATGGTTTCGGAGCATGAACAAAAGCTAGTTACCAGTTCATATTGCTTCCAGCTATAATACCTAATGCTTTCCTATTTTTATGGAGCCCTAGCAGTCCTTTAATATGTTATTTAAGACTCTCATAGCAAGCAAAGCCTAGAAGACTTGGGAGAATTATTTGTGTGTAGAAGTAGGGAAGCTAGGAAACCATACACATCTTACAGCTCCTTCACCAGTAGCAAATAGAGGATGTATTTTTTTTAAAGAGTTGTTTTTAGAGAAAGATGGCTGGTTGCTTATGAAGTCCACAGCTAAAGTGATCACCTCTCATTCCACTCTTTAAATCAGCATTAAGAATCTTCTTTCTGGTGAGACAAAAAAAACCTTAGAAAACAAATATTTAGACACTACCATTTCCAGTTATGAAGAAAGCAACATTTTTAATCCAGACCGACAGATATCTAAAAAGCTAAAGCTGACAGCAAGAAAACCCCTATTGTGCCTAATCATACGATTGCACTGAATTGTGTGCCTGACATAAATTCATAGCTGTATTATTCTCTAAGAACTTTGCTTATTAAAACTGGACATTGCACCGTGATTCTGTTTTTGCACTTGCAAGGAAGCAATTGAAAGAAATTCATTAATAGCTATATAAATAGGAAATGTTTGCTTTATTGCAGAGTGAGTGAGGAGTCCTTGTAAGGTACTACTTAGAAACATGTGGGTCTTTTTGACAGGCCTTAAAGACTTTAGGGGGGACAGGAAGAAGAAAAAAAGAAAAGGGTTCTTTTTGGAAGCCTACCAGAGTTCCCCAGAGTTTTTCATCCAGGCTTAGTGGTTTGTAGGTAGAAAAAGATTCCAGCTTTTGCAGAGATTAACTGTGCTGTACTTCTGATGTGGTCCGGACTGCGGAGAATACAGAAGGCAGATTTGAGACCTTGTAAGAAAAATGGCCCCCTCATAAAGGAAAAGCTGAATAAACATTTCATAGGAGAAACTGAGTGGAAAGCAGCTCTCTGGTAAGAAGTGTAGCATTTACATTTAAGCGTCTCTCATAGCTATACAAACGTTCCTCCACAAAAAGAGATTTCCCTCACAGTTTACATGGCATATACTGCTTCAAAAGTGAAGGATTTGACCAATCTCAGAAGCTCTGCTACTACATAGCCAAAAGAGGAATAGCCCATTATCTGTTTGACTCTTTTCTGTAAACTCTGTGAGTGTACTGGAATGTTACAATACTATGTGTGTGTGTGTGTGTGTGTGTGTAAAATGACTACTGAAAAACAAACAAAACCATCAAATTTTGAGAGTTTATCACCATCAACTGCAACTGTTAGCTTTCAGAGACAGGAAGCTGTCAAAAAAAGTGATGGAGAAAAGAAAATGTTAGCTACTAATGGAGATGACACAATACATAATGCAATAAAATACTCCATGGGGAAATCATTGTTTGACAAAAAAGAGTTACACAACATTTCTTATGATATTCCCTCACTTGGAAATGAGTTTCAGAAAGCAGATAACATTTTATTTTGCCACTCTTGGATGCAGAGGACATTGAGGCATTTGAAGAGAACATAACAGCCTTTCCAGATGTTTTTAATTTTAAATTTCTAGTTCAGGTATTACAAAGGGGGCACTGCTAAAGGGGTTCTGCCAGTGTCCTTTAGAAGAACCTGTGTTTAATTTCAGCAGTCTTGTATAAATCTCTTATTGTACATGATCAAGCTTGACATGATTTATTCTTCAGTTAAAGAAATAGTTTAATAAAATGGCTTTGTGGAACAAACTATGGCAGAAGAAGAAAATAAACGTTGATTTCTGTATGTAAAGGTACCTCAGTTTGACGAAAAAAAGAGAAGCAAGATCGAGTATTGGAGAACTAACTCACCTTATTTTTCAAGTTTAGCTACTTTCTAGTAAGAAAAGGAGAGGGAGCAGTTAATATTTCAACAAGAGCTGATATTTAATAGTATAGTGTTTTTCCTACGCATGCTTTAAAATAGATCATCCTTTACTTATCACCTTGAGAAGGTGGTTAATCTCACTACACTTCCACTACAGAAGTCTCTAAATGTCTTCCTATTTGGAAAGCCAGGGAGGCTGGGCATAGGGAAGAGTTAAGGTACTGAAGAACTTAAAGCATTCCCTAGGAGAAGCTCAACTGAACTTGCCTTGCTGCTGGTATACCACGCTCAGCAAGTCACTTTTTATCGGTAGTCAACCTGTTCAGAGAAATGGACGTGAGAATTTGGCTGCTCAATACAGTTCCAGCCTCTCACACAACTGTAGCTATGGAGAGAAAGGTAAGGCTCAAGCAATGAATTGCCTGTACAGGAAGCAACACCACTCTAAGATACACAGATTTCAACCAGTCTCATAATACAGGACTGTAGATCAATATCTCATAAAAGCAAATGGGTTACTCATAACTAGTTTGATTTTTGTTCACATGTATTTTCTCTTCCCTTGCCACCCTCCTTGCGAACCACTTAAAACAGTACATATAGCCAAAGTTGTTGAATCTTACCATTACTCTAAACATATAACAGTCAAAAACCTCAAATAAAACAGCAGTGTAATTTAAGTTCAAAAAGCCCACACAGCAAACTGTACCTACCCACCCTGACTACATTTTTTGTCTTTTTTTTTGGGGGGGGGGGCACTTCTGATCAGTGAGGAGGTTAGTGTTTCATTGTTCCTTTTCAGGCTAATGGCATCCACCTGCTTGGCCTGTTGCCCAGATGCTGACTATTAGCCTAGCCAACCTGGAGCCAGGGGTGCAGCTGTGCCTCCTTCCCTGATCTCCAGGCTTGTGCCCACATACCTTCAAGAGTCATTTAAAAACACACATGAAAAAAAACCAAAAGAATGAAAATGGAGACAGTTTGTGTCTTTTGTTGTTTCTCAAATGGTTTCATATATCTCAAGTGTCAACTCCTGCAATAAGAAAATGTAAATAGAGCCTGATGTGTCATGCCTTTCTGTCCTCATTCATGCACGCACTCTTCAGGGTGTGCAAGAGCTTTCCTGAATGCTCTTGCATGCCGTGTCAATCACTGCATGGCGCAGAAGGAAAGCCAGGGAGTACCACCTAGACATGGAGCCCAGGCAGGGCAGCTGAAGAGATTATAGAATCAGAGAGCACCAGCAAGATTTCTACTTTTAAAGAATTTGATAAATTAATAAAGATTGCAGTTTGTCCTTTTGATTAAAATGCAGTGGCCGATTACTCACTGCACAGTAGAACCCCTCTGTGTCAAAAGAGGAAGCACAGAGTTTGAAACCTAGTCAGGATGGTGCGGTAAAGAAGTTTCAGAAGAGTTCTTCCAAAGGAAAAGAACGCCGACAAAAAACTACAGCAAGGAAGTGGGATTATTCCCTTGCTTCCCTTTCTAGATAATGCTCAATTAGCAGAGCTGATTGAGGTATCAAACCCAGAAGACAGAGAATCTTAAATTGTACTAGAAAAGGCAGTTCTGAAAATTTTCGTTTTCCTGGAGTCCTGTTCCATTGGCCTGTTTATGCTGTGCAATCCAGTACATGCTACACTTCTCCAAATGATTAGTTCTCTCTTCTGTCAATATGCTCATGTGTGTGCCACCCATCCAAAACATGTCATGCATTCAGCTTCTCCGACCCTGTGCCTTCCTCCTCTCACTTTTAATGTCCCCAGCTGAAATCATGGATACCAGTACTATTCTTGCTGCAGCCAGTGATGTGGTGGGGTATGCACAGGCGCCTGCAGCATAGTGGACAGAGGAACACATTGCCATGTGCCTGCTGCTTTGTATAAACTGTCTCTCTGCAGGCTCTGTGAGATGGTTTCACACTGCCTTCCTGCCTGTGAAAGAGATTTTAGCTAGTTTTGTCACCCATTCCTGCATGGAGTCTGCAGCTAGGCAGGAAACATGGAGCACCCAGCAAAACAGAGCTTGATGTGGGGAGAGAATGACCAGGTCTCCTAAGAATTACACATACTCTTTCAAAAAGGTCAGAAAGCAACTGTCAATATGCTGGGCTATATTCACTACCAAGTTTTCTGCTATCTGCATTATTCAAATGCTGCAAAGGGAAAACAAACCACTTGCAGTTCTTATGCCAATCTTCTGGCACACCAGGA
>JANXJC010000078.1:34150290-34168243 GCA_027564655.1 Leptodon cayanensis
TCATACTGAACTCAAAACATAGCACTGTACCAGCTACTAGGAAGACAATTAATTCTATCCCAGCTGAAACCAGGACATGATGCAAGACAGATTACCCTTTGAAAATTATGTTATTATCTTAATAACATAGCAAGAAGTTGGACAGGTGATGCATAGACAAGTCAATTATTAAGTGCATCCCATACTGCGGGAAGATTAGAATCGAAGGTATGGATAGACTTAGAGAAACGATAAACTATAGGGGTAGGATAAGAATATGATACTCCTCTGAAAGATCATGAATGGAGTATACAATGAAAGAAATGAATGGTGTAAACAATGAAAGAAACAACCTGCAGAAATTATGTAACAAAATTCATTGAAAATAGATCTTAGTCTAAACACTAAGCAATATTTCCTGAGAAATCTACTAGTGGAATAGTTTATTAAGGGAAACTTTTTCGCTTGAGTCATTTAGAGCTAGACTGGAGCAAAGACACGGTAGTAGAAAAGATGATCTAACTCCTGTGATTCTGTGATTATTTTAACTGGAAACTTTTTGGTTTTGTTTTGTTAGGGCACCTTTCCTTCGTGGTGAGGCCTTAAAAACCTTGTACAGCCATTGCCTGACTTTCTTCTGTCTGGCACCCTGTGTTAACTTAAGTAACACTTAAGAGATGGCACTTGGAACATGCAGTGTTGGTGTAGCTGTTCCGCATTTTTAAGCCACTACAAGTCTACCAGCAATACTGTGCTCCAACTTCAGCCCTGGACAAGAAAGAAAAGACACTGTACCTGTTTGCCACTTCATGTTAGCCCCACTTTAAAATACTGTCTAAAAATAAGTTGTGTTAATACATTTGGAATCTCAGAGTGGGAATGAATTAAGACTTAGGGATGGATTTTTAACATCAGCCTCATTTTAGTGCCAGCCATCTGCTTCACAGTGACTTTACAAAAAGACCACTGTATTACTATCATAATAATAGTAAAAAATAAATGAACACAGTGGGATGGATTTTGAGAATTACCCATTAAAAGTTATCCTAACTTCAGGGGCAACAGAGTGAAGCCAGTTCTGGGTGCTTTTGAAAGTCCTAGCCAGCAGGTTTTGCAAATATAGAACAATATACAACACCAGCTGTACTGTTGCTATGTAGTGGGAAAACATGCCATTAGATGCCAGCTTAATCTCATGCATGTGTTTCTGTCGAATTCTTTGGAGTGGATGCACTATGGTTTGTCATGCCAAAGGCTGAAAAGCACTATTAAATGCACTACTCACTACTATCTTCCTTTGATTTCAGCTACAGTGATGTTAATGGTTTCAGGAACAGGCCCTTGTTTTGGACAGTTAGGAAAGAGTAAGCACTAGAAACTTTGTTAGACGAACAGTTTATTTTTCTGTTAGGTCTATTCTCCATGCCCAGCATTCTATTTTCCTACACCCTTCTTCATTCCCTGGCAACTTCCCTGATGCTGTACCTTGTCATTATGCTGGATAGGTATTTCAACAAAAAGAATCAAATATGCCAAGGACGTGTTTGTCCTCACATATGAAAGCAGCACACCATATAGCAAGAAGGTTTATCTTTTCTCAACACAGCTACTATAACTGCTCTTGAAATCATGAAATCAATTCAACACATACACGGGATGAAAGTTACTAGGAAATCAAAGGGGGGAACCAAAGATAAAAATGTCTTGAGAACTTAAATCTTGACTTGTGACAAAAGATATGAAGTATTAACTAGGCAGGAAATATGGGAAGATTCTGTAAATAGCTGAAGTATGTGAATATCAAGAATACCATGGAATCACTAGTGCCATAGATAAGGGCATAACTTTAAGTAACAGGATGTAATGGAAAAGGCAAGATGTAGATTGAACTTCAGGAAGAGACCCACTAGCCAGGAAGATGGACAAAAAAACTAAGTCAGTCCTTTTCTTTTCTAACTTGTAGGATTTAAATAGGTAGATTTTCCATAACACTTGCCTGCTCTGATTTAGGAAGGATAGGTTGGCTGTGACTCAACTACATATGTAAATAATAGGTTTGCTCTAAAAAGAAAATTACATACTCTGCCATTTATTAAATTTGTAGTTTTGTATTGGATGTACTATAAGGAGATGTTTACGTTAAATACTTGTTCCAGCTAGATAATTGGTACCTTTTATTGCTCTTTCATGACTGTGTATGCTTTGGATTTGTGCTTTACATTTTTTGAAGCCTTTCCATGTTTCATATGGACTGTAGGATAAAAGCAGAGATCATCTGTTCCATGCTTAGGACAAGAGATTCGAGTTAATTGTGAAAGCTCTGTTTGCTAACGTTTTAATGTCATTTAAATACTACATTAATAAATATTCAGAGACTGACTTGAGTCTCTCCTCAGAGGACAATTATCAGAAAGCAGAATAACACCATCACTAGTGCCAAAACAAAAATGAATTTTAGTTAAAAAAGGATGATACACTGTTAAACCTAAGCCTTAGTGCATACCCCAAAACGGGAACAGATATGTCTGGTATTACTCAGATCTACCTGAAGTGCACTGTTCTGTTGCACTGAACACTGCATTTAGGTAACCTTCACCAACATAAGTAGGGAGCATATACTATATATTTTTCTGACAAAGATCCCCCTTTCTTCACTCTATATGTGAACGGAGTTGTTTTGTGTTGTTTGCTGACGTTCTGTTAGCAGTCTGTGGGATCTACCAAAGGTAACTAAGAACAAGTCATTGCTAGCAGGCTTAAATTCATCTGAAAAAATGCAGTGATTTAGAACCTGAGGAAGGCTGAAAGCAAATGCTGAATGAACAAGACCTGAGGGACGGGTGATTGGAGGTTAAGAGAAGAAAAAACCTTCTTCTGTTATCAGATTATCGTGTCCATCACTGTTTGTTTAACTAATAACCTATTAGTAGTAATAATGTTCAATTGATAAATAAAATGAAAATTACTAGCTGTTGCTGAAGTTCTGAAGGATTCTGCTATCAGACTTGCATGCCTAACAGCTACTGCAGCTGCAAGCTGTCATAACTGAGGCACAATACTGAAGTTCGAATCTATCTATTTGCTACATAAACATAAAATAGTAGATTGTTTCACTCTTGAGGAACTTCCTAGAATACATTGAGAAAAGCAAAATAGTCTTACAGGAGCTGCTTTGCCTAATATTATTTAACACAATTTAAATTAATGTCACTATATCAGAAGAGTTAATATATAACTATTTTTCTCATTACAGAGAAAGAAGAGGATATCATGATCTTTCACAATTTGTGTAGCTTCCCATTATTTATCAGGCAGCTGCAAGAAACATTTCTGGGAGGATTCACTTGAGAAGTGAGGCCATGTTTGCCAGTGGCATTTAATTTTACATTTAAGCAATTTTTTCATCCAAAGAAAAAACTAAAAGCAATCCATTCCTGTGGACTCAACTAACTCCCTTTTAAATTGTGCAGGGTCAGGATTCGATTATAAAAAAAAAAAATTAAATTGATTTTGGCAGTTCTTTTGACCATGAGGTACAGAGAGCATTGCCTCGTGCCTGTGATGGAGGCATGGCTATGGCTATGCAAACCGCCACAGCTATTCCTTTGCATTTTGACCCTCAGTAGCTTAACTGTTTTAGTCTCCAATACTCTGTCAACTAAGCCAAACTTTCTAGTCGTTCCATGATATAGCCAGCCAAATGTACAGAGGCACATATAGGGAACACACACATGCCATTTTAACTTGTAAGATTAACTGGACTTGACATGGGCTTCATTTTTCATCTTAGAACAAGACCATTTGAATTACTGGAGCTGTGTTTTCAAACCAGTAAAGCATGTTAATGGTATTGCCCTATACTAAGTGCAAGAGAAAGACCAATTATTTCATATCACCACTACTACAGAACATAGTCCAAACAGATTTTTGAAACTCACAAGCAAGAGAAAACTACAAGTGTTTAAACTAATTCCTACTTTATCTTCTTTTATTCTCTGGCTGTCAGATCCTAATCTGCTAACAGTCAAGTTCCATAACATTACCCTGTAATCACACAGGAAAGTTTAAAATTGTGACTGACCAACATGTCAGCTGCACAGAGGTGTTAACATCCTTTTTGAGACCATCTGCATTTACTTCAGTTCAGATTTACATGGTCTTATTCTCCGTCAGCTCCAGATGTGCTTAGATTCTCCTGGAGGCAGAGGACAAGCAATCTGTTATTTACAGAAACTGCATAAGTTGTCATCAAAGCATATCGGAAGATAATTTATTTCTTAAGAGAATTTTAAAAATAAAAGCAAAATCCTAGCTAGCACCTTCTCTCCTAATAATCTGTCACAGCTCTTTGTAGCGAGACATGCCATGCCAGACCCCATTGTTAAAACGCCTAAACACGCTCGGCAACCTCCAAAAAGCATGAAGATTCTAAAAGTATGTCTACACTACATTATTTTAATAAGGTACAGTGCATTAAAAAGCACACACAGATCCTATTAAGAATAAATAAGATAGATAGAAAATGTGTCTCTTATTCATACTGCTACCATGCAATGTTTGGATCCAAACAGTCTGGTAATCTGCCAAAGCAAAAACCAGAAGCATTAAAACTAGAGCCAGTTCTTGCTTGTAAACCTCTCACTGCTGCTGTGATCAGTTCCTTTATCTTGTAAAGAAAAGCCTCTTACTCTTCACCTTAAATAGTATTTGTGAGTATTACTCATCACAAATCTAAAATAGCAGGTGGATTCTGAAAACGACTGGTTGCTACGTTCAAAACATTTATCTGCTTTCTATAGTATAAAACAAAGCTTCAAGCTGTTGAGTAATTGAAAATATATCTTCCCTGGCAAACTGGAAGGTAGACTTATCAACTCTATCCTCGTAAGAAGTTGATTAAAACGTATTTGTTGTATTCTAGCAGTTTTAAGTACTGGACTGCCTGTTTAATGAAAAGTATATCCAGGATAGAGAGATTTAAGTAGTTTTACCATGAAACCACAGAGCAAGAACATATTTTCACTGCTAGGCATTTTCAGAGAGTATGTGTGGAGAATGGATGTTTGCCAGAACTATCTGGAAGAACAGAAAAAAATACGGCACCCAAGACAGACTATTACTGCCACTTAAAAGCAGACAATTTTTTGTCCCTGGAAAGGTGTCTAAGAAGTTGATGAAACACATCTAACACCACCTGCCTTCTGCCAGCAGACAAGATTCCCCACAATAGCTTCAGCTTCAGCTTCACCACTGAATCTGACTGGGTTTAGCTATTCTTTCCTTCTTCCGCCTTTAACAAAGGTGAAAACTCTATGCTTTTTGTCTTTCTCTTAAAATAGTTTTATTTCTTTATGGCTGTGTTATTTATGCCCAAGTTATATTCATCAGATTACTATATAGATCTATCTAAGCAATTTGAAAGTTGTTTTTCAATATGCAGGTCATTTGAAAATCACTCCCTGATATTCTGTTACCACTCTTCAAATATACTCTCAATTCCTTATTTTTTTGTATGTAAATCACAACTTATTTTAGCCACTATCATCCAAGAAAAATATCTGATGTCACTGTAGTGTTATGTTTTGTAAGTACCGCACTTCAGAATATTCTAATTTATCTTTCTATCCCTCATAAAATAGCTTTTAAGGAAAACTAACGGGACTGTTACATAGCTCTGATACTAACCTACAAGAAGTAACCAGCTTCTAGGTCTGCCTTGTAGGTCAGCAATTTGCAGGCATCTTTCACAACTTGCCTAAAATGCTCTGTTTCCCTGTTGGCCTGAGGAAAGTAAATAAAAGTATGTCTGTATTTAATACTCCTTCCATTCAGAAATTCTCCAGATTCCATGAGTGTGAGTTGATGTCTGTTGTCAGGGACTAATTCTCTCAGGCTTTCTTCATGACTGAGAGGAATTAACAAGAATTTGGTTAGTCTTGTAGAAGTATCTTGGGAAATCAAAATTAATTTGGGCTTTTTTTGCGGAGGTAATCAGTTCTACTGAAATGTTCTCAGTGCTATTTGTAAAACAATCTCCTGAACTTGTACCTAAAGTAATTTGATAAATAACTGCTACAGTATTTTGATGTACATTAAAGAAGTGACGCTCTATGCTGTTCTAAACTTGAAAGCCCATCCCTGGATATGAATGGAGATTTGAGTGAATACTTACATGTGGGTCATTTATGACTATGACAAGCCAGGCAGGCTTGTGGCTTTACGGGAACAAGAAAACACTGGGTGCCATCTCAGTCAGAGCTTCTGAAGTCAATGAAAGCCACACACTATAGATAAACATCTTTTGAATTTTCAAAAAGTTTTCCAACAAATCAGATTCTCATTTCCTGTAAGGATGTATTCAACAAGACAATGTAGATTGACACTGTCCTGTTATGGTAGCACTCATTTCAGTATCACCTCCCAGAGAGATGTTTTACTTGAAAATGTACCTGAAGCATGCTTCCTTACTATGTCTTCCTGTCTCTTTTGATGTTCAAAGTTTATAGGTGACGGTGCATAAATCAGTACTGAAGGGAAATACTGCTTGCCTGTATCTTTTTGCTTAATAGCAGTGATGTCTGTGAAGAATGTATTACAACAGGTTAAATCCTTGGAATGATTTAGTTTTCCTAGGTGAAGAGAGCGCTTTGTTTCTGATAATAAAAAAAATACTTACTTTGGTGCTACAGAACTGTTGACACAAAAATACATTTTCAGCTCATCCTGGTGGAGCTGCAGATACTACATCAAGCTCACACTGAGATTTGTCTGTAGTTCTGACTGCAAGAGAGAGTAGAAGAGCCAGAGACTGCATTCGTAACAAAACACTTTTTAATGTTTCAGAACAAAAGAGAAGTCTGTGTTCACAAAAACTCAAGCAATAAAATACCTAAAAATAAACTTCATGCAAACACCAAATTCATCCCCAGAAAATGGTCAGATTTCATGGACTGCCTTTCTGTGTGTCTGGTCTAACCATTTCTCTGAGATTACATGGACCCTATCTTTTTTTTTAAATTTGAACTGACATGAGAACATCTACCAATCACTGACTACAGTGACTAGTCCTTGTATATCCCTTATATATGACTGAAAGACAGTCTAATCCTTCATGGGATGTAATGCAATCCTCATATAATGATGGAGTCTAAGATTGCCAACATTTTATTTCTGAAAAGCTCCAAACTCACTCTTCCATTTTTCAGTAGAGGATAGTTGTCATCGTTATTGCTTGATAACAAGTTTCCATAAATCTAATACACTTGATAAAATCAGCTGGAGTTGATGTTTCTTACAAGTGCAACACAGGAGCTGTAACTCATTAAAGAAGATGAAAGTTGTGCCTCTAAGCCATTGTTATGCCTTTGTGATCCTGGATGTTTTGGTAGCTGAGCTAGTTTCCAACAGTTTAGTAACGTGATGGATCATCAACGTTGCAACAGCCTCCTTAAACTGCTCTATGGATATTGTAGCTACTTGGAATTTCTACAGTGCTATGTAACTGTGCAGCTTCTGATCCTGGCCAATCTAAAAAAAAGGCTGTAATTTGGATTAGTTCAGGGTGGTTTCCCAGTTCATCTGGTACAGCCACTTCTCTAGGGGGACCTCAGCAGATGCTGTTGAATATCATCAGTTACTCTGCCATTTGGTCTTTTGGATACATTCTTAATTTCTCATAGCTGACTGTAGTTTTTGACTCATAGCTTGTTATGGCTTCTAAAGTGAGGCTTGTATGTCTGTTCCTAATGCAGGCCTGAGTAACAGGAAAGTATACATTCACCAAGCCAGAATTTTCCACGACAATACCAGATGGACGCCGCCATCTTATGGTCAGTGTTGGAGACAGGATACCAGTGTTAGTCTGAACAAGTACAACCATTCCTATCTTTTTAAGAGTGTGTCACCTAATGGAATAATCTTTAATGCATCTATAGGTAAAAACTTCAATGGAAGTCAAGTCCCTTTTAATGGCACCAGACAGACATTTGGAATGCTGTCTGAATGCTCCAGGTTGTCAGGTATGCATTTTCATCCCAACTAATTTCCATGTGAATGACTTGGAATAACTGAGACGCTAGATATATAATGTTCTATAATAACAGGTCAGAACAGTTTCAGCAGAACTGAAAATAAAATTTCTGGATGTAAATAAAAAGTAATGTTCCTCCTGTACCTTAGGCAAAATATGTGCACCCTCACTTTGACTTCTCAGGAAAATCTTCTGCTTTCTAGAAGAAAGAAATGGACTATGGCAGAGTGTTCCCTACTGCTCGCACTGTGGCTCACACAGCTCTCCTGTTTTCATTCTGATTCTCTGCTGTGAGAGCCAGCACATGTGTGGCCACTCCTAGGGTGTGCTTGGCAAGCATGAGAGCAGAGACGCCAAGCTCTGGAATGTGTTTTTTCCAGCACCGATATATGGGACTATAGCTGTCTTCCTGGCTGGATTTCTTCATACTGCTGGCTGGCTCCACATTTGGCTGCCAAAACTACTGAAGGAGTTGCCAAGAGGACTGGTGTGAGGATTAGTCTGGTTTAGCTGTCCTAACCTTCAGGATGCCGTGATCTTTCAATTTCCCTTTCACAAAGGAAAAAAAAAACCCACATCTTTTTTATGTTTAAGAGCAAGTCTCTAGAAGCATTTTTTTTTAGACATCTTTTTTCAAGTGACTTTTGTGGTGAGGGAAGAGGAAGTGCCATATCCATATGAACATAGAACACACACAGCAAACAAACCCTTGTACAAATTCTGCCCCTACTTTTTGAGCAGGCCACAGATTTATCAAGTTCCTTCCTCGACTTGCTCATACCTAAATGGAAGAACCATATTGCTTTCTGCATTTCTTCAAGACTGGGTATCTTGAATATTTTTAAGTTGGCAACAGGCAAACTAACTTATTTATGTCTCTAAAAACAGCAGGTAAGAACAAGTTATATTGTTCAGTTTATGACGAAAGCAAGAACACTGAGAAGAATGCAAAAGAATACTGAGAGAGGGACCTTTGTTTGCATCTTGAACAAGCATACCAATACAAACTTCTTCCTGAATGTTTTACATGCATCTGATAATGGTGACAGAGAAAGAATATCAAGATCTGCCTGAGCTGCCAGGTAAATATTACAACCCTAAATCAGGTTGAAAGTATTGAAAGGTACCAAAGTGATACCTATTTCTTTGCATCTTGGCTGTATGACAGGTGTGTGGATGATGTACAGCTTGAAAATGGGTCAGTAGACAGCACTTCCCCGCTACACTTTGGAGATCTGAAAGGCGCTGTAGCTTACTGAGGCAAAACCCATTATAATGTTGCTTTGGGGATGATGCAGTTCTGCACTGCCTGAATTCAGGGCTGTGCTTACAAGCCACAAGAGAATCCATCATGTGTTCACTCCAATATCTCTAGTTT
Organism: Leptodon cayanensis; assembly: GCA_027564655.1. Classification (NCBI taxonomy): domain Eukaryota; kingdom Metazoa; phylum Chordata; class Aves; order Accipitriformes; family Accipitridae; genus Leptodon; species Leptodon cayanensis. The sequence continues at coordinate 34,159,677 of JANXJC010000078.1, forward strand.
CCAGCTAAAAAGTATCTTTGGTACTGATTTCCAGAAGAACATGCATTGCTGAGCATAGGCATGGGCTGCAGAGGTGAATACCCTTGACCCTCTCTTTGTGCTTTGAAAAGTTCTCAAGCATTTGGTGGCCTCAGTCCTTCCTGGAGCACTGCCTGGGGTGGCGTTACTCCATTCCCTATGTGAAAGAGATTGCAATTTGCACAGAGTGTTCCTCAGTCTTTTTCAGAAGAGTAAAAGTTGGGAAATGTTTCCACCAGTGAAATGCTTGGTAAAAGAAGGGGAAAAAGATTAAGAAGCCAAAATGCTCAAAAAATGAAGAATGGGGAAAAAAGAAGGAGGGAATAGAAAAAAGGAAGCAGCAGAAACTGGATCAGAGAAGGCTGTATTTAGACACAACAAGGTTTAAACCTTGTGGTCTTATGTGCAAATCACACCACAGGAACATTTCAAAACTAGGGCCTGTACGTTGGGCCCCATAGACCTTAAGACAGCTCTGGAATGATGTACAACTTGACAAGTGTCAGGGGGAAATGTAAATAGCTAGTGTTTTTCCAGAGGCAATGGCAAGGAAAGAACAGTGGAAAAGTACAAAAAAACTCCACCCTACAATTAATTGAAGACTGTATAAATCTTCATCCATTTGTTACTAAAATAAGAAGAGAAAGAAAGGATCAAGTGGGATAAACATTACACAAAGATATTTTTATTCTTCTATTTTCTTTTTCTTGTCTGGAGAGGACAGAAAAAATAACTGAACATTTTATTGATCAAAAGGGTTTAAAATAAGAAACCAAATTTAAAAAAATGGTGTAGGGAGTTTCTTTGGGATGGGAGAGGGATAAAATAATGGATTAAAAGAATGCAAGAAACTGTAAAGAGTTGTGAGGAGAGAGGTGACATTTTATTTTATAGGTTATTCGTTGTCATGTCTGTGGCTGGGGGCATGAAAAGGGTGTGTGTACTTTTGGGTAAACAACAAAAGTCTGGAAGTTCTACCGGATGGCTCCAAAAGTTTCTTATCCAAACCAGTCTGGTTTGGAGGGGATAGCTCTTCTTGCAGTTCATTTCTGTTTCTTGTTGTGGTCAAAACCAGGAAGCAGAGAGGCAAAAAGAAAAAAAGAAGAAGAAAAGGTTACCAAGTGTTTTAACAGCCTAAGAAATTTTGGTTTGATTTGCCTTCTGAGGTGAAGGTTCAACTCAGTTCTTTCTCCAAGTTAGTCTGTTAAACCAAGACATAAACATACTGAGTATGCTAACTAGTGATGCCATGTCTACCTGGCTTAAGTAGTGCAGTACCTATCTTTGGTCCAGAATGTTAGGAACTCAGGCAATGCAAGCAAAGGGTCACTGTAACCATTCTCCTAACCAGATATATTTGACATATCTTTTCAGTAATTACAGTAAACTTTGAAGAAACTTATTTAGGACAAATGTCAATAAAATGCCATCCAGCTGCAGACTGTGAATTCTTCACAAAACTATCAAAAATCTTTCCACAGAGATCAAATATTGTCTCTCTGTGATCTGATGTAGGCTCCACAACCAAAAACCACAGAAGAAAACGTACTAGATTTATTTTTAAGGGTACACCTGAATTCAGCAAGTAATTCTCAAGATCGTTAACAATATCTTCACAGACTAATAGATTCGCTCATTTAAAATAAAAATATAACTACAAAATTAGACCTGTTTTTTACTGGTGAGTGATAGGCTGTACATCATTTAGTCTGAGATCAATAAGCAAATATATCATCATATGAATTTTGAAATTTTAAATGCAGCTATCTAGAGTTACAGAAGTGAGTGAGGTCTCATTTTACACTTCTAGAACTTTTGATGTGACTTTGCTTTGCTTTATTTATCTACAAGATGGGAATTAAAAGAACTTTTACAGTAAATTCTGTATTTGCAAAACAATCACATTTTAATTTTAGAAAAACACTCATATTGAAATGTGGGAAACCTGACATTACTGTCTTCTAAAAGACAAGGTAGGCAAAGCTAGAGGTTAGAAGCAGTTCCTTGGGCTGAAATGTCAAATTTGTCAAGACCTTAATAAAATCCTGCAATACAAAATACTTTGTAAACATTAGCAATGGGATAAGAAAACAGCAATAGTTATATCAAATATGTGAAAAAAAAAAGCTCTGAAAATTTCCTGACCCTCTCACAGTTACAACAAGCAGAGGGAATATGGGAAAAGGGACAAAAGAAGAAAAAAAGAGAAGAAGGTGTAAAAAATTTTGAATCAAACAGAGGGAGGTCAACCCCACTGACATGCTGTTCATACTTAGACAGTTACTCTACAGAGTAACAGGACACAGGCACAGCTTTGAGCATATTCCTCCTTTTTGTCCAAAGAATAAGGGAAATTTGAAGAAGTAAAGGAAATCTCTCTGAATATACGCTAAGAAGCACGTAAGACAGAATGAGCATGTTTAAGTCTTTCAAATTCAAGCCTAACAGGACATCTTTCTCCTGTTGTGAATTAGCTGGGGAAGACACAAAATATCTTTCTCTAGAGCCCACCAGTTTAACTGACACAGGGCTTCACCATGCACACTTTAAAGCTTGTCTATACTAGCAAAAAATCTGACAGAGTTTAAGGTTGGAGTTTTTTGCTACAATTATAGTGAACAGGCAAATGCATTTCAATTTGTTTGTGCAATCTTAATGAATCCGGTGAGCATTTTGGAAATAATGATTTGACATGCATGTTGCAACATGCCCATTAGTTGCTGGGCTTCGTGCATTCTGGGTTTTCTTCATGGAATGCTAGGACGTGTGGTTAAATTTTGTAGCTCTCAGGACTTCTTTTCTGATAATACATAATTCAATCTTTTAAAAGGAGCCTGTGACATTTTGGAATTCTCTGGTAGCACTATTGCTGAGTATGGCAGTCTTCACTGTTATTAAAATGAATTAATGTATTTCAGATTCATTGGCAACCATACAGACAAGCATCTTTGGATGAGTAAGGGGAATGGCAGACAGCCACTTGGTTTATAGCTGTGGTGCTACAACAGTTCTGTTTGTTTGAAAAGCAGGATCTGAGAGCTAGCCAATTAGCCAGTTTACATTAAATTTCCTCAGGCTGCTTGATTTATTTAAATGTAATACTGATGGGATACATTATAAGGATGACCAACAGTGATGTCAGAACTTCAAAGTAAGGAAGGCTTCTGTGGCAAAGAAGAGAATGAACTGTATACTGTTCATTTTTATGAAAAAGTTATGCAATTGACCTGTTTCATATCTTACCTTAAATCAACAGGGGCTCTTGTGGGATGAAACAATCAGCAAATTGACAATGAGTAATGATCATGACAAAACAAAACATTGAGAGCTGGGCTAAGAATACCAAGAGCCATTGAGAGAGCAGTGGGGATACCAGTAAGCGGCAGTTATTAGCCTAACTCCAAAAGGACTAGCAAAGTCTGTCCTCCCCTTACCTGAGCTTAGGAAAAAAAAAAAACTAAAGACAAAGGGGGCAGGAGGAGGCTGAGGGCTGTCAGTGGCCTCCCAAAGAGGGAGATGTGAGAGTGATATGCTTAAGAAAGACGCCAAAAGTGCAGTCAGCCCAGAAATGTGTGGAGAGCTTGTGTTTGAACAAAAACTGAAGTGTGGTACAATAGGAAAAGCTAGAGTGCGCAATGACAGAGATTTGTCTGTGCTTGTTATTTAGCATATGCTAACAGCTGGACTGTAGTGCAATATCTATGTCCTACTGGACTCCAGTGCAAAATCTATGCCCTGCTGTCACCTTATTAGCTAGTCATGCTTGCACAGGTACACTAGTTCTTGGTACAGTCACATGTTCCTTTTGCTGCACAGACATTCTCAGAAATCTAATGTCTAATCACAACAGTGTTTACTATCTGTGCGCAAAATCACACTGGGGTTGCACCTTGCAATACCAGTATGAGAAGTGGCGACAGCGCGGACAGTGTTTGGCTGACCTTCTTTGCCGCTGCTGAATATCAAAGGTTGAAAACCACCTCTGAGGACAGCCATGGACAGAGGGTTGGTTGGGAGGAAAAGAAAGTTTTGAACTTGAGCTTTTATGCTATGAGCTTTAATGCTTCTTTATGCATTTTGAGCCCAGCAGGAAAGATGACTGATGCACTTTGGGCAAAGGAGATACACTTAGTCCTTCACATAGTCTTAGCCACCATAGGTGGCATGAACCAGAAATAAAATTGCTGATGTTTCCCAGCTATGCAGTCCAAGACAGTCCTGTTTGAACCACGCAGAGACTTAGGCTAGGGCTATGATACTCGACTCCAAATAGACTGCTTTTCAGTCAAAAATTTGATTAAAAGAACTATATGGAATTGCTGTAGAGTACATGGCACTATGCAGGCTAATGGAGCAGGAGGGAGGTGAAGCTTATGGTGGCCAAAGCAGCAACATAAGCTACAAATTAAAGGAACAGTCTCAAGCGGAAATGAACAAGACAGAGGGTGAGGGAAGGACTGGTGTACCCAAAGGTATCCATGTATATAGTTAAATACACATGAACACAGACTGTTTCACAGTCAAACTCAAGATGGCCAAACATTTCTAACTTTTAGAAAACTCAATGGAGATAAAAGCTATCCTTTGTGCTAAACAAAGAGAAATTCTAGCAAACAAACAAACAAACCCCCAAACAAGCCCTTAAGCACATTTTGGGCAGCCCCACTTAAAGTCAAGAGCAACCCAAAAGGATGAAAACAACTACATGTATAAATCCTCAGAAAACAGCTTTTAAGCGGAAGTGTGCATTATGTTCAACTAGTTATGAAAAAATATCTTACTGCATGTAACTGTAATTTGTGAAAATTATGTTCTTTTCAATGTTAACATGTTTATCTTGAACTGCATTGTGACTCTACACTGGTAACGGTATGCTGCACCAAATTGTTTTCAGTCTTGCACTAGTATTAACGTGCGTGAAAAAATATAAGCATAAGGAAAGTGACATAATTCAGTTTGCTGCCAATAGGTCAACTTTTGAAAAAACATAAGAAATATTACATATTCTTCTAATATTCAAACAACCTGTCAAAAAGTTTCTTGCTGTTTTGAGTTCTGAAATTGCATCACGTTTAGATCACACCTCAAAAACATTTGCAGTGCTGGTAAGAAGACAAAAATCAACATGTAAAGGAATATAGGTTTAAAATGAAGAAAACCCTTTCAATGCTTTCAGTCTTCTAATGTCAATTAAAATGATTGCTGTAAGAAAGATGCCAGAGGCTGCCAAAAGGTGTAGCAGTGGTGGCTGTATGTTATTCATAGTTGTGACAGAAGGGATACTGACTTGATTGGGTTTGATTTACTTAGGCACATAGAAAATTTTAAATTATAAATATCTGTGCTCTATACCAATGAGTAAATGTAGTAGTATTCCTACTGATACTATAAGCGATTTGCAAAGCCTGTAACAATTTGTATTTTTTTTGCAGAGTATGAAGCATGGTGGGGTTTTATAATACACAGTTCAGATGAGTTTTACGTTTACTTTGCTTCTACTTTTACCTACACTTACTTTACCTTGAAAGCATCTAAACACTGCATAATTACTGTACAGTGTGGCCCAAGCAATCTGTGAATTTGTGATTGTGTAACATGCCACTAAACATTACATCTTTATATTCCTGAGTTGTGGATCAGATGGGATACATTCCCTTTAAGCTTCCAGACAGTTTCTATTTAAAGGGAAATGTAACCATGTAGTTCTTTTCACAAGAGAGCAACTGTCTGCTTTTAGTACTCAACATTCACAGGATATGTTCTAGGCCAAGTCAGAAATCTTACATCAAAATGCTATCTTTGGTACCAAGTGGTGGGGTGGGGTTTAGTTTTAATTACTTTGTCTTTTTTTTTTTTTTTTTTTGGAGGGTGATTTGGGGGGCGGTTGGCAGTTCACACAGAAGTTTCTGTGTATGAGAGAGTACTTTACGCTATAATTTTTTTCCAAACTACAGTCACACAAAGCAAAACAAGTGTTAACGAAATTCTGAAGGAGAAAAAGGTAGATATTTCTCATAACATTTTCTATTTCAAGAATGCTAGAAATAAGCCTGAACTATCATGGCTGGATCTCTTTTTCTTCCTGGAGATTTCCCACAGTTAGAAAAAGAAGGAGCTCTGCAGAATAATTCAGAATAATTTGTACCTACATAATAATGGATTATTTGGGGCTCTCTCTACTGTTGTTTGCAAATGGAATAGTGAATTTTTCAGAAACACAGATATTATTAACTGGTTCTTCAGGCAGTCAGATTACCAGGGAAAATACAGACAAAGGTAATAAATTCATAACAAAAAGATGGACAAGGACACCAAGCCTCATGTCTTCATTTTCATGGCTCATACAGAAGCAAGAAGTTTGTCTTCTTTCTTCCCCTTCAAATCAGGAGGCAAAATCTGCTCTAGAATCAGTGCTAGAATCTTTTCAGTTCACAACTATAGATTTAGAGCAAGGCAGGAATTCACGCTCTTCAAAACAGTAAAGATTTGGGTAGAGGAAATGGTCTTAATTTGCTACTAGATATCCCTGTAAAAGGTGAATGGCTGTTTTGTGTGAACTTGACGAGGAATTGAGCCAAAGTCAAAGTGTTTCTCTAATAGCTTTGGAGCATGCAGTTCAGCCTATTTGCTAATGTGTGTCTATAAAAAGGACTTCATCTTACAGTATTGACTGTGAGATTATCATGCAGATAAAAACAAAGACAGACAGATAAAATGAATTTTGCTAATAATCTATAAGATTCATAGATTCTGTAAGAATTACAAATCATATTAAGGAATGGAGATTATAATAAGGAACTCTATAGTCTACAAGGACCGTAAGGCTTATAGAATACAGATAATAAATAAATACGGATTTTTGCACATAATATGTGCACCTGAGTTTACGCTGTCATCTGTAATTTTTATTTTTACTTTTTTTTTTCCAAAGAGGTGAACGGGCAGCTGAACACAGATGGGTGGCTGAGAGAAATAAGAATTATCTTGCCTTCCCATTTAAGTATCTAAAATAGCCAGCAGCAAAAAAAAAAAAAAAAAGAGAGAAGGAAAGATGCCAGATGTGTGCCCTAGCATGCTGATGTGAAGGAAACTTAGCAATGATCGTTGACATGTTGGCATTCAGGACATTGCTCTGACTGGGGTCTAAGTGGTGGACTGTCAACATTCTTTGCTTCCCCCTAGTAAAATATTTGCTATAAAGTGTAAATAAAGACTATAGAGCTTTTTCTTTAGATTAGCTTGCCAAAACATCTGGATTTGTGTTTATATTGGTTAGCATCACAGGCTTATCCTTCAAAGCAACCTGCTTCTTTTTTCTATTTTCTAACCGAACCTCTCAAACATACAATGTTTCTCTAAGACAATATTGTTTGACTATGGGAATAATCTTAAATATAAAGTGAAACAATACTAGAACAAGGCCTAGCTGAATCTGTAGGATGCTGATGTGAAAGCAGGTGAAATATGGAATAATACGGCCCATAGAAAAAATGTGTACATTGTCGTCTATGGACAAAGAACCTTTTGGCTCCAACTGCTGGACTCAGTAAATGAGTAGGTATCTTCTTCCTTTGTATCTACAGTCAATATTAGTTCTCTAACTTAGACTGGCTAACGGGGAAAACACACACAAATGTCTCACACAATGAGACTCACTAATGACACCATGTCTCCAGATCTCACAAGAGCTTAGCAGTAGTTTTCAAATAGCAGCTCCTTTTTTACCCAATTAACAGTGCACTGCAACAGCAGTGAGAGTCCTCATGAAACAGTCACTTCATAACAGATAATCAGGGCACCACAAACTACCAAGCTGCCACCCGCAGATCAAAGGCTACCTCAGTGTGAGCTTCAAAAAAAAACCCAAAGCAGGTAATGTTCAATATGAGGTCACTGTATCAGGTATTACTGCATTCCAACCTTGCTAAGTGTTCTGGTTTTGCAGCCGCTATAAGTACATTGGACCAGAATGTTTAGCCTGACATGAGCTAGAGAGAACAAGCATAAACCACATTTTCCAGTTGTCATGTCCCAATTTCTCAGGATGACGACTCAGGTTTGCTGATTCCCAGGTCAGGATTAAGCTGAAACAACACCAGGGATCCTTTAACTCACAAAACTCAACTTTCATTCACTCACAACAAGAATTGGCAGGCTCAAAACAAAAATTGGTATGCTCACAGCAAGAACTGGCATGAAACTATGCCCGTAAACTGTGTAACGTGCTAACCAAACATATACTACAGGCCTTGCTTATTTGGGGATCAGTTCAGGGAGGAGAATAAGGAGATCCCTCCTGTTGGTTCACGAGGTTCAGAGTGAACCCCCTTGCTTTCTAGACTCCCTCTCAGAGAGGAGCCTGGGGGTGGCTGGATCCACTCCTAGTCCCAGGCTTGGTCAGCGGTTTTGTGTCTTAAAGGGATAAGGTGTAGGGATTACGCAAAAAAGAGAGAGGGAGGGAGAGGGAGAGGGAGAGGGAGAGGGAGAGGGAGAGGGAGAGAAGAGAAGAGAAAGGTCTCACCAGTCCTGGGTCCAGCATTGGTCCAGTT
>JANXJC010000078.1:34215471-34234612 GCA_027564655.1 Leptodon cayanensis
CGGAAAGTGCTCCAGTTCATTCTTGCCTTGTTTTGACTCACTGGCGATCCCATGGAGAGCACTGAGGAAGCCATCCTTATGCTCCCAGCCTGGTAAAACCCACAACTCCGCTCAGCTTTCACACGTGCCAAACAAAATGGCAATCGCCACACAGGGAAACTGCTGCTTTCTCTCCACCGTGCTGGACTGACATGGAGGCCACTTCCATTCTGACACACTGCTACCAAGTAAATGGACTGAAATCTAGGACTGCTAGGATGGACTCATAACTATTATTCTCTAGGAGAAATAATTTCTCTCTCTTCTGTTGATCTTGGAATTTTTATTTCAGCTGAAACTTCAGTCTTCTTGACCTCACTTTTTGACTGCCTCCCAGTGTTGTCCTTGCCTTCAAGGATGACAAATCCGTCACCTTTAAAATAAGTTATTCACAAGGGGACAACACCACCACCACCACAATCTCTGCTTGCATTCTTAGATAGAATAACAGGTCATGGTTATTATACCAAAACAGTAATTTTTAAGGGATTATTGCTTTGATTTGTTATAACTCCATGTCTTGCTGCTTATGGTCCTTTTAAGCCTATAAGCTAGCAGAGCATAACTGACTTCTTTTTCTTTTAACAATTAACTCTCAATAAATCCAGGAAATACACTGTGTTTCAACATAGAATATCTGATTCCTTTTTACTCACATCCTTTAAATAGCTGCAAAGCTGAGAAACTACAAAACAGGAGACTTGGGACATCCAGGAAACAGGAGTCTGTCTGTCTAGGCATTCTGTCACCACTGAAATACTATGGGTGTGGAATTTAAAGAGAACATCTGCTTGGATAAAATGAACATATTCAGATTACCCATGCAACCTTCCTATTAGAGGTACACAGAGACAGAAATGATCTAACTGAATGCAGGACACTCATCAAAATACAAAATCAAAAAGTTGATGGGAAAATATTTGTTTACTTATCATTCAGATGGTGGAAAGAAAGTACTGGTTATAAACCTAGCTAAATTATAATGGCTTAATTTCTTCTATAGGTAATTTCTTATTATTTACACAAAACAATGTCCCCTGTATGTATCTGAAGTCACATTAGACTCATTCCTTTAATTGCTTGCATTACACTTTTCTGGAGTTGTCTTCTCTCTCTGCATCAATCAGATAAACTTCTTAGTCTATTCTTATTAATTAAGTAGTATGGTAAACTTTAAAACTGAACTTTTGCTGTCTATTCACCCAATTGTTTTTAGCAAAGTTATCATGCTAGTTTACTGAAAAAGCCGGCAGATTACTTGGAAAACAGAATATTCATTTGAATTCTTAGTAAATGTTTGGGCTCACTGTATCTGGAAACATTTCCCATTTGTCACTATTCATGTGGTTGCCTAAATACTGAAAAACAGTTAATTGTGCATTTCAATAATGTTGACTGCTTTCTTAGTCTTTTGTGTCTTCCTTCAAGCTCAAGTTCTAAATACGCAGAGATACTTAAGAACCTTAGTTTTCATTAAAAGGAAATGTTTTCAATACTCAATGTGATTGCAGTGGAAAAGCAGAAGAGAAACAGAGGAACAAAGCAGAAAGAGTAAGCAAACAAAACTCCACGTCTCCCCACTTTCTGATTCTACAGCACAGAAAAAAACGCAGCAAACCAAACCCAGTGAGTTTGGTGACCAATTTTCATGAATTGAGTTTCAATTTTGTATTTCCAAATTTCAAGGCAGAGGCTATGTAGCAAATGTTCAAAACACTAAGGCTATTAAAATCTATTTATATCTTGAAAATATATTTTTTCCACAGCAGAAATTTGCATAACTATACGGATCACTATTTAAAGTTTGTATGAGAGATACTTAGTCTTGTGCACACCTCTAGGGTCATTGTAATATGAAATATAAGGGCAATTACATAAAGGCTATGTATGTCAGGTAATTCAGAGATACCTTAGATACCTCAGAGAACCAGGTCATGAACTTGACATCAGGGCCAAAACACAGGGCTGTTTACATTCCCCTGGGACTGGAGAACATTTCTGGATAGTCTTACGTGCTCTTTAACTGACTGAATGCTTTGTGTGTTCTTCCTCTCTCCAGTACATCCCCTGACTCCCAGAGCTAATCTGCATGTGCCTGTGAAGCTGTAGACGTGTAGTAGCTCTGTGTCTGATGTGGCAGCTCTGCTGTTTATTTTCCCTTTTTCTAAGAGAATAAACCTAGACCAGAGCCAGGCAAAGAAAAAGGGAATTCAGACTGAGAAGAGCTAGCAGTCAGTTTTTATTAGAGTAAAACTTTTTAGCATAGAATGACTTGTCAGATAGATAAACAAATGAAGACTAAGGACTGGAAATACCTGATTGCCCATTATTTAAAACAAGGCTGAAGGAATTACTCAGTTATTTCAAGCCAATTGCTCAAATGACCTTTCCAAGACTTGAGGGAAAATATCCCAGAGCATACTGACTTATTGGAATAACTAAGTTTATTTCTGACCGTGCAGAGATACAAATCTGGATACACATGCAGCAAAATTCCACTGTGTGAAACTTGGTGAAAAGAACGCAATAGAGAGATAACACAGATTTCAAGCACTTATCTCTTATATTGACAGAGAGCCTTCACAAAAAAAAAAAACCCAAACCAAACCAAACCAAATCTTGCCAAATCTCAACAGTAGATGATATTGTAAGAAAAATACAAAGGTTTTGCTTAGACTGCAAATTAAGCATGCATTTGGTAAGATCGGGAACAACCAAGTTGTTTGCTTTTACAGCTAAATCATAAGTTATTCATCACAGCATATGAATAATTATTTTTTCCAAAGTGCCTTCAGTTTGTTCAGATTTAAGAAAATATTTCTCTCCCTTGAGCAGCTCCTTTGTTTGGAGTGTGTATTAAATTCCTGTGCATGTATCTTTTGTGAATGTTTTGGAGAATCCTAAAGTCCAGTAATCAAAAGCAAGCTAGGTGGTATCACCAGGATACTGCAGCCAAAAACAGGTATCAGGCTTGTCATTCCAGGTGTAGGGCAGGTCCTAGCAGCATGGCTTCTGGACTGCAGCTGAATGTATGACTGTAGTATCACTCAGAGAGGTGCATACTCTTTCTTCATAGCTATTATTTCCTAATATTCACTCCTTTTCTTCTCCATCTATACATTCTACATCTTTCCTTTCATTTCCTTTGTTTAACTTGTATTTAATTTTTCCGCCCCATAAACAGTATTTTGCTCAAACAATTCTAAAACAAGGGATTGGTGGGCCTTTCCATGCACATTCAAGTGTGAAAATTAATTAATCCTGAAACAATTCTGAAGACCAAAATTGTTTCATGCAGCCTGCTTTAGTCTTTTTCCTGTTTTATTCTACTACAAGTTCTCACTTATACACCATGACCGTACTTGGCAATAGAAGAAATACAAGAATGCTATAGCCAGTCTATTATTTATTCAGTTTACTTCTGATCTTGCCTAAAACAAAACTAGGGCTGAGCCTAGTCTTATGTCATCATCCTTTTTATTTATTTTCTCTTAAGATTATGTCTATGTGTTTATTGGTTCAGTTTATAAACTCTGCCATTTAGACTTTCCCCAGAGCTAAATTTACTGTCTGGAGTTATAGTGAATCTTGCATGCTTGTACATGTGGCAAAGAAAAAGGAGTAAACGTTTCCAAGTCATAGTCGAGGAGAACTTAATAGTCATGAAAGTCATGAGGTCTTCTGTTAGTGCTCTTGGAGAGTAAATAACAACATTCTGAGAAAGCCAAAAAGTCGATGAGGGAGCCATATGAACTGAAACACAAGGTGTTTCAATGGCATATCTACTGGAAGAGTAAACTTGTAGCTACTTCCATTTTTTTAATATATAAAAGAAAAAAAAAAAAGTTGGTCTGATATGTGACATAATATTGAAGAATAATTAGCAGTCTTCAGGATAACTAAAAATGTCACTTCACAAATTAGTTCAGAAAGTGATGGGTTTAAAAATTTTGTTTAGAAGTTTAAAACGTCATGCTTTATATACTTTAACTTGGTTTATATGTTTGTATGCAATTAATGCCACAATGCTTTCATTTTTAAGCTGCTCTTTTACCCATACAACATTACATATGTTTTATGGTACATACAAGATCCTGCTTGCTGAAAAAAATTCACAATTTTGTATATTCACTAAATATTGTGAAAAATGTAAAGAAGCTTGATGAACATACTGAAAGTACAGCTTGTCAGTAAAATACTTCTACGCTACAGAGTGGAGGCCGCATCATTTAGAAAAGCCTCTCATACAGCTGAAGTGCTCCTGAATCCTAGACTGTCACATAAGATGTTTCAAATATTTGTAGTAATCATAGCTGAAACTTTAAAAAGGACACAATGTTACACATATCAAGTTGTAGGTATCTTGCATGATCTTCACAAGTCCTTCTCTAAAACCATTTGAAAAAACAGTAATTAATGGTTGCCTGAAGTACATCAACAAAGTTAGTAACTGCTATGCTATAAAGGCTTCTTTCCAAATCTTAGTATGGGCTTGTGCATGATTTTGTTTGAGACTTCAGGTACTATTGTAAATAATGAAAATAATATAAATAATGCAAAGTTATTAATCACCATTTATTGCATATGTCAGAAAATCCTAAGGTGAAAACTGGCTATTTCAGAAGATGCAGAAGGTTCATAGTATATTGCCTGAAATTAGTGGATGTTCATCAGACTGTTCAAACCTGTGGAGGATTAGATGATGGTGTCAAATTCTACTGGACCAAAAAAACAACTCAGGCAGCAAAGAAGAACATATTTGGCGCATCTTACAGATGCATGATACTTAACATACTTTCACAATATACATATGATACTGTATGATTTAACCATTTGCTTCCATTTTTTTTTAGGATTTGCCATGCTACAATAAACAATCTAGACAAAATTTTGACTCCAAGTTAAAAAAAAAAAAAGTGTTAAATTGTTTCCTGAGTTTATACCTTTGTTTATCTGTTCTTCAGATACTTTTTAAATTTCTACATTTCCATCTTGTATTTAATTATCTATGTCTTTTCCATTCTACTGTCACCCTGGCCACATTCTTTACTCTGAATGAACTCCTCTGTCCTTATAAACTGCACAATGTTTCTTACTCTTTACTCCCTTTTCTTTTTTATGTTGTTCCTGGGCCTTTGTATTCTAGTAAACTCCAATATGGTATCTTAAAAAAGTCTCAAATTAATTGGTGGAATTGTAATTAGCTTATTAACTTCCAGTCTCTGCCTTAAAACTTATTATTAATTATATTAATGTACTGTATTTTATATCTCTGCAATAGCTAATCTATTATTTCTCCCCTCAAGCACTGCTATGCACGTGGCTTTCGACAATTGCTGGAGGAATAGAGGTGCTGTGTGTCTTTCTGAAGATGGTTTTTCCCATATTTCTGGGAAGATCTGATCTACTTCTTGAGGCAGAAGAGGTTAAAAGCAACAGTAAAGAAATGAGCAAGCAATGGAATTCTATCCATAATTGACCTTTTCATGCAGAGAGTGGGAAAGCTTCCCCACAAGCTGTTCCTCATCTATGAAGGGAAGGTGCACACCTATCAGGATGTGGACAGGAGGAGTAACAGGATAGCAGAGGTCTTCCTACACTATGGGAATCTGAAATAAGGTGACACTGTGGACCTGCTGATGGGTAACAGACCTGACTTCATCCATGTCAGGTTTGGACTGGCCAAGCTGGGCTGCATGGTGGCTTTCCTCAACTTCAGTATCCACTCAAGATCTGTCCCGCACTGCATTAACACACGTGCAGCAAAATCACCAGTGACAGGAGAAGCTAAGTTCTGTATTGTATTTGACTTACTACTGACTTTTTACTGCTTTATGCTTGTCCTGGTTTCGGCTGGGATAGAGTTAATTTTCTTTCTAGTAGCTGGTATAGTGTTATATTTTGGATTCAGTATGAGAAGAACATTGATAACACTGATGTTTTCAGTTTTTGCTAAGCAGTGTTTATACAAAGTCAAGGACTTTTCAGCTTCTCATGCCCAGCCAGCAAGAAGGCTGGAGGGGCACAAGGAGTTGGGAGGGGACACAGCCAGGACAGCTGACCCAAACTGGCCAAAGGGGTATTCCATACCATGTGACGTCATGCCCAGTATATAAACTGCGGGGAGTGGGGCTGGGGGGATCGGTGCTCGGGAACTAACTGGGCATCGGTCAGCGAGTGGTGAGTAATTGCATTGTGCGACACTTGTTTTGTATACTCAAATTCTTTTATTATTATTAATACTGTCAAATTATTATCATCATCATCATCATAATTATTATTATTTTCTTCCTTTCTGTCCTCTTAAACTGTTTTTATCTCAACCCATGAGTTTTATTTCTTTTCAGTTCTCTTCCCCATCCCGCTGGGTGAGAGGGAAGTGAGCAAGCGGCTGCGTGGTGCTTAGCTGCTGGCTGGGGTTAAACCACAACAATGCTTTTTATCAAAAATAGAAAATCAGAGCCATTCAAAGCTGCAAGCACTTCATAGATACATACACATCTGCTGGCTAAAAAAAAGAGGAGAAAGAGACAGTCTTGTTTAAATTTCAAGTATATAAGCACCAAAAATATGTGGAATTAATTAGTATAATAAAAGGCTTAAATATGAAACTCTCCAAGTACTGACAATGTACCAGCAGAAACAATCATGTATCAGCAAGTGAACAGCCTGGGGAGATACTTCAGCATCATCTCATTTCCATTTCTATTTATTGGCTTATGCAGATAAAACTCCACTGACTACAGCAAGACTGAGATTCCCTTTGTTAGTGGTGATTTCCTTCCCATAAAAATTTATGGTTATTTTAGAACTATTTTAAAGTAGTGGTCCCAAGGTAGCATTGCTTGGAGCACAGAGTACAGCATGTTGAGCTATAATTTTGGCCCTCTTACTGGCATATTATGGAATGCTGGGCAATTTATTTAACCTTTCTACTTCTCTTTTCCTATCTTCAATGCAGGTTGGCAATGCTTCCATAATTCCATATGAACCCATGAGGGCTTATTAGTTGGTATGTGTACCAAGCATTAAAACAAATGTTACAACACACTGATTAAACTAAAGACTGTATATTAAAGTTACCAGATAAGATCAGGGAGTTTTTACCTATTACAATTAAAGCCACATGAGAAGTACAGGGAAACTAAACATCATGATTTTCTTCTCACTGTCCAATAGGTGGGTTATTACTGCTGCAGGTTGTGGTAAGCTTACTGTATGGGGTGGTAGGGTATGTAATTCCAAGGCAGGTAATCAGGTCTGTAGTTGTAATTATTTTAATAATAAGCATATAATTTTTTTAACTTGACAGATTGTTTGGGATCAATAGAGAAAGAATTTATTTTTCATCTCTTGGAAAATAATGTTGCTGTCTGGCTGATAAGCACCAGTTCTCCTTTCCAGCATGCTCAGACTATACCAGACAAACTAGACAAGGTGCCAGATCATCCTGTTCCATCTCACCTTAAAACTGTCATTAACACAAGAAACACAGCTATGTATATCTTCATGTTGGGAAGTACAGGTGAGGGTGTGCACTAACAAAATACAACTGTGGCTCTCTGAAAATTCAGGTGGTATGAATTTAGCAACAGGACAGGCACACAAAAAGACAGAACTTGAATTTTTAAGTCAAGATAGGGAGAAATTAATTTAGTTACAAGTATAGTACACTTTAAACTATTTTTGCCTTGGCATAACAGGGTGTAATTCCAGTTAGTGAACTTTCACGTAGATGTTCCATTGCTGAACGTTATTTCTTAAATATAAGGCCAATAAAGTCAGTCTCTAACAGCTGCTCAGATTCCAGTCACAGAATTTTGCAGTTCTATACTAAAAAGAAATGCAGCCAGCACAAGTGCTTGGGCCTTGGGAGAAAATTTTTCCTCTGAGACTGGCCTGAATAATGAAGCTCCATCTTACTTCACTGGGAAGGAAAGGGGAATCCTTCCTCTAGTCAAGCCAAACAACTTTGTAAAAGTTACTTGTATTGCAACAGCAGCTAAGTGGTATAGTGGCTCTTTGGAAGCTTTCCCATTCTTACTTTGTGGTGAGGGAACACTGTGGGCACAGTCGGTCTGCACTTGCCTGTGAAGGGTATGGACTTTCTCCCCCAGGCAAAGCAAATGAGAGGATTAAAAAGCCTTACAGACAAAAAGACTGAAGAAGTTGAGAGACTAAGGAGATATACTCATGAGGGAAGGACTGAAGGACAGGGCAGACAAAGACTCAGAAGAAAAGACAATTCTCCTTGTACATTCCAAACATAATTCTGTTTGCAGCAAAATTAATAATGCAAGCAGTACATTTACAATTATTTGCTCTTCTCCCTTTGCCAGGTTTCCCAAAAGCTGCTCTCATCACTCATCTAAGAGCGCTATCTGCCTGCTTTTACTCAGTGTGGTGCATTTTCTCAGGATATTATGTATCTCACTGTATCTCACTTCCATTGTATCACATCAGTGCCTCTCTTCTTGGCATCAGTGGATGCATTGAATGAGGAAAAATTTACCTTCTAGTGAAATTTCATTAACTTGAGAATGCTGTAACATTTTATTTTTTGTTGAGTAACTCCGTTTGGTGAGTAACTCAAATATTATGTCTACCAATAGACTTTTGACATTTTCTCATTTTTATCACTTTCTCCAGTCTGCAAACAGTATCTAAGATATATGCATAGTTTATGAAGCTTAGAACAGACACCAATTGTTGCATAGATCCAATATAATGTGACTTGAGGTCTGTGTATCACTAATACCACTGCATATGTTCCATAGTTTTAACCTGAAATCATATTTGTATCCTACACCAAAAGTCTAAAAGGCCATTCACACAGGCACCTGAGAAGTCAGGCTTGATTTTTAGTGTCAGAAGATACAAACACATCGTGGAAGCTTTAACTAACCTCCAGAATAAGGTCAACTCAATGTGTTTTGGAGCTTTTTGAGTCACGCATTTGAGTAACACTTACAGAATTAGATTTGTGATATTAAAGTGAAGGAAAGGAAGAACGACGGAGCCTCCGCTTTTGATTCTGAAAATAGGAGTTATTTGTAGACATCTAGCAATGGGTTTTTTTTCAGACATATCCTCCTTTCCTGTTCTCAGAGTCTCGCCCAGATGCTGGGCTTTGGTATCGTAAGTATATATCTGGACTGTTTTAAAAGCCATTTCAGTGCTTTGTTTCTTCAGGAATAGCATGGGCATGCATGCTGGGCTACAGCAACTGATAACAAGACTGCTGCTGCCTAACAGAAACACAAATGGGATGGGACAAGTAGTGCATAAAAAGGTTTGAAGCTATGATTTGTCTTGGAACAGAGAAAGTAGGATAACTGCTTTCTTAGGTGGACCATTCAGATGGGGAATCTGGGGGGCCTGGGATTCAAATGACAAGGCTTTGAGGTGAGTGAGGCTGAAGAGCTCTGAGAGGACTTCAAGTCTTGCATGAGATGGTACCTGGGTCAGGGAGGAACAGGCAAGCTAGGAGCAAGTGGACTAGAAGGGATTCAGAACTTGGAAGGCACTGGGAAGCTTTATGTGGGACAAACAGGACTCAGGCAAAAAGAAATTTTGGAAAGGATAGAAATAGGGAAAGTTGTAAATTCTTGGCTGACAACACTTAGAAAAAAATATGAAAAAGGGACGGGGTAGCAGACGTGAGAGGTCTAGGATGAGGTGGCTTTTGGAATGGAAAGCTCTGAAGGAACTTCAGGGCCACAGAAACAAAAAATTGAGGATGATGAGTTGACAAGAAACAGGAAAAGGGGAGTGAGACAGAAACAAGAGACTCTGAGCCGGTTTCCCTTCCACCGCTTCTCACACAAATAGAGAAGCTGCAAGCTACCTTCTCCCCCATCCCAAGCCCTCTTTTTTCAGTTACCTAGTCACCATCTTGAGAGAAACAACATCGTTAGGCTTTGACCTATTCCTAACAACTGGAGATAACTAAAAGGTTTGTTTTTACTGCTTCTGGTACTGTAAGTTTTCAGTTACTACTCAGAAAAAGCAGCAAGGCTCCATTGTGCTAGTCACATTTAACAGAAAGATCACGCTGGAAATAGCTTATAATTTATTTAAATAGCTGAATTTATCATTAGTTGAATTAAGAGAATGACAACTTTTTTTTAACAATAGTGGTAGAAGATAAGACAGATTTTAAACGTTATTTTGAATTTTCTTGTCTGTTTTCGTCACCTAGGAACAACTTACGTTTTGAGGAAGAGATTTTCTGCAAGCTAGTGTTGGAAAGACTGTAGAAAATACAATGTTACACTGGTTTTGTACATAGGAGAACTCTGACACTACCTCTGTAACTAGCCCAGTGTAAGTTCTTGTTTGCAAACGCAGCTTTAAAATACAGCAAATCTATATTTTATAAGTTTTATAGATTTACCCATTTCTCAATGGTATAGTATTTTTAATGTTTGATAGGTTTTTTCCAGTGCATACAAAATTTGGGTCTTGTGTTCCTTGTAGTTCTATGATAGCCATCAAGTTTATATCAGCAAATGTAGTGGTTACACAGAAGCACGCCTGGCAGGATGGGACAGCTATCCCCAGACACTAACATAAATTCCTCTGTAAAGCTAAGCTTGTTAGCTTTTCATCTGAGTGACAGGCAAGTGGTAGGTCAATAAAGAAAGGTATAAGCAGTAAAAGCTTTATCAGACTCAATGATCAAACAAGAGCATGAACCAGATTAAATGATTAACCACTTGCACTGCACTGTTCCAAAGTAGTTACTTAATAAGAGAAGGCTACTCTATTCAGTATTTAATGGCTGATAATTAATTTTTGTATGGCTTTAAAACTGCTAAATGAGGTTTTGTTTAATTTTTTTTTTCTGAAGACATGTTCCAAAGGCACATTTTGTTGCACGGCTGTGTATATGCTGATAAACTTATCTGTACAAAGCCGTAGTACTAATAATGTGGTGCAAAATCTTGGTCACCCCTGGGATAACAGTCCTGAAGAACGTGGGACCTAAATCATGATCAGATTTAGGACAAAAGTAAGATGTCACTGAACAGAGCAGCACCAGGAAAGCAACTCTGAAAATATTTATTATATTGCTTGTTTCTCAATGACGGTGGAAAAGATCAGTTAACTTTCTTAATTTTATACTTGGGAGTTAGGAAGTTACTGAAGGGAGGTGACAAGAAGTATTCCTACCTACCACAGAAAACTTCATGTACAAGCACAAAGTTCAAATGATCTCCAACTGCATTGGTCAGAGATTGGCGCAAGGACTAGCCACAAGGGAACATCTGAGAGAATCAACTAGCTGGCTTGGTTGAGAACAGAGCCCTATCATTGTGTGGTCCAGATGTAGGAGAGGGGTCAAAGACAAAAAGGTATTAGAGGGAGCAAGCCAGGAAAGCTGTTGGCTAGAACTCAAGTCTGTACAAACATTATGTCAGTAGTCCACGGATCAAAAAAAAAAGGAAAGGAATAATTAGCTAGGCCAGACTAGTTGTGTAAAGGTCTCTCCTGCAGGAAAAGGCAGGAAGAACTTTCTTTACTTGGCTCAATAACAAGAATTTAACAGAGAATATATTGATATTTAGCAGGCAACTGATAAGAAGAGAGAAAAACAAAGATGGCCTAGCTGAGTTGAGGAAGCTGAGGATGCCAACAGAAGTGGATCAGGGTAAATGCAGAATCCTGTCAAGATCAGGCATCTTACCGAATTACATACAATACATATAACCTCTAGCATACCACACAGGTTCTTCCACAGTGAAAGAAACCTGTGCAGGCTAATAAGCCAGCCAGTTACATTTCACCTAGACTCCTTGTCTGGTGTGGTGGCATGCCACAGCGCAGCAGTCGTGGTGTTGCCCCAGACTAGGGCTACCTAAATGAGGGACCTGTGGGAGTATTCTCTAGGTCATATCCAGGATGTTTGTCCTTACCTGCTTCCACAGAGCATGCCTAGGTCTCACACTGAAATTGAGAAAGAACATGGATTTGGGAACTAGCAGGCACTCCTGGATTTCTTGACGTAGACAGAGACACTAGACACTACTCTCTGACTAAATATGTCTACAGGAAACTTACCCAACATCCATGTACCTATCAGAATTAAGTTTTAAACACAGTACCCCACAGAAGGTAACAAACAAAACAGAATGTATGTCGAGGAATGTTTTTAAAGAGAACCATACAACTTTTAAAATAAAGATATTTTAAAATTCAAGGTAATCCAGGGAAGCCCTGCAGATTGTTACACCGGGGATGAAACAAGGTAAGCATAACAGTTTATCCTATGCTTATAATCTCTGAAGCTCCTCAGATTTACTCTAAGTCCTAGAGTCCCACCCCCTATTTTGAAAAAAACTAGTAACATCCGTTATGATTTCATCCTGAAGACCAAGTGCTGAAGAAGGGACAATATTAGGCATGACATAACTGCCAATCAGCCTGCCAACCAGTTCATAATTGGGTTTGATCACATACATGTCACCAAACTGTGCTGTTCCTTCAGGTTTACCATTAAAACTGCAAAAGAAAACAGCTCACTAAGCAGAAGAAGGGAAGTCTCCACTCCTGTTTTTAACAAGTGGAGTTTAGTCTGCATTACAGTTGATCCTGTTGTGGCAAACAATTTATCTGCCATAAAATGCAGCTCTGGATCAAATGAAATTGTCTGTTAATCCAGTGTCCACAAAACAATGTTATGTGAATATTTTTAATGATGAAAAAGTTTAAACACTGATTCTGCTAAAATATTTCAGTGTAATTCTTAGGCAATGTTCCATTTTCAAATCATCTTAATATTATTTAGAAATCAAATACATTTTTACAATTTTTAAAGTTTAAAATAACACTGAAATGGAAACAAATGTATTTATTTGTGTGAAGAAACTGTTCCTGTGGACCTGAAATAATTCTATTTTCTGCTGTCACTCAGCCATGGCAGTAACTTAACCACTCAATACCAACTACATCTGCAAAAAAAGTGGGGAATTTTCCACAGGCATAGTCTTGACTATAGTCCTATATATAGGGTGCTGAGCAGTCTAGCCCAATGCAGAAAAATTTACGTAAGCATTTGAGTAGTTAGTCACAATAATGACATAATGGACATGTAACAATGACAAGCTAATAACTACATTTTGACTGCAGATTTGATTACCATCTTTTCTGAATTTGGATTTAAGATGAAAAACTGCACCTAATAATTTGAGATATGGTAAGGAGCTTTAAGTCATTCTGCTACTTTTTCAGATTCCTTAGGCAACATGGCAGTTGTGTAAAACTTACTACCAAAAACCATTACATGTAGAACTGACCATAGCGTGTCACAAGCATTTTCTAAGACATGATTTTATTTATGCAGAAAAATTCCTTTCTTTGGTTCAGAAAGGCATTTCCATTCTATGGGAAATGGCACTTACTTAAAAACTATTTATTTACATTTTCACAATAAAATAATTCTTTTAATCTTTGTAATATACATCTCAGTTATAGAATTTATAACTGAAAATACAAAGGACTACAGAAATAAAGTTTTCACCTTTTGAAATTCCTTCAACCTCAGACCAACAAAAATTCTGATTTTCTGTTTGATTTTCACAAAACAAATATTATTCTGTGAAGTATTTTAACCAAAGTGGCAGTTCTAAAGGAAAATCGTTCTATCAGAAAAGTTTAGATCAACTCCAGGTATTCAGACCCACTTTTCTCAGATGCAGAATGTTTCTTTTTGGTTGTTCACAGAAAGAAGAGGACAGAGTTCACAAAGTGGGCATTGCTCTAGTAAACGATATCAGACCTGCTGTCTGGAAAGAATTTCTGATGAGGTTTGGCCCAATTAAAATATTTGAATTCTATGGATCCACAGAAGGAAATCTTAGTTTCTTGAACTATACTAACAAAATAGAGCTGTGGGCCATGCTGGCATCTTCTCAGAGGTAAAGGTAATCAAATCCACAACCCAACCAATTTACCAGCCAACCAAAAAAAAAGCAGATGAAAGGCAGAAATTATGAAAAGCAGGAAAGCATACAAGGAAGAACCTGCTTACTACAGTTCAGATGTAGCAAAATTTTGTTCATGGAAGCAGAAACCCTATTCTTAACCCCTTACATGACTCTACTCTCTGTACATATGTTGTGAAGCTAGAATAAATACACAGAACAAGCCCACAGAAGCTGAAACCTCTGCTTTGTGTATCCGACTTTTTGCCCAGAATATAAAAAAAACCCTGACTGTATAGAAGTGCCTGTCCACAGGAATGATGAATGATATTTTTTGTTGAAGTTTACTTATCATCCTGAAAACCCACAGATACTAAGTGATGAGGCAGAAATTAGTTTTGATTTGACTTTTGGTATGAATCAGGAGATATATGTTCCAGAGCAAACTTACACAAATTTACTGTTTGACTACATCTTCACTCCTTAAAACCAGCATCACATTTTTTTTCTCTGAAATAAGATAAGCAAAACAAAAATATTCAGAATTCTCAGCAAATAAATCTCAACATGTCTGAGCTATAAACTTCATATATATGACTGCTGTTGAAGCTTTCATTGGAGATACACATCTTTCACCCATAAAAACGCCCTGACAGTCTCAAATGCTTCTCCTATTTGTACAGACACTTTGTGAATCATCAACATTATACTACAACAAAATACTGTTCAAATGATACTAAAGATTCAGACTAGTTAACATCAAAACCAGATTAATGACTTCCAAATGATTTCTCCTTTTAATCTGAGATGCTGAAAATGCCTTCCCAGGGCCATACTAAAAACTCTGCAATGCTTTTAATCTTTTAGTGGTCTTAACTATGTGGACAGGTAATGAAGGCAGAAAAGCCTAAATCAAACCAATGAGCTGTAAGTTTCCACTTGTATCTGGCTGGAGTAATTTTTGAGATGTCTTTAAATTTAATTTGGACTTTTTGTCAGAGAAACTTCTTGATTTGCATTCCAGTAATGTTAAGCCTCTACTTAGAAATGGATGGTAGTTTTAAAGCAAAATTGACAATTTGATCAAAAGCACTATTTCACTTTATATAAATGATTTGAAACTGACCATATGCTAAAACAATGGATTTCTTTCTGTCGATAAAGGAGATGAACACTTCATCTGTATATGTATACTTAGTGTTGCTTACTGTGATATGAACACTTTCTGACAATTGCTTCTCAGAATACTGTCTGTATTTCAGGCTGTTCCAGATCTTCCAAAGTCAATAGTGTACAATCCGTTAATTCAAAGCGATTTTTATCAGAACAACCAGAAAGTGAGTAAGACAGTGAGGTTTTCAAGTATGCATATGCACTTTTTAAATTCTGTTCCTACATTCTGTTGAGCTGTTGAAATATGATGTCTGGAAACAAGAACTTATGAAGGATGAAAATGGAAGGTGTAAGAAAGCACCCATGGGTAAGGAGAAGTATTAGTTACCTATTAACTAAGAGATACCTCAATTTAGATGGTGATATTTTGGGGCAGGGATTAACTCTCTGTTCTGTGAGCAACAGGTTCTTGACATACACTTAGAACTTGGAAATGACACAGAAAAATATATTATCAATAGATCCAAATAGGGATCTATTGCTAATATACCCAATAACGTATCCAAATATTTATAATATACCCAAATATCCAAAGATACAATAATATAAGAATGTAATCAATATTTTGGGCTCAGAATGTTTTTATTCTCACCTGCAAAAACTTCTTCATGCTACTGAACAAATCAGATTTCTTCGTGCTGCATTTTTTTCCAAGTAAAACGGACACAGTAATTCCTAGATATGTTGTGTTCTGAGACCAGATGTTTACAGATGCTTTCTAATTTCCAAATTTAAAGTTCTGAGGAAGAACAGTACCATTTCAAAATCTGGATAATTATTTTTCATATTTTTGCATTTAGTGACCAAACCAGATTTAACTATTTAGTAACTAGAGTTGCACAGAATCTCCAAACTCCTACTTAGAATGGAATATTCCTACTCAAAGAGCTGAAGCTCCCAGGCTGAAGATAGGATGGCCTCTCAGCTGAGAATATCTTTGAGAAAAAATCCTGAAAACTGACTCTCACAAAAGACATTTAATTTTCATGAAAAGGAAACACCCACATTTTATCTTTCCAGTGCCTTGGTCACACCTCAAAGCTGCTCTTTCATTCTGGACAGATTTAACCATGGCAGGTTATTGCTTCTAATTTAGATGTTTTCTCTATTTGGAATTCTTACTTGTGTTTGAATAAAGACAAAGCAGTAACTATGTTTGTTACATCTTTTCTGAAAGGGTTTTGTTTCTCTTTTCACATCAGACATAATTTGCTGCTTGCAATTCACTAAGAGGCACTTCCCTATTTGTAACTAATCTGTCTGTGGAATAGAGCAGAAAACACTCAGCACTGCTTATACAATGTACAATAGCCACTAGACTTTGTATAGACCAAGTACAGTCCCATTCATGTCTATGTCCATCTTTTGCAGTAGTCTTTGTGGAAGCACATTCAGCTTTTTACTGAACTAACAGTCACTCTGATTTCATTAGGCCACTATGTCACCAATGTCAAAATTGAGCAAGGTAGGAAGAAAACCTAGCAGCCAGCTGTGAGCCGTACAGACTTCCTAATAAAAAGAAGTTGGTGACATTTTTTTAATTGAATAAAAATTCTGAAAGTAACTTTAAGTCTTCTGATATAAAGTAACATGTATCTTATACTCAATGATGTCTGAGAGGATAGGGCAGATATTTCATAATATCAAAATATTTGCTCTGAGCAACACTAAATCCCTCAAATGTCATACAAGACTCACATACACACTTATTTGTCACAATATTTTTCAATTTTTTGTAGACTATGAAGGAAGAACAGGGATGGCAGCTATTGTGCTTAAATCTGCCCAACCTTGTAAGCATATTGTGGACTTCCTTCCAAGTTATGCCCAACCACACTTTGTGAGAATCATGGTAAGACAATCAGTTGCCTCCTACTTGTGTTTATCTTCTGTCTGACCTGAAAACTGGTCTCTACAATCATGGAAAGCAGGAGTAATTCACAAACAGTTTCAATTCTTGAAACTCAAAAAGTAATACTAGTCTGAATTATTGTTCCTATTATTATTAAGACATTAAGCAAATATTTGATGAATTAAACTTATATTTTGCTTTAAGGATCCCTTCATACCTAAAAATCCTAGATGTGATTAATAACTTCGCAAAGTTGGATTTTGTTTCAAAGCTCTTTAATCAGAGCGTTCTTCTAGCCAATGGAAGACTAAGCAGAAGCACATGGCTAATACCACATGTAACAGTGTCCTCTTATAAAAGGATGACATGATCCAAAACTTTTTCCTAATATGGTTGTTCTTGAAGTGATTATTCAGTTACTGACAAAGCATCAAAGAAATATCTAGTTCTTTGCAACAGATATTAAAAGAAATACTTCACAGTAAGATCTTATAATCTGAGAACTAAAATGTACCCACATGCCTCAGAGTATAAAAGCAGAACTGGGATACAATTATTTTTAAATGTGCACCTTAAAAGTGCAAGGATTGCACCTCTTGTGCACTCCGCATAGGATGATCTTCTGCACCAGGACAGGAGAGCATGAACTGCAGAGTTGGAAAGGGCCCTACATTACATCTCCTGCAAGTTTGTAGCAGACAGTCTTCTGCTGTTCGGGGATGCTGAGAGGCATGCGGCAGTGTTGCCTCTCCCTAAATATTGACAAATTGTCCGAAAGGCACAAATTTGAGAACAAGATGGGAATGCAACTAAGTGAGTGAGACTGGAGAGGAAGAGAAGAAAAATGTATACATTTAGACAGAAGTGTAATTTTAAGAGAGTTTAAAGAATTGAGGAAAGCTATTTTTTCACTAGTAGGTTACTGTACTAAGTAAATGTATCTTCAAATGCAGTTAGCATAGGTTGTACTATCTATGGTGCCTCAGGACAAGCAGTGCCATCTTCTAGGAAAAACCTTTGGAACAGACTTGTCTTTATGGTTCCATTAGATGGAGAAAATCTATACGGAGCTCTAGGGTCTATATATGTGGAACTGATTAAACCTGTTTGCATATATGTGCTCTCTGACTAAAACTTTTTTCAGCTAACTGAAGGGAGCTTACTACGAAAGATACTATCAGTATTAATTAATGAATATTTACATACGTGTAAAGTCTTATTAAAGGACGCAACACCAATTTTATAAAAAAATTAGAATGATAAAAAACATGTTATTACTTCAAAAAACACCTTAGGGGAGGATAATAGGATGAATGCTGAAACCACAATTTTCTGAGTGGACAGAAAATTAAGTCCCTTCTGAAAAAAAAGATGTGTCTTGAGAAAGAGTTCAGCCTAATCAAGTGACAAATAAAAATACAGAATTCTCATGCAAAATTTTTTTTAAGATAAAATCAATCTTGAAAAGTTTTCAGCAGTCCATATGTAGACTCTTTCTAATATGACCTGCGACCGCGGTTGACTGGTTTTGTGAAAACCAGACAGACTGAGAGTTTCTTCTCAACCTCTCTGATTTGACTGATAGAAGAAGAGCAGAGGCACAGGGACAATGATGCAAAGAACCAGGGTACTCCAAAGTTCTGAGATAGTAGTTTTTTCACCTGACTTTTGCTAACTTCATTTCCTCTTTGCAGAAAGACATTAGGAAGAGGTTTCCAAGAGCATCCAGGGAGTGATTTCAGTTTGGCATTATTTGTGCTCTGTTTGTTTTGGGGTTTTTGTTTTGGTTTGGTTTTTTGTTTGTTTTTTTTTTTTTTTTTAGAATTCTCATTTCCATGTAGAAAAATCTGACTTTATTAAAATAACATCAGGGGATCATTTAAACAGAAAACCTCAGCAATCTGTATTCATAATACACATTTAAAATATTTAATACCTGTCTTTATTAAACTTTTAATCTTACAATTGCAATTTTTTAAATAACTACCAAGACAAATTCATGCTAGCTATTCAATTTGACGCAATCCTGCTTGGTAATGACTGAACATTATTACCATCGGGCACCTATTCAATACATGTGTGAAATGACTTGGTGGTCTATGTGTGGTTCCTATCGTAAAGTGCTGCCAAAAGAAAGAATGAACTGGCAAAC
>JANXJC010000078.1:34237897-34253624 GCA_027564655.1 Leptodon cayanensis
CACAATCAAAAGTCAGTAGCTTATTCACGTGCACATATGCCAACCAGAAAACATTTACATAATAGAACTGACTGTAAAACTAGAGGTATTCATACAATGTACCAAAGAAATGTTTCACAGAGCAACACTTGAAGCCCTATAACTTATTCACAGCCTGATTTTAAAAGAACAATAGGATTTGTTACATTATTCATATACACTTGCTATCATATACTGATCTCAAGAAAAGGACTTCAAGGTCTACAGGTGACAGTCATTTTTAGAAAGTAGGCATCATTTTGTGTTTATGAAGCTATAAAAAAAAGCTTCTAATGTAACACGGCTTTGTAGATATAATAACGCACTTAGATGATAAATACTGCACCTAATGTAGCATACTGCTTTCAATAAACTATGCTGCACATTAAATCAAGTGAAACAAATTGCCAGCACAATAATTTTATCTTAACTATAAATCATATTTAGCTGTAATATTAGAAGCTTTTGGCTTAATTTTCTATACATTGTAACCAAGAACCCCAAACTATACACGTTTTCTGTAAAATATATTTTTAATGTATCTTCTCTAATGAAATAAAGAAAATCTCTCCAGTAACTGAGAACAATAATGTAAACAGATAAAGGCATGATACTTAGTGCCAGGGGGAGCGATACTTAGAAAGGCTAGTTATATGACACCAAGGCATCCCAGAGGAAGTATAAAATCAATGGGGACAAAGTCTCTACCAAGCATTATAAAAGACATAAGCTGCTATCAAGTCCCTACATTCATATTATTATATAACCTTAAAAGGAGCACATGAACTGTAAGCTCTCTACAGCAAAGAATCCTTTTATTCTGCTTTGAGTGTCTTT
Organism: Leptodon cayanensis; assembly: GCA_027564655.1. Lineage (NCBI taxonomy): Eukaryota > Metazoa > Chordata > Aves > Accipitriformes > Accipitridae > Leptodon > Leptodon cayanensis. The sequence continues at coordinate 34,238,753 of JANXJC010000078.1, forward strand.
CTGTGGGTCGTAGAACCCTTCAAAACAGCCTTGTGTTTCATAAACAAATTTTTTATATGCCACTAAGCCATAGAACATTTACAATCTTTTATAATAATTTGGTGTGAAGTAGTTAAAAGGTATTTCGTTTCAAAACCAAAACAACCTAATCTACTGAATGAAATTAAAACAATAGTACTAAGGAACCACAAAACTAATTTGAAAGCTTGTTTTAGCAGGCATGTATACGCTACATGTAATTAGATATTATGTTGGTAAAGAGCTGACTAAGAGTGCTATCAGTATATTCAGTCATTTCAGGCACCACAAGATGGTAGCATTTCTGAACATTACTGGTACTTGCTTTCTTTAGCGTTTCAATGCAAAGAATTTTACAAAACAGCATTAGTCTGATTTTTAATCACAGAATGCTTGAGGATGGAATGGACTTCTGGAGGTCGTCTGGTCCAACCCCTCTACTCCAGCAGTGATGCCTAGAGCCAGCTGCCCAGACGGCTTTTGAATATCTCCAAGAGAGAATCCACACCTCACTGGGCAACCTGCACTAGTGCTTGGTCAACCTCACAGGAAAAAACTTTTTCCTGATGTTCAGCAGGAACCTCCTGTGTTTCAGTTTGTCCCCATTGCCTCTTGTCCTGTCACTGGGCACCACTGGAAATAGCCTGGCTCCACCTTCTTTATACCCTGCCTTCAGGTATTTGTACACAGTGGTGAGATCCCCCTTGAGCCTGTTCTTCTCTAGGCTAAACAGTCCCAGCTCACTCAGCCTTTCCTCATGAGAGACGCTGCAGTCCCATTATGATCTTTGTGTTGTACTGAACTCTCCCCAGTATGTCCAGAACTGGACACAGTACTGCAGGTGTGGCCTCACCAGTGCTGAGGAGAGGAGAAGGATCACCTCCCTTGACTTGTTGGCAACAGTTCTCCTAATGTAGTCCAGGACACCGTTATTTTGTAAAACTGCTTTAACGTAATTATTTTCTAATAATAAGCATACTATTAGAGAACTCCCAGAAGCTCAGAGAAAAGTCTGATCACATATCTGGCTTTATTCTTACTACAGAGACACATTACAGAACACTGTCTGCCTGTTAGTTCCTCCTTTCTTCCTCACCCCTTTCCTCTCTACATTCAGTTCCTTCCCAACATTCATTCTTCAGGAGAAGTTTAAATAATGAAGAGCACAAGACAATTCTAGCCATGGCTGCACAATGAAAAGTCAGTAGCTTATTCACTTGCACGTATTTACAGGCAGCAAATTACGTCCTACCTCACTCCATCTAAAAGTGTTTATGCTTAATGTTTTCTAAAAGCCCTAGAAAATAAATTACATCTCTTTTGTTTCCAGTTCACTTCAAAACTGTAATTTAATCTCTGGTTTAAGGAACAAAAGATATGCTAATAAATTTCTGTCCATCAATGGTGGAGCTCCGAGTGCTTTTTTTAGCTACCAGTACTTTTTTCAGCTACCAGTACAAGTTGACTGCAAAATAGTCTTGATAAACGCGGGAAGCAATAAGATGGAAAATATACAAGGAACTAAATGGAAGAAGGAATGAATTGTACCTTCACAAAAGGGAAAATAACCAACCAGCAACTTTTTGAAGAGAAGGGTTTATTGGTTAGAGCGATCAAATCAAATGACATGTTTTCCAAAGTAGGTACAAGCAGACCAAGGCTGTTCATTCTCCAGCAGGCTATGTAAAGCAAGTTCCAAGCACAAAACCATTGAGGTTACTCTGGATACAAAGCACAGTGGCGAAGATAATTTGACCTGCTTGAAAGCTTGCTCCTTCTGCAAGGCTAACACGGTTACATTGCTTCCAGAACAGCTCAGAGAACAGAGAGAAGAATTCAGCTGTGTTTGCATTCATCCATGAAGATATGACCAAAAATGCTGAAAGGTAATTTTGATGACCTCTAGCAGTAATAGCACATATCACCCACCTAATTAAGCATGAAGGTGCCTCCTTCCTCCTAACGATAAAGCTTTCAAACCTGGGTACTTTGAGTTGCACCTAAACTAGATGTTCACAGAACAGTGAAGTAGAAGTCCTCTTCAAAAGGACTTCATTTTCTCATGGGTCTCCCTTCATGCTCCCCTGGCCCTGCAAAGCCAGAGTATGAGCACACACTTTCAGGAGCATCAGAGCAGCAGCATAGAAGGTATCTTTGGGTAAGAGCTCTCAATGCCTGGACACTGAACCAAACACTACTTTCAAGGTGAAATAAGAGAACAAAGCAGCTGGGTATTATGAAACACTTTCACACACTAATAGAAACTGGTAGAGTGCTGATGAGGCTGTGAAATATGTTGTTGGAAGCTTTAAAAAAAATTTAGCTCAGATGTGCCCTAAGCTTTTGGCCAGGCTATTTCCAATAGCTTGTTATGGACTTACTCGAGAATATCATACAGTGGCTCAAAAAAGCGGCCATCCAGTCATGACAGGCATTCACAGGAGCTCATGTATGTTCATATGGGCACAAGGATTGGTCACATATGTTGTTCTCATAAGCCGTATCTGTTGGTGAGGTAAATATCGGGAATACTTTATTTACAGTTGAATTTCTTTTAAAGTGAAGATGTACTAGATGACTTCCTGAGGCCCCTCCCCACGCTATGCTTTGTAATTTTTATTCAAAAACAGGAGGAGCTTTATCTCAGGACTAAAAGTAAACTCCTCTGTATGCATCAGTAAGGTCTAGGTGACCTGCCAAAATTCAAGATCTGTAAGATTATTGTGGTAAGAATAGGAACAGACGGCAGAGTCAGGTATTTTTCTGTACACATTCATCCGCTTCACGCTTCAAAGCCTTTAGTCATCTCTTCCAGTATTAACCTTTCTTTCATGTTATTGTTTCTCCTTAGGTACTTTCCATGATCATATCAGACTTCAGCATCTTGTCTGTTTTGTTGCCTTGTTTCTTTCTTGTACCAGCAAACAGCCAGTTCAAAACAGTATCAGTATCAGTAACATCTCTTCATTTGTTATTTCAAATTCCTGTCTGGATGACTTTGCTTTTATTTTGGAGGAAGACGTGCATTCAATTTTGAAACTGATATTACCTAAGAAACTTATTTTCATAAAAGAATTCCACCAGGGACTGTACAACAACCTTAACAAATTGCAACAGTTGCAACTCAGTGTTTAAACCAGAGTCAAACCACCATTACAGAAATTAATTTAAAATAATAAGGATTTTTAGTACAGAAAAGCTTTTAAATACATAATTTCTTAACCTATGTCACAAACAGGTGTGAAACAACAGTGACCTACAGAATAAGAAGGCCCTTAAAGAAACTGAAGGACTGAATATTTCATATGCAGACCAAAATGTTTCTGGCAATAGGAAAAATGTCCTATAAAAGACAAAAAAAGCCTTAACACATTAACAATTTAAAAAATAAATAGAGAGGACACTAATTTCTTTATTCAAAACCTGGAATCCTTTAGCTGCAAGGATACCAGGACTTTTATTTGCTGGTAATGCTGCCTTTTTTTTAAGATCTGAAGAAAGTAGGTGATAGCTACATGCCTTTGCCATGCTAGAAGCAGAAAGAAATCCCTTCTGGAAAAAAGTTCAGAAGATGTGTTTAGATATGAATATATGCACTACAGCTGTATTTACACAGAAGTATATGTACATACTAGAAGCGATTAAGTTTGTATAGGCTTGATGCTGAGTTGTGTTAAGCTTACGTATCAGTAAAAAAGAACACAAAGAGGTATCTGTGATTTGTATGCAAGCAAACTATTTGGCAAAGACATGCCTCTTCTCATTTTTGTCAAGAAAATTTTGAGATTTATACTTTTGAGATTTGGAGCTTGTTACTGTCACTGATCATTTTTTCCAATATAACACTTGAGTGCTGATTGGATTCTGCAGTCTGTTCCGTACAGCAGCTGAATACATTTCCTACCATCAAGGCTCCTGGCCATGTCGGGGTCATGCACATAACAGTCTTGCAGCCTCCAGAGAATGCTTCTACCTGGGCTGATGTGCCACACCACAAATTCATCATTCTGCTGTTCCTGTACATGATTTAACTTGCTCAAGAACCATCCCTACCTATGAATAAATCCGTTTTTTGGGGTTGAAAAGCAAGTTAAATATTCAAAATATTCCCTGGGAGACCAACTCAAGGAAAGAATACATAAGGGACGGAAGGCATTAAAAAGAAAAAACAACCCTCCCACTGCCTCTTTTGGAAGAAATAAAAGTAGAAGTTTCTTAATATCCAGCCACAAATCTTTGGAGTTTTGACAGCTAAGAAGCACAAAAACTTGGAAACCTCGTATGTCCAGAAACCTTGGAAGTTTTTACCCTGTACAGATATTAGACAGCACAGGAGCTCCAAGCCTCAGGCAGGCAGGTAAACAAACTGCCAGAAAGCAGGCTAACTTCATTAAAAGTTGAGAAGCAACTGAAGTGATGCATGGCATTCTCTCTCACGTTCTACATGCTGATTTTAAAATAACCAATGGTTTTACATGACTCTGCTAATTTTATCTGGCACTGCTAGTGTTCTCCTAGGCTTAAAAGCACTTGTCTTTTTTCCTTCATAGGACTTGATTAACTATGAAATTTTTACACGTCAAACAAGTTTGACGTCTTTGAACATTTTCTACAAATAGGGGTTTTAATTAAAAGAACACTTACAGAAATCAAATGAGAGAACTCCATAACTGTTAGAGTATTACACAAAATACCCCGCTTTAAATCAACAGCAACACAAATACAGATCATTTTACAAGCTTAAAAGAAAACATAAATCCCATTAGCAGAAAAATGTATTTATATCGAGAACGAAAAACTGAAAGGTTCCTTTGCATCTTGTTCAAAAAAGTTTGTAACTGCTGTTTTGAAATATACAAAGAAGGCACATTTTACCATATGCATGATGGTTAAACTTTGATAGTCAACACCAAAGGAATGCCACAGCTGCTGAAAAGATGCCAATATCCTTAACACACAGCTGAGAGGAATAGGGGTCAGCAAATTGCAGTCCAAGTATTCCGATATGTTGATGAGTCCTCATGCAATAGAACAACATGAAGACCACAGTTTGGTACCTAAACATATTTAAATTGGACAAAAAAGAGAAAAGTTCTAAGACGAGGTATCATCTTTCCTTAATTGCAGGAAAGAAAGGCTAATCCCAAATGGGCATAAAGAAAAATCTTTCAAAGTGTTTGATATTGCTTTATTTTGCTATGACTTCTATTCAACAATCATATTTATACTATCTTCAGAGGTCCTACAGATAAACCAAAATTCTGAGACGCCTCAAGTCAAGGAGAAGGGAAGGTGCTTACAAAAAAGACTAAGTGTGAGTTTTAAACTGTTCCAAGTTTCTGGGGATCTGGACTTAAATAACATCTCTCTCAAAAATTAAAAAACATGACAAAATTTTAAATATTGCAATGTGTTTACTATTGGACAATGCCTGCTTTAGCGTTTGTTTTAAGATGAAAGTACTTGCTTGAATTTTATCAAATTCAATATAACTCACCAAAAATTTCTTTTGAAAGCCTTGAAGGAATGTATCTAAATTAAACAATGTTGGCATGCTGTGCTGTAAATAACTACATATACAGTAGCCTTTAAACTAGATCACTCAGGAAGTTGGAGCAATGAGTGAAGCAAAGTGTTTATGAAGTAATTCACAGCCTTTTTAATAACAGAAATCTGATAACAACATAGCTTCTGCTACTTTTTACTACCCAGGTATATTGACATATGCATTTATCCTTCACATAGCAATTATAAAATTTCCCCTAAACAGTGACTTTCTGAACGCAACAGCAGTGCCAAATTAAGAAACTCTTCAAAAATAACCAAATTAATTTCAATTTTTGTCTTGACCATTATCATAATAATTGCCGTGTGAAGTAATGGGCCCATTTAATAACGGGTACTGGTACTGTGCTTTATATGGCCTGCATCTTAGAGGTCATTCATTCCTGCATATGGTGGCAGTTGTAGCTTTTGAAGTAAAAACACTGAAGAAATCTAGATTATGTTCTAAAATAATCTCCAGTGTAGGCTGCTTCTTGCTCTAAGACACATAATATGCTACAGTCCACAACTGAACTTTAAATAACAAATGGAATTGCAAGAATTAGCAGTACAAAACTCCCTACATTAAAAAAAAAATATATTATTTACCTGTACAAAGTAGATGATATAAAACTTTCACCTATTCTCACTCTGTATGTACATATGCTTAATTTCTTACATACTTTTTTCTTTCTGTTAAGTGGACATCTACACTGCCACATAAATACTAACATTACATATGCATTTTATGTGAATTACAATATAGAGAAACCTTGTCCAAAATTCTCTGTACTTTTACTTCAGGACATAAAGAAAAAGAAAGCTAAAGCCATAGGATTGATCAACTCACCTCAATAAGAAAATCAGGAAAATAGGAAAATAATAATGAGGAAAAACATCAGTATGAATAAATAAGGAGTCCCAGCCACCCTCCCCCCAAAATGATAAATATATGGTATAGACAAGGACACAGTAAAAATGAACAGTTAGATAATCCTAACACAAGTACCACTTCCAATGTAAAAAACCCTAAGCATTCTATAGTATGCCTTGAGGCCTGAGCCTTTTTTCAGCAAGAAGAGCAGCAACAATATGGTAAAGGTATTAAGGACTTTCAGAGACACAAATACTTATACAGCCTTACAGTGGGGTTTGTGAAAGAGCTGGAAGGGGTGGTGATATGTGGGATATTCTGCTTCTGAATGTTAGAGACAGTAAATGAACATTTAGAGTCTGCCTGTTGAGAGGAAGAATGGAAAAAGGTATTGTGTAGCAATACATCTTTATATTAATTATTTTCTGCCAGCCCTGTCAAACAGCTTTTCTAACGCATACAGCAGTATTTAGCAACTTCAACTGACAATACTTTTTAAAAATTGCTATGTTCTGTGTTGAAAAAACAGTTTAAAAGTAACAGAACTCGTGATTGTGAAGCCCTTATAAGAGAAGCCTATTAAATGGTCATTCTTTTACCTAGATTGTATTTAGCAATACCTCTCATAATTTTTCTGATCTGTTTTTGAAACTTCAAGGAGATGATTCTTGAATTTTTAGTAAAAATCAACTATGGCAGCCTTTCTCAAATACTTCACTAACCAGTAATTTCTGAGTATGACATTTGCAAAGCATGCAAATTAAGTAATTTTGTTATTAAATACACGCAAATAAATATGGAGTAACCAAATCATAAGTACACTCAACCTCATTCAGAAAAAGATTTCAGCAACTTCCAGACGGAACCTTTCTCACTTTCCTAGGTAAGAGCCCCAGATGAGTAATAAGGCTCTAAAATCATTCAGAAAAAGTGATACGAACAACGATTGTATTTCTGAAATATACAGGCATGGCAAAGACTTCTGGACTTTAACTTCAGAAAAACAAATAATCAGTATTTAAAGTTGGAATAACTATCAAGCCTCAGGACATGTAACTATGGCATGTTGCTCCTCTCCTTACCACCACTCCACTTCCTTGACCTCTGACAACGCAAAGAGCATCCACCCAACCTTTGGAAGGCAACACAGTGCTGAGGTACAGGGGACAGGAAGGGGACAAGGTAAGGAGTGCAGCATGTCACTGGCCTCTCTATCCTTACTACTGCCCCCTCCCCCATGTCTGTCTTCATCCTTTCTTGTCCCATTGTCAGAAGAAGTCTGAGGCAAAAAAAAACCCAACCCTTGCAGTTTTACTGGGGTGCGAGATCTTCACTAAGCTACTTACAGAAGAGAGTGCATGAGAGAAGTGACTTATTGCCATGCCTGAGCCTGTACTGTCTAGGCAGACTACTGCAGTCACTGCCATCACAAATGTGAAACTCTTCTTTCTGTAGTCTGTGCTTTTTCCTCCTTCAGCTAGGCAATTCTCTGCTTTCCTTATTCCACAAGCTAATCGGGCACAAACTTTCCTGCCTTGGCATTCTGCAGCAATTGCAAAAGCAACTCTTATGCTCATTTCCCCAAGCTGTTATTTTTCAGCTATCATGGTTAACAGACAGATGGAAACGTAGGAAGACATACTAACCACAAATTACTCCAGTCAGATCATGTTGGGTGGTCATCTCTGTTCATCTTTGCATGGTCAACTGACCTTCTGAAAGCTTCCAGAATTCCTTTTGCTTTCAGCTGAAGTGGAGCTGACTACCTCATGTTAAAGCAATTTTCAGTGTTGTCAATACAGTGGCACCTGAGTGGACAGTGTGCTAGTTGAGAAAATACAAAACGGGATTACCTCAGCACGTATTAGTACTTCACGGACCACTAACACTCATGTTGCAAGGTTATTGTTAGCACTATTGAGACAGGACTATGAAGCTGCAATTAGCCAATAGGCCACTTATGAAGTGGTTAATGGACTAGTGTATGATACAGCTTACTAATGTTCATTACAGTAAGTCCTTAGAAAAAAAATTGGCCACTGCACACAGACATATCCTTGAAAATGACTTTTTCAACACCCTGGCATGAGAGTTATATTTTGCAACAAGATCATTCATATGGATATAAAAAGTTATTAAACAGCATCCAGCTGAAGTTTTTGGCACAAAAGTCCCTTTCAGAAACAAAAGCATAGTTATTTGCTCACATAATGCTGATTTTTTGTGTCTATACTTGCCTTGTTGTTACCACTTTCTTTCTTCTTTTATTACCAGGCTAGCATTTGAAGATACCTACGTATTTACCTCCTCATTATTAAGCTAACCACTTAATAACACAGACACACCCCAGGCAGTTAGAAACTAAGAAAATGGCTAATTTGTCTGAACGGTTCATGGCTTATACCTTAGAAACACCATAAAATGACACATACAAAAAATATTTTCTGTGCATGTAGTACTGACTATATCAAATAAATGCAAAGTTAATGACATTAAAAGATGATTGAGTCACCTTATTTGTTCCTCATTAACATCATAAGGTTTATCGATCAAGGCAGTTCAACAATGTGACAGAGCTCTTCTACATTTCATATGACAAGTTACCTGAACGAACATAAAGGATTTTTTTTTTTTTTTTTTTTTTTCCCCAGAAAACGGCTAAAGACATGAAGCTCCAGCAGGAGTCAGAAGGCATTCTAGCTTCTTAGAATCTGTGAGAATCAAGTCCCAGGCAGTGCCATAATGGGCAAGTGTCACTAACTGCCCTTAATGGCCCTGACCAACAGGTCACTTGGGATCCCAAAGGCCCCAAGACCTCTATTTAAGCTCAGGCCTGGGGAGCCACTCCTACCTGAACTATGGTGTCCTGTCCTGTGGATGGACCTTGCTGTGTCCTTGTCTCTAGTCCTACCTCTGGCCTCATCTCCTGTCTGGACTCACTGGGTGGACCCTGGACCTGATTCATCCCTGTGCCTTGTCTGGAACTGCCGACAGCCCTTATGTTGAAGTACCCCAGACCCTGGTGTGTTCAGGTGCAGCAGGACTGCCCTCTGGTCAGGGAGGGTACTACTGCTGGGTTGTGGGCATCCTCAGCAACCGTTTGGTCCTCCAGCTTGCTGAGTAGCCCTGCTGTTGCTGCTTGGTGACACTGACCATGTGAAATGGAGTCACAGTAATATGAAGTGCGAGTTTTCTCTTGTCACCTCTCTGTGTAAGCTGCCTTGTGAAGGGAGAAAGGAGAATACCAGGAAAAAAGGGGAGCACGGGGAGCACAAGGACCATGTCAAACATTGCTTCAAGCAAGCCTGAAATTAGTGTGTGCCAGAAACTGTTATTAGGTGTGAAAAAACACACCAACTCATACAGGAGACTTAATACAAGAACAATTTGCTTTACAATCGCATTTACGCGGATCCAGGTAGAAGATGCTTGAGGAATGCGTCTCTTGCACCACAAAATGACTGTGGTTTCAGGATTCGGAAGAAATGGCCCAAACATGTGCAGAGAAGTACAAGTACCTGTAACTCTTAAGCACCTAAAATTCTCTTCTACCTTGCCCATTGTATGTTGGTTCTTGGGCTTTCAAGAGTATTGTTTCCCCTCTTCATTTCCATACAAGAGAAAAGAGGCATGTGAGAACACTAAGAAAATGAGCAAACATTTTTGCTACTGAATTTAAAGAAGTCAGTATTTTAGCATATAGCCCAGTTATACCCGATGACAAAGTGGTGTTCCATATAGAAGACATAATTTTTTGCAACACGGGGACAGATTCAAAACTGGGAATACAAATACAGAGAAGTATTGCTAGGAAGAAAAGGCCACAGTAACAAACCGTTGTATCAGCTTAACATTGATAACACTATCTTCAGAGTCATCAGGTGAAATTTCTAATGCAATCAAAGTACAAAATAATGAAAGCACAAATAAGGGACAGATGTTCTCTGGCATACTGTTTAACTCTGTGATGGAAACATGAAAGCTCAGAAAACAGAGGCAAGTTGAAAACTATCTTAGGCATGCCTGAAGGCATAGGAGGCAAACACCCTGTTCTAAATCCTTTGAAGGATGATTCCGGCAGCCCTTTCACCTAGATATTCAACAGGATAATAAAAAGACTGAATCCTTCCAACTGGTAGCTATTCAAAACACCCTGATTAGAAATATGGGGTTTTTTTATTTCCTTTTAAATTAACTTTGGTCTCCTTAGCACATACCCACAAAGCAGAAGCAAACAGAATGGAAATGCTAGGCATCTACCTCCAAGATGATTTCTTAGAGCCCGTTTGTTGTATTTACTCATTGTTGCAGTTTTGCTCAAGATCTTCACGCTCAGATGTACTCCATGATGTTTTGATACAGGCCAACAGGCAAGAAAATTTCCCTGGCGATCACTAGAAGACTTTCTGCTAGACTCCTATGTTACCCCATTCCAAGCCAAGATAAGATTACATAGAAGTATGATTTTATTAATTGACATCTCTTAAAAAATGAATTGGGATACTATGCTCTGCATTTGTAGTCTAGAACAAGAATTATAAGAATAACCAAAAATTAAGGTGTGGATTGCCTATATATTAAGTACTTTCAAATCGCCCATAACTTAAGGCAAGTTAAACTAGCAGCCGATAAAATACCTATTTAAAGGATGTGAAAACGATGGCACTTCATACTGAGAAGCAGCCTGTTTCCTTCTCCAGTCAGTTCACATCCTGTCTGGGTTTTCCCCATGCTCTAAAGACTTAGCCTTCTTGCATACCTTAAACCTGAGACTGCATCTGAATATCCCCTCTAAAGGATTTATATTCAGATTCAAATCTTCATCTGACTCTTACTTAAGAGGTGTTTTTGATCTTTCTCTACAAATGATCACCTATTCTCAAGAGTCAAGTAAAGTAAACGTCCCTTTGACAGGTCAGTGCCGTTTCCTATACTTGATTGGAAAGGCAGGAGCTAAGGAGTAAAATCAAAAACATTGGCTTGAGTCTATTAGAGTAAAATGTTAAACTCTTCCATATCATCGTTATATTTCATCTCAAATGAATATACTGGCAAATAAATAAATTAAAAAAAAAAGAAAAAAGAAAAAAGTAGGGTTTATATTTGCAGATTGCTATCAGTTCTTAATTCAGATCACTTCTGGATGATGGTGAGACTGGACCCCAACTCTATCTTTCCAGGATCCAAAACCTCACTGCTGTGAGCTTATTCCATCAGCAGTCAACAAAGTTGTTCAAGGAGTGAGAAAATCTGAGTATTTCAATTCGCTTCTCTGGAAGGTTATGGCTAAATTTTACTGGAGTATTAATACAGTGGCATAACACACAGGCAAATGGCTCCTAGTATGAGCACAGTGTCATGAATTCAGGCAAAACTACAGATTCACCCATAGAGCATATTCAAAGCGAATTAAAAGACAACAATAAAGTGCTTTGGTTTTTTTTTTAATGGTCTATTACATTGATAGTAAAGCTTTCTGTTAATAAAATTACATCTACCAGAGATGGTATTTCTCTACATCCTTGAAGGGTTGACACAAGTCTGTAGTGTTGACATGCTGTAATGACTGACTCAAGACCAGACACTTCATGTAATGTAAGTATTTTAAATTAACATCCTCAGAGAATTACAGAATAAAGAAGCACTCCAAAATATTTTTAAAATTATTTTTCATTTCCTACGGATTTGAGTCCTAAATGCTTTCCAATGATAAAAAACTTCCACGATATCCTGTCCCTGTCACCACCACAACTTTAGTCTTTACCTCCTCGGGTCCCTGCAATAACTCTAGTACGACTACACCACTCATTACCCAAATCCTCATGTGACATTATTAGTCAAGAGTTAGTTTTGTGCGTCTGTTTCAGTGCTATGACTTGCTTGCTGGCCACTCAGCCATCCATTCCTGGTTTGCTTATTACTTGTCTAGGTTTAGATTTAAGATTTTAGACTTTGCTAGACATAAGTTTCACATATAAACTGTGAAAATTAACACAAAATTATTTAGATATAATTATTATACTTGAACGGGGATGTAGTTGAATAGTGAGATGTGAAGAGCGGGGAATTGTATTTTCAAGGTAAGTTTACTTTTATAGAGATTTTCTAGATTCCATGTTTCTATTTTTTAAAATATAGAAGAGGATTCAACAGATGCTTAGGAGGAATTCAATAGTGGGGGACAACCTGCAAGATAATCTTCAGACTGTGAAGCTGTTTTCTTCCTTTTCCATATTACAGCATTCTCTGACAATCTGAAAAGTTAGCTGTATATTTCTAAGTTTCAGACACTCTCTTCTAGGAATATCTATTTCACCTTTTTCTTCTGTAAAATTCAAAACTTCTATTCCAGAAGAAAAGTCACTACTTTAAAATTACTTTAATAAAAAAATGAGATAAATAGCTGACACTTCAAAATTTATGCTATTATATTCCCTGGGAAATAAAACTTCATACATACAAAATACCTTATTTAAAACAACTTTTTTTTTTCTTTTTTTTGAAATTGAAGTATTTCGCTTTGTTGACACTCATGCTACTAAAATAGCGCAACCTAATTCCCTTAGGCATATTAACCAGGTTCAGAGCTAAGGCAAATATACATGCAGCACTATACTGTGTTATCTGGATACTAAAAGGCATAATGTGTCAAAATGATAATATCTAAACTACATGTTTTTTACACTACAGAAGCATTTCTGTAATTTGTGTGTATTTTCTTGCTACATTGAGATGTTACATCAAAATGTTTTAGTTTTATTTAATCAGAATTTTCAAAAAGAAATTTTTCTTCCATCTGAATTCCCGTAGAAGAAAATTAAACTCCTTTATACTTCATTATTGGGTCATACCATACTCTCAGGCATCAAAATGTTGAAGGGAAATTGAGCAGAATAATTACAGTGTACTAAATAATTTCGGGCTCAGTGGTTTATCTCTGGTATGAGTTTATGAGTTCTTCATAATGTCAAGAGTAAAACAGATTCCAGCTCATGACATGTAACAAGAAGCCTATTAATGGGTAAATTTCTTGCTGTACTTTTGGTGCTTTATTTACTTAAAAATAAATATCACTACATTTAAAATCGAAGAGTTTTTAGAGGTTTTTTAGAGTTAACCTTTGGAATAGCCTTAATTAAGGCTTCTTCACAATATGAATTTACCACTTGCAAGTATGCGTTATGTTAGTAATTTTAATCTCATAATAACACACAATTTTTTTCAGACAACTATTGCTATATTCAATGTACATGGCAGCTCATGTTTACTTAACGACAAAGCAGTAGGTTGTCACACTTATTGACCCATGCATGCAGAAAATTTTATCTTCACTGCTATTAACTAGTTAACATGAAATAAAATTATTAATTTCTTTGTGACCCTTTCAAATCCTATGCTATTTACTTTAAAAATATTAATAAATGTGCATACATCTCCATCGGATAAAAACCTGAAAATTTAGAAAGCAAAAATACTGAAGGTGAATTTAAGGTGTCTTAATGTATAGTTGTTTGACTAACCACCAAATCAAGAGTCTAAGAGGGTCTGAAAGTCTAAGGTTAGCCATATAGCTTGGCTAAATCACTCAGTTTGGGGAGGGCACAAGTGATTAATCCAGTATCACACAGGAATTCTGGCACAGGCAGGGATCAAATCCAATTCCAGTATCGCTTCACCTGAATTCTGTGACTCTTTCATTGTCTACTGCAATTTCTTGCCTCAGGTTATACATTTTTATAACAAATGAGAAAATTACTGAAAAAACAACTCATACACTATAGAAATTTCCTTCCTCCCTTGGGGAGGATGACAATAAGTAAATTAATGCAAACTTTACAAAGACACTTGGATGATGAGTACAGAGGATTGACATAATTTCTCTGCACAGTTGAGAGCAACAGGGACAATTCAGAGACCACAAAACCACGATGATCCTTTAAAACTAAGTATTTTAGAGTATCAGAGTCTTTATGTTAGGATCTTGCTCATCATTTCTGTTCTTTGGGATTAGCAGCACTGATCACATCTAAAGCACAAACTTCTTCCTTTCTGTTCTCATGACTAATGTCTTCGGTGATGTGCTAGTCATTAGTCACCTTAGTAAATGCAATCTCCTGCTCACTTGCCTGTCTGATTTTCAGCTTACAGCACAGTATATTTAAAATACATCTCTCCCATCCACAGGCCATTCTGTATTTATCTTCCTTTTGTGCTCTATCAGTTACCTATCACCTATTGCTTTCATTTTCACTGTCATCAGTATACCCAGAGCTTTTCACAGATCTGACTCTTTGAGCATTTTTGTTCTCATTTCTTGTTACGTCTGCACTACACAGCAGAATGCCTCCCCTTCTGATTTCTTTCTCCCTCCTTCAAAGTAATCCTTCCAAAGAAGAGTATCTTTCAAACTCCCTCTTCTTTCAAATCAACATGTAA
>JANXJC010000078.1:34253724-34271866 GCA_027564655.1 Leptodon cayanensis
CTTTCTCCCTCCTTCAAAGTAATCCTTCCAAAGAAGAGTATCTTTCAAACTCCCTCTTCTTTCAAATCAACATGTAAGTATACAACTTCCTTAAAGCTCACAGTCCTTCCCTTTATTCATTATTTATGCACATTTACATAGCTGTTAACAATGCCAAACTCTAGTCAACCAAATAACTGTACAGTGGTTTTTCTGCATTACTTTAAGCACAGGTTACTGTACCATTTCATTTACTTATTATTTATTAAAAAAAAAAAAAAAAAGAAAAAACCCCAAACATTGGGCCATTAAGTTACCTTCACCTAAGAAAAGCAAGCTAAAATTCTATCTCCTCACAAAATGTCTTTCTGGAAGAAGTGATGCTCACCAGTAGATAAACTAAATACTTCTGTCTTTATACAGGTGTACATTTAGAACATATACAGATACCTCCATTGCACCTTACAAGTAAGGAACACTACCGTATCAATAAAAAACTATTAGCTTACTGACACTATCACCTTTAAAGAGCCATGAAATCTATTTGTAATCTACTTTTGCACTGCTTAACTTGCTTGTACTCGTTTCCAATGTCCAGACAGCACTTCTATAACAAAGCTGGGCCTGTATATTCTTAATCTAATCAGGCCTCAGTCTTAGTGGTAAAACAGAAAATAATAGTATTAGATCCAGGTGAGAACACAACTCAACCCTTCAACTGTCTGTTCTCCATTCCTTTGGGGCTAAGACAAATGAGTTATCCTAGACTAAAAACTTTATGACAAAAATTAGTCAAAACCATATAGTTTTCAGCTAAACTGATTGTCTCTGCAGTTGAAGCTGACAAAGACCACTCATGATTTATTATAGTTTGACTACACGATGACCTAGAGGAGAGATGTCACAGTAGTGAGGAGCAGTCTTAGTATGGAAAAGCGGTGTAAGAACCTGTTGCCTCCCACTTCTCAATGTGTTTGTTGCTGCCTCAGCCCACCTTTTTCCCTGACCCTCTCATTCAATTCTCAGTGCATATGGGACCACAGGGAAGACAGTTCACATGATTCCCAGGGTTTTAAGGCAAGAGCTAAAAAGTTTTTTCAAATGACATGAAGAAATGACCATGTACCCGAGCTTTGGCTTCAGTCAACTGGCCAGAATTAAATTTCCATTATTCCTTGTGTTTCTCAGTTTGAAGGGCAGGGAAAAAAAAAAAAAAAAAAAAGAGTAAACTGAACTTTTCTTGTTAAAATTAGTGGGGGTTTGGTACAAAATTGACCTTCAAAAGCTCTGGTTAAACCAAGTCTTTTCTCTCAGCAATAAAGTAACAATTCTCCAACTTCATGATGTGGTACATATGCCAAAAAGCCTAAGGAAACCGATGATCTATTGATTGCGTTACTATCCTTCTGTAGTCATTTTATCAAACATTGAGGAAGGCAGTGTGCAGTGTGATTTAGAGTGATTAACATGTTTTTGAGTTTGCAGAACAGAAATCTTTATCACATTTGCTGTGGAGGGAGAAGTCTTCTTGTACTGACACGATAATTTGGGGAATCTGTTTGTGGCATTTGAATTACATCTCGAGTTCTTTATAAGTTCCTTGTTTTCCTGCCACCTACTGGATTACAGGAGACCAATGGCATATGTGATATGCTGTACCCTTGTTGTCATCCTCTTCTGGTGAGAGGGCAGGTTTCCCCCATAATGAGTCATTTGTACTGTGGTTTAATCAGAGTGTGGGCCTTCTGGGCTTGCCAGAAACAAAACATTCCTCAATTTGATTGCCTGAAAACTGCATTCTTCATTATCAGTACAGATCACCCTTTCAGCTCTTTTGCAGCTGTTGCTTCCTCGCCCATGAACATTTCCATACACACTTCACTGACAGCAATTTTCTTGTTTTGTCACAAGGCTCTAAAAGAGGCTAAGGAGATCCTTAGACATAAAGAAGACAACTTGGGCAGAAGAGAAGAAGCTGACAGGAGTTTCTTGCTGAGGTGAACAGGTTTAGCTAAGAAACCCACCAAAGTTAGACAAAGCAAGCTTTGCAGGAAAAATACCATGGTTCAAAGTAAGTCGTAAGTTTTTTAAGGCAGACTCTGGACAAATTTAGGCCACTTGCTTAACATATGAAGTGTTTAAACCATAACTGTCACGTGTATTTCCAATATTTAAACATTTTAAATTGCCATATGCAAACTGCCTCTGCCCTAGAAAGAAAAGCTGTATAGTATAGGACAGTTTACAGGCTGAAAGAGTGACTGATATTCAGAGCAGGAGAGAAAAGAAAAGAAGGGGGAAAAAAGGAAGGAAGAAAAAAAAAGAGAAGAAGCTGTAGACTGGTAGCAAAGGAGAATGGCTGCAGGTTTAGCAGAACAGGAGACGGGGCCAATGGGCTAGATGCAGGCTGGATGAATGCGATATCAGGTAAGAGGTTTTTAGGGAAACAAAGGTCTGTCAGGGCTGTTCCACTCTGAGCGTGGAAGCACGAGCAGTGGCCAGAAGACCTGCAGAGCAGAAATTGTGAGATGCTGTCTGGATGTAGAAAGGGAGGATTCTAGAAAGAACTGAGTGACAAGTTGCTTTTACTGTTCAGGCTTTACTACTCTCTTCAGGGTTTCTACTAACACTTGTGCTAGACAGTATCAAGAAGGGTTAGCATATCCTTTCTGATATGCGATTCCCTCCACGCTATTCATAAAATTCAAGATGAGTTCAGAAGAAGTAACCTCTGGTATATAAACTTCTTCTTTGTCCAGAGAAGGAAGACATCCCTCACTGGCTCCAAGGTTCATAAATGACATAGCAGGCTGGCTTAGTATCTGAAGAAGACAATGGAAACAAAGGCTCCACTGTCAGCTTTCAGATCTCACAATTAAGACGTACCATTTGGGGGAGGAAAAAGATTTGAATATCAAGTGCCAATTGGATGGATGAGAAGTACATTCTTGCAGATATTGCAGAACACTCTGGAGCACTAGTCAAGATAAAACCCTGGAGCACTAGCCCAGTACATGAGGCAAACAATAGGATGGGGTGTGGAACATGACAAAAGGCTAGATTATTCTGCTGTGATATTGGCAACACGCAGACAGAGGAGTTCATACTGTAAACTACCAGTACTTACGGTCTTACGACTTTAGAAAACTCAGAATGATTCAAAAGCACACTCATATCCTGTAAAAAATGCATACTATAGGCTACAGATTTAAAATAAGCCAGTACCTTCTGATTTTCTGTCACAACGCGCTAGAGTCATGGATTCCAATTGTTCACGGCCAACAGAAGGGCAGAAGACGCATCACTCGTAAAATGACCTCAGCTTCCAACGGTCCATGTAACTCCAGACTCAGCTGCACTAAAACACACGAACATCACGTCCCGAGTCTCACCGAGAGCAACGGCAGTGGATGCCTTCGGATGGCAGGGAGCCATCAGTGCGTTGAAGTGCTGGGGGTGACAGACCTCAGCAGCAGCAGGATCAGCACCGTGCCCAGGCATGGCTGCTTCTTGACAGCGGTGCCCCTTCAGCACGAAGAAGACATCTGCACGGTACACTGACCCACGGCCTTGGCCCAGGCCCCAGCTTCCAGGTGGACTGAACCGGTCCTGAAGGTACTTCCCGGACCTGGGCTAGTCGCAAGGCCGGTCTCCTCAGTCCAAAACGGCTCCTGAGGCCCAGGCGGTGTGTGAGCACAGGCAGGGGGCTGGCCTGGGCCCCTGAGGTGACAGCGGCTGGACGCTGAGGCCTGCTCGACGCCTCAGCGCAGAGCCGAACCCCAGGCATCAACAGTGGCAACTGACTGCCCGGGGCCGAACCGCTGCAAGTCAGGAGGGAACAGCCCAGCGGGGGGCACCTGCCCGCCCCGGCGCCTCCCACCGTCCTCCCAGGGACCGGAGCCCCAGCCTTCGCTCTGCCGCCGCCCGCCGCGGCGAGGGCCATCCCGGGGCGAAGCTTCTTGCGCTCGGCCGCTGCCTTACTCAGGAGCCAACCTCCCGGCCTCCCGCCGCCGGGGGTGGGGTGAGCAGCAGATTGCGCCTTATGCAACCGGCTGAGGGAGCAGCCGCCGCCCGCCAGCAGCTCGGTGCTGTCCGTGAGTCCCGGGCGCCGGGGAGGGGGGCTCTCGCCTCAGCCGTGCGTGGTGAGGGCTGGAGCTCCCGCCCTGCCTGCCCTGGCCTCTCCCGCCGGGGCGTGCCGTCCCGCAGGTGCAGGGCCCGCCGCAGCGCGGCGGGGGCTGAGGCAGGCGGGCGGGCGGCTCCGGGCGGCGGCGGTGCCGGGGCTGGGGCTGAGCCGGGTGGCGGCGCGGAGGTGTGCGACTGGCCGTCGCCGTCGGCTGCTTGACTCCGCCTGCGCTGCCGGTGCCGGAGCGGGACTTGGTGCGGCTTCCCAGGGCGGCGGCGCACTTCTCTGGAGGAGGAGAGGGCGGGAAAAACCTCAGCCCTGACCGGCTTTCTCCTCGAACTCCACACCTGCCTGGTGGGTGCTGCTCACCGCGTCCCGACTCCGTGTGTCAAGCCGCCTGGCTGTAAGGAAATGAGTGGCTGGGGCGACTTTTATCCACTCCCAATGCTGCCCGCCTGGGTACCGGGCGCTGCCGCCGGAATTGTCTCCTTGCGCCTCATCCAGAAACTCCTCTTCCCCTACTTCTGGGCTGACCTGAGATACCTGCTGAAAGTTTTGTTGTACGGGCTGAGAGTGGAGAAGTACCGGCTGCAAGGGAGGATTGTCACCGTCCTGGACAGGTTTGTGAAGCTGGCTGAGAAGCAGCCCCACAAGCCGTTCCTCATCTACGAAGGGAAGGTGCACACTTACCAGGACGTGGACAGGAGGAGTAACAGGATAGCGCAGGTCTTCCTGCACCACGGGGCTCTGAAGAAGGGCGACACAGTGGCCTTGCTGATGGGCAACGAGGCAGACTTCATCCACGTGTGGTTCGGAATGGCCAAGCTGGGCTGTGTCGTGGCTTTCCTCAACTTCAATGTCCGCTCCAGATCTCTCCTGCGCTGTGTCAGTAGCTGTGAGCCCAAGATACTGGTTGTGGGAGCAGGTAGAGTATACACCTGATTCATACATCCTAAGCTTTTAATGTCACATCTCCCCCATGTATGCCTCTCTAGCTCCTTTATTGAAAACCTGATTTTCAGATGTTCACAGAATGAAAGAAACCTAGGGCTACAAGGGGCTTCAAAGGATCATAAAGCTTAAGCCTCTCAGACAGAATCAAGTATATCCATGCTTTGAGGACATCCATTTAGCCTTTTCTTAAAAAATGTGCATTGCAGGGAAGTTTGCAACATCTAAGTACAGCCTGTTCCAAGCATTTAGTCGCTTATGTAGTTGCTTAAGGTGTCTCAGAAAAGATTAAAATGATCTATTAAGAATAATTTCCCATTCCTTTTTAAATAGTCAATTTTAAACTTATTTAAGTCATGTATTTTATGCTCCTGTACTATCTCCACATCTTTCTAGTGATCAAAACCACTGCAAACTAGAAGGTCTAAGCTCAGACAGTACAACCTTTGCTCTACAACTGTTTGCAGAGGTACGATAGTCTTCCAGGGACTAAAACTCAGAGGGGTTTTTTACAGGTGTAGCACATAGGAGGCTGATTTGTAATAACCAACTTACTGTTGGCATTGATTTGTAGAATAAATTGCTGTGTTTGAATAGGAGATAATTGTGTAAGTTTCCAAAGCATTACATTTTTATTAAGTGCTTCAAAAGAATTTAAAATCTTGATGTAGACATACTGTGCATTGTATATTCAAATTTGGCTTCAATTATAAAGATGTATAAACTGAAGACAGATCCAAAACCTAGACGTGGCTTAGCATTTATGATCAAGTGCAAGTAAACCTGCAATGCTGTAAGATCACACAGAACCTTGACATTTTGTTGTAGGAAGATATTTCAAAATATAAAAAAATAATGTTGTCCTGCCTCTCTAAAATCATTATTTCAAGTCTACTCTGCCTTATTTCTATTTCACAACTTCTTGCCTTATTCCTATTACACAGGTTGTGGTGTTCTGCATCCATGACACCTAAATGGTGGAATTTTCATCCACCTGTTCTCTGCTGCTGCAAATTTGTGCTTTCAAAAATGTATTTAAGGTTTTTCTCTTGCATATTTTTTTACTTATAAATTTTGTCATTCTGATTGTATATGGTATGCTGGTTTAAGAATGCTTGGTAATTAAAACTAGCTAGTGGAACAAAAATTTAAAGATAATCACAAAACACATGATAATGATGCTTCTGAACTGACAGTTTTTAATTTTGCCTTCTTACTTACTTAATAAAAAAAAATATCTCGTTTAACACCCTTTCATTAATATGTGCTTTTGAGCGCATGAATTGAGGAACGGAATGAATGTTCAGGAAATTCTTGCTCATTGGCTGTGGTGAAGGAGAACTTTGGATCAAGACTTGTATCTAAGAGTAGTCTTTATTAAAATGAAGGGTTAACTAATGAATGAAAAAAGCATTTGCAAAAAAAGGATGGGGTCCGTGTTTCGCCACTCTTGTTACCAGCAGCTGATAGTAAGAGCGACTATGTTGAACTAACTTGTTCTAGTAGTCTGCCTGTGCTCACAGAAGAGCTATGTGCAAACAGATAATACAACAGAGATAGATACCAACAAAATTAGTCTCTGAGCTGATCTTTTTTGTGTTGGTCTTATTTCTTTATTCATGGGTTTTAGTCTCTGCATTAAGTTTGTCAGTCCCTTGAGCCTACAAAACTTCACAATATTCTTCTTCAGGGCTTAGAGGCTCTTTTTTTATTGGTATCTGTGAAAGAAGTTGAAGTTCTGTTACGTTCTTGTTTATTGGCCATGTCACATGGAAAATGAGCCTCTCCAAAGGAGTCCAGGTTTTGCAAATGAAGGTTCATATACCATTCAGTGACTGTGAGGACTAGCTCATACCACTCTTGAAACAAAAATGTACATAATTATTGTACATAATAATTTCCCCCTAATGTTTATAAAAATTTCAGGGCAGTATTTAACGCTGAGGTTACACAGTCGGTTAGATAATTCTCAGAGGTCTGTTTATCCAGTGTTTATGTGTCTTTCAAGGGATTCTTCCTCATAAGTAGGCATGACTTGAACTTTGTGTGTTTTGCTCTTATGGCACCATTTTCCACAGGATTGTGTGTAGCTTGAACGTAGTATATTTTTTGCAAAATATTTACACTAAAAACAATCAACCTGTGGTCCAATATCTATCACTGTCATAGTCGGGCATCATGTTTGGCAACTAAGATTGTTTTTTTTAATCAGAGATTAGTATGTAATGATATTATTTCTGGATAGTGAAATTCTAATTTTCAAAAATATGGAGATTTTTCACCCTCCACAAACACATATAGGCTTGACTTAGCAATTCCATTTCTTGTAACCATTACAAAACTATCTTTGCCATATTTTGGATGACCTTCAATCTTGTTCATACACTGCAGCACAGCAGAAATCATCCCCTTAACGATTTGGCCATTAACTTTCTGTGGTCAGCAAGACCGAAGTTGCTCTTGAAATTCTTGTCTGTACTAGCACATTAAATCAGGAACCTGTACTCAAATCCACTTAATATTAAGGTTTCATTTGTGCTGAAGGGAACCTTCCACCTTCTGCTGATATCTGGAACAGTTCCCACAGATAATTGCTTATTGCTAAATCTTTCCTGCTCAGAACAGTGATATAGCCTTCCTCTGCGTAAGATGATTGCATCTTGCAGCTTCTTTTGGTACGTCTTGTCATTTTTCTGAAATGCTTTTATTTTTTACAAATGTGATACTTCTATCCAAATAAGCTGGGTACTACTTATGGTTGCATTTTCTTCCATGCCTTGTTCAGTCTTTCATGTTGCCTCTTGCAAGAAAGATCACTCTCATTTGTGGAATTTGTACTGTTCAGTTTTGTTTTGTGCCTGCGTATTTTTCAGAGGTTGTGGTTTGGTAACCTGGTGCAATTAGTATCATCTTGTCTTTCCTTCAGTACTTGCAGTCAGACTTTCTTCTGGTCTGACAATTCTCTGATATTTTGATTGCTTTTTCTGACTTTAGATTAGAGTCTTCCAATGGTACTTAAGTTTTGGGGATTTGGTTTTGACTTCGTATTCTACAAACTCTCTGCAATTAAATGTTTTATTATTAAGCCTCAGATATGTTACAGAAACTTCAAAATTTCTCCCTCTTGCCTGTTTCTTATATGAAATGGCTATCTCTAAAAGGTTGAATTTTTTCTACCACAGCAATGCTCTTTTAAGTTATTTGGCACAATCTAGTGACTTGTTTTATCCCTTCTCATCCAACCACAAGCTGTAAGGCAAATACATATTCTCTGATTTGTGGGTATTTAGACTTTGTTTTCCTTTCCAGTATTTCCACTTGTGTCTGTGGCAGAAAGAGAGTTTTTGCTTTAGCTGCTTTGATTTGTCTGCGGTGTTCCCAGATCATTTAGCTCTTGCTTTAATTTGTTAACGTAACATTCTGACGCTTCCATTCCCAGAAACACTGTCTACCACCACTCCCATTCTGGGGAATGTTTGTTGAAAGAGATCCAAAAGTTGCAGTTTAAAACTGCATTTTTAAAACAGCAGCTAACTGACATGTAAGTAAATGAGGAACTTGGTAAAGGAGAAAAAAAAAGAAGCTGTACGCCCTTTTCTCTATCAGACTACCACCACTAGCTTACTCTAACAGCAATCTGACGTGTTTAAAAGGTATTCATCGTTACTGGATTTGTTACAGATTATGCCACCCTTATTCGTTTAAAAACTACTGGTTAAACAGAGGAGTAAGGTACTGCTTAAAATGAAGGCACCTTTTAAGGCACTGTGTCCTTTCTAGGGAATATTCCTATTCGTTGGAGACTTGGTTGAATTAGGCATTACATTTTTTGGACAGTACCTGTGTAACAGTAATACTATTAAACAACACTTAACTATGTAGTGACCCACCAGAAACGTACAAATGGAATTTGCCAGTGCATTTATAGTGTGTTGCTGCTCGGAAGAGTTCAGCTCTTAGTAGGACATGCCAGATTGCCACCATGACTTCTGATGCAAGGATTCAGCTGTGAAAGGATTGCATTACTGAACTCCATGAGATTGCTTTACGTCAGTCCTGATGGCAAAGGCTATTCAGGGAGCATGTACTGCCACATGGACACGTGTGGGCAGCCTGCTCTATGCGGGCCTGCTTGAGCAGGGTGTTGGACCAAGATGACCTCCAGAGGTCCCTTCCAGCCACAGCAATTCTGTGATTCTGCAGTTCCTCACAGCATTACATCTCCCAGCTGTGCAAGTATTCTTTACTCTTGAGGCATCAGCAGCACTTTCTGCTGCTGCTCAGTGTTTTCTGAACAACTTGCCATCTGAGCTCAGAACCAGCGTTTATGCTGTCAGGACTAAACTTCAGACAGAAGTGTGTCTACATCGTGGAGAAAGGGAGTAAACAAAGGGGTTTTTGTATGTGTGAATTAAGGTCATATGGTATCATATACAAGTAGCAGTATCATTTCTCATATGTTAGTCACTGAGTGAAAAAAATAATGGATTTTATCAAATCCATCTTTTCTTAACTACTTGGAATGAAAAGCTGTTTAGACCTGAACATTTAGGACAAGGAAACCGTAGAAGACCTGCAGAACACACTCTTATCTGCTCTGTTAGACACCATATCTCTTTGATTGCTTGCTTTTACGTAGTCTGTGCCTCTGTCCCAGATGGCCTGAGTGGAAAACAGTGCCAACTGTGATTCCCAAGCTGGTTTCTGTTTTACTACCTTTACTGCCTTCAGTGGTATTTGAAGTTACCAACACTGATCCTGAGCCACAACTGACTTGTAATTTCTATTATTATTACTTAGTGAGAGTAAGAGCTGAGTGTAAGGAGTCACTTGGGGCATCAAGTACAGTAACAGTTCTTTTCTGAGGCCAGACAGTGTGGGGAAGAGTTTGGACTTGCCATGGCTTACTGAGCGTATCAGCCATGGTACACATCAAAGTTAAGCAAGAACCATTTCATACAGTTCTCCTTCTGAGTAACTTTGTGTTCAGTACAAGTTGATCTCATAATCTGATGTATTCCTTTCATCAGTGTAGAACTGTGTCCTTGCCAAAAGGGTGCATTGTTTCTTTGCTAGAAAATAACATAAAAAAACCTTTTGTGCAACTTGCAGCCAAGCACAGTAGTTGGAAACCAAAACGTATTTTTCTTGCTTTCTCTAAAGATGTAACTGCGTTATGTATTCATGTGACTTTAATGTAACAGTTTCACAAACTTTTTATTGAATAATGAAATGCTGTAAGAGCAAGAGGGGGAAGAAAAAAGAAAAAAAAGTGGAGAAGCATCTTCATCTTGACCAATTACAGATTTTTTTTTTCCCAGTAGAAGCCAAATAGTTAGCAAATGGTAAATATTCACATACAAATTATGTAAACAATGCACACAGAACTGCTGACTACATTGCCAAACTTTAGATAAACAGTCATTTCTTCCAAAACAGATAACCCAAAACCTGAATATACGTTCATAGCGTAAAAAGCAAACAAGGACTTGAGAGAAGACAGAAGTTTAAATAGCTAAACTGTTTTAGCATAATTGCTTTCCTATATGGTAAAGTACACATACCAAGTACCTCTAGAAATAAACTAGTTCCTCCAAGAGGGCTGTTTCTTCCTGACACATGCAAAAGAAGATAAGAGCCCTACACAACAGCTGGCACAGAAGTTCTTTGTTCATGGAACAAAACATGAGTTGACTATCATCAGAATTATTCTTTGGAAATATGTTAGTACAACTGAGAGTTTTCTTCAAACACCCAATGCTCCTTGTGTTCCAGAAGTAATTTTCAGTTTCTGGCACTTTGAATACAGCTGTTTTAAATTACCCTTTCTTATTCAGGAAATCACTTAATGTTTCTGCTGTTCTCTGCTATCTACCTAGAAATTTCTTTCAAGATAATGTATAATTACAAGCTGTTCACATATATTGTTCCAAGTACTAGATTCCTGCGCACAGAAGAAAAATCCTATTGTATAATCTATTCATAGTTCACTAGTAGTTAAAAAAACAAGCAAGCCTTGTGCAACAGCAAAACCCATAGATTTTATGAGTGAGTGTTTAGAGAAACAATAAACAGTGTGTATGTTTAAAGATTGATCTTAATTATTTAGAGTAAATATGTTTCAGTCTACTAAAAGGGAGCTATGCCTTCCTGTCATTCTTGAATCTTAAATGATTGTGTCTAGAGTTGAAATTAATAGTTGCCATCTTTCTTCCTTTGAAGGAAGGAAAGAAGAGAGGGAAAAAGAGAAAGAAGAGGTAAGTCCTCTTCTTTTTGGCAGACTTGCACTTCATGTCACTCCAATGCACAAAGAACTTGGTGCACATCTTATCTAGAACTTCTGAATACTAAAAATCAGAAATATTTGCGAATTCCTTCATGTCGTGCAGTCCTAAACAAAGATGTCTTCTGTAGAGAAGTTAAGAGTTGATAGGTAATACAGCTTCATCTTCATCACTTTCAAAAATGTAAAAAGCAAAACAATTTAAGGAAATGCAAGAAGGAATTAATTTATCTATGGAAAATAAGGAAATGCTATAATGATCCCTTTGGTATCTGCAGTATTTTAAAGGGGTGATACTCACTGAGGGTTTTTTTGCCATAACATTGTTCAGTTAAACAATAGGTGAAATTTCGTTTATAGTTACACTTCAGTTACATAGGATAATTTTGCATGATGACTTTTATTGGGCAGTTTTTCTCAATGTTTGTACATTGTGTTTGTTATCTAGTAAGGACGCTACAGAAGATGGACAGCTGAGGCTGGTTCAAATTATTACTGGAAGTTGGAGGAGCCCAGAAATTCTTAACAATCCTTAACAATTAACAATCCTTAATATCTTTGCTGGCACTGTAGTTGGAGCCAGTGCACCAATAAAGAATGACAGAGAATGCTGTATTCTTTTACTATTTTTGAGAACAGAAATGGAGGTCCAGCCACTTCTAACACCTGTGTTTCTTTTGCTAGATTCTCAGACTAACCTTATACCTACACAAACTATCATTAGTACATTTAGGAGACATACATCTATGTATATGCATAATGAGAAGACAAAAATCAGTATTAGAAGGTAATAAGTATGTAGTTATTCTGTCAGACTTGGTTTATTAATAGTTGTTTTTCATTAGAAATAATGCTGTTATATTTTCATATTTGTTACTTGAAAAATATACCCTAATTTTATAATACAACAGCAAAACAGAATTGATATGCTAATGAACTTCGTTTTTCAGTGCATTGGGATTTCCTGCAGTTAACATTGTTGTCCTTAACATTATTCTTTATTCACATTTTTTCAGTCTATTGCTATGTAGAGTGGAAGGGGACCGTACTCCAATGATTCAAACAGGAGGGTATCTATCTTTTAGATTTTCATAATTATTTGAGTGATTCCTTCCTGAAATCATTCTACAGTGCAAGGAAGTTAGAACACAAAACTTTTAATGTCACACTCCCTTAGATCTATTTGCTAAACATTCATAAAATATATAGAACTTGTACTCTGTAGGCTTTAGGTTTGTAAGACACATGTTTAGTTGGTGACAGTAGGCTATATCTCTGTTATAGTAATAGAGACTAGTATGTCATTCATTAAAATATATAGAGCAGCCTGTCATTAGGAAAGTAGTTTTCTGAAAGATTAAAAATCTTTAGTTATTTTGGGGTAAAATTTATGCAAGGGAGTTCTGTTAATGGTATCCATATTTAATATTTGCAAAATTAGCTTGGAGCTGACATCAGGATTTCAAATGCTGGCCCTGGCAATGCCTCATTATGAGGTTCTGGGTGAGGCATGTCAACTTTGTTTGTTTATTCATCTATAAAAACTGAGATAATAACATAAATTTATACCCACAGGAATATTTGCAAGATTAATTGTATAGGCTGAGATCCAGCAAAGCACTTAAGTGTAAATGAGTCTTTAAGTATATGAATAGTTCTATTGAAAGTGATATTATTCCTATCCTTGAGAGTTTTCCTGGATTAGTACTTTAATGCCTGTGCAGTGTTCTGAGAAACTGACCCATTGTAAAAATGCTTAAAAATATAAACATAAATATCAAATGTATAACTTAAGAATTGGCTTCTATTGGTATTTTTTCTTTTTGTTTAACCTGGGACCCTCTCTCATAGTTTCTTTCCTGATAAGCCAACAAAATAGATCTTAGATATGCTGCTGGTTTTATTCTATAAAAGTGAGTTTGTACTTATGTTCAGGTAAAAGCCAATAGAATGAATGGCTTTTAGTGAATGAACATGTAATTATAAGAAAATAAAATATCTGATGTACCTAAATTAAGGTATCTAAACCACTCAAAGCACTACGTAAATAGCCGTATGGTTCTTTGGCAGTGTCTGAATAAGCCACGGGCCTGTGTCATATTTCTGTTCTGTGAAATTCAGGTACCTACATATATGGTACAGTTTTTTGTTTGTGTATTTGTCTTTAAATTAGTCACTTCTGTGCTTTTGAAAAAATACTGCTTGATGAGAGATTGCTGTTGAGGGCATCCAAGCAAACCTCCACTGTAATTACCAGCTATGTATATATATATGCCTTGCATCTTCAACAGATTTCTTCATGATTTATTTGAAGTTGAAGCTTAACTACACTTCATTCTGGTCTTAGCAATGACCAAGGGTTATCCAAAATAAAGTGGGAAGCAGGAGCTAGTAATCAAGGCTCACCATGTTGCCTTGAGGGCTAGTTGACACTTAGACCTTGTGGGGTCAGCAGTATTTTTACCACATTATATCCTGTTTTCAGTGAATTTTCATTCTAGTTCATCATTATTTTACTGCATTTATTAATGCCCATGGAGGCGACTTTCATTCCTCTTTTGATTATAAACAATAAAACTTTCAGAGCAAAAATACTTTGTTTGCTGGTTTTGTGAAGACATAATGTAAGTAACATTATTTTATGTTAATTTTTAAGATTTGCTTGGGACACTAGAAGAAATTCTTCCTAACCTCCAGAAAGACATTAGTGTTTGGATAATGACCAAAGACTTCACTTTTCCAAGTGTGCATACCCTTTTAGACAAAATAGAGGCTGCATCTGAAGACCCTGTTCCAGTTAATCGACGCTCTGCCAACAACCTCAAGTCATCTGTTCTATATATATTTACTTCAGGAACAACAGGTACATGTCTGCTAAAGAGTCTATATTTTCCTTCAGCTTTCATGTAGAAACTTGATTTTCTGAAACACTAATCTTTTGGTTTATCTTTTCATGGTAGAATATCATATTTCTCATCTAGAAGCATTATGGTAGAAAATAGCATGTTTCTTGTCAGTGACTGTTTATATTCAGTGGTTTATGGGCTTCTCTTCTGTTTTTTTCCTGCCACATTGTGCAAATACTATGAGAAGCTTTACCTCTTATTACTTCACAGCTAAGGTATTTATAAAATGTTTTGCTCTTTCGGTGGGTTTACAATGATAATATTATTTTGTGATCACATACCACTGCCTATCTAATATAGCTAACATTGTATATAGAACTTCAAAAAACAATCTTCAAACAAGCAAATACACATTTGGTTTTTCTTCATTAAATCATGTTCTATGCAGGTCACTGTAAAGACAGAAAATAGGATTAAGTTACTAGACTTTTAGTTGAGAAACAGATGGCTGAATTTATTATCAGTGCTGCAGCAGCTAGGAAGCTAAGACTTTAAAAAAACCTGATCACTGACATGAAAAGCAGCATGATGTTAAGATAAGCAGATTGGCATTCCCATTCAGCTGAACACAACAGTTTTAGTCACAAGAAGATTTAAAATGAAGATGTGTTTTATGGCTTTGCTCCCTCATACAACTAATTGTTTAATTTATTTGCTTTGGGTTCTGGGGTAAAATTAGGAAATAAAAATGTCAGTCTAGTATAAAAAAAATCAGAAGGTATAAATATTGTCAAAAGGTCAGGTATGTTTGTAATGTTGCTAATATAAATTTTGTTGAGCTTGATGGTTAAAAGTAAGGAGTTTTAGCTAAAAAATATAGAATTCTCCAGGTAGGAGGATTTTGTTCTTATAACTCCACTCAGAATATCTGTGTGAAGTCTCAAATTTTAGTTATGTAGAATTTAAAATATTTTTGAATGCTTGTATGTATTACATTAAATTATGTTGGATTTCTTTTATATACCATGTAACTAAAAAAGTAAGTTTTGTTTAGTCTGAGTTCAGAGTATGGAATAACTAATTCTAATCTAAAGTAACTGAGCATTTTCACACTTATTTGATAAAACAAGAGCATAGTGTTGCTCCTAAAATCAATGACTGGTAAACTTAGTTACAAGGAAGAAGTATCTTGCACGCTCTGTAGTCAACTGTCTGTACAGATGGTAGGAAAAAACTCAAGACTCTGTAGAGCACTTCTTGCTATAAGTGGTTCATTGGCAACATAGGCTTATTGCCTTTTCTCTTTAGTGTGAGGAGTTTTGGAATAGCTTTGAAGTGTAGCTAGAATCTCCATAGATTACACTTCCAGTTAACAGCTCTAGTTCAGTCTTCAAATGAATGATAGCTTTGCTAGAATAAGTGAGAAAACTTCCTGAACCATTGCATTTTTTGAAATTTTTAACAGTTCTCACTGTTCATCATCAGGACTCAGCCTGAAATTTGTGTGTGAATATGAGAACATATATGAAGCAAGAACACATCCCCTACTCAAAGTAATGGGTACCAGAGTAGTAGCCCAAGAAGCTCTTGCATGTGAGTCTCTCTGTTGCTGAACAGAAATTCTGTGCTCAACCTGAAGAAAGTCATTAAGAAGGACCTAACTGGAGTGGACTTTTTGCTTGTTTGTTTGTTTTGTTTTTTTTTTTTTTAATTCTACAAGTCTTCCTAGCATTCTAAACCAAAAAGGTAGACTTAGATGTACACATCTTAGATACACACCCACTTCATGATCTACTTTGTGTAGATCCCATACCTTTCTTAATGATGTTACAGTCACTATGACTCTTACCTGAAAGGGATCTAGTGTGATGCTTCTTTATGTTAAAGGAAGTCCCTATGTACACTAAAACTTTTGGTCCTTTGTTGGCTCTATATGGAAGAAAGAATTGATTCTTTTATGATTTTAGAGACCTTATACAGGAAAAAAAATAAATTGAATTATCTTTCTGCATGGTTTTGTGTTTTCATTACAGGTCTTCCAAAGGCTGCAGTCATCAGTCACATGCAGGTTCTTAAAGGAGCTGCTGGACTATGGGCTTTTGGTGCTACTGCAGAAGACATCATTTATATCACTCTGCCTCTTTATCACAGTGCAGCGTCTCTTCTTGGCATCGGTGGATGCATTGAATTGGGTAGGGGTCATTTCACTTAACTGTGTTGTTAATAAAGAATTAATTGTTATAAAATGTATAAAACACACTTAGGTTCGCTGCCATTAGGGAAACTAATGCTTTGCTGAAATCAAATGAATAGTCTTTTTGGAATAGCTTTATATTTCTGTATCTTGGGGATAGAGGGGTGTTGTAATTGCGAAGGATCTCTTACAAGCTATCTTTGTGGTACTGGAGAAGAATTAGTTATAGTCATTTTTGTCACGAATGTTTTTACTTTCTTTTATATTTCGGTAAAAAGGAGTTTAAGGACATTTGTAATATTTTGGCAGTGTGTATAATCTGTTAGTATATATACAGACCATGTATTGTACAGTGGAATAGAACTAAAATGTATTTTGGTGAACTTAAAAAGCCTGACAAATATATTTATAGTAAACATTCAGCTTTGTAATATATATTCAGATGATATATAACTTTTTTTTCCATTTAATTTGTATACTGTTTTGGCACAGACAATAAAATAACGTATTTTACTGAGACAGTGTGGGTGTCCTCAATGACTCTCTTATAAAAGATTTAATTGGAACTTGATGGCAAATATTTCCTGTTTCTTGAATCATCAAGAACAAGTCAGAGCAAGGGAAAGATCATTCGATTATGGATTAATTCTGTCTGAATATGCATCAATGAATACTTTCTTTGCTGAAGAATGAAGTTTCAGTGATACCCAAATTATTTGCTAATTCAGGCTGACTTTTCTGGATATTTCCCGTTAAATTCTTTTGACTAATGTTACAACACCAACAAAGAGAAGCTGTCTTCTTGCTTGTGACCTCTTATCTATTGGTTTACTGTCTCACCAAGGAGACTAGGTTCATCTCCCTTCTACCAGGTTTGAATATATGTGTTCTAATAAATACCATATAGTTCTCTGAACAAGGCTGCTCTTAGTTCCTCTTATTTTCTGTTTTGTAGAAATAGTGAACATAGCTAGCTAAGCTGCCATATAGAGAAAATGCTTCATTTCCTTCTCTACTGTTTCCATGAAGGTGCAACCTGTGTGTTAAAAAAGAAGTTCTCAGCTAGTCAGTTTTGGAGTGACTGCAAAAAGTACAATGTGGCCGTCATCCAGTACATTGGAGAACTTTGTCGTTACCTTTGCAGCCAGCCAGTGGTAAGTGGAACCAAAATGATGGCTATTCATCTGTAAGTCATGTTTAAGTTTATTGTTCTTAATGTGGTTATGTTAAAAGGGAAATAAAACTGTACTCCACCTGTCCCTCTGCCCTTCTTTTTATGTGAGGTTCTTCAAATATTTGGTGATCTGTAGACTGTAAAAAAAATCAAATGACTTGGTTCAGGAAGATGTTAAAGTATTAAAAGAAAATATTTCGAGACTAAAAACTGATTCAGTATCATTTGGTGAAGAAATATTTCACAAGAGTTTCACAATGTAAGTGCAGAAAACCAGGATTACTGTTCAATGTCTTTTCAGAATTTCCAAAACTTTGTTTCTTGGCACGTAAGCATATCAGAGGTCTCAAGTTTTGTAGGTCATGTTTTAGCACTGTTTTGGCTTGTGAAATGTGCTTGTTTTGAGACCATCTAAATCATATTTTAAAATTTGGAAGGGGTTTGGTCTTGGTTAGCAGCTCAAAGGAAGAATGCCTTTTGTTGCAGTTAGATAGCTATTCCAGACAAGAAAGCTAGTTTTGTTAAAGTGACATTCCTCTCTGAAACTGTGTTAGCCCTAACTTGAAAATACTTCCTTTCCCTTGGCAGTCAG
>JANXJC010000078.1:34275269-34286239 GCA_027564655.1 Leptodon cayanensis
CTGAACTCAAAACATAGCACCGTACCAGCTACTAGGAAGACAATTAACTCTATCCCAGCTGAAACCAGGACAGAAAGATATGAATGGTAATGCAGCATCTCTTTCCTGCTTTTTTGTAAAGGAGACCTGAAACCTGAAGTGGTTTACAAACAGAGGCTAGAAATCAGTTTTCTTGATCATTTTGTCCTGTTTTCTACTCTTGTAAGCTGTCATACATTATGACTTTAATTGTATGATTTATGATACCTTGCATTAACTTGGTAAGCTCTCTATTAAAACCAGAGTTCACTTCTACTTGTAATCAAAGTCTATTTCACAATTAATGATGTCATTGCTTAGAAATTTTCTTTCAGTATCTGTCCTGTTTTATGTACATTTGGTATTGAGCCAGTGTTATCCTTTGGCATCAGTAACATTTCCTACTTCCCTGGTGTTACCTCAAGTGTATAAGACCATTCAGGTTTCAGACTTTATTTTGTTAAGATGAAGCAAGCCAATCTCTCTAGTCCAGTTTGGCCAAGGTTTCTTTGGATGGGATTAAGCTGTCTGAAGTGACTTTAGGAAAGATGCTTAAGGATTTATTTTATTAAAACTCTTCTGTGTTAGAACAATAGTAATTTAGAAGGAGAAAACAAGGAAGTCAATGCTGCTGGGATAAGCAAACAGAATGAACACTTATTTCCCTGCTGTTGACTCAAGAGTTGCAGGAAGGGGTGTAAGAATGGGATTTATGTATGTTGGATAGCACTGTCTGCCACCTAGAAACAGCTTTCTTTGAAGGAAGGGAATTTGATAGTCAGGTAAGAAAGGAAAAATGAGTCAGCAGGCACTTCTGTACAATGCAGGTTTTACTCGACATCACATTTTATTCCCTGTTAAGGTTTAGCTCAATTTATGTTCAGTACTGGAAATTGTTATTTCTCGTATCATTAAAATATAGAGTGG
This sequence comes from Leptodon cayanensis, assembly GCA_027564655.1. Classification (NCBI taxonomy): domain Eukaryota; kingdom Metazoa; phylum Chordata; class Aves; order Accipitriformes; family Accipitridae; genus Leptodon; species Leptodon cayanensis. The sequence continues at coordinate 34,276,215 of JANXJC010000078.1, forward strand.
AAATTTGTCAAGCCCCTTGCAGGTTTTCAACAGAAACATTTTATTAAATACCCCAAACCAGTAATGTGTCACAGTTACAGATAACCACATCTGTACCTTCCATTTGAAGTCTCTGAATAATCTCTATATGTCATTACAATTTTATTTACTGGGGGGAATTTTGCAATTTATTTTTTTTTTTTTAATCTGCAACCACTTGTGTATGTCATAAGCAGACATCATTCTTAATCGAAGTTGTTACTGACTTACTACAGTATTAACAGTGCCTAAAAGGAGAATTGAACACTGTTTGTATATGCAGTTAGAGAAAACAGAATTTTTAGACTGAGGACCTATTCAGCACATCTGAAATGAAGCTTAGAAATGGACCTGGGATTTAGAAGCTTGTATTTTTTTCCTCCAGACTGTATCAGTTGATATAATAAAAAATACACTGTATATCACAACAAACTTTGTCTGTGCTTTAAACTGCCATGACTACAACAACAGTATTATTTTTAAAAAGTGGGTTTCAAAGCAGATTATAATCCCGTCCATTTTGGCTACTGCCTTCTGGTATCTAAATGTACTGACATACCTCTCTTGGACTCCATCCACACAATGATTCTGTGTCTATTTTCTTATTCTTCCCACTAAGAATGGTAATGGTTTTCAGGTTTTCCTCCTGAAAAAGTCTTCTGTAATGTTTGTAGAGTTCCTTTGGCCTTAGGAAGCATTGGTTTTCCATACCCAAAACGTCCCTGAAGGCTAGTTGTGATGTCAGCTATTGGTTCCAGCATGGTGGCTCAAGACTTTTCTGAGTCTTTAAGAGGTCATATAACATAACCAATTTCCTTCCTTCCAGCTTCTTTTCCTAGATACTCATCTTTTGGGTTAAGCTAGTGGAGATGCAGAAAATGTCCTGATAGTGAAGGCTAGAAATCTCAATCATACTTTCACAAAGTAAAGCCTCATATTGCTCGCAGAATACTGTGTGCAATATGGAGCACAAGAAATAATCTGTGTATGCTTTAATTCTCTGAATTCTTCCTATTAGAAGAGCTAAAGGAAGAAAACTCCTGTTATAATCTAATCCATTAGATTATCAGAAGATTGATTAATGAAAGCATGGTGAGAGTGAGCTATACTAAATAGCAACCCACCAGTTCCTGAACTGGAAGGATGTGTCCTGTTCCTAGAATTCCTGTCCTTTTTTATGGTGCCTGTCTTCAGTACTCTTCCTGCTTTCTTGTACTTGTATTTTTAAATTTGGGTATGTATTTTGCTCAGAAAATCTAGTTGCAATTTATAATTAGGCATTACTGAAAAGTGAATGTAAGCATGCATCTTGAAGAATTTATTACATCTGTCAAAATCATGGCAGTAGGATATCTCTCATCTTACAGTCTCTCTACTAATTCCCCGATGCCCTTTTTTCAGGGCTAATGTGTCAATAGAGAACTGGTGAATGTGTTGTTAAACTCATTCCTTTTAAATACAGGAATGTAAATCCTGTGTGGTCTATCCATCATATTTTATATTTAACAGATGTTTGCATTTCTCAGGCCCTGAGATTGCTGAGATTGCTTTTAGTTTCATCAAGGCCATAATACAGGAAACATTTCATGCCTCCTTTGTTTGAAGTTGCCTTTTATTCTTTCCATTTGGCTTTTCCTGCTGCAGAAATGCTAAAAATAAGACAATGAACCTGTTTTCTTGTATTCTTTTAAAGCAACTGCTAAGTACATTTTTATATAGCTACAGTCATGAATCCTTCCTGCACCAATTAGTACACTGTTGACGGCCCTTTAAAATGCATTTCTTTTATCAACAACTTAATCATGTAGACAGTCCACATAGTTTACAAAGAACCCTTAAGGAGGAAAGACTGGCAGATGAAAAAACCCAGGTATGTGGTGTTTAGTGTAATAAGGCAGATCTTGACTTGTCAATTGATTGCTACACAAATGAAACAAACACTCAAAATGGAGGAACAGTTGTCAGAAACTGATTTATGATGCGTGCAGATATTTGGTATACGGTTCAAAGATCTTAGCAGAATGAACTGAAGAAAGGTCCGGGTGTAAACTAAGAACAGTTCTTGCTTATTAATGCTTCAAAAAGGCATTGAAAAAATGTTTCATCTTTACTGTTAGAAATAAGTGGTTATAGACTGAATCCCCATTTTATTTCAGAATCACTCTGTAGGAAAATAAAATCACAGTGCAGGAAAATCAATAGACATTTTTAAAAACCTCGGAAAGATGTTCTAACATTCTGTTATTCTAAAATCTGTCTTCCTAATTGTCTATAGAGAACTATTAATCACATTCAGAAACACAAAACAGAAGCAAATTATCTCAGGACACACATTATTTGAATTTATTTGTGATAGTTGACCAGGGCAAGGCACTGGAGTCCTTCGTAAATGGGATATTGTGAGGAAATACAGCTTTTAGTGAAGGAAGTGTTAATTAAGTACTATGCTGTTGCAGCAGGCTAAGAATACGCATGCAGACAATTGCTGCATACCAACTGTTGCAGGGTAACTGGCTAACATGCCACAGCTCGTTCGGGTGTCAAGAACAGCACAGGGATAGCAGAGGTTATCTCCCAGAAGAGATGTGTACTAGGTGGCTCCTTGGAATTCCTCCTACTCCTATCATTCTGTCTGCTGTACCGAAGGGAAGCTAGTTGATGAAATGCTGTCTCAATATGGCAGAAATTCAAAGTATGACTGTTTGGTACCATAGCCTGTTTAAAGCATAAGTTCCTGCATATTTAATTTATTTCCATTTTCATACATTAGGACACCCTAAGTGTGCATCACTCAACCATGTTTCTAGGATTTGTTGGAATTATCATCCCTTTTCTTTCCCTTCTCTTATTTATTGCATTTTATTTACTCCATAAGTTTTCGGCCACGGTGCCCATGGGTACCAACATGCCTGCCCTAGAGTTGGACTCTGGCAGTGATTGGGTCAATAATACAGATGATGAATATGTAGATCAAGTCATGAAAAAGCTGATAAAATGGCTAACTCCATTTTATTTACTGTGGTTCACTTTCCACTGAAACTTAGTTACACATGAAGATAACATAAATTAATGTCATGTATTAGTTATAAAAAAGTTTAGGTAAAAATATGTTAAAAATAGATATATGAATTTACTCACATGTAAAACTAAAGTGAATTACCACTGTTTAAAGTTTCCATCATTATAATCATTCTCTTCATACTTATTAAACCTGCTGGGAGATTAAATTACATATAGTTTCCGTTCCTATAGTTGAAAGACTGCTACATGCATGACAGTTTTAATGCCTTTTCCCCAGAAAGCCCTGCAGTACCCTTCAGGGAGTCTTATATCAACAGATGGGTACAACTGTGATGGAGCTGACTAAATCACAAATATGGCAGTTGCAGAAAATTCACCTTAGCTGTGAAGAAGTGAATTACTGCCCTCTCTTTTAAGAAAATTTGCTTTCTGCAATCAGTTCTTGATGACATCATACACCTTCTTTGTATTTTTGCAGAAGGGCTGAATGCCTTAAGAGAATACTTCCTAAAGTGAGATAGTCATACATTGTATTGTTGATAGGTGTTAACATTGCAAGTACAGTAGAATGCTGATCTGTCAGGTTTACTCTGCATCTTTTCCACTAGAGAAATAACTTTGTGCTGTAGTAATATAAACCAGCTAAAATCACATGAGGTGTGAATCATGAAAGTATTGATGTAACTGCACTTATAAATGATGCTTTATTTGTCCTTTTGGAGAAAATCCATAATCCATGTAGGCCGTTGTTTTCTAGTTCATCCTAATTCGTGTATTTTCAGCAAACAGCCATCAATGCTCTTACTTTTCTTGAAGTATAAATAATAGAAGCAAACTCACCTGCTTATTAACTTGGTCTGTAGAGATTTTGAATGTTGCTAGCCTGACGAATGACCCAATTAATTAGTGTGTGTATATATATGCACATATTTGTCTCTTCTGTTCATTGTGCAACAAAGGATTACTGTGAAACAATCTCTTGTACTATTTTTCCTATCTTAGCAGAGGCAGTACATTTGAATAATTCAGTGGTGTCAGCAAGGGGTAACTGCAGTTCAGTTACCGACACATTAATTTCAGTTTAGCAATGAAACTGTAAGGAAAATAACCTACTTTGAAAAGTTTTAAGTTGAACTGACTGGAATATTCTAAAGATGGTGGACAGTTTTCTGGGGGAAGAAAAAGAATTAGAAGCTTTCCTGACAAAGTTCAAAGTAGCACTGAAATACTTTCTCTTAAAAAAATGAATACTTGTGTTGTTCATTGACAGTATAGTGATTTTGAATGTGTAAAGTAACAGACCTTATTATTTCAGATATATGAATATCTACACTGTTGCATTGCGATATTGCACCTGAAGTTGAAAAAACAAACCACACCAAAAATTACATCTCTGCGCAATTTTTAGACACTTTGTTCCAGGCTACGGCCATGGTCAGTTTCATTGTACTATGATGTAATGCAGCACTTCTTAATAATGATTTAGCATGAATTCAGTGAAGTATGTGCTTGTGTGTTTAGAAATGACTTTTCTATCTAAAGTAAGGTAGGAGAGGAGAAGGGAAAAGGGAAGAATTGGGTTGTTGTAAAAACAGAATGGTTAGTGACTGAGGGAGGCTGGTGAGTGATGTAGTTTTGAGGTAAAATAGCATGATAATGCCTCGGACTGTAATCTGCCAAGAGCTGACTGCATCTAGTGAAATAGGTGAGTTCCTCGCTGAATCATCCCAGCAAGAGAACTTAATTTCCAGAAGAAAGACACTGAAAGTCAATAAAGGAATTTATCTTTCTATGAGTTACTGGTTTTGAAGAAGGAAGAAGAAAGCTTACTTAGTCTTTGTGATTTAGAGGAGGAACTTAAAACTTCAGTGTGCTTGCAGTTTTTGTTACAGAAGTGAGAATTGATGATCCTCATGAAAAATTGAGTTTGGCCAAGACATAAACCTCTGAGGAACGCTCCTGTCTATGTACTCAGCAGAAGCTTCACTTGTTTTTAACATGCAAAATATATGAAGATTCCTGTTTCAGTCAGCTGACCAGATCTCTTTGCAGAAATAATTTGCTGTGATTTTATGCCAGATTAAAGGTGCTAAAATGCATTTTCACTATAAAGACATACCTAATTCATACTGGATTAGAGTTGGGAGGGGAAAAGGAAGCTAGAATAGAAGAACAGAATATAGAGACTATCTGCTTTCTTTAGTACAGGTATGTGGATGTGTGTGTGTATATACATATGTATACACAGACACACACACATATATAAAGAGTGTGAATATGTGCATATATGCGCATATGTATAGAGAGAGGTGTTTGTAGATGTTTGTAGAAGTGTACATATATAGAGGTATATACAGACAGTGTTGCAGTACCAGAGTGCTATGCAGTTTTAAATGTATGGGGTAACGAACTGTACCTATATTTATTTTGTGCTGTCTCACTTCTAGGGCATTCTGTATTGCTACTTGCAATGATCAAAAAGGGAGTCTTATGTTAATATTGGTGTAACAAAAAAAAAAAAAAAACAAAACCAAACCAAACAACATTTTAGACCTTTTGCCTTCTGATACTTCAACTTCAATGTGATTGTGTTTTAAAGGTGCTCCATGCAATCGCAAGTTTTGGGAATGTATTGATAAAATTAGAGAGTCTCACTGAACTGGATGAACACATACTATTGTGTTTCTTGTAATAAAACATGGGAGTTGACAACAGTAAAGACTCAAGATCATCAAGAAGTAATGTATTCCAAGTAACATTGAACAAAATTTTGCAAGTCTTAATATTGAAAGAAATCCAGAAGACGACTCATATGCAATGTGTGGGAATGAACAGATATTACAAATGTGTGAAACCTGATTGTTTCTTATAATCAGTCTGAAGACACAAGAAAGTAACTATTAATCTCTGCTGACTTTAATCCCTTGACAGAAATAATTCCTGCATTTCTCTGTTCTTCCCAGTTTTCTAATTCCTGTGAGTGCAAACAGTCTGAGACAATACAACTTTTAAAATATGGAAGCATTTATATAAATTAATGCAGCCTTTATTCAGGAAATAACTTGTTTGTTCAACAAGGTAATAGGTTTTTGATTGCAGTTTGCTACACTGTGCCTGTAGGAGACCTATGCAGCTTTCTTCAACTTCTTAATTGTTGGGGGGGGTTTTTTGTTTATACTTGATGTATTTAAAGAAGGTGGATTCTCCCCACGATATATGCAACAATCAAATGCAGTTATCAGTATATTATATTTTAAATTATTTTTTTCTTTTTTTAACAGAAGGAAGGAGAAAAAAATCACAAGGTCCGACTAGCAGTTGGAAATGGAGTAAGAAATGATGTATGGAGAGAATTTTTAGATAGATTTGGTGCTGTTAAAATCTGTGAGTTTTATGGTGCTACTGAAGGAAACATTTGTTTCATGAACCACACAGGAAAAATTGGATCTGTTGGACGCACCAATTTCTTTTATAAGGTGACTATTTATTTACATTGTACTTTGTAAACAGGAGTACTGAAGGTAAACGTGTTTCTCAGTTTGACCACAGGACATGGGGCTGCAGTCATAAGTCCAAGGTAAATTTTCTCACTTAGTTATTGCAGGTTTAATTGACCCTCTGTAAAATCTTGGCTGCCAAAATATTGCAGATAGTGCTTAGCACCCAACCCAGTTATACTTTCAGCAGTAATACTTGGATTTTTCTTGAAGTTCACAAGAGTCAAAAAGACCTTGCTTCTCTTCTGACAGTTGAGTAGGTTCCAAGTATCATTTCAAACCTCTGCTATATTAAAGGACAAAAGAGGAAGTTTGATTTGTTTTAATACCTACGAACTCATAATCTGTGACATAAACATACAAGTGTCCTGTTCTGACTTAGCGTTCTATGGATTATATTTAGAGCTGTTTTCAAAGAGTATATTTATGTCACATATTACTGTGTAAATATTTGGCATAAATAAGAATTAATAGTAATTAAAATAAAGTAACATATAGGCAGATATAACTTTAACAGATATTTTATACCTAGGTATAATTAAACATAAGCAACTCAAACTACATCTAGTCTGTATCATTATTCAGAAATCTCAGAGATAACACAATGCAAATATAATCACTGTTGAGTAATTGTGATGGACAATACTTGCCAAGGGCATTTAATTTAAAAATTCTATGCCACTTTATCTACCAGGTCTGCTATATTTATTTGGTTTGTACTAGGTTACTAAAACTAGAAAAAACATACATTTTTTTCACTGCTTATTCAATAGTCTTTTTTCAAAGACTTTTCAAAAAACTTTTTCAAAGTTTTTTACTTCATCAGCTTTGACAATGGAAGTTATATGTCTTGGGGAAGAGGAATCCGTATTATTTATATCACGCATGGTGGCTTTTCCTTCATCCTTCTGAGTAAATGAAGAAGAATTTATTTCAGCTTGAAATTCACAGATAGGTTTTTCCCGTTGCATCCTATTAATACCACCTCTTAAATGGTTTGAGAAGTCAGTAAGTAACGTGTTCCAAGCTTTAGCTAACAACATGAAAGATTATTTGGCAAGGCTTTCTAGCAAGGAGACTACATATTTAGCATTTTGTTGTTATTTACACCACTTTTTAATCTTCTTGAAATAAATAGGACTACACACATTGCCTAGAATTTGCAAATTAACTGAGATACGTATCTATACTGAGATACCTATCTATATATACAAATCCTGCTGACTTAAGTGGCATTTGTCCCCCTGAGGAAAACCTATAGTAAAATGTCCTGACAAAACTTTTTTTCAGAGAATGATGTAAAAATATTGCTTGGAAATGTATCAGAGGTATCTTCTGATGACATGCAAATAGGTTTCTAGGCAGCATATGTTCTAGGGTCCACTACTTCAATAAAGCATCACCACGTTATGATCACTGCAGACTACTTTACAACTTGGGGCCAGAGGAATTCTTGACTTCTGGGGTAGGAACCCAGACTGCAGGGAGGAACCTGGAAACACTCAGAAAAACACCACAAGAGCTAGTGTGTTTTTCAGAAACTGTTGAGAGCTCAGGAATTAAAGCAGACCGACTCTGCTGATTCTCTATTCTACATGACTGATGCTCTGTAGTATGCATGGTGGACATCTGGTGCTGATGGGTGGCTCTAGAAAGGTACAGATCCACTACAGGAAATCCAGAATCTGGAATTTAGGGAGCAGTAGGTGAACCAGGAACCTTAGAGCTGATGTTAATTTTTGTTTCAGACCTTTCTAAGCCACATGCTTTAATTATTTTAAATCTTTTTTTTAACCTTATGAAATTTTACATTTGTTCCAAACGTGAGTAAACTTGTATTCAGTATTTCAGAACTTTTAGACAGAGTTTTGTTGTAAGTCATTAACCTTTTGGAAATACCATTTAAAGGTTACAGCAGGTAAAAGATTAGACTTGAAATTACCTATTTATTGGTTTAATTATCTGTGGTTTTAATCAAGTAGTGTCGGGGGTTTGCGTGTATTAATAGTGGCACTTCATGTGTCAATACCATATGCTGTTTGCGTTTCCAAAAGGAAGATTAGTATTTGGGGCTTTTTTGCACATGAAACGTGCTACTTTTTCCTCTTTAATGATTTGACTTATGATTTGAGTTAGTTACTGCAGATTAGGAGAAAAAATAGCTCATGCTAACTGCAATTAAAAACTAAATGCAGTTGTAACTGAATACTTGATCTCACTAGTCATCTTTTCTATAATTTATATACTATTCCAAGGTGGAACTGTTATAGTCTATGGAAACATCAGTATAGTCTGCTAAGATAATTATGGATTGTCCCTTGCTTACTCAGTATGAATATGGAAAGACCATAAGATATTTTATGAACCGGAAAAAGCCATTCATTCCATTTGGCTTGGCTTGAAATCAATTTTAGGCTGTTTTTTTCAATACTCTCATTTCCCTAGAAATAAATCTACAGTAAGTCTTCAGTTGTTTTCGTAGTTTCTGTCATAAGGAAAGTAGCTAAAGCACATTATTTGTGAGCAGTCTCAAGGCTTAGTTACTACTGTCCTCCAATGGGCCTGAGGTGTATTGGCTCCCAGCTCTTCCCCCAGTTTGGCATTCTACAACTGTAGAGTTTGAGTGAAGACTGAAGGTTGTCACTTGAAAACCAGATTCAGTGCAGAGACCAACTACCTCGCCTCGGTTACATGGGCATGTTATGTCTAGCCAGGTCAGTGGGTGGATTATATGACCCGTTTTATGTGGAAATAGAACTGACCGAAATCTCTTCCAAATCAAGGAGGTTTCAGAGACTACTCCAAAGCTCCTGATGGAGCTTTGTTATAAGTAATATGTTTTGATCTAGAGCATTTATGGTTGTGCAACATAAACAGTCTCTCTCTCTCTGAAAGAATTTGTGTCAGTGGAACAACATGATGTAGTAATAATAGTACAATAGTTATATGTCTCAAATTAACAATTCTGCAGTCTGTTAACTACTGGGGCTCTGCTTCTGTCACCGGTGCAGTTCTGCTGGATGGCAATTCCTTCAGTCTGCTTCATGACATTGTTTGCAGGAGCAGCTAGCTCCCTCGTATGCTGAGGCAGAGTAGTGTTAGAATCATAGAATCATTCAGGTTGGAAAAGACCTTCAAGAGTCCAACCATCATCTGTGCCCACTAGACCATGGTACAGAGTACCTCGTCTATGCGCTTTTGAATACCTCCAGGGTTGGTGACTCAACCACTTCCCTGGGCAGCCTATTCCAATGGCTGACAACCTTCTCAGTAAAGAAGTTTTTCCTAATATCTAACCTAAATCTCCCCTGCCTCAAATTGAGGCCATTTCCTCTTGTCCTGTCGCTTCTTACTTGGGAGAAGAGACCAACACCCACCTCACTACAATCCCCCTTCAGGTAGTTGTAGAGAGTTATCATAGAATCATTCAGGTTGGAAAAGACCTTCAAGATCATCAAGTCCAACCATCATCTGTGCCCACTAGACCAT
>JANXJC010000078.1:34319091-34337305 GCA_027564655.1 Leptodon cayanensis
GGGGGGGGGGCCCGGGGCGGGCGGGAGCCGCGGGCAGAGCCCCGCACGCCCGCGCTGACGGGCTACCGCGTGGAAACTTTTGTTTCGCTGAGGCGGGGAGGCAGGTGCGCTCGGCGCCACATGCGGTCGGTAAGCGGGCTTTGCCTTCAGCCGGCCAGAACTTAACTTGGCCCGCCGGTGCGTGGGAAGACAGCCCGGTGGCTGAAAGCCGCAGTGTTTCCGCCTTTAACCCAGGCGGCGGGTGCTCGCCGGCCTCCGCCGGAGGTCATGCTGCCGGGGGAAACTCAAAGGGCGCCGGTAACGAGGGCTCTGCCGGAGCGCGGTCTCGTGGCTCGCCGCTGCCCAGGATTCCTGTATCCCTGCTGGCCCCCAAAAAGCTCTTGCCGATTTGCGGGTTCGTAACTCGCGAGTTTTGTGGCCGTAAACCAGGAAACTAGACTGCCAGACAGATACAGTACGTGTGTTTCATACTAAGGTATCCTCATGCGCGCTTGAGGTTCGTGCCAGTCATGCTGTAATAGTTGCGCTCGAAGCAAAATTGCTTTTTCCTTTCTTCAGCATCATGAAGTCAACTTCAAAAAACAAAACAAAGCATGTAGTTATTGTTTTAATTGAGAACATTCTTCTTAATTTATAAGTAAGAAGTTTTAGTTTGTCAAGCCTACATTACTAAGAAGTTGAAAAAGTGATGTTGTAAAAAGTGAAACGTTGCTCATCTTGTCTTTATGCTTCCACAAACAGTCTAATTCACACCATTTGTAAACCCTGCTTAATCACAGTGTCTTGAACCTGTAAACTCTCGAGGTGTCCTGTTCGCTTAGACTGTACGTCAAGGATGCCTTTGGAGTCTTTTGTCCTTTCCTTAACCCTGTGTATGGAAAGAGTGGTTAGTAGGACCACACTAGTTTAAATAACTTATTTTGTCAGTTACTACTCATTTCATCATTCGTCACTCATTGTCTTCAGTTTAAAACCTTTCTCCTTTGTGTGTTAGAAACAGAAGGGGTGGTGCCCAGCCAGGGAAACGGGAAGGGACAGTCTTGCCAACTTGCAAAAAGAGTTGGTATGGGTGTTAATTCAAGCAAAGATTTTTAAAAACGGGATTTGTGCTATCTGGGTGTGCAGCAGTGGCGTGGGTCAGAATGTTGTTTCTTACTTGTGCGTGCAGATCACTGCTCTGCAAAGACTCTCCTGCAGACGGCTTCTGCACTGAAACTGTAAATGCAGCCCCAGCATTCGTAGCAGGATGTACATCTTGGTGTAAAAGGTCAGTGTTGAGACATGGAAGGATACGTCATTCCCAGAGTGCAGATGCACTACGCAGCTTTTAACTGACTGCAGGGATTCAGGAGGAACCAATAGTTAATGCATTAATTGCCTAATTGATTAGCTGCTTTCGCCGATACTGTTGCAATTCTGTGACAATAGCAACTGTTGATATGAAAAGGATGGTACTTGTGTATTATTTTAGTTGTCTCCTTGATGTGCTTCAGCAGCTGAGAATGAGCTGGAGACATCACAATGATGTCAGTCAGCTTGCCTTAAGCCACCAGCAGGTGCTCAGAGATCACTCGTTTGGGGAACATTTGGTCTGATAAGTCACAGCTGCGCTTTTTAAGACCTTTGGGATTTACGGATGGAAAGATTATACTTTATTTCCTTATGTTGATTCATGCACTGCCACTATTGTGTGCCTTTTTTGTCCCCCTCCCTGATGTTTTATCTGCAGTTACACAGGACGTAGGTTTGTCAACTCTGCGTGTGGCATAGTCGGTTGAAATACCAGTTTGAACGTGTCTTTCGAGAGGGACAACCTCTGCTCACTGGTGTGATTAGGCTTGCATATTTGGAAATATATATTTCGTTTAAGATAAAGATTCACAGATACTAGCGTCTGTATCCCTAGACAATAATTTCAGTATTTTTATATGTGTACTTTATAAAATATATGTATGCCTTTAGTTAGGGATGGCTACCCTAGGGCAGTAGCGCCCGTGAGCTCTGGAACGATATCCTCCCATTTTGATTCCTGTGCAGACCTGTCACGGAAGGATGCCTTTTGTTGCAGTAGCTCAAGAAATGTCAGCACCAAATGGTGTTTGACGGGGCTGTTTCAATTTCCTGTCCCTGCAGTTGAGGGGGGCAGTAATCTCACGGAGAAATCGCCATATGCTGCCCTTGGAAAGTCACTCCATGCATCTCAATTCAGGGCTCAATCTGTACAGGGACATTTGCTCTCCAGTCGTGTTTGTGCCTTCGTACTGTGCTCATATATGTACATTTGTTTGGTTTAGCTGTCCTGGCGCAAAACAGCCACTTGAACTTTTACTGGCCACCCAGTGTTTGGCAGGCTGGTGGGATGCAGTAAACCCTGATGCTCAGGCTGGCTGCGGCTCTTCAAATTCCTCACCCACCGTCTTGCAGTGAGGAGGGACTTTTCCCTCGGCCTCTCCCAACGGGTGAGGAGGGCATTTGCTTGCAAATTGGGGGACTGAATACTAGCAGAAAGGAGTCATCTGCTTTTCATGGAATTTACTTTTTTTGAAAGTTTTAACAGAATAATATTTACGGTCGGGGTGGGGGAATGCAGGACCACTTTAACCTCTTCTAACTCTAAATGCAGTTAATTAGTGCTACTAAAACTATCGTGTTTTGCTGTAACTGTTGTAGCTGCCTTTGGAGGAGAGAAGCAGTAAGGAAAAACACTTTGGAGAGATCAGAAGACAAGATAGCTATGCTCATTACAGCTGTGTAATAGAGGAGTTCAGCCAGCATTCGAATATATGCCCAAGAGAGGCTATTTCACAGTTGCTGTCATAACTTCAAGGTGACTCCTCTTCAGCAGTACTTGTGCCTTGCATTTACAAACTTGTAACCTTAAGATGCTGGAGATAAAAGGGTAAAATTATTATTGAAATCATTGCATAAAGCACCTCTACTTCAGGGGTTCTTTTTAAAAGACATGTTGATGTCTCAGGTGTATCTTTCTTGCAGAAAGTTGCTTGCAGAGTGTGACTTAATTGTTGCTGAAAGATAAGGTAAATAAAATAGAACTATTTATACACAGATTTTCACTCTTTTTACACATGTCTAATATTGCTCAATTCAGATGCTTTGGAAAGAGAAGTAACATTAACTCAGGAGCCTAAGTCCGTTTTCTGAAGAGCAGGAAAAGGCAAAGCATAAATTGAAGGATTTGAGTCAAGCGAGTGGAGTGGTTACGTGTTTTTGGTTTTTTTTTTTTTCTTTTTTTAAAAACATGCACTTATAAATTTGGATACATTAGTGCTACATTTAAATACAGTGTTTCTAAATAAATATTTTTTAAAAAAGCAGCACTTTAAAGAAGGGAAAAAACAGACTGAAAATACTGAAAGAGAGGTTTCTTCAAATCCAGAATCCTTGTTTCTGTATCTTTACTCTGCAGCAAGCATTTTGATAAAGAATTTCGTACTGTTGTAATTATATGAACATGATGTGTTTAGCTAAGTCTGTCCTTTTAAAATGCTGAATTGCATATAAAGGCAGCACTTTGGCTTAGCATAAAATAAATATTTATATTCCTAAGCTGAAACACTTGTCACCTATTTTTCCCTTGAAATACACTGAACTGAATTTCTTCATTCCCCCCCCTTTAAAAGGTAAGCAGCAAAGTAAAACTGAATCTTACAGATTTACTTTTAGAAATAAAGGAGAAGAAAATACGATAGTTTCTTTTCATTGTTGTATTTTCATGGCATCCTTGAAATACCAATGCTGTGAGCTCCTCTTCTCTGCCCTTTTAGTGGGTAACCTTAGCAAGAGGTTTATGAGGTGACTAGTGATGTCACGTGGGATTATTTCTCTGCTTCCATTTTCTTGTTGATTACAAATAGTGGGGGAAAATTGCATTTTGTATGTGCAATGGTTTCCTGAAGTTTGAACAGGGAAAGTACAGATAAAGACCCAATAGATGTGACTGGGATGAAATGTGTAATTACAGTATCAGCTTTACAAAAATATTCACATTTTGTGTGATTAATAATAATCAGCAGAGATGAAATAGATGTGAAAAAACACCTGTCCTTTCCCACCTAGGCCTCCTCTAGAGTAGGATTTAAAGCTGATGTAACTCGTGAAAGCATACCTTTAAATCCTGGTCTGGACAAGGTCCTAGAGATGACTTCTCTAGCTGGGCGAAAGAGCTGCATCGGGTTACGTGTCCATCTGACATACCTATTCTGGTTGTGCTGTGGATAACTTCCAGCTGGAGGGAAGAAAGTCCTGGTGACTAATGGAGGGTAATGGAGAAGCTTATACAGCGTGTGTGGGATCTTCAGGTGATTTGGGATGTTGTTTTTTTTTTGTTTTTCCCTTTTAAATTTAGGTTGTTTAATGATACCGTGGCTGAGTAGATGTTATATTTGGGGTTGATTTGGACAGGTGCCGTGCGGCTGCAGCGGCCCAGCCTACCTCTCCTCGGAGTGAAAGCGAAGAGGTGCTGGCCCAGGGTTTGCCGTTCGTTCGGGTGCACGCTTGCCCCCACCCCAGCTCGCTGGTAGGGTGCGACGCTGGAGCGGTGCGGGCGGTCCTGGTGTTCACTGCTGGGGGATGCGTGAGGTGGAGGTGTCCCATATCCCTGACACAGTGTGGCCGTGGAGGACCGAGATCGGCTTTGAGAGCAAGTGAGTGGCACACTGAAGAAACAGTAAACGGAAACTTTCCTTTATACGTAGCAGATACTTCTGTGAATTTATTTATGGACTGCATTGCTACTATTTATGAAACTTACTTTCGAACTACTTTCTGCTGCGCTCTTTCCCACATCTGCTATTCCAAGTAACACCAGCAAGTGTTGATATTTTGATCTTGCCATCTATTTCTTCTGGTTTCTTCTTGTTCTGCCAGGTGTTGCATCGTTCGATTTAGACTGCAAGTTAATCAGAAGTAAATAGGAAAATTGATATAGGAATTATTTGTGTTAGATTTTGTGAAAGCTTCTATTTAGCAAATACATAGTTGACCCAACTTTATTTTAGAGTGCCGCTGGTATGAAGCTGAAGGCATAAATTAAATCATGTTAAACCAACTTGATAATAGAGGAAAGCAGACAAAAAGCTTTTGCTCCAGCTTCCTGTGACGTTTGACATAAACATATGGGATTATGGGTTCAGTGGAAGTCTGTAATGAGGATGCTCCCTGGCTGGAAAGGCAGTCGGTTTGCTTCTGTGCTTCACAGTCAAATCAGAACAATATTAAATTGGGCTCTATAAGATCTATTCCAAATCCACTGCTTGTAAATATTCTGTCATCCATGTCATTGCTGAAACTTAAGGCAAATACTGTATCTGTGAGGAGCTGCAAGCATCAGAGAGAGCAGAATTCGGGCTTTTCATTACAAGTTGGAGAAACAAGGTGAGATAAGATGTAGTTAAAAATGGGCGCAATAAAGGTAGAAATAATTCCTACACTAAGGTAGAAATATTCAACTATGCAAATAAAACATGAGGGAGAGTTCAAGGGATGATTTTTGAGGCTAAAATGCACCTCAGGAGTCTAAGTATCATCAATTATGGAAAGAGCAAGTAGCATACTGGAAAGTACAAATTGAATAGAGCCTGCAAGGGCTGCGAATTGACCAGTCTTCTCTGGGGCTCTACTACTGCTGAGAAGTATTATGGGCTGAGAAATACTACTGTTATAGTAGTATTGGGTGCCTCACTATAGACTGCAATTTGAAAAGCACCCCAGGGAGGACAATGAAAATTATTTGAGTTGTAGGAGGAAAGACTGAAAGTATTAAATATGTTTTAGAATAAGGGAGGGAGAGGACTAAAGGGAGACTGGATCTGAGTCTTGAGGTATGGTAATAGATGTTTGTGCATGGTTATGCACGTGAAGGAAGATGGTAATGCTCTTGCGTTTCAGATCTAGCATGGACAGAACTGCAAATAACGCTCTTAATGGCAACAAAGGAGCTGTGGGTCAGAAGACACTGCAAGGTAAAGATAAGAGCTGTGGGATTGATTGTATAGGAGCTCTGTAAATTGTGTACTGCTGATGGGTCAGACCAGGTAGGTATCTGTGATGAATATTTGCATTTGGTTGATCGTTCTGTAGAGGCAGACTATGCAACTTCTTGAAGGCCTTCCTAGTCTATTCATACTTGTTCCTCTAAGGATGGTAGTGCCATCCACTGCCTTGGCATAGGAAGGTGTATACTAAGGCAGTAGACTAACTCCACGTTGATCACTCTATGATCCATGATGGTTTGCAGCAGTTCAAAGTGATCTTAAAAGAAATTAGAGTAATGGAATGATTTATAGAAGAAAATAATGATCTTTGCTTGTCCTATAAATGCCAAGACAAAATGACACATTTTCTGAGTAGGAGGCACACTTACAAATATTGTCTATTCCAATTACTCTATTTTTGCTGCTGAGCAGTAGGAAAGTTAAATGTCACGACTGACTGCTCTGACGGTAGTGCCAAAGTTAGAATGGGTCACGGTAGGTACTCACTGTGATGTTCAATTGTACATTAGTACTTCTCACCAACTGGTTTCTGCATTGTTCAAGCACATAGATGGATGGTGTTCAGGAACAAGGCAGTTATTCAATATTTAATTTTATTTTCAAGCGTTCTTGGTCCCAGGCCTCATTTATTACATGGTGTAGAATTGCAGAAGTGTCATTTGGGAGAGATATCTAGGGGCTGCCTTCCCTAACTCCTACGCAAAACCAATTCTTGATCAAATCAGCTGTCTCTTTGCTGAATGCTGAAAATCTCCAAGGGTGGAGATCTCACCACCCGTGGTAACCTCTTTCAGCGCAGCTGTACCTTCCTAGTGAAAAAGATTTCCCTGATGCCTGTTGTGATGCACTTCTGTCTTCCTCTGGCATCATTGGGTCCAGCGTTAGAGCAGCTGCTTTATGGTCATTACTGTGTTTGCCTTCGTAACTGCTTGTATTAATAGTATTGCCATTTTGCGGGCAAGGACTGAAAGAACTGAGCTTATGAACTTTTGCTGTTTTGGCAATAGCGGTGTACTGAATCTGAGACGTGTGGGAATTTAACATTTACAATTATAATGCACAAGAAATTTTCACAACAGTTTGAACAGGCCATTCCGTATGGTTGACCATGGCCATTCCTGTAGTTTTTTAGCCTTGGAAATTGAGATCAAACATGTTTTACTCAGGAGATGTGGTGAACTAGTGAAAGATTTGGGACTTATATTTAAGGATTCCCAATTCCCAGACTCAGCTTCACTTCTGATTTCTTTACCTCCTCCTTTCAAGTGGCACAGGTAGATGGGGAATGGGGGTTGCAGTCAGTTCATAAGACTTCGTGTCTGCCAGTCCTTCCTCCTCACACTCTTCCCCTGTGCCAGTGTGGGGTCCCTCCCAAAGGAGAGAGTCCTTCATGAACTTCTCCAATGTGGGTCCTTCCCACAGGCTGTAGTCCTTCACAGACTGCTTCAGCATGGGTCCTTTTCATAGGGTGCAGTCTTTCAAGAGCACACTGCTCCAGTGTGGATCCCCCATGGGTCCACAGGTCCTGCCAGGAGCCTGCTCCAGTGCTGGCTTCCCACAGGGGTCACAGCCTCCTTCGGGGACCCACCTGCTCCGGCGTGGGGTCCTCCACGGGCTGCAGGTGGATATCTGCTCCACCGTGGACCCCCGTGGGCTGCAGGGGGACAGCCTGCCTCACCATGGTCTTCCCCACAGGCTGCAGGGGAATCTCTGGCGCCTGGAGCATCTCCTCCCCCTCCTTCTTCACTGACCTTGGTGTCTGTAAGGCTATTTCTCTTACATATTCTCACTCCTCTCTCCCAGCTACTGTGTCACAGTAGGGTTTTTTTACCCATTCTTAAATATGTTATCACAGAGATGCCACCAGCATCACTGATGGGATCAGCTTTGGTTAGCAGCAGATCCGTCCTGGAGCTGGCTGGAACTGGCTCTGTCCAACATGGGGCAGCTTCTGACAACTTCTCACAAAAGCTACCCCTGCAGCCTCCTTCCGCTACCGAAACCTTGCCACGTAAACCCAATATATCTCTGCTCTTCCAAAATATACTATTTTACGGATTTTGTAATTTTGTTTTGGTTTAAAACATCACAACCTTAGTTTGCAGGAAATGAAGTGTATACAATTAATGGGTACTTCCCAGAAGCAGTTTACTCAATTTGATTTATCAATCTGCTGAAAAGCTCCTGAATGGATGTAATTCCTCATGAGTTGCCTTACAACTATATGATAGTATGTAGCTGCTTTCTTTCCCTGTAGCCTCCAGCTGAAGCCTTATCCTTTGCTTCTGCAGGTAGTGCAAGTAATTTCATACAAACACAAAGCACTCTTTCAAAGCGTGAGAAAATTCAATATTTGATTTCTTTTTTCTTACCCCCCAACTTCTACCCCACTTGGTAGCCTGTACGATGGAAACTCTGGGAGATTATTTTTATCATTAAAATGTATTCAGTTCAGTTTCTGATCATAATACTGAGAAGCTTTTGTGCTTTCATTCTAGCCTTTGGAGTTTCAGCAGACTTGTTCTAAAAGGTGTCATAGACGAAACAAAGTGACTACACAAAGAAACTTGAAAATATGTGTATGCAGAGTACTGAAAGCAAGTGGAAGTCTGACTTTTTTTTAACTTTAATTTATCCTGATTTTATGGCAGTTCCAAGAGTTGTGGATTTAAAAGTGAATTTGAGGAATGTAATTTTCCTGTTGGTAATTTTTTTTTTTTTTTTCACAGTACTTTAGGCAGTATGCTTCTCTGCCCCACTTTAGGGTTCAGAAGTTTCCATGTACGTTTACACTGACTTGTGCTTCCCACCTAATAAAATCTTGATTACCTATTGATGACTATACTATAGTGCTCAGTATCACTGTTCATTTGAATTTAGAAACATACCAAAATCAGGCTTAAAAAACCTTTCTCCTATTTTGACTTAAAGTAACGTAAGTCTGTTACCTGGCAGAGGCGTTGCAGGCTCTTTCTCGTTCTGCTGCTTTTCTGAAAGGGTCTTAATTGCCATGAAAAACATTATCTTTATTTTGTTTTTCAGATGACTACTTTGGGCAACCTGACACCCTCAAGCACTGTGTTTTTCTGTTGTGATATGCAAGAGCGATTCCGGCCTGCCATCAAGTACTTCGGTGATATCATCAGCGTGGGCCAACGGCTGGTATGGTTTTTGCTTTTTTTTCTCGTAGTGGGTTTTGATCACACATGTAAGTTATTATTTTACACACAGCCAGTTTACTGGTTATTCAGTTTTACATAATAACGTCTTTGCCATTATCGTTCTTTAATAATTTCTTGTACGCTTTCCTTCCTGCTCCCTTGCAGCTCCAAGGTGCACGGCTCCTAGGAATTCCAGTTATTGTAACTGAACAGTATCCCAAAGGTCTTGGCAGCACTGTGCAAGAAATTGATTTAACAGGAGCTAAACTTGTGCTTCCCAAAACAAAATTTTCAATGGTGTTGCCAGAAGTCGAAGCAGCATTAGCAGAGATCCCTGGAGTGCGCAGCGTTGTCCTGTTTGGAGTAGAAGTACGTGCCTTGCCATTCTTGTACTGTTTTATGGTAATGTCAGTTAGCCCACAATAGTATTAAGCATTGCTTTCTGTAATTAAAAAGAGTCAATTTATATTGCTTAGTGCTCAGATATCCTCTACAGATTAAATTATTCTTGTGTTATTTGTCTTTGATATTATCTCATAATAAAATCTGAAATGAGATATTTGTAAACTACAGGCTCTTGTCTCAAGCTTGGTTGGCATTTAAAACCCACACTGAGTTCCCTAGTAATGTCAGGGGTAGAAAAATACGTGTTCGAACCCTAATAAATTGTGTACTCTACTTTGGCATTGTGCTACTCATGTTTTATAACAATGGTTTGTTGGTGGGTTTTTTGCCTGTGATTTCTCCCTTGTAGACTCATGTCTGCATCCAGCAAACAGCATTGGAATTAATTGGCAGAGGTCTGGAAGTCCACATAGTAGCTGATGCCACCTCATCAAGAAGTATGATGGACAGAATGTTTGCTCTTGAGGTAAGTTTCTTAGTCGAGGCTTTCTGCACCTTGGATATATATGTTAATTTCCCTACTTATTGTAGGCTAACAAGGAATTTCTAAGGACAGTAAGTAGTGGACAAATGTAGACTTGAGAATAGGTGAATGTTGTGATTTCAGAATAGCTTCCAGGGTGGAGAAGGATTACTGCCTTATTTTTTTCTCCCTAACTTATGATTTAATATGTGGAACCCAGTTTAAGACACATGGATTTTAAAAGTGATTGCTTCAAGCAATCTAGGTTACTCTGTATAACCATTAGCATTTAGGATATCACTTTCTTACACATTGTTATCTGTATAGCAGAGTAGAAGTGCTACAGAGCTTTTGGTTTTGTTGTTCCAAACAGTATTTGTTCTGCTGTTGAAATTCCTTGAAATGCAATGGAATATACTAAGTGATCCTGTTCAAAGCTCCTTCTTGTATGTCTGTCTGTCCCTCTGCTCTTCCTCATCAGTGCAAATTAAAGCTTAATCTCCAGACTGTGATTATAGTAAAGGCTTCCTCCTGGCCCCCCCCTTTATAGGAGTTTAGTCTAACTAAATGTTGAGAAAGTGGAGATAAATGTAGCAAAAAAATATAGAAGCACATACAACTATGTGGTAGCAAATTCATGCAGATAATTTTTTGATAGTGTACTCTAACTTGCCTACAGGCATCACTGTTAGAAATCAAGAACTGATATATATATTTAGTATTTCAATTTTTCCCTCAGGCCCTAACAACTATTTGGAAATTGAAACTAGTAATAACTACAGCATTTTGTACTTCTTTCACAGATTTCGAGAAGACTTTTAATTTCTTCTGTTTCTCATGAATAAGAAAATTAAAGACTAAAGGGAAATCACCAGCATATAGTATTTGATGAGACCCATGACTTTGATTAAATGGAAGCTTAATGTCATCTGTCATGTAAAGCATAGTGACGCACACAGAGTGCAGGAATGCCTGGAATCATGACTTCCCAAGTCAATGTGGTGCAGCAGCAGTAGTAGAGAGAACAAATATAGAAAAACTGAAATCTGTTTGCGTTATTGTGTATGTCTTTGTACATTTGATTATCACTTATGCTGTGTCTGCAAGTATAGAAGTTGGTGCAGTGTTAATAGACGTTAAAGCAGTGACTAGCTAGCTTTGATTTTCTTTCTAGTCAAAAAGGTATCAATCATCTTAAAAGCGTGGTTGGTTGCAAAAGCTGCAATCCAGGCAAATTGGTCAGTTTTAGGTAACTTTTTAGTATGTCTTAGCAATGTTTTCTCACCAAGCACAAAGCAAATGTTTTGTGGTGGTCCCTTAAGTAGTCATCATTAAAATATGCTTTGGGGAACGTTTGCTGGCTTGCTGTGGTGACCCAGCCAGTTATATGGCAGTAACTCCTCCTCATCCTCCTCTGTGGCTGCATACGCCAACATTGTCTCCTTTTTGTGCCGTAGAACCTCTTTTAAAAATGCTGCTGAGGGCTGTGGGCAAGAGGTGGTCATGCTTGGGAGCGGGAGACTAGGAGAAAGGGACACATGTACTGGGCATGTCAGTAATCCTGATTGACCATGGTGATATGTTTCTTAGGGAAGTTGGTAAAATACCAAAGCATTTGGGTAATCCTGCTTTAGTCTCACTGTACAGCTGACAGTTCTAGTCATGCTCCTTTAGTTAGTGAGTCTGGCGTTGTCTCTTCTGCAAACTTGCTCCATACCTGGTGAACTGAGGTGAGGTTCATTGATCTGTGTTCCCTGGATCCTTCTCCTTACCTTTCTGGGAAGATGGGTGTAACGTTTACCTTTTTCCAGTAACATCCCTCCTCTGTTCACAGTGACCTTTCAAGGATGACAAAGACTGACCTTGTAGTGAAAACAACCCTCAGCAACCTCAAATAAATCCCATCCGGTCCCACCCGTCCCTTGAGTTCTCCACATTTCCCTTCTCATAGCATGTGTTTTGATGGTGCTGGTGACAACCATGCAAATATCTGAACAGGTGTCCTAGGAAGTGTGGTTTGAATTTATTGATAGCCAAAGCTTTCATGTCTGCCTGGATGACCCTAAAGAGTTACTGCCTGCGCTTCTGTTGTGTGCTTAAAAATGACAGCAGGCAAAAACTTGCAATCAAAAAAAAACAACCCCAGAAACCAGAAAACCTCAAAATTTCCATTCATGAAATAATTCAACCCAACTGGCCAAGGTTGTGGCTGTTGTTAATATCTGCCCCATCTGATGAAGGTGCCTTGTGTCACTGCTTCGTCTCAGATTGAGCCAGTTTAGTCTGTTCCTGCTGGATTTCTTTTCTGTTCTCCTTGGTTTTGTGGTGTGAATGCAACACACACTTGCTGCTTTCCTTTGTTTGAAAGACTATGTTCTGAGAAAACTTTTTCTTTCCTTGAAAATAATCCAGTATGCTTAGCATGTGCATCAATTCATTCCTACTAATACCAAAACTATACAAATTATACTTAGTCCTAAAAGTAAGACAATGCCAGCCTCTTTGACATGTTATGGTATGTTTCACTTCTGAAGAGAAGACATTCTCTTTTTTCGATCAACATTTCTCAGAAGGCAAGGTTCTTTAACAGTGTTTTTTCTCTCATCCGTACTAGTTAAAAGCAAAAACTTTTTGTTCCTGGAGAAGTACATCGTGAAAACATTGCTATAATACTTCATGGTGATTTACCTATTTTTCTCTTTTGTATGTGTATGTGGTTTAAACAAATGTGTCCTTGTACAGAATAGGAGAGCTGGGGAAGCTATCTGCTTTGTTTCAACTTAAGGATATCGCAAGGCTTGCTGCCATTGTTGCAAGCAGGAAGCATTGACTTGAGTAAATCTAGCCTAGTTTGTTTATCAATATATAGATTGTAGTTACATATACTTTACTGGTCCCCTAAAATTATTAACTTTCCCCCTTCAATTGCTTTGTAATGGAACAGCTAAACAGCAGTGATCTATGTCTGCCCTAGAAAGTTTGGAGAGTCTCTTCTTTCCTTTAGTGATTACGATTGAAACCTGTCTGAACATGAACGTATCTGTATTTTCTGCCTCTTGCCCTCCCTTGGCTCATTCAGGACCCCATTAGATTTGGTGGAGCATGCAGCTGAGGAGAGGATGATGGAGGGAAAGCTGGATCGATGAAGAGTTTCATTGCCAAAGCATCTGTACAATTGCTGGGAAGCTGATGGGGGCCAGGGGGTGGTTCAGCCTTTACTTAAAGATAACTTTGCTATGTAGCAACAACCACAGTCTTAAAAGACCAAAAAACTTTGCTATAAGTCCTGTGGTTTGGGCTATGTGTAGCATTGCTCTGTTTAGTTGCACACTTACAAGATCTAGCAGACTTCTTTCAGTTTTGCTTTCTATGCAGCGATGCTTTTTATTCTGTAGCCTGTGAGAACTAACTCAGGAGCTACTGAGGCTGTTGGTTAAAAGAAGCCGCTGTTGTGCTAGTATGATTTATAAGGTCTGTAAAGCAGCTTTTCATTCTGTCTCCTGAGATTATTAGTACTAGGATGCTGTGTAGTCCAAAGAGGGAAGTACTAGTACACAACAAGCCCTGAAAGAGAAATTGTTACAATTAAGTTTCTTGCTTAACACCTTCAGCTTGGACCTTGCTATTTTCCTTTTTCCCCAGGCCTTTCAAATCTGCATGAGAGTGAAGAAAGCTATCCTGAGGGCCATGCAAGGGGAAAGGGTTGTTAATATAAGAGGGCGTGGGTCTTCTGCATATTAAATCTGACATGGGGGGAATATCCAGTCCAAGCAGGAAGCCTTATTTGCAATCCAGGGCAGCCTTTTTCCTCAGGAAAGTCTAAAAACAGTCACTTTCCATTCAAGATTTATAAATGGCACCACTAAGAATGGAATTGGCAATACTTTTGTTAATAGATGTTTTTAAAAATACCACTTGTCTTTTTTACAAAATGTATGCTTATTCACATTTGCACGTATCTCATGTTATTCTCTCTCTGCTCTTTTCTCTTTCAGCGTCTTGCTCGTACTGGAATTATAGTTACTACTAGTGAAGCTATATTGCTGCAGCTGGTAGCTGACAAAGAACATCCAAAATTCAAAGAAATCCAAAATCTCATTAAGGCGAGTGCCCCTGAGTCAGGGCTCCTTTCCAAAGTTTAAAGACGATGTGGAGGAAGTGGATCTCATCATCATCTTCAAGGATGAAGGAAAGCTGTAAGCGCACATGTACACCTTCTTTCACTCAAAGTTTAGTAGAAGTGTAAAATTAAAAATTGACATACTCATGCTTGCCTTAGCAAAATTGTCTGGTTATACATCTGGATGCCAGTATGTTCTGTTTAGTTACATCTGTCAGAGGCTTTGGGTACCGTAGAACCCTTTTGTTATCAAATATCCTTATTTATTTGCAAAACAAAAATTAACAGAGGTGCCTGCTAGCCTATACTATACACTGATTGTAACAGCTCTGAAAAGTGCATATTTCTGTGACACCTTTTGACTGTGCACTTTGTAAAATCATTCTGTGATATTCTGTTTTACTTTTGTATTAATAGAAGATAATTACATATTGGATAAATGTGATGTGATACGCTTTAATGTTCTATGTAAATGAAGTATTTTAATAGGGCGTAAGTTAAAACCGAGTAAGATATAGGGACTACACGTCTGCTTTTGTTCTCTAGGATAAAATTTAAGTGTTTTGCTTCATAGACAAGACACATAGATCAAGCAGCAGCGCTCTAGGTAGCTGAAGCCTGCATCACGACTTTCAATTATTCCAAAACTGACTGCCTAACCCTGTACTTCACTTAAGTGTACACAAACAGAAAACTGTCATTTAATGAGTTCTTTATAAACAACTGGTGTGGAGTCCTTTAGAACTCTCAGAAGATTACCAAAACTTCAAATAATTTGGCAATGCTAAGCGTGTTAAAGAACAAAAGCTTTTCAGCTTCAAGTGTTGAATCTACTACTATATTTAGATTTTTGGGGTTTTTTTTTTGTTTGGGTTGGGTTTTTTTACCCTATTTTAGTTAGATTGAATAATTCCATCTGATTTACTTATTTGGCCAAGCGAGCTCTGAAAGAAACCTCAGCTCCTCTAGGTTTTTGCGCTTTTTTTCTGGGATGCAGCTGGGTGGAGTTTGAATGGAATCTGGCCTAAAAGCATTCTTCAGAAAAATAGCATCTTTAACTTAATGATACATATTTTTTCTATGTAGAACCAATCTTATAACACATGATTGTTTATAAAGGCACTTCCTTCATGTTCCAGTGGTTTTAACAATGTTGTACGAAGTTTACAGTGTGACTGAGACATTTATTTTTTTAAAAGAGTACTAGAAGATGTCATACTGAACACTGATCTTTTTGGTAGAAAACCAATTAGAGTACATGTATTATTTTAAATTGCTTACTTTCCCCACCAGATGGCTCTAAAAAAATTGTTTCAGAGAATTATAACCTTTATATGTTCAAAACTAATAAAATGTTAACATTTGCCGTATCTCTTATGCTTGTGATGTATATTGAAGAGCAAGTCCTGAAAGCTGTATTTGCTATGGACCTTATTCTGGTTTGTGCAGCTGTGGAATTTCTGTAGATGTCATGGGAATTTCATGTAAAGATCAAGGGTGGATAATGTCTAATAATTCTTGTCTTCTGCATCTAGTTAAAGTGTTATTTAGTGCTCCAAAATATGAGGAATGAATTTTATTCTTCAAGTTGGAGGCAGGAAGGCGAGTTGAGTTGAAGAACTGTTGTGCTATGTCACTGACCTACTTTTTACCTTCTTTTCTGGTATATTAATCATGTTGCCTAGCAGTATAAAGTCCACTTGTATAAATCAACAGCTGTGTACAAAAATGCTATAAATTTCTCATGAAATAATGGTTTTATTGCTTTCTTACCTTTTTGTGTTGATGATACCTCAAGTTAGTAATTGAAGGAAAAATGATAACAGGTTTGTTTGTTTGTTTGTTTTATTACACATGTTTATCTTTGGAACAATATCAGTTTCCTCAATAACAAATACATGGGGTTTTAAAAGATAATTGTATTTGTTACCAAAAATTTAACATTTTTATACAAACATAAGTTGGAGGACAGATGTCACAAGTTCCTTTGCCACAGTCCTTTCCTAACTAAGGTTTTTAGCGCAAGGGGAATCATTGGCTAGCAAGATAGCACTAGAGAAGAATCTATAATATACATTGATATTCTCTGTGATGATTTTACTTTTTTTTTTTTTTTTTTGGTATTTGCATAGCCTTCTGTGGCAAACTAGATTTTTGTCAAGGTCCTTCGCTTGCGTTTTTTTCCATAAGCTCAGAAAATAAGAATGCAGAAATAGCCAGTGTTATGCTATAAAACTGAGCTCTTAGATATGAATTTAGGGGCAGAATGATTGAAGTCTTTCTCCCTCCCTCATTAGATGGGTGCATTAATCAGCATCACATGAATCGTTCAGATGAGATCCTAAGAGTGTTTATTTAAAAAGAATAGAAATAGTGTTGCCATATATGGCAACTTACGTAAAGTAAGTTTATTTACAGGAGAGAATTTCCTTTGCTTCTTCATGCTCTTAACTCATCTGTGTTTTCTGTTCTCTGGCAAGCGGGTGTTCCCATGCAGTAGAACAGCAGAACTGAGCTGTACGAGAAGAGGTCTGCAGGCTGTTGCATTATCTAGTATAAGTACTATTTTGCCCTGCAAGGATATGACATAAATTAATGAAACAACACGGAGGAGAATTGCTTAGGGGCACACTCAGGTGATTGTGAAAAAGCCTAATTCATCACTAAGTGCCAGGCTGTCCTTTAATTGAAGGCTTCACCACAGCTGTGGCTAAGCAACATGATTGCCACCTGCTGTAGGTGGCTTCAGTGTAATTTCTTTTTCCTTGGGGAATCAGGCAGACAGTCCTTGATAAACACGGCTGGTTTATTTTCCTCTGTAGGTGTTCGGCTTCTGTGCAAAGTTGCTGGTGTGTTGTTAGCCTCACTGGAGTAGCT
Source organism: Leptodon cayanensis (assembly GCA_027564655.1). NCBI lineage: Eukaryota > Metazoa > Chordata > Aves > Accipitriformes > Accipitridae > Leptodon > Leptodon cayanensis. The sequence continues at coordinate 34,336,132 of JANXJC010000078.1, forward strand.
GGTGTACAAATTCTATGCTAAATATAATAATAAGCATGTGTGTCATTGGTTTTTCTCTGCTAAACCCTTATGAAGATGAGTGCTTTTTTTCTCATTGGGACAGTTTTAAGTTTTGAGTTTAAAATATGATCCTCTCTATTCATAGAACCATGGTCCTTTTCCACCTGTGTGATAATTTTGTATGAACTAAAACAAATAAGGTCCCCAGTACCCTTTGCAAAACCTGTAAATGGAGAATGAATAAAAAATCAGCTGTTGCTAGCCAATGTTTTCTGTTATGGTCATCACAAATGGCTGGAGAAATGATGCTGTGGAACTGCTCCACCACCATTTCTGCACTTGCCTGACAGTAGTTCTTGGGTAAATGTGCACTTACTCAATAAGCGTCATGATTTATTTATGTTTCCTATTAGACATCAGGGTGGTGCCCTCTCCCTCCTCCCCCCCACCCCTATATATTACATTACCCAAATGATGACATTAATCTTTCAGGAGAGAAGAATTAGGGTCAATCTTGTGGAGGAGTGACATGAGCACTCTTGTTTTTTCTTTTAGAAGCCTCATAGGTTTGTTGGTTTTTTTTAAAGATTTTTGTTGAACTGTAACTCCTCTACTGCTACAGATTTGTTCTCTTACGTAAGAGATGAACATTCAGTGCTTTGTTGCTTTGAAAACTTTGTTTCTGTTAATCATGAAGTAATAGCTGGAGCTGTGGAGCCCTGAAGAGAGGCAAATGATATTAAGGAGGATAAAGGCTTTTACTTTGATGAGCGGTGATGCCAACTAGTACTGTTACATAGTTCACTTGTTATTCTTCAGAGTATTTTCTGCCATATTAAGTGCTATGACAGTGACAGAAGATGTCAGTGATTTGTAGAATCTAGGTTTTTTTTTTTCCCCTCTGGATAAATTAGAGATAAACTATACTAGATGGGTATAACAGATGTTCTTTAGATAGGTTTAGAACATCTGCTCTGCAAATGGGCCATGGCAGGAAATCCTTGAAAAAAAAGTTCTGTTTTGATTGTCCAGTACTAGTTTCTTCTTAATAATCTCTGAAATAGAATACTTTCATGAAGCTGTTGTTAGACCTTTCTGTAATCTCAAGAAGTGCTTCTGGTACAGCAGAGGTTATGATTAATATTATGGTGCTGCTTCTCTTAGGACAGAACTA
>JANXJC010000078.1:34351468-34368913 GCA_027564655.1 Leptodon cayanensis
CTGTAATGTTAGAATTATTTAATATTTTTTTCCCATGAGAAAAGGTGGAGAATCTGGTAGCACATCTTAATTTAAAGAAATAGGATTTGATTAATCTTTGGAGAAAATCTTAATTTTAGATTTTTTAAGATCTGTATCTATAATATTTTGCTGATTTGGTTTTCTGCGACCTCTTTCTAAAAAAAAATACTGTTTTTCCTATTGTGTATTGGAAATAAAAAAAGTCAGAAAAAAATTACTTTTTGTTGCAACCATGCTTAGCCTTCAGTAGAAAATTGCTGAGGTTCTCTCTGGGAAATTTGTTACAAGGAAATACTTCCGAGAAGCATTTAACTTTAACCTAACAAAGAAATACTGGTAGAAAACAACACATTCATTGCTGAAATGAAGTCAGTCTACAGTGTGTTGTAAACACAGACTGGAGAAATGTGAAGCACCTTGAATTCTCTCTGTATTTCAGAGACCATAAAAACTTGATAACAGTTTGAAGTAAGTGATCTACTTGCGTACCAGGGCTTATCAACCCTGTAGAGAAAAAGCTAGCATGTAAAAATGAGCTACTCTTATGTCTTGATGATTACTTCCATGTTTTCGGAATGAGTATCAAAGTTCTCTAAAGTTTTTCTGTTTGAATAGTGCCTGAATTGATACACTGGTGCCATCTGTGCTTGGGTTCTTGTAAGGGTAATAAAGGTATGTGGGAAACAATCAGATACCACAAATACTTTAAGGCATGACATTTTTAATGTGTGTTGTGCAATATATCGGTATGTATCTGGTTTCTGTTGAACTAGAGACCTGACTAGCAGTGTGCCTTGTACTGCCAGCCACCTTTCTGCCACACCTTTGACTTTTGGTCATTAAGTCCCAGAGTACCTATTTCCTTTGCAATCACTGCCACGGTCAGGCCATTCACACTGCTACAGCAGTCCCTCTTTTAATGTTGTCTAGGAAAAAAAGAAATAAAAGTCTTATCCATGCTTTCACGATGACACAGATGAGCCAGACAGAAGCCTAAGAAGGATTTTCTAGCAGAGAAAGAGGGAAACGGTGCAAGAAGGAGCCCGGGGGATGTTTTCTCTGAGGGTTGCTCAAAGGGGAGTGTTTTAACACTTCCTCTACTAGTTTTGGTAAAAATTTGATTTGAGGTGAAATTTTGTCTGCAAACTTTGCTGCAAAAAATTAACTTTGACATTTAAAGAGGCTTAAATTATCCCCCAAATTTAGCTAGAGATACTGGGTGCACTTAAATTTTGCATTTGCAGAGCTCCTGTTGAGTAAGAAGCTATTTCACTCAGATATATCTCACTACATTAAGTAAGAGCTTTGTCTTGCCCCTTCTCTGCCATGACTTCTTGATGTAGGTTAAGTCAAATACCTGAATGTTTTCAGCAAGAGAGATCTGTTTAAACCAAAGGCACAGGTGACAAAGAGGCAGTGTTATGAGGTACTGATGCAAATCACATGGTCTTCAGTGGCTAAAGAATGGAATCTGTAAATTAGAAGTATATTTTTACTAATATAACAGAACATAGAAACATTTGAGCATCAATTATTGCTGCTTTGTATTATTAATAGTTTTCTAATGGTAACTACCAAGGACTAATTGGTAAAAAGTTAACTAAACTTCCCATGGCTTTGTTTTTTTTAATAACTTCTAGTAAACATGATGCATACTATTCCAGTAGTAGTCTGATACTTCTTTCGTTTCAGAAGAAATATATACAGAAAGTGGGTTTTTTTAGTATTCAGTAGATGGCTATATGTTACACTGAAATAAGAACTGCACTTTTTTGGGGGCGGTTCAAGAGCCCACTAAGGAATGAAGTTAAAGGAGTGGGAGGTCTTAGGGGTATTTCAGAAGTTTATGTTCAGTTCTGCTACTTTTCAATGCCTTTCTGTCTCTTTTAGAGAGCGATTTGTTCTTCATTTGTAAGCCAAGACCCAATTTAATAAGTGCATAATTATTGTAACCTGTCAGAAAAAGAGGTGCTCTAGTAGAATCTGATAATAAATTTCATTTAAATTGGGAAGTGGAAGATTGTCGCTGCTCTTCAGAAAAAGTAGGTCAGCTGCCAGTGAAGGCTTCTGGAAGAGAGTGTGCTGGTGCTTGCAAGACCATAAGAATAAACCAATTTCATGTTGTACAAAGCACAAAACTAGTATGAGGAATATTTACCTACTTTCTAAAGCAGGTTTGATACTAAGCTAGATCTTAGCATATGCTGAACATTCTGTCTTAAGAGTGCAACGGTAACTTCTACCAAAGTGCTGAGAGGAAGAAAACCCTACCAGACCCTTCTATCCCACTAAAAAATGAATGGAAAACCTGCAATGTCATTATTCTGTTGGACTGTGTATAAGCAGCATACAGATTTACATTCTCAGTACTAATATCTTTCACTTTTGCTGATTTATCAGGAATAGTCAATCACCAAAAAAGACTAGAAAGACTGCTTAATCCATACACTTCATAGGCAGCATCGAAGGTTTGGGGATTTATTACTGTGAGAATGATCTCTTTCCCTCATGAGAAGACCCTTTCTACGTCATTTAATTATATTAAATATTGAAAACTGAAAAAAAAATGTAAGCAAACCCATCTATTTGATGAGAGTATAAAATAAGCCGCTTTCCCATCTTAATACATGCCTCAGCATGATCAGCTTCTGCTAAGTTTAAGAAATATCATTTCCATACACACCAACTCCCTTGAACTGGGTGATGAACCTAATATTCCAGCTCCTGGAACTCTCTTTTAATCTTGAATTCATATTCTTTCCACATTCTTTCTGTCACTTTTTAGAAACCTGTAGTTTTTCAGTTTTCCATTTTACAACTTACAAAAGCTTACAAACATTTCATTTGTAATCCAAAATGTAATGTAGCACCTATAATATGTAAGACAGTAGCACAATTGCCAATGCACTTGGTAATATCCTTGCTTGAAAGTGAACATAGGGAGATGTGTTCATTTCTTAACGAAAAACCACAACGGTTACCCTTGTGTGCTGTTAAGTGGGGTGAGAAAGTGTTCAGATAGGAAAGTATCTCCTGGTTTATGAGAGGAGAGAAACCTTCAGTTTGAACTCTCTCTTCTGCATGTATATCCTAAAGGCATGGCGGAGCAGTAGGACTTTGGTAGTAGCATCTGCTGCCCCATGGACAGAATATGAAAATGTTCTGTGCAAAGTCAGACCACAGGCCTATCTAGGCAGGTAGCCAAGTCTCCAACAGTGGTCATAAACAGATGTTTGGGAGGCCAAGAAAAGAATAAGAACAAGGCATGTATTTGTCATACTTTCCCAGTCTTCAACTTTCCTCAGCTTAGTGGATTTCCTGAGGTGGATGTGATTTTTCTGTCTTTATTAAAGCTTCAGTAGATTTTCCTCCAAGTGTTTGTCCAGATTTCCTTTCACCTTGTATAAATTACAGCATCCTCAAAGTCCTTTTCTTGTTTCCTTCTGTACCAGGAAGAACCACCTCCTCATGCGGTTTCGAACTCTCCTTTTACTGTTTTATTTGCTGCCATCCACTTTTTGTATCAGGAAGGACAGTAAACAACTGGTCCCTAGACATGGTCTCTAGGCTACCTTGATTTTTGTAGACATCTGTGACATTCCCTCATCCCCAAATGTCCCTTTTCCCATCTGAAGTGTCCTGAACCACTCCAGAGTTCCTCACACAGAAGCTGCTCCATGCCTTTGATCACCTTTATTGCCTCTTGAACATTTTCAGCATTAGTGTATTCTGCTTGGAATGAGAGGACCAGAACCGCGTACAGTGTTCAAAGCAGCAGGGAACCAGGCCTTTGTATGATGGCACCATAACATTTTCTGTTTTATTTGCTTGTTCTGAGCCCTGAGCAGAAGATAATGCTTTCACTGAATTTGTAGCCCCAAGATCCTGTTCCAGGAGTGGTAATGGTCACTTCTGAGCCTCCTTTCTCATAAGCGGAGTTGGGATTGGTTTTGCCAGTACACAACACCTTGTGTTTACTGACACCAGTTTTCATTCACCATGTGTTTCGTTGCCCACTCAATGGATCTAGTAAGGTGTTTCTGCCGTTCTTCAGCTGGCCTTTTCCCTTACAGATTTATTAAGTTTGTTCAGCTTTGTTCAGTTATCACCTTATAGACTTTTTTCAGGTCTTTGTACTTACACAGCACAGGTTACTTGCTTTTTCTCATGACTTTACTGTAGCATTATTCAAGGCCCCTTTTTCCCTTAAAGCAACCTTCTTTTACTATAAAAAGAACGTGTAAAGAGACACATTTTGGTGTCCACCCTTACTGATTTGCTCTTCTTACTACTGAAAACACAGGGCTGAACAAGTTTTAAAACTTAGAGAAAGACATGGTTCCTGAGCTGTGAATTTATATTTCAAATGTGTTTAAAAAAAAACCCAAACCCCCAAACATGACAATTTCCAAGAAGCAAATATCATCTAGAAGATGACTTTTTGAAATAAAGTGCCTTATGCAACAACTTATACAAGATGTCTTCCTTCGGTGACAGGCTCTGTGGTGAGTGTTTGATTGAAAAGACATCCCTATGGTACTCCAGCAGACAAAGGATATGGCCAAGATTAAAGAATTAAAAAAAACAAAACCACAGCATGGAAGGTATTGATGGAGTAATGATAGGAGTAGGATGAACACACATTTAAACCTAGATTTTTGGAGAGAAGTCCAGAAGTTGGGGCAGAAAGCTTGGAGATGCTGATATAAAAATTCAGAAATTAAATGGTATGGGAGAAAAATTACTTTAAAGCTGGCTGGTAAGGTTAGAGTTAAGAAGAACAAGATGGGATATGTTTTGCTAGTAAAGATGAGAAGTGATGAACCAATTATCATACTTCATCAAAACAGTCCTGCTTTGATCAGGTGAACATGAGAAGTCTTTCAAAACTGCTTTGTAAGGGTAGCATGTATTCTTAAGAACTGCATGTTTTTGCATTTTTTTTTCCTTTACAGACTGCCATATCTTTAAAAAAAAAAAAATTTGTTCCCCTGAAGATGTGCAATTATTGAGTTGGATTAATGTAAGCAGCTTTCCCATTCCCTGCACTGACGAGGAACCACTTATTAATTATCACAGGCAACCAGCTTGCCCAGAGGCATTTAAGCAGCTCATCTTTTCATTTTATACTGATTTCTTGAGAAAGGTAAGAAATTCTTTCCCATAAAAACTGTGCAGTCAATGGAGTAGAAATCCCACCTTGTCAGAAAGCCCATGGAATATCAAACACCTTCTCAAGAATAAGCTGAAGGGGCAGGAATGGGCACCGGTGTTGCCTTTTCTTCTTCCTCACTGTGTGTCACTCTCTCCTCAGAGGCCTGTAATTGGCAAGATTTATTTTCTGGAGGAAAAGCAGAAATATTTTGACAGATGTGTGCTTCTGTGCATAATATTTTCCAAGAGGAATAGAATTTCAGTCAACTAGAAACAGCTCCCCACCTCATCTCAAATTTTTGGCAATTTTTTTTTATTGGTTCCACGAAGCGGAGGAGGTGGCAGAACCTTTCACATCAAGTCCCACTGTCTGGCACAATTCACTTTCCTGCATTTCTCTGTTGGGACTTGAATCGGTATTTCCAAAGGTTCAAGAGAAATACTCATCCCTAATTCTACATGGCTGAGGGTTGGCTAATCATAGCCTCTCCACTGAAGTACTAGTAGAGAACACTAGCAGGGAGCATATAATGTAGAGAACACATTCATTTTCACGTATTCCAAAGCAATTTTGCTTTCTCTCTTCTAAGTACAAATTTAACCAAACAAAATACAAACAACTTCATTCAACTTTTCCAGGTGAATACTATGCTTTCAGGCCCACTCAACTGGCCTTCAGAGGAATTCTTGTCTTTCAGGATACGTAGCATCCCACCCCAAAGCACAGCTGGAAATGCAAATGTCACACGATGGAAATCAAATCACCTACCGTAGCCCTCGAGGGGGTTGTTCAAGTCTTAGGATCAGCACTATAGCTGTCCTGGGACAGGATTTGCAGGGCCATGCCCTGGGATGCGAGAAGGCTGACAGCATTTCGGGAGGGCTCCTGCCACCACTGCTGCTGGGGCGGGGGAGGCCCTGCTGGCACTGCGGGCAGCGCCGGGGGGGCCGCCTCCCCTCCCTCATCCCACCTCCTCGGCAGCCTCCGCCGAACCGCCGAGCCAAGTGAAGGGTTTTATTTCCTTGTCCTTCCCCTACCCTTTTCAAAACCCTCTCTCTGTTAAAAGGTCTCCAAACGCTCCGTAACGCTGCCATCGGCCACAGTATCAAAGTAAAGATTCAGGAGTCATGTTAAAAGGTAACAATCAGCAAATTACAATGCACCTATAAGGAGTTTATTTCCCACTATTTTGAATATTACAGAACATTTTAATAAATATCAACGAACTAATACAAAATGAATTTTTATTAAATATCACCTGGAATATTATCTTTTTTTTCCTCTGGTTATTGTAGAACAGTTGAGCAACATTTTCTGGAAAACCAAACTACAGGAAACTCGGTGTGCCATTTGGAAGTGCAATTCAGAGAATAAAAATACTCTTATTACAATCGCAGTGCTACTTCTTGTATGAGTCGAAGCCCGACGATCGTGTCTGTGCAGCTGCGCGTTGACAAGAGGTGGTGCTGCAACACTGATGTTGGGATTGTTTCACTTCTACCCACTTTCTTTTTTGTGCTTTCCTCAGGAATAAGCATGTTAGGGCCAACCAACTGGATCCCAGCAATACCCTTTCCTCAAATTGGAAAATGAAGTTATTCAGCAGAACTTTTAATCATTTGTAGAATTTAAATGGGTTTGAGGGTTTTGTTTTTTCCTTTTGTTTTTCCCCTCTGCTCTGCATACCGAGTTAATAACACACAAGAGATTTTTTTTTTTTTTCCCCAATAGAAATGGAATTTGTTTTACACCCCGCAAAATTTTGCTGGACATAAACTCTGCAATAACTATGAGATAGGACTTTATTCAGATAGGCTGTGATGAATTCCCAAGCAAAATGTCAAATGCCTGAATCTGCTAAATGCTAGTGTTGCCCAATTGGAAACAAAAATACTTGAACAGTTCTATATTCTGGAGGTCACATTTCTGAAAATGTCTTCTGGGAAATGAAAATTCTAATTCTTAAGTGAGCTTGAGGTAGGTAGGGCAAAAGACCTTTGAGTGGAGTTAGAAAGGCTTAGATACACACATATGTATTTTTTCTGCATGATTTCAGTGCTCTGAAAGTGAGAAACTAATAGCAATGGCTTGCATCAGACACGGTGTGGGCAATCACTGTGAAATCCTGCCCATGTAACTCTTTTAATGCACCTCAGTGCTGGCTTGTGGTATCCCTCTTGGTTCCAGTCCTGGACCTCTCTTGAGCGGAGGCTGCCAACTGTACTGCATTGTGCCAAATTACGTGGTGGTTTTCAGATATGTTCAAACTGTGCCAAAGAGAGATTTATTTAAAGAAATGAATCAGGTGTTGAGATGTTGTTATAAATAAAATAGCACCATTTATATGCTGAGCTGATTTCTAAAGTCTCTTTTGATATGCAAATCTAAACAATCCAACTCTTGTTAAAATGTTGGGTTGTTGTTTGTTGTTTTTTTTTTTTTCCAGTTATAAAATAAGAAAGCCACACTGACCAGGCTGAGCCGAGAAATGGTTGGTTAGTTAGTATGCATAGTAGCAACCCCAGGAATTAAGTTTAGAAGAGCCAAATGTGGAACAAGAAATTCAATGGAAGAACCTCTTCCGAAGTTTTAAGGGTTCCCTTCTTGGAGCTTGTTCTGTTCAGCATACAAAGCAACACAGCGATTCGTGTTCCCACGTAGCCCACATGTTGCTGGATCCCTCAGTAGTACAGATGTGTGGATGTAAGACAGGAAACTTCCAGTTTTAGATTCAGCCACTGCCAGATGAAAAAAAGCCACAGAGCATAAAATCATAACAAAAATATTTTTAACATGGTAACTGCATACCCCGACTTGTTTCTTGATTCCATTGTTTTGGAACTAGCATTGATGAAGAGAAAACAAAAGGCCTGGTTACTATGTTAAAAGTGTATTTGAACCCTTAGGTAGGATTTTTGAAAGTGCATAGTGTTGGCATTTCTTTGCCCCCTCTGACATCAACAAGAGCGGAAATAATTCAATGCTGACAATGCTATCCTTAACGTGTTCTACAGTAGAACTTACACCTCATGTGACCCCACATTATCCCTCTTTTCTCTCATCTAATTAATGCTCTGGTTTAATTCATTTATTCTTCAAATTGGTTAGCCAGGAATATTCAATGGCTAAAGTAACTTTTGATACTTCATCCTTGAAAAGATTTGCTGCTTTGAGGGAATGTAGGACAAATGTATGCAATTTCTGAAGCTATCCAGGTGTCATGGCAACATACTGACTGATGCAACAAAAATCTGAGAGTTTTGTTAAGATAAGTATGAAAAAAATGGATGATTGGTCAGAGCTCCCTAGTCTACAAGATGGTCTAGAAATTGTGCAAATGCAGTGAGGCATTTTTATGAGGTTGCTAGTGTATCTCGGTTTTAGCTCAGTTGGAAAAACGACAGCAAAAAATTTTTTTTTTTCCTCTTTTTTTTTTCCCTCTTTTTTTTTCCTTTTCTTGGCTGATAGTTTCTCTTCTCACCAAAACTATAAGGTAAAGAGGTAAAATAAAAGATGTACTTAAATGGTTTGAACATGTAAAGTTTAAATGCATCTTTGTGTGTAAGCTCAAGTCTGGGCTTTTTTAATGGGATCATAAATTTAGAAAGAATGTAAAGGCATGATTTTCCCCTTTAAATCTGATGTAAAATTGAAGGCTAAAATTCTGGTTTTGGTTACACCACAGCAAGACTGGGCTAGTACTAATAAGTGAATTTTCATAGTAACTCATGTAAGCAATAAACAAATTAGGATTTAGCACACAGATTTTATTTATTTATTTATTTATTTATTTTTGTCCCAAACACTAGCATTACAATACATAGAGAATAAGAACTCAAAACCTGTTCTTTCCTGGTAACTGTACTTTAGAACTAGCCTAACGTCTCTGTAAGCATCTCATTTCTACCTGATGAAAATGCCAAAATCAAGACATTTTTACAGAATTCTATTCTACAGAATAAAATTAATGTTACCAATTAATTACTATATGCAGACATCCAGTTCTTCAGTGATGAACAACACAAACATGCATCACCATCCTTGGTCATTATTTTCCTTTTGACCAACTACCCAATTCAGACATGGTTAGCATCAGCAAAGAGCACCTGAACTTTAGAGACATCCCGATCTGAACCTGCAATCTGGGTTGGATCATAATCCTAAATTTGAAAATGGAGGAAATTTGAAGGAGTATAGATCCTCATCCAAACAGCCTGGCTCAGACTCGTCATTGTTCTTTTGCCTGTGGATTTCACTGCCAGACACTACTGGCTGATTTTTTTCCAAGCAGATAATATAACAGGGACTTCTGTTGCTTTTGTGTGGTTATTTAATGGAACTGCTCAATACCACAACTTTGTCAGAAATCTTTTTAGGAATAGTATTCTCTCATTTTCCTCAGTTTTCTAGTCAAACAGTATATTTTTCAGTGATGGTAGTGTTTTCTTTTATATATGAAATGTTAATCGCTAAGGTAGATGCAATAGGTTTTTAAAAATAGAATTAAATGATTAGCACTAGTTTTAATTAACATTAAGGGGTAAGAACTTTTCCTGTCATAACCCTGCAAGCTTCAGCTTTCATGACAACTGCTGTATGTGTAATTCTTTTTAATGCAGAGAAATTATTGCTGCTTCTTAATACCACTTTCCGAGAGACTATTTTTTTTTCTTTTCAGAACCATAGGCACCATAAAAGTGAATTCAACACCAACTCAGCTGCTAAAACAGTATATAGAGCACTGGCATATTTCCCTCTTTCAACATGGAAGATTCTACACAGCAGACAAGAATGACCTAGTTACAAGAGGTACTATAGGAAATAAAAATGAAAACGGAGGAAAGTAATATTACAGGCCACTCTTTCTTACAATCAGTGGTTCCTTCTGAGAATAATTCAGGAATAAAAGGATTCTCCATCTTATGACACTAAGATTGTTCATGTATGACAATAGAAAGAACTGAATTAGAATATATTGAGGGAATAACAAGGCTAAACTATTTTTGAAAAGCATTTTAGAGTATGCTTTTCCTCCTTTTTCCTTCTTTGCTGATGAGCTAGTAGATGCAAGTGTAAATTGACCAGCAGGTGGTAGCAGTGTTTAAGACTTCTAGAATGGTAGGTAAATCATGCAAGTTACTAATGCATACACAGAGAAAAATTTCAGAGTACAGACCACACAGTCAATGCCTCTGCAAGTTTACCCTCATGGCCAGGTTCTTCCATCTTTATTGATGATGGATAGACATTTACTTGGCACCTTTAAGACATTTCAAAGATTGTTTCCTGTTCAGGGTAACGGTAAAACAAGACTAATAGGTTTGTGTTTTGTTTTTTTTTTTCTTTTTTTTTGGCAGAAGGTGAATTATTAGCCTAATGGTTCGTCCTCACTGTAGACCTCATTTCACCACTCTTTCCTCTGCATCTGCAAAACACAGAAACGGTTCGAAAGAGTTCACATCAGAGGGTTGTTTTTTTTCATATCCACTTCAATTCTTGTACATGTCAGCTCTATCCTTTTGTTCTATTTGGCTTCCTTTACTGTAGCCATTAAAGTGAATGGAAAAAAATGCACTCCATGCTATCATCTCTTCATAATTACTTTTCTTACCTAAGATAAATAATTCCAAACAATATGAGAGCTCTGAATGTTATAGCACAAACAAAATTTGATTCTAACAGAACTTCTGTGTTAATAAGATAGTTCAGGGGCACAATAGATGTAGTCTCTGTTAATGGCTAGTTCATTTCTGAAAAATATCTGAGGCAAATGCCTGTTAATGAAAATGTGTAAGTGTGATATCAACATTGTAGCAAGGTAGTTATGCTTGAATAGATGACTCTGTTTGAATAAGAAATTTTGATCCATACTAGACAATCACTAAGAACAGCAGAATTACGTTGAAATAACTGATCCACATAGCCATGGAGTTTCCCAACTGTTGAGTAGAGGAAAAGAAGTGTACCTCCCCAGACCTCAGTTTTAAGAGGTTATGATTAATGCATTCAAATTACATTTAAGATCCTTTCAACAACTGCCTACATTCATGTAAATATCAGCAAGAAGACTCTGGCAACAAAATATACTGGATATTGCACAACATTCAACTTTGTGGTCATATCTGGGCTTGTGTTTTGCATTTAAGGCATATTCATTCCTCTTCTCCATATTAGGCAACCCAACATCTCACAAAATTGGAAGGAAAAGCATGACTGTTCAGATATAATTATGACAGAAATAGAAAACAACTCACAGTATACTGCAAAATAGTTCTGGTAACTTATTTTGTAGTCTATACCCTTTCTAATTTTAGGGGGGGGGCGGGGGTGCAATAAAAAATGAGGTAAGCAGTGAGAGGTAAGAAGAAAACAGTAGATCTGAGTCACAAGTTAGAGTATGATTTAGACATAACATAATACCATTTAAATACAGCCACAGTAAACAAATGCAAAGGATCAGCAGACAAATAAAAGGGTCTTGAAACAATTAATTTGTCTGAGGTAATTTTGTCTGCTGTGATGTTCCTACTGACTTCATTTGTCAGTTAATAAGGTCTATCTGTATGACAAGATGTATTCACTTATTTATACAAATAGACTCTGCTTCAGCTAAATTGATACAGCTGCCTTGCACAGACATTGCATCCAGAATACTTCATTATAATCTATCTGCAGTTATTCTGGCATTAAAATGAATTCATCATACGATTTTAGGGTGGTGCTTTAAGTATTCCAGAACAGAATTCACATATAATGTACATTTAGCATGATAACTATCAGAAATCTATGCTGGTGGAGCAGCATATTGCAATTCCCGTCCAGGGATGTATAGCTTCTCTCGGTGCCTTAACATGCTACATCTTTTAAGAAACAGAGATCTTGTGTCCTTCTTGGTACTTCAGAGGTAGTTGCAATGTATAAACCTGATACAGCTGCCAAGAGCTGTTCCTCTTGGCAGGGTCAAACACATTTTTGGGGACCCAACTTCCTCTCTTCCATTTACTGCTAGTAATTTATGGAAACTATTTTATTTCTTCAAGTTGTTTTCTTATATATTTCTCTTTGACGAATGTTTGTAATCAATTGATCTTTGATTTGAGGAACTCCCTAGATGTTGTCAATGACATTTTCTTTTTCTTGTGTGAATTTGATTGTGAGTAGTGCTAGTAAAACATCATTTACTGTCTTGCATCTGTTACCAGTATGAGGAATAGATAACTGTAGTTTGAAAAAAGAAAAAAAATCATCTTAATTAGTGTAGAATTTAGTTAAATATTTGGCTGCACATACAGCTTCTCAGGGTGTCCTTAAAATTGTAAATGTAGGCAGTTGCTGAACTAAGTCATTCATGAATTACCATGTGTTATCCTTGCTAACTTCTTAAGAATTCAATGGCAAGTAGACTAGAAAAGCTTTGCTGATTCTCCTCAGTAACCAGGTGCAATCCAGCAGTTGCCTGGAAGTTATAAAGATGTGTCAGCACATTATGTCTGAAGTTAAAATGGTTGAACACCACAGTTGTACAGCTTCCAGACCCAACCTGTCTTCTTTAGGCCAGCTTGGGCTAGAGGAACTGAACTCACATCTCCCTGCAGCTGTCTATACAGATTTGCCTTAACGAGAACTGGGGTACCTAGTTACAGTTTGCTGTTCACTTTCTTTCTTTTCCTTGTGTTTGCTACAAATTTTTCACACTGATATTGTCTATAGCAAAGGTTGCTAAGTTAGCAGGAGTGGGATACCTCAGGTTGTGACCCCACTGTTTCAGACATTCTTGTGCTTATTCAGAATTTCTGACCTCCTACTACAAGTTAGTTTCAGAAAATAAATAGTATTTATGGTAACACGTATAAACTCCATCCATGGTCCTGGATTAGGGATAGGGTTAGGCCTGGGAGAGCAACAAAGTGTAGAGATCCCATTGGCATGGATCTGCAAAAAAGGCTGCCAAAGGAGGGGGTAGGCTACAAAAAGGTTTCTCTCCTAAGACCATTTTCCCCTGGGCTATGGGGTGTGTTAAGGTTAGCCAGGGTGTGCTTAAATTGGCCTTGTCCTACTCATCATGGAAAGTATCTGAGTCATGTGCTGTATTTTATATATATATTATATGGCACTCAGCCACGTGACCAAATCTATGGCTTGCAGCATGCAAAAGGTTGGACATGTCTATAGTGCGTAGATAAGACATAAAAGCTATATTTAAAGCATAGGTTGAGCACAAAGGATCAGTGTTAGTTATTGTAAAATTAATCACCATTTATGGTTTTTCCATTTCTCAACTTCTGTATTTGTTTGTTCACTGAAGGTCTAATCTGAATCCCACTCAATAGGTGGAAAGACTCCTTTTGTCTTTAAATAGAATTGAACGGGGACCTGAAATATTGCTTCTGTACACTGGCCTCATGAATATCAAAACTTTGCTCTTTTGTGTGGAAATCAACTTCATTTCTTCATAAGGAGGGTATAACCTCATTCTCTGAATTGCTGATGAAAAAAAGTAACAGTAATTTTATCCCACTGTATGATGAATCACACTTGTTCCCTGTTAATTTCAGAATGTATTTCATCAGCTTTTCCATACCAGTGCACAAAGAAACATAGCTTAAATTTGTTTATGGACTGTATTCTTAATAAGGTCTTAATCCAGACGTTGGGTTGGCTTTTTCTTGTTTATTACTTGAAAGATTTGGTCATTTGGTGCTTTTCATATTCAGTTTGTAAATTTCTGGAATGACAAGTAGGCTTTGACATGCGGTCTTTCATTTGCTTTTATTTCAGCTATCCTTCTTTCACATGAATACTTGCTTTATGAAACTCTTTACCTTGCCTATGTTACATGTTTAACAAGTAATGTATTACCCATTTAATAAGTAATTTCCATATTCACTTTGCAAAAAGAATCATAGTAATGATTAGAAGTCTGCAGTACTTGAATATGATGGTTTATTATCTGTTTTGGTTGTGCCTCATAAATACTCATAAATGTGTTATGCCACCAGCCAGTACACAACTCCAAGTGCTCTTTTTTCAGTCAAGCAGAACACTCTTGCGCTTAAGGTAGTGTTGAGAAAACATCTTCCAGAAGGACTGACGTCTGCAACAGCTGAGCTCTTAAGCATTTGGCTAATTCGCAATATTTCTATACTTATGTGAAAATACTTAATTCCTCACTACATATTTTACCTATCAGTAGCCCCGACTGTGAACATTCCTCTCAGCAGCTTGTTCTATTGTGACTAAATAAAAATTAGTAATCCCAAACTGACATTCCCTATTGAGCATAATAAGGACATCTTGTTTGAGGTTTTCTTTTAATTTCCTGCCATATCTTCTTCCTCTTGAAAGGCTGAGTGAACTTTTATGCAGTAGGCATGCCAGGTATTGCTAAACCATTTAGTCCATATGATAGCTGTCTTACTAAGGTAAAAGTTAGGACTGATGGTTTTGAAAGTTGGAAAACAGTCTTCCATATTTTTTTAAAAATAATATTCATCTACAGAAGAGATGATTACCCTTCTGGGTGAAAGGGATATTGAGATGCTAAGAAGCAAGGAAGATAACGTGACCTGCTTATTGTACTGATTCATGGGAAAGGAATCCAAGGACATGCAGTAACATGAAGAAATTGCAGCATTTGTCCAACTGACCTGCTTTCTCACTAGGCACTGATTATTAGCATAGTCCTAAAAACCAGGCTGCAAATAATCAAGTGCCTTGTTTCTGTGATGTAGCACCTGGACTTGTTTAAGGAAGGGATGTCATGTTCACAAGCAGCCTAAGGAAGATTATCAGACGCTCCAGGTGGTACAGCCAGTCTGTGCTTTTATGAGATTGATTTGTGGATGAATCAGCTATGAAAAATTATTTCATATATTTCATAATTTAGGGCACTAGAAATTACTGAGATAAACTGAAGCAGTTGAAACACATTTAAAATTAATCTCACAAGTTGTTTATTTTTCAGAGTATAAACTGAGAACTCTGGAAAAGGACCAATCTCCTCTCTAGTAACCACCCACACTGTCCCTCAAGCTCTGTGCTATCATGACCAGTTACTTCACTTCCCTTTGGTAGTGTCACCATCTAAACATCATTTAAATCTGTAAATTGGCAAAATTTTATTCAATAATTTAACTCTGCCATTCTGGATAACCTCTCCAGTTTCCTGGTTAGATTACCTACAGTGACTGTAACATGAAGAGCTAATCAGCTGTAATCAGCTAGCAAGCTTGCCCTGTGGTTGCACATGGCTGCTGCGGCTTATTGTTGCCCTTTGAAAATGCACGCATACTTGTCTCTAAAGAAGAATTAAACTGATGATTACAAAGCAATGGATAACAATGATAAACAAAGTTCTTCAAACTAGAAACAAGAACTGAGGAACACAGACTATATTTTGGTTTAGTAATATTTTGGTTTAATCCCAGGTTTTTGTTTTGGGTTTGGTACTTGTTTTTTTCTGACAGAGCTTAATTCTAGGGAATGTCTGCACACCTCGTTGCAAGATGGCCTGGAAGGATAAGTGGGCTGGGATTTGTGTTTAGAATGAAAATTAAGAAAAGGTATTTGGAAATATCAACAGCAAGACATGTAGCTAGTAAAATATTAAAATATATTATTCTATAAATATTTTCTATTTAGCTAGCTTATAGCTAGGAAAATGATGCACACATGTTCACAAGCATTTCCTTCTATTCTTTTCTTTTGGCAGGGGGGGAGTCAGGTTTGTTCTACATTACTATTTCCAGTGTATTTTTGTTTCCAACAGTAAATCAATTCCTGCAGCATATGATCTTGGACATTTTCACCAGTGTGCTTAAGCTTGAAGTCGGACTAGAACAGGAAACCACTCTTAATCTTCCTTGATAGTAATGTTCTGTTCAGCAGAAGGGTCAAATGCCTACTAGATCTATCATAACCTTTCCCCCTTCAATAAGACATTGCTAGTAACTCAATTGAGGAACCTTGCAGAGTTGACCAAAACTTCCTAAACTGTTGATTCAACTCCTGTTTAGAAGATCACATGGCATTGAATAATTCCTTTTCCTCTCTGGGGAACATTGTCCATGACATCTCTGTTTTCAAATCAATCACCTGTCTCAGCTGATATATATGTACATAAACACACACATATACATATAAATATTTATTTACACATACATCCATATAGGTATATATATACATATGGGTATCTGTATATAGGTATATATACAAATATATACAAATTAATATAACTATATCTGTATCTGAACACATATGAAACTGATCTAGCTATAAGAAATTGTGAGTTCTAAGGGTGATATACTCATATAAACAAGTAGGACCTTTCAGACCTTGAATACAAATTTGTTAATTTGTTTTTGGGTGTTGTCCTCTAGTGTACTTACTGTTTCTTCCATTTTGGTGTAAATCCAATAAACATTATTCAGCCATTATTCAGATTAGGAGGGAAAAAACTGGGGCAAGGGGGTGGTGGGGAGAAAGGAAAACCACATGTGAGGTGTTTGCAGTTTGGGTTGTTCTCATCTTGTTTTATTCAAAGAACTGACATTCATTTGTTTACCTGCCCTTTCCCCTTGGCCCCATGGATGTTAAACTCAGGGATGTGTACATACCTCACAGAATCACAGGATAGTTGATGTTGGAAGGCACTGCTGGTGGTCATCTGGTCCAAACCCCTGCTCCAGCCTGCCCACCTACAGCCAGTTGCCGAGGACCATGCCCAGACAGTTTTTTAATATCTCTAAGGAGAGAGACTCCACAACCTCCCTGGGCAACCTATTCCAGTGGTCTTTCCCCTATTCCTGTTCTTTTACAGATGACCAGCACTCTTGCTTCCAGTTCTTATCTGTCATTGCCACTAAACAGGTGAATGTTCCCGATCTTTCCAACTTGAAATTAGAGGGACTAAAGTTGAATTACCTTGAAGGCGACTGTAGAGTAACATGGTTGTACAGAAATGGACTAACAGTGCTCTATAGTGGCTGTTACTGTAGCATAAAGTAGTAAAAAATAATTATTGGGAAGACAATGCATTAATTTCTTCCTACCCAGGAAAGATCATGTAGTTATGCTCAGCTGCAAACCTTATATTGACCTACTTCAGATCCTTGACATTTACCTTTGCCTTTGCAATTATTGAGCCTGTTGTAGGAAATATTTATTTGGTAATAATAAATTGAATGAGAATGATCTACTCTTCACCTGGCAAGGGATGACTGTAAGAGATATCACCTCTACCTGTTCTCCTTCTCAGTCTTTTTTTTTTT
>JANXJC010000078.1:34410652-34420976 GCA_027564655.1 Leptodon cayanensis
GGAGCCCTGCACCAGGCACGTCAGGCATGACCTTATCGGGGAGCATCCTCCGACGGGGAGCATCCTCCGACGGGGAGGTAGATCATTATATTTCTTAGGCACAATTTCACTATTTAGATGGACAGTCAACTTTTTTTGTCAGAATTTATTCTTTCACAATTTTTCAGAAGCATTTGGCACACAAATCCATGACTATTTTCTTCAGAGGGCAAAGCTGAATGAAGATGTACCCTTCCCCCTACCCTAATCTCCAGATTGTGCTTCTGTTTCTGTGCCCCAGCATACCAAGTCCTTGGTTGTTCCTCTGCAGTTCTTTGTGGGATAGTGTTGAAAATAAAGTCAATTATATTGTTTGTGTTTAAAGTGCAATGGATAAAATGGAAAGACTCACCAATTAGCAAGTATAACTATAGTGGTGGTGAGGGACTTGCATCAGGGACATTTTGGCTTCTTAGTGTTGTTTTGACTAGGAAAAGCTCTCTACCTACATGTTGTATCCAGTGACAATGCAATGTACACAGATGGTGCTAAAGCATTCACTGTCATACAGTGACTCAGTCTAAAATGCAATGGAGAAGTACTTTTTCTTGTGTTTACAGAAACAGGAGTGGACAGACAGGAGAACAAAAGTATACAACATGATACATCCAATTGACTCTTCCAACATGGATAAGGAAACTCATGTTAATAAAGCTTGTGACCTTCTGTGGGTGCACCTTCTGCAGTTAGTATGACAAAATGCCTTCTCAAATGGCACATATTGCCCCCTGAATCATAGTGAGATGCTGACTTACACCAAAATCGCTAGAAACAGCACAATACAGGTCTGGGGCTGGTTGCTTTCAAACAACCCTGGCATTTCTTTCCCTAGCAGAAATCTTCTGTTGGCTAGCTTCCTTACCAAGGTAGAGTGTAAACACTGATGTCCATGGAAACAAGTTTCCCCAACCTGACATTTTCCCTAGACTCTGAGATTTGGGGCACAGTTCTCTGCCACCCATCCTGGTATAGAGATTAGTCATTTATTTAAGCTTTTACTGACAGCAGTGTCTGACCTTAAAAGCAAAGGATAGCCACCAGGAACTAAGTCCAATCATCAGGTCACGAGGGTAACAATACTGATAGTGATAAACTCAGCATCACAGACATGTATGGGGTAAGACCCGATCACCACCATGCAAGAAGAGAACAAACACAAGCATTCAGCACCACAGGTAACAATTTTGTGGGAAATACTACATAAACACCTAGTTATATGCTCCAGCTAATTAATTCAAAATACACCTATTCCAGATCCAGTTTATACTACCCAGTGATCGAACAGTGCAAATACCTGATATCAGAGATCATAGGATCTTGTCGGGGGTGGGAGGGAGGAGGCTATAAGAAGCAACTTTGTTTGCACAGGGGGGATGAATTGTGCTAAAGTAATGCATTTTCCATATCTTAGCCTCAATGTTTAAGCCAATTTTCAGCAAACTTTTGAAAATTTATGAATATAGAGGAAGAAAATTACCTTAAATGGCCAGCTAAACTGTGGCTGGCTTCAGCACTGTAGAATTCTGGGTATGACTGCAAATACTGTGGAGAATCTATTTTTGGTGGCTCTGTGGTATGGAAGCTGGACACATTTCTTTGCTTTGAATTAAACACTATATATGGAGCTTAAAACCAGTAAAAGAGTAGAAACAGAAATCTTCAAAGTGCCTGAGAACTGATCAAAAAGCTAAAGGAGAAATGAGCATTATTAACTGAGAAACAAAAGATGAATTAACACATTCTCTCCATTAGAGCTAACAGCGCTGCAATTGTGTTGGGGTTCAATCCAGGACATGTGGTGTTAGTTACAGAGAAGTATCTATAGTACGTAGCAAAGAAGCAAATGTAGCTGCTGCTGCTCAGCATTTTTCAAAGTGTGATTTGTATTCCTGGTCACTATGCAACACAGTAGGAAAAGTACCACAAAAAATTTAGAGAAGTTGTTCCTAGGGAACTGCCTTTGGACAAGGTGACACAACTGATTGTACAAGCACATGCATTTATTACTGCAAAGGTATTGAAAGAGTAACTACCCATGTTAATTCTGAGAAACACATACCCAGTGCAATCAAATTAACATTATATTCTATACAGAATACCAGAAACTGTATGGAAATACATTGTTTCCTATATAGACAACTGCAGAACATAACTTGTAAAATGATAAAGCCATGCAGCACAATCTACTCAACTGCCTTCATTGCCTCTGTCTTAAAAGGCAAGTTTGAGAGACTTAAGTCTACATTACATTGTGTTTGCCTCAGAAAAGGGAAGCACATTGTAAAGTTGAGGTAGGGTTTTTTTAAAAAAAAAAAACAAAAAACAAACAAAAACAAGGAAAGAAAAACTCCCTGCTGAATTTCCCTTCTGAAAGAAATGAATTCCAACCTGAGACCATTATATGATTGCAGGTGTGGTGGTACGAGCTGTGTGGCAAGGCAGCCTGAGGCAGACTTGGTCGCTGTGTGCCCCATACCTTCAGCTCTGTCCAGGTGCACAGCAGAGCCAGGGCACGTCCTGGGAACTGCAGTCCCTAAACCTTCCACTGGGAAATGCAACCTACCAATGAGACCTGAAAGTCTTTGCATCCCGGTCTGTGTTGGAATAAAACTACAGTAATCTCCTCGTGACTCATATGTGGCTACCACACTGTTGCAGAACTAGGAAATCTGCCTAAAATTTCCCAGTGTTAGGAATTTTTTGATGAAAGGTATACCCACCCTATATCAAATGCAGAGTAATCAGACCAAAGCAATGCTTTATATAGCCCTTAAACAGATGATAAGCTGCCATCTCTGAAGTGATGCTGACCACTTCAGTTGAGTAGGGCATCAGTTTACCATTAGAGTTAGCACAAGTCCAAACCAAACCAAGCAAAAAGGGACCAACCAGCTCTCCTCAACCTGGTGGGGACATGTGATTTCACCAGATTCGCTCACTTTTGAGTTAATCCAAGCCCTGCTCTGTCACTATGGGTATTCAGCCACGCTCCTTGACTACATGTCTGGTTGCCTTCTTCCCGTCAGCTCAGTAACTGGAGTAATGAAATACCTTTGGTTTAAAGCATGCAAGTAGGTATTAGGACTCCCCTGTGGGGCTTTCCGTCAATTCCTGTTGTCTTGCTGGAAGCAACTTGGTTCATCATGGTCTGCCGTGGCCCAGCCTGCCAGGAGACGGCAGCAGACTTATGCTCCTCATCACCCTTCCAGCCCTCGGGAAAGCTGGCATTTTGGTTGTAAAAGGAATTTTTTGAACCACAAAAGGAATTTGCCATCTGTAATACCAGTTAAGCACAACACCACAAGCATTCTGCTTTGTTTAGTAGTGGGCAGTGTTAGGTATAATGCAAAAGCAAGCATGTAGGTGTAGCTAGAAATGGAGACCTTATTGCAGAGCTCTGGCCTTACATGTTAGATTTACTTATTTAGAAAGCCTATGTCAGATCATCACAAGTATTTTCCTTTCCCCTGTTCAGACCATCTGCATGTAGTGTATGTATACAATGATTTGGTTTTCTGAAAACTTATGAATAAATTATTTGTATAAAATATCAGTAAAAGTATGGTAGGGTTTTAAAAATAATTTTTAAAGTATGTGCTCTTGTCTGTTTCTAGCATATGTTTTACCCATCTCTAATCTTTAATCTCTTTAATATCTCAGTTTTCGCTACTAAAAATGTCCTACAAGTCTCACACAATTCAATCTTTCCCCACTTTTAAGTCCTCCTTCTACTCCCCCCTATTCCAAGGCAATGTGACTTCTCAGATTTTCTTGCCTTTCTATGTCACCCTCTTTTAATGGGACACTATTGCTAAACAGCAAACCTCAGTCTGCTTGCAAAATCCATTTCCACTTTCCTGTTAAAGATAGTTCTGTTGACTGTAGGGACCAGCCAAGCCATGAACAATCTTCCCCTAAAGCACTGTACTTATGTCTAATGCTTTTATGGCTACTACGCATGTCCAACATGAGGCCACGTTACTATCTATAACTTCAAAATAAGAGAGACTCGGAGCATAAGTCCCAGGCTTATTTCTGCTTGAAAAAAACTCTAAAATATTTCTGTATTATCATAAACATAAACTGCTCAGTACAATTATTTGCAAAACTGCCAACATGTCAAGCCTGCCCAGTTATCTGGCTCGTCAACTTTGCATAACTTCAGTCAGATTATCCACTTTCTGCTGAAATCTCCCCCTTTTTTCAGCTGTCACTGTAAAGTGCTTAGAAAATCACTTCAGTATAGGTTGTCTGATGTTCCACATATCTTTTAATTGTTAATTGTCTCTGTACAAAGTATTTAAATGAAACAAATATTAGAAAAAGCTGTACCAATTTTAAACTTCTGCAGATAGAGAAGGGAATGGCTGATTGTTTTTATTTCCTTTAACAGCACCTTAGTTAATTTCCATGGAACCAGGACACAGAATCATGTTTTCGTTCAAACTCATGACCTGAACAAGCAGTATTCTTGTAAGATTTTTTTTTAACATCTACTGTCTGACAATGTTAATGACAATCAATGAAAGAATTAAGTGATAAAACTTCTTCTGCAAATAGTTATTAAAAGTTCTGTGATGAGAAGATAAATTTGCTCTGAACAGCTTTGTCTGTTACTTTTTCCCCAGTCTATGTGAGACTGTGAGATGCACAAGTCATTGTGGTGATTCTTGAAGCACTTTTAGTTCAGATAGAGAGGGTTATAGAATTGACATGGCGTGGCCATATCATATATTACTGACAGAATTGATGGGTACATTTTGGGGGTGGGAGGGGGAAGGCTTTCATATGAAAAAGGGAAATACAAAAAAATAAAGCAAATTTTCTCTAGCTGTGTGGTGCCATGACTTAGAAAATAGGAAGGGCAATCCATTCTAAGATTTTCTGTAGACCTGGGATTTTATGCTAGAGACTTGTTGGAAGCCATTCATTCAGCCAACCACTGACTGAAACAAAAGAAACTTTATATTTTTAAGCTGGTATAGGATAAAACTCTGGTTTTGCCATAAAGGGAAAGTAAGATTCTAATGTATTCATAGTCTCAGAGTACAAATTAAGTTTCATAATTAAATGAAAACTCCTGTGGGAGGAATTATGGATGTGTGCACAGAAAAAAGAACAAAAAACAGAAAACACACATATTTGTAAACAACAGGTTAAGAAATAAGTAACTCAGTGAAGACAAATTTCCTCTAAATCATAGAATCTAGCAATAACTGATAAAATAAACAGAAATGACACCTCATTGAAAAACATTTAAAAACTTGCCCTTTTGAATTTTTTAGATTAAAAAGATTAAACAGAATGATCTACTCGGTGATTCAGCAGAGAAATCTCTTTTTTTCCCTGCACTTGTAAACTGATGTTGATTCTAATTAGGTAAGGTTCATAAAGCTGAAACTAAAGTAGTTTTCAGAGCTTCAGTATCTGCAATAGCTGGCCTTTAAACGTCTTTCTGAAGTTTAACATCATTCTAAGGATTTTTCTAAAACATCTTTTACACATCCAATGTGACTTAAAAAAAACCCAGCTGTTGACTTCTATCAATACAACAGGAAGACTGATGAGGGGAAAGGATACATTCAGGAAAACAAAATGAGTGCGAACTTGTTATGAGCAAACATAGACTGGAAATTAGATTTCTAAGAATTCAAGGAATAAGATTTTGGAAGAACCTTCCTAGAGGGATAAGAAGGGAGAAGTTAATTTTAAGTGGAAGTTTACATGTTTATGGAAGAGAGGACATAACATTATTTGCAGTAAAAAGGGGCTAGAGTTAATATTCCAAGAGGATCTTTCCAGTTTTACATTCTTACATCACATTAGAGAAAACTGCAAGTTAATGGGGTGCATGATTTTTATTATGCAGTTGCTGAAGCTCCACACATGAAAAAGTGTTAAGTATTTAATCCAAGAGAGTCTGAGTTTGTTTTCAAAAGGGATAGTACTCAGCACATTACACAGTTGGAACTACTGCCTAAAATATTGAAAAGTATCAAAATGAAGTGCCCATTTTCAAGAAATTACTACTTAGGGACTTATACCCCATTCTCTTAGGTAAGTAAGTCGCTACTAGATATAGGATTTATTTTCTTAAATCATCTGGTTGCTTTTGAAATCTGTACTCATTAGTTCCTGTCAATGCACAATCAGAGAAACATTCTTTTTAAAAAAATTATTTTATGAAAAGCTCAAGAGAAGATGATAGATCTGTTCTTGAATTACTTGTAGGATTTACTTTCTGGGTTATATGATTCAGCATATGACGATGTAATGTATGAACTTCTTTTTATACATCTAAGATATTGGATAATTCTGAAATCTCACAGTTATCTATCTTGCCACAGTATAAAGTTGGTACCTTTGAATGAGAAGCACTATAGATCTGTAAAATATTAAGCAATTTTACTATGTCTATGTTTATTCAATTCACCAAAACAACATATCAAAGTTTGTTACTACTTTAATGTTGCCAGTTACTATCTGTTATTTTTTAGGCTCTTTTTGAATTGACAGTATAAGGAAATTATTGTTTTTGCTGACAATACTCCATAAGTTGCAGCTCAGCAGACATTAACCACATTTATATGTTTAAATAGCGCAGCCTGTGATTCTTAATTAAATTTATGGTTAGGCAAGGTATACTTTCTAAAAGGAAGCTGCGGAAAAACATGGGCAATTAAGCCAGGTTTCAACCTTGCATAAACACTTAGTTGAGAATAGCCACGATAAGGGAGCAAATAAATGGTGTATCAATATTGGGCTCTTTTTTCCTGTGAAAAGATCTAGTTCTGCTTGTGAGTTTCACTGTGCTCCTTCCCGCCCCAGTTCATTTGAAGGCGAGCAGCAGAGGCCCCAAGGAACACTTTCTCCTGGTTTCTCGGCATAGTTCTATCTCCTACGGACAACAGCTGGCAATTAATCACAAAAATCCCAGTCCTATCCAGACACATTTATATTCCAGGTGTTCTTCTGCAAATTTGGGCTGTGAATGAGATTATGTCTGCCTTTTTTATGTTGCTTGCTCTGTTGGCTTTACAGCACAGTACCCCCAAGTGGCCTGTTTAAGTCAGAATTCAAACACAATAGTTCACTGATGATTTTTTAATGAACAAAGCTGAAACTGAATGAAGATTAAAAAAATAGAGAGTAGCAGCGAGCACTTCAAAGAATCCTGTGTAAGCAAAGCTGCAATTCGGCGACCATGTCAGAGGAAATGGATGTTTTACTTAAAATCATGCAAAAAGACAATCACCCAAATTTTCACTTTGCAATGCCTTTCAGTGGCCTGTGGGTCCTGGCTCGTGGTTTTGCTCAGAGTGTCTGTAAAGTGGTAACGCTAATCTTTAGAAGTCATTTTTTCCCTCCTTCGTGGAGGTTTTCTATGATCATGAGCCAAGAAGGACTGGGTAGAGCTCAAACTTCTTATCACAGTTATCACATGGTATATAAAACAGCGGGACAAACAGTAGACTGATGACAATGACACTGAGAGGATGGCAGGAAGGAGAGGAAAGGGGAGAGGGAGCTTCACCAGGATTTTTTTTTTTTTTTAATTGGCAGTTCCCCTTAATATTTATTTATGAACTAAAATGTAGTACATTTTGTACTGGCAACTTCTGCTTCAGGTAGTCAGTAAGCCTGTCGAAGTAAAAATTCTTTGGACAGTTGTCATCAAGCGTTTTGATTGAAACCATCTTGTTTTAAACAGATGCAGGACCATATTCTGTAAGGAGCTGAGTGCTTAATAGCTTCACTGAATTTTCTAAGAGGTAAAGTCATACTGGTGTCAGTCAGGGAGTGTGCTGTACCTTCTTCAACATGTACCCAAAGTCAGAGGTACTGGCTCCATAATTGGCTAGGGACCATCAAGGATGCTGAAAACACCTCATGCCATAGCCTTTACTCACAGCCTAGTGAGAATTATTCTGGAGCTGAATGCTGAGGCAGAGGGTGAGGAAACATTTGTTATGAGGTCTGTCCGGCTTATGTATGACAATTGGGATGTTTCCATCTGATTTGTCCCTACCATTAGCATAATTATTACATAAAAGCTACTAGACACTGCAGTCACTCTGTCTTTCACTGCAGTGTGGTAGGATATCATGCCTTGAACTGAGGTTTCTGGGATATAACCCTCTCCGAACAGTGTGATTCAATTCAGCTGACAGTAGGGCAAGATGATAATGTGACGGCAAAGGGTCTCATGTAATACGATACCTTTAGGATTTTTCCTCTTGTTTTGCAATATGAAATATATAGTACTGTGTGTGATTCAGATTTAGTGTCAAAGGCACATTTTATCTCATTGAACACAATGGCTGATTAACACTGCCAGTCAAAATAACCAAGTTAAAATAAACCACATATTGTCAGAGTCTACATGGTGGTTTATACAAGAACTGGTATGCTGGGTTAATATTACTCTTTCAAAGGTGATGCCAAAAATGGCTGGATGGAATTATAATAGCAGTAGTTACAAGTTACTGGCAACACAGATTTTGTTTCTTTTTCATATAATTATTTCATTAAATAAAAAGAAAAGAAATAGCAAGCTGAAAATAAAATGGAAGACTTAGGGTTTGATACACTGCTATACACAACACTGAGTGCTCAAGGGTCTTCTCTTCAGGGTCACATTCAAGAAACTCTTTCCAGCTTCCCCACCATGGCAGCTCACCCAGAGCCAAGGCAGTGTGTCTTGCACGGGCTCCCACTAGCTGAACTGGTGAATCTGCATCTTCATTTTTAGAAAGGTGCACTAGTCCAGAAAGCTCATTACTCTCTGACAATGATCATGATAATGATAACAAAATGTCATATGGTAGACTAAAGAGCAAAATATTGAAAACTGCATGGGGAAGCTGTAATCTACCCTCTCCATTTCTTTTATTATTAATGGCATTATTGGTTAGATGCTGCCAACATGCAAAGGGAAAGAAGTTCCCTGCCCCAAAGGACTTACAATCCAAGGACGTGATCCTGCATACTGTTGTATATGACTCTACACAGGCATATATGTGCTAGCATTCATTTCCTGTTTGCCATTGATGAAGATGCTTAAAATTGCAGTTTATTCAAGAAAAGCTCCCACCTATATCAAAAGTAGTTCTGATAGACTAATTGAGGTATGCATTTTTGAGTACCAGCTAGTACTAATATCTATTTTAAAAATCCATATAAGCTGACTGGCAAGTATATTGATGTTCATCAGATTGTAGGTTTATATGTCTGTCTAATAAAAAAAAGGATTTGCAAGTAGTCCTATGACTAATTTCAGCTATTTAGATAATGTGGTTTTTCTTTTCTAAATCACTTGGTTTTGCTGGTTTGCTAACTTCCTGAATTTAGATTTCATTATATGATTTCTACATTTTCCTAATGTTACCTCCCTGCCACTGGATACTTTTCCCTCTAGAGTCCTATCGTTTTATCAAAAAAAGGGATTAACCTTATAGCCAGTCAGTTGTTGGCTATTCATCTTTACTTTGCTTTTCCAAACTGTGAAGATTACATAATTTTGATAACATTACTTGTTTGGGTTTTTTTGTTATTGCTGTATGGGATAACTGGGCCTGCATAAAATATATTTATTAATCAGAACTGAAAAAGTGCAGCATTTTGGCATTTTTAAATCATTCCTGTCATTTTTGTACAATTTCAGAGAAGTCCAGTGTAGTTCTGTAAGTGGATTTGGCCTAAATAATGTCATTTCTTCTTCAGTACTCTGTTACACAGGTATGTATGAGGCTGGTAGAATATACTCTTGCATTTTGTAAAGAAAATATAAAACTAAATGTTATTTAGTGGGTACAGCAGTCAAATCTTACATCTCTGAGTAAGGGTTTTGAGGTTGAAGATTCAGAGTTTCTGCAAACCATAACGATTTGCCTATCACAATTTGAGATTAAATGCTGCATACTCTGTCCTCTAAACAAAAACTCATTAAGAGAACAGTAGCTGTATAGAAGCAATTATTTTCTCACTTTGTAGTTTTTGTTCATGGACAATCAGACACAGTGGTGTTCTTTAAGGAAAACTTAATAAGCATTTCATATGAGGTAGGAGTGTAAAAAGAGAGAAAAGTAGCTGTGTCATACAAGAAACCTGAGTATTCCATAATGATTTTCTTTCAAGCTGTCCTGCTTAAACAACATAGTCCTAAAATACACAGCTGTCTTCATTCTTCTCAATTTTCGTATTTAGATAAAAGAAAGCCCTGTGAATAATCTTGGTCTTTCAAGAAACTTTTTTATCTTTTTTTTTTTTTTTTTTTTTAATTTTA
>JANXJC010000078.1:34421076-34432459 GCA_027564655.1 Leptodon cayanensis
TTTTTTTTTTTTAAATTTTCCACCTATGGAACATTGCCAGCATTTGGTCTTATAATGACCTTTCATTTGCTGAAATCCTCAGTCACGCATTAATCACTTCTTATCTGGACTGTTGCTATTCCCTCTTTATAGTCTTTATAAATCCTTGTTATCTCAACTCAGGGGTACTGAAGTATCATAGCCAGACAGTTCTGTCTGTCCAGTAAATACCACCGTATCAGCTTCATCTTTCAGACCATTCCCTAGCTTTTTACTTGGACTGACCTTCTAATCAACCTCAAAATGGTGTTTTTCAAAATGTTTCATAAATTATTCTAATTCATTATATTAACTTGTTGTCCAGCTACACCTAACTTTGCTCTTCCATCTTGGTATCTTCTCTGCCTCTGGTCCGCAGTTTGAGCTGACTACTAAGGTCTCATTTGAGTCAAATGAGATTCCCCATCTTTGCAGTGTCTCTGTGACCTAGTAATTTTAAATCTCACATTGCTTTTTTTAGCATAGGTTGCTCCATTTTGTGCAAATCCTTTTGTGATATTGCTTTATACAGAATGGTATTTCAGAATTTGCTGGTATGAGACAGCAGAATAAACCAAGAATATAATCCTGTGTAATTCAGTAGTTTCTTTCATTTCGTACTCGATGATTTAAGCTGACAAATGTGATTTCAGTATAGCTTTTGTTTACATGAGTTTCCCCCAAATGGTGTAAAATACTTGTTCTTTTTAATCCCCCAAATTGAAAAGGGAGTGTGTATTAAAAATAGATATATAAAAATATAAAATCTATAGCTGCATGATGAATTTGAAGGTTTTCAATTTTATAAACCGATGCATTTTAAACGTATTTACTGCATTTATTTTCTGAGCCTTAGGCACAAAAATAAAAGAAGATTTGAGTAAGCAATTTTTTTTTTTTTTTTTTTTAATTTTTGGAAGAATATTTAAAAACCTCTAGCTCAACATATGAAACTAATTTGATGAAAATTCTCTGGTATGAAGCATGATATAAGTTGTGAGAAATGCTTTATAGGAGGAGAAACAAATTCAAAGAAAGAAGTTAAATAATAATTCTTAATCCCAATGCTAAAATCCTCATTAGCTTCTTCTAATACAGAGGGGTTTGTGACTAATTTCCCTCTAAGCAAAGTAAATGACCACTTCTCTGTTCATAAAAGCAACAAAACTTTGTAAGGCTATGAGAATGTGACATTTTAGTACGGCCTAAAAGAACAGACTTACAACTGTCAAAACCACCTCATACTGATGGCAAGCCTTAAATTTATCCCAGCACACACTTTTAGGCAAACTTACACTGGGAAGCTCCCTTTTTTACAAATGGAAAGGGATATCCCTGCTCTAAATCATCCTTAGAAGGATTTTATTTCATCCTTTCTACTGGTGACATTCTGAATACTATATAAAAATATACAAAAATTCAAGTATAGATTTTTTTTTTAAGAATTCTCATCTGTGTCACAATGAGGCTAATTTATAATGTGTGAGCTCTGTTTTCTTTCATTTTGTAAAATGTTGACTTGCAAACTGAAGCAAAAAGTAATTGCACTACTGCAGGCACTTTCCACAGTTTTACTGCCCTGGTTATACACAGTTTTATAGGAGAATCCTTCCTTTTACCAGCTAATTGAAGGGATTTTTTTTTAAACTTGGGTTATGAATTACTGTATGATTTAACTTGAAGAGCTGCTCTGTAAGGTCTAATTTAAAGTAATAAGGATGCTACAATGCAGGAAACTGTACTTATGAAACACCCCGACTTTTCAATGAGGAACAAAACGTCATGTGGCTTATGAAAGCTGCCAGTAGAAAAGTAATAGAGAGAAACAGAAACAGAAAACAGGGACAAGGTCAAGTCTGGAATGTTTCAGAGACTTAGCAAATGACAGATGTGTGATAGAGGCATGAAGGAATAGATTCCTGGAAACTTATTTTATAATTAGATTATGAGTTCTGAGTATCTGGTAGATACTCTTCAACTACAGCTAGGTTGACAGCTTAAATAACTTTGTGTATTCTTTTCATATAACAGCAAGGTCACCACAACTTCTCATGTTCAAATCACAATATGGCACACTGAGAGTAGTTGGCTGTTCACCATTTCTTTTGTAAATCAAACTCTCCTGACTAGAAGACAGAAAATTGGGCACAAAGTATCTCAACAAAAGAAAAAATATTAGAAATGAGAATTGTGTAATTTCTCTGGAGGTTGCACTGTGTACATTTAAATTAAATGCCAGTGCAGGGGCTTGGGTGATCACATTTTGTACCATTTAAGCACATCTTCTGTCAGATTTAGAAAGGATTTAAGTAACGGTCTGTGAATGTGGGTGAATTTATTCTGTAATTACCACTCCATAATTTTAGAACTACCAACATGGAAACATGCCAATATTTTCTATAAAACAACCTGATTTAGAAACTTACTATTTTTTCCCCTCTCTTCTGGTGTAAAACCACCACTTCTAGATACAGCCATGTGATGTGAAGAAACATACCCAGACATGGAAACAAACAGAACTTTTTAATAATGAAGACAGAGATAAAAGATAAATTGAAAAATTAATGAACAGAAAGAATAAGATTTTCTGATATACCTAAAAAACACCTTGAAAGAGACTTGTGAATGTGATGACAGGACATCTCAGGGGAAGGCTAATGAGCCATTAGCTTAATGAAGTTTATTGACTATTGCTTAAGCAGTAACTGTCTATAAGCTTTCCACCTACCATGAAATAATCAATTTTATGAGTCCTCCTTCAGTCCAGAGTTAAACAGATTGGTTTCCTTGGACCATTTCAGCTTGGATCCCCAAGGAAGCCAATCTGAGAGGCAGCAACATTGAGGAACCCCAGGGACATCAACTCTAATTGCAAAGACACATACAGCAGTTAGACTGAGGATTTTGAAACAGAAAAGAATTATTGTCCAGACACTAACAAAAGTCATAAGCATTAGTTTAAACATGAACAAAAGTCATGATCTGCAATTATCTTAAAAAAATATTAAAGTCCAGGTTACTCAGAATTCAGGCTAAAGAACAGGCAAAATACTCTGCTACCTGACATTCCACTCTACTTCTCATCTCAAAAATAAAATTAAAAAAAGACCACCCATGCAGTTAGTTACGTTAATGAATATGTTTACTACATGAGGTATTACTAAATGGTATGCTACAACAGCCATGAGCAAGCTCTTCCCAGAGCCTGAGCCAACAAGAGCCATTTAACTGCCATTAGAATATCACAGACCCCAAGCTAATAAGCCCTGCTGTGAAGCAGTGTATATTATTTTAGGAATGATGCCATGCTAACATGGCATGACTTGTATTGGTTGAGAGTGCAAAAGAACAAGATTATTTGCTAGCTAAAACCCATGTAACACAGTCATAATTACAGCAAAGAGTTCAGGTTGCTCAAGCAGCTTAGCTGTGTATCTCTAAAATGAATATTTTCTACAAGTATAGCCAGAGCCCCATCTATGAACAAGATGAGTAACTGCCTTGTTTCCATATAGAAGTTGTGATATCTGCTACTTAAGTGATATAGAATTAACCAAATTAAATCCTAGTTTTTTCATTGGTAGGCTACAAAATTCCATTGC
This sequence comes from Leptodon cayanensis, assembly GCA_027564655.1. Lineage (NCBI taxonomy): Eukaryota > Metazoa > Chordata > Aves > Accipitriformes > Accipitridae > Leptodon > Leptodon cayanensis. Next base: position 34,424,697 of record JANXJC010000078.1, read on the forward strand.
TTTTTAACTCTTGTTAGACATGATGTTGGAAATTTGGGGGAAGTGAGATCACAAAAAAGTTTATCTGACATTTCTCTCTCTTTTGAAATAATCAAGATCTCCCCCAAATCACCTTAAACACAGCTTTGCTAAAATTACATGTTTTAAATTAAGATTGATTTGCAAATAATGCATATAGATTTTTAGAAAATATACTCTATACTCAGAGACATTGCTGTGATTTTTTAGAAACTTTTTATTTCAGAGGATAACATTACTTGCTGTGGATGCTTCTCATATGTAGACGCAATTCCAGTGGAACCGAGATACTGGAGGATGCAGACCTGCAAATCAGATTGCTGAGGAATACCTCATTCTGTACAAATAAATGGGTATCAGTACAAACCCAGATTTTCAGACGGTGGCTTTATTTTTTGAACTGTCTTGTATGATAACATTTATTGTGTTTAGTAGTTCTCTGGTGCAACAGGAAGATGTAGGTAGGTATTTGCATTATGTGCTAACGCTGCCTTCTATAGAAAAGGAAGACATGGTGTGTAAAAATACAAAAGACAAGTAAAATTATGGAATAATCTGATTCTTCACCTGCAATTCAGTTACAGATTGGAACTTTGGGCTGGCCTGGACCTTTATAAGGCCGAGATAGACTGGCCAAAAACAGGAAGAAGGAGAAAATTCTAGAACATCCATAAATAATATTTGGCAAAATATTTAGGAGAAACTGTCATAGTTTCCTGTATATGACATAAATGAAGGGAAAATCAAACAAAATGATCTGGTTTTGCAGTCTGAGCAAAAACTGGCAAGGCCCAAAGCTAAGCAGACAAAAACTGGTACGTTGACTGGAATTAGGTGGGAGCCATACCCAAAGCACATCTACAGCCTACACACACAGTAAACCTACGGTCCCTAGAGCTTCCCCAAAAGCCCGTAAATCTCATCTTCCAAAGGTAAGTTTGGTAGAAAACAGAGACGATTTTGCACTCTATTTTTCAAGATGTGGTATATCTAACATAGCAGCAATGTATAACGCACAGACCAATGAGAGTGACTTCAGGTACTTCACTCATCCCAGTTCAACAAGAAAACTATCTCAGAGTAGCAAAGTATCTTTAGAAAAATCATGTGGAGTCATTCATACTTTGCACTATCAAATTATATTTTGGCATCAACCAAGTACAGCTGTCATATTTAATAGAAAACTGGATGCAGTGAGCCTGTAATATTTAAAACTGATGCCAGAGGAAACGAGGAATTGCAGAGGCACAAAGAAACAAAAAAGGCCAAACGGAATAATCAATATGGTACAGTATCTGAAAGTCTTTCCCACACAGAAAAATATACTACATATCTTACAGGGGAAAACAACAGTAATAGCTTGTAGTGGGGTCCCCAAAGCTTGGCAGACAGAAACTGAGGAGATATAGGTCCTATCATCCCAGCATCCTGCAAAACTGAAGAGAAGGGACAACAGGAACCTGCCAGTTTGCACAAGAACATCTTAAAAAACAGTGATAGCACGTTAGTACAAATGTCTCTACCAAAATAAAGAGATCCCTTAAAGATCCATAGCAAAAGTAGTGTCTGTGCCTGAGGGGGAATCAATCCACAGACCCAAGCCACCGAGACACAACATAGATATGTCAAAAGTATCTGATATGCTTTATGCAGTGCTCTGCATTCAAACACCCTGCCTTAAGTACACATAATATGCCATATTATTTCTGTTTTGCAGAGTCTAAAAGTTTACTACATTAGCACAATATCACCAATAGAGCTGTGTCCATAATAATCCTCATAAACTGTTGGTAAATGCTGCTCCTCAGAGTAGCCTTCCCGCAACTATCAGCAATGTTGTGCCTCATAAAAATCTGACTTAAAAAATTCAATTGTGCTACGACAGGGTTTTGGTATTGCTCTGTCTTGGACTGTCTGGACTGAATTGGTTTGTTCTGCTTCTGTGCTCATCTTCCCTGACAGCTGGGGAACAACAATATGTACTCACATCTTCGTGAGATGTGGCTATTCCCAGAATGAGAGCTTCTTTATTAAGGAATCTTGTCTTGCTTCCCAGTTACCAGTTGTCTTCCCAGTTGTTTCCACTCTGTGTGGCTCTTTTATGAAATGCAACCAGCTTATAAATACTGCAGTAATGACGTTTTACTTGTTGCATTCATGATAAGCATCTATGCTGTATATCACCCTTGACAATACTGTGGAAACTTTTACTGAAAAACAAAAAACCCTTCACAAAATCCTTTGGGCACAAATAGATCACTATTAAACAAAAAGTGAATTTTTTCAGGCATAACATAGCAAATGAATGTATTTTTATATAAGGTGTTTATTGTATCTATAAACACAAACATTTTTAGAATATACTGACCACACTGTCACTTTTTCAGGTTATGTTTAAATTTGTGAAACAGGTTTACTCCATTTCCTCAAGAGTAACTGAATAGTTGAGAACATGAGCTTTAACTTCTGAGTGTTCTCGCTTTTTATATGTCACAGGACCTTGGTCCTGTTCTGCAGCTGGGTGAATATCAATTCTGCAATTTGGGAAAAAAAAATTTGAAGACCTATGAAGGGGATTGAATTTCTTAGGAAAATAAAATTCAGGGATTTTTAAAAGAGGGTACAGACAATCATGATTAGATTGCTTTTTGTTTAGGATTGTGCAGGCTTTACCTAAAGCATCATATCTAAAAATAAAATACAGCTACTGTCACATTTAATTCAATCTGAAGATAATTTCTCTAGCCAGACTTGCACAAAAGGGAAATACATGTATGTATTGTCCAGCTCAAAAACAATATGGCCACCTCTTTGTCTAGCTTATTTAATTGCTAGGTTTAATTTCTCTCTCTCTTTCCTGAATGAGTGTCCCATGCCATTTAAAATACACCAAACATTTTGAATTTACTGATCCATAAATGTCTGTTCAACCCACAGCTATTGACACTGAAGAGTTACATGTGCTGTCTCCTCTGTGGCAGGCTCGAGCTGCAGTCTGTTTAATGTTTGTGTTCCAGGAGCATCTGCTGAGGGCTGTTTGTAATAGCCTCCTCATGCATGTTCGTGCTGCTAGACACCAGGCTATTCCTCACATCAAGCTGAAGTAAAGAACCATAAGGGCGGTGAGCACTAATTTGTTTTTAAATCTATACATCTCACAGAAAGTCCCAGATCTGGTTTTGTACCTAAATCATGAAGAGGGTAGGAGCTGTTCATAGCTGAGATTGGGTATAATACAGGCCAGGATTTATAGATGTATCTAAAAAGCTGACAAAGGAGCAGATAACTGGAGCATGATACAGCATTATGAAGCAGGTTGATGCACGGAATAACAAGAGAAGATGATGAGAGAGGCACAAAGATGGAGGAGGGCATTTGACGGACCATGTGCCAGGTTTCTCACCTACCCCAGCACAGGGACGGGGCTCAGCATCCTCCATTTCCTTCTTGTGGTGGCACTCTACAACAGATAGCTGGCAGATAAGTAAGGCTTGCCATTCTTCTGGGAAGATCCCTGAAGTCACCTTTCACAAGGATTTTTAGTAGCTTGAACTTGGCTTGGGTTCATCCTGCTGGCAAGGGAAATGGGACTGCAAGGTGGCTGGGCTGGGAACTTTGGGATCTTTGGGATCTTTGGGGGCACTCTGGGACCTGAAGACCCAAACACAATGTAAGTGTAAACAGCTTTAGTCTCATGATTCTGAAAGAGAGATGTCCATGGAGGAATGCACCTCCTGCAGATAAGGTGAAGCTTAATCAGTCAATATTCATACAATTAAAAATGTACAAAGCAATATAATTATCATGAAGACAGAGCACAAGTAAACTAAAAGATTCCTGTTACCTTCACTGGACTTGGGACTGGTCCCATAAACAAACCCATTTGCTGTTGTTACAAGCTAGCCCTTTTGAAATTTTAGGCTGACAGATACCTACTTGCTTACATGTGCTTGAAAGTCTTGAGGCTTATTACAGAGCAGTGTACCCTTTACATTTCCCCATCATGCTCTGTGTTGTGTTGCAGCTCTAAACAATTAAAGAGTTTAGAGTTTCTTTACCTCAAGCATATGCCAAATCCCACTCTTACTTATGACATGGTGTGATTCAGCACAATGAAATCAGCCAATACACCAGGATTTATCCCGTGAATTTTCTCAAGAAGCATAAGCAAAAATTGAAGATTTAAGAAGGGAAGTTTTTTGTGGTTTAGCATGGCATCTAGCATTGTAAGTGGTAATTCTATTTCATTTTGAGTAAAGCAGATATAAAATGTTTAGCGTGTAGTAAATACTCAAATGGACGTATTATGCTATGCTGTTGTTTATTTTGTTCATGTCAGAAAAATTAGATTAGCTTGTCTGGTAAATCTTACTTAACAATAAAGCTACACAATGACTGTCATTAATCATTTCCATGTTACACACACACCTTGTAAAAAGTTTATATATGCTTGAAATTAACCTTGCATGTATTGTTTTGGTTTCATAGCAGCATGTTTTACATGTTTTTTTCATTTCCAAATGGAGAAAAAAAAAACAAGAAGTTGTTCTGCAGCAGGGTTTTTCTTTCTTTTTTTTTTAAATTTTAAAATCTCTTCATACTCTTATGGTCTGCTTGGCTGCTAAGAATGATCCCCCAGTTTTTGGCAAGTGTGAAAGATCATAACAATGTTGAAGAACTTCATACAAATGACTGTACGTACAAGGATCTTTTCAACATACATATCTTTTCAACACAGCCTCACTTTTCCAGTGCCATACGTAAGATTTTTCCTATTCCAACACCCTTACAGCTGAGTATGAATAATAAGGACATGGGAGCTGAGGAAGACATAGGGGTAAGGACAGAACCAGGGACAGGACTTGAACTAGGTGGGGAAAATGGCTGCAAGGGAATAACTTCTTGGTTAAAAAAAGCTGTGGGAGATAAACCAGTCCTGTAGGGCAGTGATGTGGAGGAGGAGGGGAAAGTTGTTGTGATGTTGAGAGCCAGAAGGAAGATGGAAGAACTCAGGAACTGACGGAGAGTCCTGACATCTGTTTAGTCAGCACTTAAAAGGTTAAAATTTCAGTAGCTGTCTGCATCTTAACCATTCTGGGAGATGCTTGTGTTTTGCTGAGACTGTGGTCAGAAGAACCCAAAGATGAAGAAAAAAGATTAAGATGTTACAAGTCAGCTTCATCAGGGGCCCAACTTAAATACCTCTATGCAAACGCACATAGTGTGGGGAATAAACAAGAGGACTTAGAGACATGCACATGCCTGAAGGACTATAATCTTATTGGCGTCATGGAGACATGATGAGATGGCTCCTATTACTGGAGTGTGGAATGGAAGGCTACTGGCTCTTTAGGAAGGACAGGCAGGGGAGAGGAGGAGGGGGTGTCACCCTCTATATCAGTGACCAGCTGGAGTGCATGGAGCTCCACCTGGGGATGGATGAGAAGTTCACCAAGAGATTACAGGTCAGAATTAAAGGAAGGGCAGGGACAAGTGACATTATAGTGGGGGTCTCCTACAGGCCACCTGACCAGGAAGACCGAGCAGATGAAGCCCTCTACAGACAGATAGGAGCAGCGTCACATTCGCAAGCCCTGGTCCTCATGGGGGACTTCAACCAGCTCGGTATCTGTTGGAGGGACAACACAGCAGGGCATAAGCAATCCAGGAGGTTCCTGGAACGTGTTGATGGCAACTTCCTTCTCCAAGTGATGGAGGAGCCAATGAGGAGAGGTGCTGTGCTGGACCTTGTGCTCACCAGCAAGGAGGGGCTGGTGGGAATGTGGAACTCAAGGGCACCCTTGGCTGCAGTGACCATGAAATGCTGGAGTTCAAGATCCTTAGGACAGGGAGGAGGGTGCACAGCAAGCTCACCACCCTGGACTTCAGGAGAGCAGATTTTGGCCTCTTCAGGGATCTGCTTGGTAGAGTAACATAGGATAAAGCCCTGGAGGGAAGAGGGGCCCCAGAAAGCTGGTTAATATTCAGGGATCACCTCCTCCAAGCTCAGGAGCGATGCATCCCAGCAAAGAGGAAGTCAGGCAAAAATGCCAGGAGGCCTGCGTGGACAAACAAGGAGCTCCTGGATGAACTCGAACTCAAAAAGGAAGCCTACAGAGGGTGGAAACAAGGACAGGTAGCCTGGGAGGAATAAACAGAGAAATTGTCTGAGCAGCCAGGGATCAGGTTAGGAAATCTCAAGTCCTGATAGAGTTAAATCTGACCAGGGACATCAAGGGCAACAAGAAAAGCTTCTATAGGTGTGTCAGTGTTGAAAGGAAGACCAGGGAAAATGTGGGCCCTCTCTGGAAGGAAATGGGAGACCTGGTTACCCTGGACATGGAGAAGGCTGAGGTACTCAAAGATTTTTTTGGCTCAGTCTTCACCTGCAAGTGCTCCAGCCACACCGCCCAAGTCATAGAAGGCAAAGGCAGGGACTAGGAGAATGAAGAACTGCCCACTGTAGGAGAAGTTCAGGTTCAAGACCATCTAAGGACCCTCAAGGTGTACAATTCCATGGGACCTTATGAGGTCCATCTGCGAGTCCTGAGGGAACGGGCAGATGAAGTGGCTAAGCCACTATCCATCATATTTGAGAAGTCATGGCAGTCCAGGGAAGTTGTCACTGACTGGAAAAGGGGAAACAACCCCCATTCTTAAAATGGGGAAAAAAGGAAGACCCAGGGACCTACAGGCTGGTCAGTCTCACCTCTGTGCCAGGCAAGATCATGGAGCAAATCCTCCTGGAAACTATGTTAAGGCACATGGAAAATAAGGAGGTGACTCGTGACAGCCAACATGGCTTCACTAAGGGCAAACCACACATGACAAAAGTGGTGGCCTTCTACAATGGGGCTACAGCATTGGTGGATAAGGGAGGAGCAATGGATGTATCTACCTGGACTTGTGCAAAGCATTTCGCACTGTCCCACATGACATCCTTCTCTCTAAATTGGAAGGACATGGATTTGAGGGATGGACCACTCAGTAGATAAGGAATTGGCTGGATGGTTGCACTGAAAGCATTGCGATCAGCGGCTGGATGTCCAAGTGGAGACCAGTGACGAGTGACGTTCCTCAGGGGTTGGTATTGGGACCAGCGCTGTTTAACATCTTTGTCGGCAACATAGACAGTGGGATTGAGTGCACCCTCAGCAAGTTTGCTGCTGACACCAAGCTGTGTGTGCGGTCGACATGCTGGAGGGAAAGGATGCCATCCAGAGGGACCTTGACAGGCTTGAGAGGTGGGCCTGTGTGAACCTCATGAAGTTCATCAAGGCCAAGTGCAAGGTGCTGCACATGGGTCAGGGCAATCCCAAGCACAGATACAGGCTGGGCAATGAGTATACTGGGAGCAGCCCTGAGGAGAGGGACTTGGGTGTGTTGGTTGACAAGAAGCTCAACATGACCCAGCAATATGCACTTGCAGCCCGGAAAGATAACCATATCCTGGGCTGAATCAAAAGAAGTGTGACCAGCAGGTCAAGGGAGGTGATTCTACCCCTTTGCTCTGCTCTGGTGAGACCCCACCTGGAGTACTGTATTGAGCTCTGGGGCCCCCAGCGCAAGAAGGACATAGACCTGTTGGATGGAGTGCAGAGGAGGGCCACGAAGATGATCAGAGGGCTGGAGCACCTCCCCTATGAAGACAGGCTAAGAAAGTTGGGGTTGTTCAGACTGGAGAAGAGAAGGCTCTGTGCAGACCTTATAGCAGCCTTCCAGTACCTAAAGAGGGCCTACAAGAA
>JANXJC010000078.1:34433030-34444182 GCA_027564655.1 Leptodon cayanensis
GGATGATGGTTGGACTCGATGATCTTGAAGGTCTTTTCCAACCTAAATGATTCTATGATTCTATGATTCTATGAAATCAGATCCAAAGCAAACATTTAAATCATTAAGGTTTTAGGATGGGCTTAACTGTCCCCAGTGTGTTTCTTTGTCAGCAGGAAACAGCGTATTACCCAGTGTGCCAATGTATTTAAGAGGGAGATGGTGTATGGGGTGAAGCAATGCTTGTGAGGGTGAGTTCTGCAGTGCACAGGTGCTGAAGCCGTCTTAGCAAACATTGAAAGTAAGGCTGTGTCCTCCACAGCCATGCTTACCATAAGCACAGCCTCCCCTGCAGTGTGCTCCCTGAGACAAAAAAAGGGGTGCCATCAATGCAGTTCTGGCTACGGTGAAAGAGGCAGATGTTGAGCTGCTCAGCCTTGTAGACAGCAGCTGTGTTTTGGGTTATGACTATTTGTTGAGCAGGGTAGAGGAAGTCGGCAGCCTTGCAATGTGTGAAGGAACAATTTGTCTAATATGTAGCTTGTTTTTCATGGACGTCATGTAGTGGGAGCATTTTCCTTATTCCCTATGGAAGTGAAGGAGGCTGTCAGTGGACTAGCAGCTGCAGAGCATAATTACTATTACACTCAATCTCAAATGAGGTCATAATAATAAATATCATAAACAATGTAAGGTACATTTGATGGTCTCCTTCAACATTTGTAGTTTGCTTAGTATTTGTGGCAGCCATCACTTTATGGAACAGAAAAAGATAAATATTTTTGCTAATAAAAATTGGTCTAGATTTTTTCTGTTTCCATCTTTCCCCTTCTCTATTCCTACACTAACTCCCCTAATCTTTTCTGAAGTAATTTGCTATTCGGATCCTTTTTGCTAAGGCCCAGTTTCCTGCTAAGAAAATATTAGAGAGGGAGAGGGAGTAAGAGACCACGATACAAGGCAGACACTGTTTTGCAGTAGAATTGCTTAGATTCTGGCATAACTGTTTCTCTGCAGTAAATGTATGTTTTCCATCAGACTTTGCTCTACCATGTGGTCTAATCTTCTTGATATTTTGCCCAACATATTATGAGCTCAAGCTACTATTTCTTTCCTTTGTACAAGCCAGTAATATAAATGTTAGAGCAAATGGTATAAACCCCAATGGAAAACACATATCTATTTCATTGGGGTTATTAGTTGCCAATGGGAATAAACAGATTTTTGTCTTTGAAGAGCTCATTAGCTTCTAAGAAAAAAAAGCAATACAAAAAAACCTTTCTAACCTTGTTAATCTATTGGGACCCAAAACCAAAATTTCATTTAGTATTTTTGGGAGCGTCTGCTGACCTTGGCTTCAACAAACCTTGTGAGCTGTACTTCAGCCCACACAGCTTTAGATGCTCACAGTTAACTTAGAAGATATCCATTACTACTTGTGTCCAAACTGAAAAAGGGTGTTGGTTTAGAGAACTGCCTGAGCTTCCATAATGAACTCCTCTATTAGATCATCCCTATTGCTAGCTTTTCCCTACTATTTGAATACTTACCTTTTCCTCAAGGTTGGCCAAGGGAGTATCTTTCTTGGATAGTGTACCACACCTATCAATATTCCCTGAAAATCCTGTCCCCACACAGAAGTGCAGTGTATGCAGGAGATGCAAATCCCCAACTACCTGTCTCATTCTCTGTTTCCATTGAAAAAAAAAAGGAAACTAGCAAGATATATTGGGTCAAATACTGTGATTCCTACTTGATCTAAACTGCTACTGATGTTGAAAGGAGGACTGTTCAAGAAAATGCCAAGAAATCTACTGGTTTTGTTTTCCCAGAATTCAGTCACATCCTGCTGGTGGTCTTGTCTCCAGACTGAATCTCTGGAGGGAATTATGAAGAACCAACTTTCATCATATCTACTTCAAAATACAAATCATCTTCCAAACTGGAAAAAGAGCCTGTGGATAAATAGCACATATCAGAAAAAGGTGGGAAAATTATTTTTTATTTGGGATCAATTTTACTGGTTCCATACCAGTTAAAGTAATGGTTTTATGATGAAGAATACCATGTAGAAAGAACAAAGTAGTTAAACCTAAATGGAATGATTTTCATCCAAAATGTTGTGCATGTGAGCTTGGAAATGCTGGCAAATTAATTAAAATTTCCAGACTTGTAAATACAAATCCCTGAATAAATTTTGTAAAAACTAATAAATAAATTTAATTGTACTACTCAATCTAATAAATCACATTTTAAAAAGGATTTTAAAAGCCATGGAGGGTGATTGACAATGTATTTGCATCTAAATTCAACTTTCATAGTCTAGGCTAAGTAGTAATTACAATATCTGAGTAGTTCACAGTTATATATACGAATGAGTTATTCGATCTAAGGGAATAGTACCAAAATATTCCTAACAAGCTGTAAGCTCTTAAAGAGTATTTTTTTCTGTACTGGTAGAACTAGTGAGTGAATATAAGTCCAGGCTTTATTAAGATATGAAATGGCCATAGGTAGCACGACTATTAGTGCTCCAAGAATAAAGCCACAGTAACTCAGGATTCAGATTTCTATCACTACCATCTCTACATCATCTGTCTTACACCCCAACATACTTGACTCTCTGCTTAAAAATAACTGTTAAAATAAAAATTTATATTATTGAACATCATGAAGAGGGTTCTTCTTTCACTTCTACTACTGTTCATGTGTTTGTCTGAATTTCATGCCCAGCCATCCTTCTAACACAAGCATTGGCTGTTTTTTATATATGTAGTCTCATCCTCACTGTGAAAATGATCTGTAGCTGGCAATATGTCAGCAGCTGTTTCTTTTTTAATGTAATGCCATTGGCTGTTATTTAGAGGACCTCAGCAGTGAGCACTAAAGGAACAAGATCACCTTCATCAATTGCAGAGAAAAAACATGAGGGAGAATTTGCCTATGATGTTTGAAACACATTTTCTTCAGTAGTGCTTATATTTTTTCCTGTCCATCGCAGGATAGTGACGGGATTGTGTTCAGATTTAGTGACCCAGCTCACTGCCAGCTTTGGGTCATCATGAAGCAGAACCCTTGGCTCTTTTATGTGTGTGCACAATGAATAGTAATAGTCAAGGATATTGTCTGTAGACCAAGAAACCTTACCTCTCAACTTGCATCTATGTTAAAGAAAGTGTTTATTCTTCAGAAAAATAGTCAGCATTTTGCAGCATGCCTCTCTATGTAAATAAAGTAACTCTACAACATTTTAAATATCTTAATAAAATATAAGAAACATAATCATAAATTAGTATTCACACACAATCCTTTATCAAGGTTATTTGCTTCTGAACAAATACACTGGTTTCATGCATATCATAGTCCCAGAATTTACATCTTTGTATGGAGTAAAAAACAGAATCGGAAGATTTTGCACAGAAATTTGAATCCAAGAATAAACATTCTTTAGTCATGTAAACAAAAAGAGCATCAAGGTGGTGGCACTATGTAGTGAAGACAGAATTGGAAGGGAGGACAACAGAGGCATAAGCCAAAATTTAATCAGTATTTTACCTTTCCAGAATGATGCTAAAGTTGAATTCAAGGGCCAAGGCAGGATGGCTAGATGGCATGAGAGTATGGAACTAGAAACTATTATGTTAAAGATGGAAACAGAATTTCACTAATTTACCACCCCAAAGTCAGGGCAACTTCATAATCTTCACTCCAGAATCCTGCAAACTGCTCCCCTACGATATAAGAGGGCTCAGAGGAAAGTCTTTAATATAGAGTGAAAATCGAACCTGATTTTTGTGCATGTGATTCATGTGCTACATGTTTGTGAACTATAAAACAAGTTTTCCTTTCTAAACTGGAAGCTAATCTTTTGGAAGCGGAAAAAAAAAAGTGTAAAGCTTATTGGATTATCAATCATAGGAGTGTGATGGGATACTGTTGTGACTGCAGCAGATGCTACCTCAAGCTTTAATATGTAAAGTTTTTTCCAGCAGAGACAAGAAATACTGTTGCTTTTGTACTATGCAGAGCGAGATCCCACCTGTAAGGAAGATAGATGCAAAGTGAAACAGGTGGTGAGAAGTGATTTTTTGACAAATTGAATAGAAAGTGTTTCACAAGAGAATAATAAATAGGCTTTACTGTTTTGTCAGAATTCTTCCAAATCAGAAGGCCTTATAGATACATCAGGTATTAAGGCCAATAATGATAATGACACAAAAGCAAAGAGATATAAATCACCAGTATCTATAAGCTAAATATTTCTAACAATCAGTGGTGCTATAGAACAACTTTCCAACAGGAATAGTGATGGGAAAATAGACTACTGAAATGAGTGGTAGTTCTTAAACCATTTGTGGATGAGATTACTTGGCATGCTGAGCAGATGACAGGATTCAGTGCTACATTAAGACCCTCTTAGTCCTGTGCTTTTCAGGATGTAGAGACCTGTTCTTGCCTGTTATAAACAGTGTAGTCAGTGAATTTGTATTTCCTCCTTGCTAATAATCTTGCAAAGTTTCTTCCTCATAGTAAAAGATACTTCAAAAAGATGAGAAATAATTTCTAGTCTGAAAGACTCTGTGTAAAAATACAGAATCTAAAAGAGAAAAATCAGTAAGGCTGAGTGAGGAATTTTCACCAGAATCTCGCTGAGTCGATGATATCTTAGTGTCTGAAGGAAAAGCCACAGGTAGACTTCCAGGGATGTGGGACAACACCTGTAATGGGCTGAGTTTTTTTAAAGTGTGAATTGAAGAAGGACAAAATGTGAAAGGTACCAGTTTTGGAGGTATAGCAATCTCAATCAGGGAACTTGTACTAGCATACCCCTAAAAATGTGTATTTAAGGTTATCTTAAGGTTCTGGCATCTTTCCCGGGCCTGTGCTATGGTTTAACCCCAGTAGGCAGTATGGGAGATCCCTTTGGTCAGTTGGGGCCAGCTGTGCCAGCTGTGTCCCCCCCCAAATTCTTGTGCACCCCCAGCCTACTTGCTGGCAGGGCAGTGTGAGGAGCAGGAAAGGCCCTGACACTGCATAAGCACTGTTCAGCAATAACTAAAGCATTGGTGTGTTATCAACACGGTTTCCAGCACAAATCCAAAACATAGCACTATACCAGCTACTATGAAGAAAATTAACTCTATCCCAGCCAAAACCAGCACAGTCTGTCCATAATTTCTGTCATACTTGCAGTATTTATTAAAAATATTTTCCCTTTAAGACACAGGTGTCAAAGTGTAAACTTAGACAGGTGCTGCTGTTTTGGGGATGGAAACCCAGTTTGAGATGGTTTCCAGCTTTTGAAAGAAAAAAAAAAATTAAAAAAAATAGATGCAGCAGATGCCTCAGCATTTCTCTGCCACTTTCTGAGGCTCCAAACGTGCAGGTAGACCCCATGGGCAATTCCTGTTGAAGTCTGAAGTACTTTTATAATCCATGTGTGAATTGCTTATATATAAGCCTAATCAACGTTTATAGTATGGTAAGAAATTCTCACCTTCTTTGTGGAATGAAGAGTTCATTCCTTGAGTCATGTGCATTTTCACTGAGTTTATGTAAGCTTGACAACATGATCCAACAGAAGGTTGTAGATTCTGTGGGCATTCTGTAGGTTCTGTGATTATTGCACTGTGACATCTTTTTTGCACATGGTAGAAGTAATGTACCTCAGTTGGACTCCTACAACAACAAAATTAAAATCTGAACACATTAATGTCCAGCTGGGTCACTTTCTCTGCTTATTAGGCTGACTGCATCAAGATTCATCAAACACAGGTTTCATTACAAAAATGGGTGGTGTTGGGTTCGTTGGAAGTAGTGGTCCAGTGGTTTAATATAACATTATAGTTTCAGGTACAGTTTTTGAATATTAATATTCACTTTAATGTTAGACACAGATACTGCTTGTTAACCAGTGGTGCATTGCAAGTACACTAACTTCACTACCCCAATTGCATACTTAACCTACATTATTAACCATGAGATAATACTCAGCCTTTCTGAATTTCCATCAAATATTCATAGCATTTTGCTGTTAATTTATGGTGCCATTTTTAGAACTACTTACAACTCTGGTTGCATGGCATATACCATGGGTGAAATCCTGGCCAAATGAAATGACTGATGAACTTCCCTTGGTCCAGTAAGTTACTGAAGGTATTGATTTTAGAGTTTTTTAATTTCTTATTTCAGTAAATAGCAATATTTTATTTTAAATGAAATATTTAAATAATTTCATTTAGCTGAGTAAAATACTTCTACTCGAGCTGATAAAGTGTGAAGAAATTTACTGTCTTGGGCAATTGTAGTACCCATATGAACACCAAATCCTCAGAACAACTTCAAAATTTTATAGTTTCTGTAAGTAGCAATGAAAGGAATAATTAAGGTTGTTACGGACCTTGCATATTTAGTGTCTTTCTCTGGATCTTGCTTTTGATACAGGACTGGACATAGCAACAGTGCAGTATACAGAGTCCATATTCTATTAAAAATCTGCAATTAGAAATCACTCTAATACATAATGATTAAGGGTTTCCTTGTTATAGTCTGGACCATTTGCTGATCCAGACTGGCTATGAATAGCTGTGAAGAAGATCTGTTTTGCTGCCTATTAAGTCATTGTTAAACCAATGTACTCACAGCTATAGGTGCAATGCTAATAATCCTTTACAAGACTTAGCATATCAATGTCCTAAAGTATCACAGAAGATAACTAGAGTGTCAGTGACAAAGATGCTGGTAAAGACTGTTTTACGCCACGACTGTTCAAGAAAAAATATATGAGCTTTCTTTTCCATGACATCTGTAACATCTCAGTCAGTGACTAGTTCCAAGTAATTGTCTACTCTTGGGGTTGTTTGAGTGTTTCATGATGAGGAATTTTTGTTATACTTGGATAAACACACTAAAACTCAGACTTGACTTTTGGCTTGCAAAGAAAAAGGCTGGCTTCAGAAAGGACAAATGTTTTTTTGGCTTGAGTTTTGGTCAACAGTATCTCTTGGTGAGACTCTAGAAGCACTGAGGGAGTTTCAAACTGATAAATAAGCCAAACACACAAGTTGCTTTTGATCAATGAAATTACTGGGAGAAAACAAAATAGCACTTCATTTGCAGTTAAAACTGGTAATATTTGCTTTAGTTCTCATTTCTTTGTGCACTGACAAATTCTCTAATTACCAACTTGCTATCAGACATTCCTTCTACGACAGCACATGTAGTCAGCGCAAAAAGATCTAAATACTTGTTTTTCTCATGTTTTAGGTTTTGTGGCACAATACTGCACTGATCTTTAATGCTTGTTTGCCACCTTACAATAAATGAGAATAAAGAGTGTAAACTCTAGTCATTGATGCTAATTGAACAAAAGGGGTTATAGCCATAGTCCAACATGACAGAGATAAATCCAACTTAGAGTAATTTATTTATTTATTTATAGGCTAAGAACAATCTTCTGGGTCTTCTACTACTGTTTTCAAGACAATTTGTGATGGTGATAAAATACTAATGTTTGTATGTATGACTCAGCTTTACATTGTAACTTACTAGGCACAACACCAGTAGTCATCTTGTCTCTTTTGTTCAGGCCATGTATGCAGGTAAGTTCATGGGGAATGAAAATAGGTAGAATTAGCCTTGTAAAAACTCATCAGAACAGCTAATGGTGTTGTACTTCCTTCTGTTAGGGGGTGTTATAACTGGGGACTCTGTCCCAGAGCTTTCACCTGACAGGATTACAGGGACTGTTAGCAAGAGTTTCTCAGAAAACAAACTTCTGCAATGTTCAGCTTTCACTTCATTTCCAGATGTTAAACAAAGTCTGGGTTGGTATTTGTGTTTTGTTTTTAAACCTCTATCTCCTTAATTTCATTGGTTCCTATGTGACTCAAAACCAGCTACTCTCAGAAGTGGGCTACCATGGCAGATGAGAATGTCTTCAGTAGTCAAGCTAAGACTGAGTGTTTATTCATGAGAAATTGGAAGCAAAGTATTTTTAAATAAAGGGTTTTACATAGTTAAAAATCCCAGATAGGGTGATTGTAGTCTTTTGTGAAGATGCTAATCAGTACCTGTGAAATCCTTAAGAAATTTCTGTTTTTCAAAAAAGGAACTCCAGTTTGACTATGTTAAATTGTAATCATTACTAGGATAATCCTAGCAGAACTGACAAAGATAACTGATATATTTTGTGCCCTCTGATCCCTGATGTGCCTCTTGTTTGGGTTACAAATGATCAATGTCCTGTCTTTGCTGTGCCTATAGTAAGACCAAAGGCCCTAGTCCTTTGACATAAATTTTCAAGTATAATGCTCAGGGACCCTCCCATCCTTTCTGTATGGGATTCTACAGAGGGGCCTGCATGCAGTCCCACTGCTGCATGAGCGGGTTTGCCACTAAGCATGCTTTCCAGTGTCTGTCTTTGTTGCTGTGCATATCTCCTCTTGGAGCAAATCTGGTTGTTCCAGTGCATTTTACTTGACTTTCATTTATTTGACATTTTATAGTATTAGGTCTGCTTGCCTCAGACATTATTACAATTTTTCTCTTTTTTACTGTAATGACTGTTCCTTTCTTTTTCTTCCTGTTCCCTTATTTACTCCTCATACTGTCCAGGGAGCCCTCTTTGCCAGAGATGACAAATCTCCATCTGACTTCTTCCTTACAGCTTTCATTTTCAATTTCTTGCCTGATATTGCTCTGATTTTTCCTCCCTCGGAACCCCAAGTCATCCTCATTAATTTTAATTATCCAACACATTAATCAGTTGATGAAGGGGAACCCAGACACTGTGTTTGTGTGCAGGTGTATCCACACACAGTATGGACACTCCTTTTACTGACAGGCCTGTGAGTTTGTCCATAGGCTTGGGCAGCATTCCCAAATTCCTGGGCGAACCAGAGGAACACAGAGGAGGACTCTCTGCTCTTGGTAACCCCCCAGGAGCTGCATTTCAAACCTATGACCTAGGTTGTCTTTGGTGTCTCTGTCTATCAGTCCATTAATGAATGGATCCTCTCAATGTATTACAAATTCCCCTACATGCTCAAAGGTGAAGATCCCATTTCTTCCTCTTAACTGAATGCTAGTAGTAGGATGCTATTTTTCTTTCTCTGTGTGTGTGTGTGTGTATCTGTCTGGTCCAGATGCCTTTCACAATCATTTACTAAAACCTACTGAAAGTATTGTATTTGGGGGTGTGCCTGGGGGAAAATATTCATGATCTCAGTGGATTTTAAATTGTTCCTGGTATCCTTGTTTTTGTTGAACATGATCTAAGGCAAGCTTCAAATATACGTCCAGAACAAAACTGGACACTGAGTTCACTCTAACTTTCATGGCACAAATTCAAAAACTTGTTATGATTGAAGAGGAAAAATGGCAATTCACACAAATATCTTTCTGTGCAATTAAGCCATACCTCTAGACAGTTCCTGGCACCCCACAGCTGGAATCCTCAGTTCTTACTCAGAAAAATACAAATTTCTTGGTATGCCTCTCCTCAGACTGTGAACAAACACATCATGTTCACTGCCAATTCTATACTGTTGATTAAATGAAAACTGAATCTTTCTAATCAGTTCACCTAAAGTTAATCACCTAATCACATCACCTAAAGTTAAAAAACGTCAGCATTTATTGTCACCAAACAAAAAGCAAAACCACTGCATAAAGCAAAATAACTTTGGTATGGGAAATTGAGATAATAAATCTCCAAGGCAAAATAATGTCACTTCTGCTTTAAGAACTAATTTGAAACAAATAATGTGTTAAAAAAAAAAAAAAAAAAAAAAAGAAAAAGCCCAAACCCATGTTCCTCCTACACAAATTTGTTTTGAAAAGACACCAGCAAGTGCCAGAATTCACATATACATTGACATATGAAGGTGGCTGATCTAGAAGCATATTATAACCCATTCTAGTCACTTGCTGTTGTAAAACTGAGAACTAATATTTTAATTTAAGACAACTCTGGTGAAATATAATGCAGTATTAGTTCCCAGGTGGTAAAAGTGAATGAAAAGAATGATACCCTCATGGGAAGGGATAGAGAAAGATCTTCCAGAACAGAAATGTAATTAATTGGTCACTGAGATAAAATATAGTCTATTTGACTGTAGTTGACCCACTGTAAACAAACAAACAAACACACAAACAAATGCTCAGAAGCCATCAGAGACCCTGATAGTCCTACTAGATGTCCAAGTATGTAGAAGTATGGAACTGTGATGTGGGCATAAAAATAACCTTGCTCATAGTCTCAATGTCAGCCATACTTTTTTTTAAATTTTGTTTAGTAAAACAATATTGTTTCTTGCCTTCAGTATTACTTCCCTAATTTTCGTCCCGTGGATTGCCTAGGCTTTTGGATAGTGAAAATCAGTGCTTGGTCCCACATCTCTCGAAGCTTATGAAAAATTCAACCATCTGCATGGCTATATAGAAGCAAAACAATCTCTATTGCTAGAATGCTAGCAACAGTTTTCCAAAGTGTTCATTCTACCTGCTATTTTATTTCTAGCTATTACTACCAATCAAATTTTCTATTTTAGTTCTCTGGCGTCCTGACTCTTACATCAGTTATTTTTTTTTTCTTTAAATAATCTTTTAAAGTTCCTTTAGTCTTGATAGCTTCTGTAAATGCAGTCTTGCATTGCCCCTGACAGAACATATATTCTGTTGTTTTTTTCTTGATAGGGTTGAATTTCCATGTTTTTTCAAGATACCTTTTGGCTATTTGTTTTTATGCTTAAGGTTATGCATTCCTTCTCTGATATTTTAAGAAGCTCCCATGCTGAGCTGAGTGACTCTAATTACTGATTTTTTGATGTCATATTGTGGGTCTTTTAGCTCTGTCTTTTAAGTACCCTATCCTTAGCACAAAGATTTTATGTTTTGTTTTGTATTATTTCTTTCCTCCAGACTGTTCTACTTGTCTCTATTGTGGAGAGTAAGAGAGAGTAATTGTGATCTTACTGTGTTATCACGCAATGACATGAACCTATTCAACTAATTCAGACATATCTCTACTGCAAAAACTCCGACTGCCATGTGGTCCCACATTTTAATTTCACATACAGTTGTAAGCTTGTGTCTGCTCCTAGACTTTCACAAAGACCATACACAATTTGTTTGTTATTGAATACATGCCCACATTATATCCATGTGTGTT
>JANXJC010000078.1:34461368-34483840 GCA_027564655.1 Leptodon cayanensis
GCCCGCCCCGGCGGGACGCGCGCGTCGCGCTCGCCTGCAGTTTCTCCGCGGGCGCCCAGGTGGCTGCGCTCCGCGGCGCTCCCCGCCCGGCCCGGCTGGGCACGTCCCTCCCTGTCCTGCGCGCCGGCGTCCCGCGGGCGCGGAGCCGGTGGGGATGGGCGGGAGGATGCGCCTGAGCCGCGTCTGCTGCTTTTTCTACCAGCTGTGCGTGCTGTCAAGCGGGCTCGCCGCAGGTAAGTGCGCGCCTTCTGCGGGACGGGGCCGAGCCTCGGGGCGGCCTCCGTGCCCCGCCGGTAGCCGGTGCCTGCCCATTGTTAAGCGCCTCAGCAGCCGTGCCCGTCCCCTGTCACCGGCGGGTGAGCCGCTAATGCGTGCCTCCGCGGTGAGGGCGCGCTGCAACGCGCTCGTCTGTACGGGATGCTTAGTTTCCACCCGCAGCCCTGTCCTCCCGGCAGCGCTGTTCCCCGCGTGGGTAGGGTGAATGTGTAAATAAAACTGTCTCCTGCCTCGGGCTGGTTGGAGGCTGTGTGTACTCCTGTGTTTGTAAACATAGTGCTGGTACGCCCGGAATTTTGGTTAAATTGTGATACAGCGTGCGGGGCAGGCAGACATCGCTGATTAGGGAATGCAATTCCGTTTGATCGTGATGGTACAGCACATGCACGCATCTGCCACTTTTACGTCCGCTCACAAATGCGTGGCCACGGTGCGTGTGGGCATTTGGCTGCACTTTTGAAATCACAGTAGGTCCTGCAAAACATGCTGAGAACAAGGTTGAAACTTTCAAATTTTTTTTTGTTCGGGTTTTCACTGCTAAAATAACATTTTTTTTGTAGCTGTATGAAAAAGTTGCTGCTTTGTCTAAATGATGAAAGGTTTGTGCAGCTCAGCTTGTGTGAAGGTGATGGTCATGAAGAAGAACATCCCTAGCTACTGGTACAAACACAACTTTTGCCCGGCTGGAGCTCCAGCTCTCTCGCAGTGTGTTCCAGACCCCTGAACAGGCACAGGGACGTCTAGCAGCTGGCCTGTCTGCTATCTAAGTATGGGATAAAAGGGCCAAATGGAGCCCACTGTATTTTGGGTGGCATGCTTGGTGGGCTGGGAGCCAGAAGGAGCATGTCGTGGGGGGCATAGGGTGGGTTTCTGACAGGCACTGTGGGCTGCTGGGTGCTCCACTCATTTAAAGCATCTGCTGGCCTTCCCGCAGGTCTCCATGCTTCAGAAGAAACTGAGGAGTGGGAGATCGTCTTCCCTGCGTTGTGGAGCAGGGGCCAGCAGGAGCCAGCGGGTGGCAGCGGTGGCGGGGGGGGCTGTAGCACCGACCCCAGCTATGGGAACCGGAGCAGCACCCTCAGCACCCCAGTCACACCAAGCCCAGTGGCCGGCAGTTCCCGGGAGGTGCGCTCAGTCTCCTCCTCGGTGGAGGGGCAGGCGCAGGCTGCGGGGGAGGCGGCAGAGGAAGAGGACGCTGAGGATGAGTATGAGTCTCAGGAGTTTTACCACTGGTCCCCCCTGCCCCAAGGGTCTGGTGCTGCCTCTCAGCTGCCACCACCACCATCCCCACCGCCCCCACCTCCAGCAGAGGACGGAGATGAGGTGCTGCTGAGGATCCCGGCTTTTGCTCGGGAGCTCTACCTGCTGCTCAAGAGGGACAGCCGCTTCCTGGCTCCTGGCTTTGCTGTGGAGGAGCGGCTTGGGGGTGAGGGCAAAAGCCCACCCGGTGCTGCACAGTCGCAACCTGAGAGAGCTTGTTACTACAGTGGTGCTGTCCTCCGCTACCCGGGCTCCTTCGCCTCCTTCAGTACCTGTGGTGGATTGGTAAGATGACCTTGCATGTAGGGGTAGCACCAAGGTCTCTATCCAAGTGCCAGCTTCATCTGCCTCTTTTTACTCCCATCAATTTCCTGAGGTCTTCTTTCTTTCATACTCTCTTGGGTCCTACCTCTGTACTTATCCTTATTTTTAACCATTTTGCCATTAATACTTTTATTATCCCACTCATCATTTTTCTCTAATCCTACTTCTGCCTTTATCCTGTAAAGTTTTGATGTTCTTTGTCCCATTTCCAGATACACTTTTGTCTCTTAGTCCCATACCTTTCTTTTTTGGATTTTCTTTTTATTTTCATGCCATTCTCCCTTCAACTTTTCTGATCTCCATCCCTAATTTTATCTTGGTCTTCAGTGTGTGTCTGTAATTAGTTACCTCCATGCTTACTCTCCTTCCTTTTCCCTATATTATCATCTCTCCTCCAGTCCATCTGTAACACATTTGTTCTTCATTTCCATCCTATATTCTAAAGTTACGTTTCTTACCTGTGTTATCTTCCTTATCTTCTACATGTCAGTTTTCCGACTGTTGTCTTTCCTACTTCTGCCAATATTTTATGTATGCTTTCTCATCTTGATTATTCCTCTTCTTTCATTCCTGTCATCCCTTTGGCCTTTTTACCTCACAACTTCCCACATGTGGTACCTGTAGTTACTTGGATTTTGGACTCCATACCCTTCTTTCCTTTCAATTCCTCTACAGAAGTATGCAATGAGTACGTTCTCAGCAGAAGTGTTGATACAGTCAGAGCTTTTGAATGGTTATTATTTCTGTGGCATACCTCCCTTATTTAAAACAAATTTCACCTGCTATAATTTCTGTTGGATCAGTCATGATTTTTACCAGATAAAGACCAGAATTGGGCACACTGAAAACAGCAGTGGTGATCCAGTGAGCTGCAATCCCAGGATACTTGGGGGTGGATGGAAAGAGTAGAAAGCAACTGGAATGATGTAAAATGCTGGCAGGATTTAAAACAAAAACAATTATTACTACTATTATTCTCATCTTGGGCCTTTATGTAGCATCATACATAGACACGCCGGCAGCACTTTACAGAATATAGTATACAAACAGTAATGGTGCTAGGGAGAGTTAACATCATCATGACCCTGGTTTTTTTGAGTGGCTAGGTGGGTGTAAATCACTACAGTCACATGATAGATGTTTTCTTGTATTTCTTTCCAAATTTGAATATCTAACTTGTTCCATTGTTGATTCATGAAGATATGCCTGCCTGGTTTTTATTTGCATGGTGAAAGAAGGTACAATGTGGAAATTTTGACTGCTTATTCATTTGCCTGTTTGGGCTTATTCAGAAGTCAAAACCCAAACTGAAAGTGGTGGAGAGGAACATATGTGGATTGACACCAAATAAAATATTTGCCTGCACTCCTGCAAAGTGAAACCGCCAAGTTTCACACAACTCTAACTGGTTGGCATCTAATTATTGACATTTTGTCAGATTTTCCAAAGCATGGTAGCTGAATTAATTGTGGAGAAAAACATTGAAAGTCAACTGAAGGTGGTTTGAAAGCAATCAGGTAAAGGATTTTTATGTTCTGGAAAAGCATTTGACTTCTGTACTCCTTGTTCTTGTTAGAATTTTACTTCCTTCTACACTGCATATGGGTAAATTTAGGTTAGAGATAATCTCTGCAAAGAAATAGGTAGAGATAATTACCACAAATGTGTGCTCGAAAGTGATGTACATCATTGCATACCTGTAATTCCTTTTATTTGATTTATGAATTGAAATTCACTGTTTAAATAGACCCCAGTTCCCTAGGAGCGCCATTAGTAATTTTTGATTCAGTCAGACTTTTCCTAGGAGTACCAGCTTATTCCCAGCCTATCAGCCATCTGAGCATGCATGTGCCCAGATCATGTTCCCCATTCAGAATGCTGCAGCTGAAATATAAACTGTTCTATGTATCCCAAATAAAACTGGAAACTGTCGTTGATGTTGAGTGGTGATGTCATGATCCTCAACTGCATAGTCTTGTTTGCAGTGAAATGGTTAAGCATCTGTTCTTCCTGCGAGTGTTGCCGCGTCAGGCACATAGTTAAAAAAAATTGCACAGTGCTATTATGTCAAAGTTGTCATAACAAATCTTTAGTTATTTGTCATTCTTTATTCAGTCATTGCTTGGGCTCTATTACATATGTAAGTTGCTCTGTTTCCAAGAGTCTTGAAAAAACATCATACATACATTGCATATTCCACCCTGTTTCCTCTAGGCCTTGCCCTGCAAAAAGAGCCAAGCAATATTTTAAACTACATTTTCTCTTTTAAGATGTAAAAATCCATTGAAACTTGAACCTACAAATATTTTATCGCAGTTACCTCAATTACAATTTATTTTTTCATTTTAAATAGAAAGAAATTTCAGAGAAAATATGGTATGAATGTCTTGGATATACTCTCATTTCAAAGTCTTGCAGACTTTGGGTTAGGATTGCTAGGCTGCATACACTTTTGAAAGCCAAACAAGTGGGCTGTGAGTCCCTTAATATGCAGCTTAGATTCCACTCAGCCATTTTTCTCTTCAGTGTGAAATACAGCATCTCTGTCTAACAGTAAAACTTCCAGCATTCTGCTTTTTACATAGTAGCCTTTTAGTTAATCTCTGTATTCACTGAGGAAAGTAACTGCAGAAGTGTAAAGGCTAATAGAAAAGGTTTGGCCATCATGTGCAGGAGAGGGTCATACATGGCAGTAGAGGTGTGTGGATGATGCCGTAGGGCTAGTTTTGTGAAAAGATACCAGATAATCAATAATCAATAAAATGAAAAAAAGACCTTGCATGAGGTTGTTGTGCCATCCAAGTCAGGATGTTGGTGTTGGTTCTAGTTTCTCAAGGAATGGAGAAGCTTGACATGCCAGTGACATTCAGGAAATTGAAAAAATGTCTATGTAGAAGTCTTAACAGCTCCCTCTATAGGCAGAAAGACAGAATAATATTGTTGCAGATGTTAAGCACCTTATCCCCTTGGAAGTGGGTTTTAAATGCTTTTTGAATAGTTCACTGGTTGCAGTTAGGTAAAGCATGTAACGTACAGCACGTTAAAGCTTTCCTGTATTTCTTATTTCACAGTTCTTGGGAGCTTCAGTAGTGTTTTTTCTTGAGCTGTTCGTCAAAAGTCAGTATGGAGGGGTTATAATAATGAGGTTCATAACATACTACATTAATCATGTGAATATACAAGTGAAAAATGAGAGCTATACTCCCAGATAATTACTAACCAGATTCTGACTGCCAGCATTGGGTTCATTTGGCAACCTGTCTTGACAAATGAAGGAAACATAACTTGGTGGATATTATCTAATCAAACTAAAGATGAGATATGCACGGACTGTCTAGAAACTCCATCACTGTGACCTTGGTGTAATCTCAGAGCTCAGATGATCAATGGTGACAGCCCTGTCCAACTCCTTGGTAAAACACTTGTGGATTCTTACGTTCTTTTGTAGCTCAATGGGATTTGCTCTGAGTGCCTTTTGGGATTCTGCAGTGGTCCTGTAGGAAGATTAATAAGGAGAGGTTTCCAAGAATTCTCCATCTGTATGCTGACTGCCTACTTGTTCATTGTTAGCCAAATACCAGGATGTAAGCAGTGCTGCTGATGCCAGTGAGACTGCTCTTCTCAAAGTGATGAATTGCAGAGCTGGACCATTAATTATTGAAATGGTTGTTTCTACTGCTTGCTTGTGCTTTGCCATAATATTTGAAATAAGAAAAAAAAGCATGTCAAATGTTGTTGAACAGTTTTATTTGTAACTGGTAATATATATAACTTACAACTGGTAGTTCTTTTAGAGCATGCTGTGGGAGAAACTTACTGTGGACTTAGAATTAAGAAATCTGGCTACTCATTCTTTACTGACAATCTGCTCTGCTGCTAGCATGGAAGTTGAAGTAGTCTCACTGCATTTCCCCAAAGAGAGCTATAAACACGGCAAATGTGTGCTTTATCCCCCACTCCCTTAATTTCAGAAAGACAAGCATTTAATGTTATTTTTCCTCAGCACTGAATTGCTTAGGTAGTACTCTGTGGCTATGTGATGACAGGCAGGGGTTTTCCCAATGTTTCTTCTTTTTAACGGAAGCAGTCTACTGTAAATAGAGAACAGCTAGGTAGAGAAAGGATTTGAATGTCTTCTCATACCTAAAGCAATGGAATATGTTTAGACTGTTAGGAAGTGCAAACAGGAGCAAATGTATACACAGAGGATGGACAAGAGAATGCAGCTCCATACAGCTATGCTGTTCATTTTAGCACTTAGCAGGTTGTCTAACAGAACATGTGTGGAGATCTGCCTAAACAGGCAGCATTGCCAGCTGGGTTAATTTACTGGAGAGAAGCTTTGGAATTAATCTGTGTCGTTCTATATTTTCACTGGATCTCAAGAATGTGAAATGGTCAATAGCATATTTATTGTTCTCTAAGTCCCTGAAGAGCCAGTGTCAAATACTATTTCCAATGAAAATTAATGTGCATTTTCCCAGTGACTTGAGTGGGAACAAGTCTTAACACATCTCCAATCCAATTCAGGGAAGAGCTCTCTCTAGAGAAGTGCATGGTGCGTTTATTAGGCCTTGCTGCCATTAACAAGCAGATATTTAAAAATCTGATCAATGGTTTATAGACAAGTAGTCACAGATTTACTCCAACTGTTATACATACATTTAAAGAGCACTATCCAAAGCAATGCTGCCAGCATCAGCAAAAGAATGGATGTCTAGTTCTGTGTCATGCAGAGATGTGCCAAGTATCATTGGACAACAACAATTTGACAAATACTTCTGATGGTGATGTTCTACTTTTACAATAAAACTGAAATAAATTAGGATATGAAAAAAACTCTGTGCTTTCTTTGGCTAATGGAATGCTCATATGGTGCTTCAGTAAGATTTGAAAAAAAATGAAAGCATCTTTACAGGAAACGTATAGTTTTTTTATTTCTGACACGAACCATGTTTTGGAGATCAGTGCTATTCACTAATAGTAAGGGAGTGACACATGATAGATTCAAAATATTTTAGATTTTTTAGGATATTCTAAATTCACATGACCCTTAAATTCAGGACACATAATAGAGCTTGTACAAAACTGGATTTTTTTATTTTGTACCTATCCGTCAAGGATGGTCTGACTTTACAGGTTGTCTTAGAACAAGCAGAATGAAATTGTAATAGAACAATAGTAATAAAATTAAAAAATATTTTCTGTATTCCTAAAATTCTGCACACAGTCACTTTTGAGGATAGGATTCAGCCTGAGAAAAGGCTGAATCCTTGTTTTGACATCTTACCTCCTAGAGAAGGATTTTAACCACAGTGTTTCAACATTTTTGTATGGGAAAACTTCCAATGAATATAGTGCTTAGTTCTCAGATGCACTGAACTTCTGCGTTTTGGTTGTACAGCTTCTTTCAGTGGCAGTGCAATACTTAACCTGCTGCAACTCCTTTCCTGGCGTAGGGTCAGACTGATTGGGAGTGCATAGGTTGTTTGCATTGGGTGTGAGTAGTGAGCCTGACATTTGCAGTACAGTGCACGTGCAGGGTAAATTGCTTTTGTGTGCATCCCTGCTTTTGTGGGGCCCTTGGAGCAGGTGGTCAGGAGCAGCTCATGGGCTTCGTAAATTGCCCTGGGAAGCTGTGCTATTACAGGTTGTGAGCTCCTGGTTAAGGATCTGGGACTTCTAATAGAGTTTTTGCTTTGATCCATATGGAGAGCGACTACACCATTACACATCCTGGACTATACAGTACCAACATATAAGCCTGAAATGGGTTAAATACCAAGCCTCTTGCAACCAAAAATAGTACCCCTGCCTCCCCATTTCAGTGATCCTGCAGTTACACATCACTATTGAGTAACTTCCACACCAGATGTTTTTCCAAAAGAAATTGGAGACAATTACGGCTTCTTTTGTGTGGAGGATAAGCATTAGAAAACAGCTCACCAACAATTTTTCATAAAAGGAAAAAGAAAAAAGATTGTTAACAGTATTCATGGTCCATTTGATACATACAGGCTAAAGCTTGACATTGCAGAAGGAGGATTATAAAATTAAATAGGATTATCCTTAAAGGCTGCCAGGATGAAGTGAAGTCACACTCCCTCCTTCTATACACTCAACTTCCTGGGATCCTTAAACGAAAGGAATGACAAATACAAGCAGTAAAATATGTGTTTAGATCCCCTCTTCTTAAAAACTAGGGCTAACTCGAGACAGAAAGATGTGGGAAATCACAGGTGGTTTTCTTGGAGGCTTTCGCAGTTATCTATTTAAAATGCTAAACTCTTATTTTTTACCGCACAGTCTGCCTATGGTTGTATTTTGAGTTTGTTACGGAAATGAAATTTTGCCGAGAGGGACAGAAATAAATATGTGACTGAGTGTACTCTGAGTATCCTTACTGAGAGGTTACAGTTTAATCAACTCTTGCTTTGTTGACTTGTAACTTATGCCTCATTTATGTTTTAAACATCTTTAAGTGGGCAACATAAAATTTGTTATCAGTAGAAATAGGTGGGTGAGGTAGGGCATGAGTGGAAATGTCAGCCCTGAACAGAAAGCAGCTTTGCTCCCTTAGGAAAATGGGTTTCTTTGCAGAAAAAACAGAAGCAACCCTAGGAAAATAAAGTGTTGGACTAAAATTTGGGCTTCCCAACTCTGCATAAGGTAGAAGAACCAATGAAATGTGGTGGTGCTCCTGGAAGAATACCCATACTTTCAATGTATGTGTTGAATCTGAGCTGGGTTGTTCCTCCGGGATTTACATGGCAGTGGAACATGGGAGGAAGGAGGGCAGCCAGGCTCCTAGGAATTCTGGTCTCCAACAAGACAAAACAAATTGTTTACATGAGATTACTGTGGCATGCTTAGGCACAGACTCATCTTCCTCCAGCATAGGTTTATCTGCTATTTTTGTTAATCTCTCTGTTAGATTAAAATCTCTTCATTATAATCTCACCTTGAACATCTGAAAACTGAACTGAAAACACAGTAGAAAAGCCATTGAAGATGAAAATCAAGAAGGTGACTATGGCCAGCTGGAATAACCAGCATATATGTACAAGCAAAGCACTATTAACATACTGCTTTATTCTACCTGAACAGCAAGTTATTTACAAACAGAACTATTAAATATGCTTCATTTTTATTTTAAGAATAATTATTAAAGGAGTACGGGAGATGGTATCCCTTTAAATGTTTGATTAGTGTCATTAAGAAACATAAACCGATGAAGATCTATGTAAAGATAAAGGACTAAAAACTCTTTGTTTCTATTTTCCTTCTTGAGCTTTGATGCTGCAGTCTTTTGCTATCCATCTTTGCCTTTCTGGATGAAATATAATTTGGTTGGATTTTTTTTTTTTTGAGAACTCCTGCTATTTGATAAGAAGGGTAAGTCTTTTAAACATAGTAACAGTAGTGTTAATGTAAAGCTGAAATGTTTAGAAAATCAGTTTTGGTTTAGGCTGAGCTTATATTTGCACTATAACAATCTCTGTTTCCTTTAATGTTAAACACTGTGGCATGGTATGCAAGATGTTGGGCCAAGATGCCTCAGACCGTGTGGTAATGATTCCTTTCTCCTTTGAATAGCTATCCTATAATCATGTAATCACTCCACCCTGAGACAGGTTTGATTTGTGATTCCAATCCTGCTTATAATAGCCTGCTGTTCTCCTGAAGTGCTTAGTTTCAGTACAAATGCTTCCTTTGCAATATATTTCCAAGCCATAATCAGAAATGAGAAATATGCTATCTGCAGAGTAACTTTAAAAAAATTGAGACTGCTGTGAATCACTTGATATCTCTACCCATTGTAATTAATAAGTATAAAATTATCAAAGTTATTTTGCAAGAACAGGAGTGAGATGGTAAATCAGAAAAACTGGGTAAGTCCATTAATGAGTAAAGTTTTTTTATTAATTAAATTAGTAAAGTTTTGACCCCCTAAAAAGACAGAGCACTGAGACTCTCCCAGCTACAGCTGTTAAGATTAATGAAATTAGCATTTTCTCTAAGTCTCATATCCCTGACTTTTATTCATAGCTCATTATATGTGCTGGTTGTTTCTTCTATCGCAAATAAACCAGGATTTTTAAAAGAAACAAAGGTTGTCCGTGTTGCAGCCCTTGTAATTTTATTTTAAAAGCACTTTTTTTTTTTCTTTCTTTTTTAAAAGATTTCTTGCACCTGCAAGAATAGAGATCCCTTTTGGTAGTTAATGGCAGATTGTGACAGGGAAAAAAAAATAGGAACATGCATGATTTCCAAGACATAATGCCATTAAAATAGGAGAGCTGGGAAATAGGGAGGAAACAATAGAAAGCATCAGGTGTGAGAGTCATTGTGGAGTTGATGGTAGGTGAGGATATTCAAGGAGGAGTCTGTGAAAATTGATGGTCATGTAGAGGTAGCATGCAAATGATGCACATCTCTCTTTGCTATGTGATAAATTAGAGCTACCACAGTAGAAAGGGGTGAGTTGAAGCCATTTGGATTTGGGAGAGAATGAGATGGTTGCAGAAGTTCTTCTGTAGGGCGTGTGCCTCTCCTTGGTTTACTCAGGTCTTTCACTGATGACTTTAGGGACATAGCATGAGGGTTGGTTGGTTGCTGCTTGTTTAGCAGAAGCAGCAATGGAATGGAAATAGTGTGAAATATGCTTAGCACATGCATTCTTGTGTTAGATTGTATATCAAGATGGTAGTTGGTAAAAATTTTATAAACCAATAGCCCAAAATATCTATATTAAATTTAAAATCAGATGTACATCTGTTGTGCATTAGCAGTTCAGTTAACCTTTTGTTGTTAACCTGTCATTGCCTGGACAATCTGGTCATCTTGGTTATTTCTATTGTTTCTAATAATGGTATAAATAAGCAAAGAAGTATTATTTGGAAGGGAAAGAATGAAGAACATTTCTAGTATTAATTGTAGAACAATGTATTTAGAATGATAAATTGATATTGTAACATTAGTTGCTAATAATACACGCTTCTGCACGTAAGTGAGGAGAAATAAAATTTTTTGGAAGCCCGTGCTGTGAATGTTTTTCTTGGGTCTACCAGGACTTTGGTCAGAATTATTTTCTGAATGAGTTTTGCATGCAAAAATGTAGAAATGTGCCCAAAACCGACTTGTGAAGTGATTTAGTTTCTGTGTGATTACCTTCCAACAATTGCATACGCTTGTTTTATGATCTCAGCCGTGCTACCTTAAGTTCTCATTAGATGTCAGAAGCTTAACTGGGTCAAGTCAGGTTAAGGTTATTTAGATAGTAGTATGTGAAGAAAATTACAGGTATTTCTGCATATGATGTTAATTCAGCTGGGGACAACTTTTTATGATTCAGTACAGAGTAAATATCCTACTGTGTCCTTCTGGACTGAAGTGGATGCTGGCTGAGAGAAGTGCCCAAGTAATGGCTAGAGCTGTTATAGTAATGCCATCTTTTATGTAAAATGTTAAACTGTGCTTCAGATGTGCTTAAACTTCTCAGCGCTCTTTTTGTCAGTGAGAGAACACTGATTAGCCTGGCGATTGGATTATACCTTGAAAACTCAGGTGTAACTCTGCTTCAGGGCTTCTTTTATGAAGTGCTTTGCTTTTCCCCTGTAGATCGGAGACAGGGAAGAAAAACCAGACAGGATAAGGGACAAAAAAAAGCTGAATGCCTGTTATTCTGGGATACAGCAGTGCGTGAAGGGTGAGTTCTTATTCTTGGTATGTGCAGGGAACATAAAGCCAGGTTTGTACACATATTCTCAGGACTTAATATTTAATTGTGGTCTTACTTAATTTGCTTTTTAAAAATACTCTCTAAGCGTAAAGCTGTTTGAATCTATGCTTCTGTCGTAAACTCTGTGTGAAACTTCTAACAGGCAATTGTTTAAATCTGAGAATTTACAAGTTTCTTGCAAGTTAGGGGATGGGAAGTTGCTTAGGTGATTTTATGCCTAGATAGATCCCTAATCTCTTTTGTCCCTCTATGACATCAATGGACCTCACCCCAAATATTTATTTAGTAACATATAAGGGGAGTGAGGCAGTTTAAAGTAGAAGTGGGTTTATAGACTAAAATGGATACAATTATGCATATAAAAAACTTAGTTTTCCAATTTCTGGCTGATAGTCCTAGCATGTTTCCCTTTTTCTGTCTGATCACCTGTTTCTTCTGTAATAACCTATGTAGGGAAGCATAATAACAAAGATTTCTTTCATGTTCCTTTAGGGTTTTTTTGATTCTAGTACTAAATTATTTGCATTGGAAATAATGGAAGGAAATAATTCCTTCCATTCTTATTTTGGGTGATAAATCTTTTGTTTATTTCATATAAACAAACTTGCTTAAAAGTGATTAGACAGACTGATGCTGCTAGGTTCAAGCTGCTAATATCAAAACTCCATTCTGCTCACCATTTGTATTCTTACGTGCATAAAATCAAACTCTCTAGCTTTTAAAAAAAGGAAAAAAGCCTTCTTCCAAAATTGTATTTTTTTCCTTTTAGTTAAAATAATAGTTCTTGAAAAATAATTAGATACTGTTCCTCCTTTCATGAGGGTAGCAGAACTTTTAGTTTTTATGTGCAATAAAAGGTAAAAGTAATTTTTTTCCGCAAAAATGGGAAGGAGATTCTAGGCTTAGAAGTTAAATTCAAAAAACTATGCATAGTTTGGAAAAAAATTTAGATAGGAATTTCAGTTAGGTGTGGAGTCCTAGAAGTATATGACTTCTATATATTTTTAACTTTTTTAAGCAATGTGAATCTAAAATGATAATAAATTGTGAGAGTCTTATTTATTTCTCTTAAAGCCACCAGTTCTGGATTCATGTAATTCTAGGTAGAGGTATAAAAAGCCTAAATATAACTTTATTTTATAGGTGGACTAACTTGATTTGTTGAATCATAGTCCTATACCCATAAATATAATTTATTTTCCTTTCTTGAATTACTGTTTTCCACAGTTAGTAGTTTTGGCAAATTGTAGATTTGAATGAAACTGAGTTTCATGGAGTATTGCCTTGAATTAAATAGTCTTTGAGTGCAGTTCATCCCCTCTCTCAGAAGAAAACCAAAATAATGGAGTCATGGATAGGTATTTCAATAAGGATTAGCAGAGATTAAATTTCACTGTGGGCAATCATGGGCAGGTTTTGGAGCTGTGCCACATCTCTCTGTGGCTACAATGAAAGCACATGGGTTTGAACAATGATAGCTCATTGGTATGCACTATTTTAGTGTTTTACACGGATGAATCAATTTAAACTTGGATTGCTTGTATTGGTCTTTTTGGTACTAGTCTAGGTGTTTTATCTAATGTAGGTTACATACACAGTTGCTGATATTTGCCATTTAAATCTCCTGCATGGGACTTGGTGTAGAATGCTTTGTGCTCATCCTTTGTGTGCTATTACATTTTTGCCTTGCATAAAATAGCATTTCAGATTCTGATGGGATTAAATCCAGGCTTGCACTAAAAAAATGGGGTTAATGCAGTTTCATTAGCTAAAGGTACAGCAGTTTGATTCATACTCCAAAAGAGTGGTTTCTAGTCTTACCACAAGAAGTGCTGAAGTTACTCATATTACACCAAAATGCTCTAAAGAAACACATCTTTACAAGCACTGAGTCTTTAATTGCAACGATTTTTTCCACAGGCGATATGTTTCCATAGGTGTTGCTTTTTCTAGGACTACTCATGTTTAGCTATGCAAAGGCACTTTCTTACACAGTATTAATAATTACTGCAATGTTGTTATATAATGAATGACCTGCAATATCACTAAAACCAGTTCATTGTAAAGAATTTTTAACTTAAGCTTTATGGAATAAAGATTTTTAAATCCTGATTTACTTTAGAAAAGCCGTTGTATTTATTTTGGAAAGGGGATATAGTCAGGGTTGTGATTTTTTTTTTTTTTTAATAGTAAATCAGTGGTGATGTTCCATTTAATATGGCATGTACTTGATGAGCAAAAGTGATTGTTACCATCATGCATCACTTATTTATGACAACATGATAGACATAATTTACAGGTTAGGTAGCTGTTTTAAGAATGGATTTTTATGCCAGTTCCGCATTGAATTGTGCAAGTAAAGGGCTGTGTCCTGCTTGTTCAAGTATAATTGTATCTTGGTTTTCAGTTTGATTGTAGTTTATTTTATTGGTCTGTATTAGTCATCTGTGGTTGGTTGAGCGTGTTGCTCCAGCATACTTTTTGAAGCAAAATAAAATAAGGCTTTCCAGAACGTTTCAGGCAACAGACAAGAAGCATCTTCATTCATTAGTCAGTTGGTGCATACACCAACAATGGAGTTGAAGTCACGCAACCACGTAAAACATCTGTTTAATGTATGATTGTGGGGGGAACAAAATCAAGATCTTTGTCCATAGGACCCAAGCATTGAATGATCTTCGAATTTTTTCCTTTGGTTTAGCAGCCTTGGTAGTTGGTTAATGCTTCCTTTTGTAATGGGAGTTACTTCCTTTAGTTCATTTGAAAATTGTGCTTGAATCATGGTCAGCTCTGATCATTGTGGTTTTGGTGAACCAAACTGAAGGCATGGCCCTTGTATGTTGCTGTACTATTACTGTGTCTTCCAGCTTCTTGAAACATAGGCCTACATGAAAGTGAGAACTCATACAAATGTAAAAGTATTCCTCTAGCCCACGTAAGGGCAGATCAAAATATGAAACCTGAAGGCCAAAATGCTGGGAGACCACTGAAAGAACTTCTTTAAAAAAAAAAAAAAAGGGTTTAGAGCTGTGAGTACAGAAAGTTTATGTGTTCTTAGTAGAATAATAAATTCCATTTTAATTAAATTGATTTGTGATTAATAGTATTTTTTTCATGCAAGTGAAGAGGATTAAGCTAGGTGGCCAATTGCTTACCTTTGCACAAATGTTGCCTTCTAGTTTCCTTCTATTTACTAGCGCTAGCTCCAGCTCCATTTAGTAATTATTATTTTTAAAATAAATTAATTTTGTAACATAAAGATATAGGCAGTGAATTTTTCTACACACCATAAAATCAGAATCTTGATTATATAACATGACTTTATATTTACTATCACAGCACTGCCATTGATCTAAATTGCTATGAAATCAGATCTGGATCTGCTTAGGGTTTATACAGAAAGGGTGGAATACTGTATCTTGCTTTATTGAGCATATATTGACCAGAGCAGATTGAGAGTTTTGAGGGTTGCATCCATGAAATGATTTTTCCATAACAACAACCTCATTTGTTTTCCCTTTTAACATTCTAAAATTGAGAAAGTCTCTTCTGATCTTAACTATAATGTAGTTACCCTTTTACCATAGTATCAGGGCTTGATCATAGCTGACAAACATAGTGGTTTTGAAAGAGGCATAGGATGGTCTTCAGTGTCATTATTCTTAAAAAATGATAAGTACTTAATGTTAGGCAAGATTTCTGAGGAAAATACACCTATTTTATTTATTCAGCTTATGTCACTGGAATAAATAGACAACCTTTAAGGCTTTCTAGCCCTTCCTCAGAGCTTCTGTTTCTCCTGTAATAGAAGCAAAACTATTTGAGAGGTAAGAATAATTCCATAATCTAACTAGTTTTACTAATCAGTTCAACCGTCTGAGATAAAGAGTAGGAGCTACTGAGTGAAGGGAGAAATAATCAGAGAGAGACCAGTAATTTAATACATGGTAGGTTGGTAGAATAAGTGATGTTTTCTTTTGTGACATAGTCATGGTTGCCATAAAATCTGTGTTGTTTTAGGCATCTAAGGTTGAAAATACCTTGTTTTCTTCAGTATTGCAGAGTGTGCCTTGTGTGCAGTTATGGATATTCTGCACATTTAATAGCTGCACCACTGATGAAGTCTGGCTTGCCCATAGCTGTCTATTCTTGGTGATATTAGTCAATCCTTGCATAGTTACCTGGAGCAAATGTATACAATACAGTTTTTAAATTTAAGTTAGTTTAAAAATCAAGTTTTTTCAGTATGTCTTTAACCCAATGTGTCTTGAAAATAGGTTTTAAATAGACTGTCACATACATAATGTAAAAATTAACTTCCCATTTCAACAATGGCTTTATAGCACTTGGATCAGAAATGCTAATTTGGTTTTAAAATTTTATAAAATGAAGTCACCTGTGCTAAGAGTCGTAGGCTTTCTGTACCTCATAAACTTCCAGAGGGCTGCATAAGGAAAAGAAACCTCATAAACTTCCAGAGGGCTGCATAAGGAAAAGAAACAAGAACATGCCTGTGGTGAGTCTGCATTTCTTAGTTTGTAGTTTCTAAGTATAAATCTTCAGGTGTTAATAATTCTGAATTTATGATTTTAAAGATATATCTATGGAACACTTTTCTTGAGTGAACATGAAACTGTGTATGTGAAAGAAAATCGAATTTCATGTACTGCAAACTCAAAGTCCAGATCGTCTTTAAATTGTATAGTCTCTCTCTCTCTCCTCCCCGTATCCTTTTTTCCCCTTTTGTTTAAAGGATGTAGAGCCTAAACACTTGATGAATAGAGGCATAGCTGTGGAGAATGTGTATTCAGAATCTGGTAGCTGCAATTTGGTAAAAATATGTTTATTTACATAGTAATTTTAGTTGTATAACATGGTAACAGGAAAAAAGACACATTTAGAGTATTTATGCTTCTGTCAAATATTTTTCATGTCTGTATGTTTGCATGCAACTGCTATGGTTTGTTTTGTAGATGTTGCAGTTGAAAGCTAAATTGTGGTTTATGTCAAAATTTTAAAATATAGCCACTAGTTTTGAATGTCTCAGATTATTAGTATTCAGCATATACATATACACTCCCCAAACTGAATGCTAGTTAAGAATACATGAGCATAAATAGCTTGGCCATATTTATATTGCAAGTCAGTGACAGAACAAGATTAGAATACAAAGCTGAAAACAAAGGCAGAGAAAAAGTAAATAATAGAATTGGACTAGATTTTAGAGATCAGGACAGTATCAACTTAGTACAACATCACAGCCAAGTACCTGTCCCCTCTGTGAGAGGTGATGATGTTGATGTAGACAGTGGCATAGATCAGTTATTATTACCAGAAAAAAACCCAAATTCCAGCAGAACAGAGTTGTAGGAATTGTTCAGCCTAAACTGAGGAAGTACTGAATGAGCTGTTAGATCTTTTAGAAATTGTATACACAGAAATATTCTATTACTCGTGCAGAATTGCAGCACCATTGATTATTTTTTTTTAATACCTTGGATAAAGATATTTGAGTAAATTTTCTTTCCATCTGAATGTATGTTACACTTCAGTAAGATTATGTAAATTTTTCATTATTCTTTTTCTCTTTATTTGCATATGTCCCTTTGTTGTGTTCCATGCTCCACCTTTTGCCAACAAGGACCACCAGGTCCATTTTAGCAGATCTGCTCACCATCTATCGATCCATCTGTCCATCCATCCATTCATCCACCCACCCAATGGGAAGTCTGTACCAGTGCAGAGTGTGAGTCTGTCCCAGGGGCTGGACTTGGCATTCATCCTTGCTGACTTTCATGAGGTTCCTGGTGATGACTATTCATAAATATATATTTATACATATATTTTATATGTATAGGTTGGATGGCACTAAAATGAGGTCATGTGAATGATTGGTATCTACATGAGACTCACAATTCCATCATTCTGTCACTTCAGTAAAGATGTTTGGGCTCTTGTTGACTATCCCTGTTCTTTATGTTTCTTTCTGGCTCATAGATGACATTCTTTGTCTGGTCATACCTCTTCAACCCCCCAAATTATAAATTTTCTGAGGGTTACTAGTATCTATAGTGCAAATCATCAGGTAGCAATTATCTTCATGCAACACACTGCGAGTAGGTTATCTGCAGTTAGACACAGTTGATTTGGTTGCCATCTATTTTTTAGAAAAATACACTATACAACAGGAATAGTACATTTAGCTTTAGGAATTTGCAATTCATATTTGTTACATTTCTGTTTAAAGCGTTTGAAAATAGCACTTTACTTTATGGTAGTAGGTTTCAGTGAATTGCTATTAAAGATACTTCAGTTACGTCAAACTGGAACATATTAGACCTGTCTCTAGGGAAAGAACACCATTCACACATCTAGTTCATGGGACAGTCTGTGTAGGCTAGTGATTGTTTATAAAAGTTTCTGTAGTTGTTCCAGAAAGAGTCATCTTAAGAACTATAGGGTTTCACTCAACACCAGTGTCTGATTTACCTCCTTTTAACATTTAGTATTTTCAAATTTGAGTTATGGTGCACTAGTGATTTTCTTTTTTTTATATATGCATAAATTATGTTGTGCCTTCTCAGTGCAAGACTTAAAAGAGTTTGAGATGAGTTCTGCGTTTTAAAGTGTTGAGCCTCTTCCAGTGTTTTGACACAACTAATTTGACTAAAACAAACTACAATTAAACTATACTTCTGGGTAACTGCTGCCAAAAAAAGAGTGTACAGTGGAGTCCATTTACAATAAGCTGTTGAAACAATAAATTTGTGAAAAGAATAACATATGTTTAATTTCATTAAACTTCTTAAAGTTTATTTTTTTTAAAAAAAGGAGAATCTATGAAAGCTTATACATGGTGTTGTAATGAACCTGCTGGTACATTACTTAGGAGGAACAATTTTCACCACCGTACCTATCTAGTAACATGTTTTATACCTTACAATATGGGAGAAGTAAGTAGCGTCAAAGACTAACAGACAAAACTAGTTAGATCTAGGAAATTGAGAAAAAAAAAGGTATTCTTGTAAAAACAGAATGTCAGATGTAATCATTACCTTAAAATAACAAATTGAAAACAACAAATGGTAGGAATTCAGTTATCCCTAATGATCCTGTTACGTTCTTGACTGTTCTGTGCTTTCCTACTTAAAGACTTCATTCTCCGTCTGAAGCTGGCAGCCTTTCAACGGAAGATGTACCTTTGGTGTAACTCTGTATAGTCGTTCTGAATGCCCACTCTTACAGATTTAGCTGGCAGAATGAGAGACAGGGTTCCAGTAAGTTTTGCCTAGTTTTCAGTGTGACTTTTGTTCATATTAATGTGGAGAGAAGGCAGTGTTTTAGCTAATAAAGAGCATATACTTTTTGATGATGCAGTATTTTCAAAGGGAAAAACCCTCTTTTGGTGGAAATCTCCTGGCCAGTTTCAGTCATGAAGAACCTATCTTGGATGCTTTATGTGAACAGGAGGTAAGATTGGAAGCAACACCTGGGGAGTTGACTTTGGTAAGTTCAGAGCTGGGAGGCACAGGAGAATTAAACAGACCAAAGGCCGCTGTAAGTGGCTTCTGTTATGATTTCTATACTACATTTATAGATTTGCTTTATAGACTATGACTTAGCTGGCAGTGACAGGAGGAGGAAAAGATTGTGTGTTTTCTGATCATAAGATCATTATGAGCCATCAGGCATGATGTGGGTGTGAAAGATGCGTCTGACTGGTGAAGGACATTTAGTGGGGATACAGAAACTTTGTTGTCATTTCATGAAGTTGTAGTGAAATGAGAGCTGAAATATGGCTGCAGTTCTGTTTGATGTTCAGAGAGAGGAATTCAGTTGTGACTACAAGGATAATTATAGTAGTAATGCCTATGTCATCAAGCAACAGTCAAAGGCTGGTGTGTTTAGCATTACACAGCAGAAACAGTGATACAATATGATTACCTTTTATAAAAACACTGGAGTGAATATCAAGGAGCCTGGAAAGTTGGCCATGGAGGAAAACAATGTAGACCCAGGATCCGATAGATCTAAAATAATGGCTATGAATAAATTAAGGTTAGAAAATTGGAAAGATTTCCAACTATTAGAAGAGAAAAATCAAACAAATTTCAAATAGGAAGAGTAAAATAATAGAGCAACAGTTCTATTGAAACTACTTTAACAGTAACAGCAAAGAAATATATTAAAAAGAAATCTAGACTGATGAAAGATCTGTGTTACAAGGGTAAGTGTGAGAAAGTGTCTTTTATGAAGTCTTGAATGCACAGGGGGTTGGACTTGATCTGTGGATCTCACACATCTAAAATACAAAGGCAATTTGCATTCTCTGTTCTAGACTGTTTCATATCCTTAAGTTTGGGGTTTTTTTGATCCTTTCAACCACAGCTTAGGCAATGAGAACTTGGACAAGAGCTTTTTGGGCAGGGGAAAGGAAAGGGGGTTTGAATACATAATTTCAGCATTTGACAATTGGTTTATCTACTGAATTCTTCTGGAGATCAAAGGGCAAGTGTACAGTAGTTGAAAATGCACTGACTTTTCTGGAAACACTAGCACAAGGTGAACAAGTGGACTTCATGAGTGATGTGACAGTATTCTTGCAAGAGTCTATAGCCAGTTGATATTTCTACTAAGAAGAACAAAGAGTAGTTGGCATGTGAAGAGCCGGTCACTTAAACCTGATGACCAGCCTGTTACATTGCACAGAAAGCTGTGGCACTTGGAAGGGCTTGTGCCAGGTTCATGAGTTTCACTGCTGATGGCAGTGACTGAACATCTGATTTTAAAACACCACCACAATTTTAGGAAGCACATTTTGTCCTTTTGTCTAAAAAAGCCACTTAGAAGAAATGAGAGAGATTAGAATTGATAAATTTTATGTATTTTATTTGCAGTTTCATTTTGTGTGTAGTGAATGCCTGTATACCAGTGAATAGCATGAGTGCTGCTGAGTAATAACATAATTATTTTCCTGCATCTATGTGAATTTTTCAGAGAGTGAGGAATGTGTGTTTCTGTGTGTATATAGTAATTGTAAAACACTATAAAATGGCAGGAGAAGCAAGGGTAATAATTACTTCAGCACTTTAATGTTATTCTTAAAAAATTACAGATTTTTAAACTGTATCTCCTTAAGATGATGATCATGAAGGATGGATAGACTGTGCTGGAAAGTAGGGAATTTGTGCTTGCTCTGAAATTTGTGTTAGTCTAGCAAAAAAGGGTTTTGTACCCTTTGTGTTCACTCTTGTGAATTGTGTACCAATTCATAACACACCCTTTTAGGTAATACCTTGATTAAAAAGAATCTTAACCATACATCATGTAGGCTAAAGCCCATTTGGTATAAAGTCCATGAAATATAAATATGATACCATCATTACACATTCATTATGAGGATCATGTATTGTATCATGGGGAATATTTCAGCTTTTCATCTTTGGCATGGATTGTTGTGGATTTAGAAAACTCCACAAGACAGAGGAAAGCAAAAGAGATAACTTTTATGGTAAACCCAGATACCACGGGACCTATGGTAAAAGTGACAATGCTGAAACAAAAAACAGATGTGAAAAATGGATAAGGAGCTTATAACGTTGTAGTGATAGAGATAGGTTTTTGACATTGACCCTTGTTGATAAATGTGCCTTCACAGCTTTTCCTTTCCTTTCTCTAAAGCTGGAATAAATTTAAATACTTAAAAGCTTATTGTTATTAATGAGAAGTTTACCTGTAAGCATTGAAAAGCTGTTTTGAAATGCTTGGCAAATCACAGTTTGAACTCTCTATGCTTATGTTAATTTTATGATATCTGTTTTTGTTGTTTTATCACAACAAAATGCATTCTCTACCTTTAAAGACATTGTATTGCAGCTGTGCAGACACGTAACAGCCTGAGGGTTAATTATCTCAGATGTGACATGAGAATTTCCCAATGTGCTCTACAAAAAATCTGACTTTTGAGTCTATCTTGGAGGTGTGAGTACTGATCATTACAAGCTGTGGACTTCATAGCCTAATGATACAAATCATACTGAAGCATTTTTGTCTAACTTCCAATAAAATCTAAATCCATCACAAAGAATACATTAAACAGATTTGAGACATTTCTGCAGATGCCTTTCGCATAAATTAAAAATACATCCCAAATGTGAAAAGTTAGCCATGTAACTTAGGGTATTTATACTGTGTAAATGGCCAATGTGTAAATAAGCTTATGTGGAATTTTTTGTGTCTTTTATATCTTAGAAGAGCAGTCTGCGGTTTAGAGATATACATTCTAATCTTTGTGGTTTACCTTCTAATCTCAGAATTTTATCTAGGGAAAAGAAATGTGAGCTTCTCATTCAACATATTGGCACTATTTGGGAGCATTTGGGAGAGTAGGTTTTTGCAGAGCTGTGGGATTCTTGCAGAGAATATAGCCTGTCACCAATTTCCCAGTTGAAACTCAAATACCTTTTCTTAGATTAGCTGCATTTTGGCAAAATGCCATTGGAAGAACCCAAGTCTTTCAACAAGATAGGTTGCATGTCACTGAGAACTGACTAACTAAAATTCAGAATCTGAAACTATCATGGGAAGCTTGTAGGCAGTGAGTTTGGGGCATGGCTATGAAACAATGTGTTGCTGGTGAGATACTCTTATCACCAAGTAAATTTGCTGGTTCTCCACCGCTCTTGAATAAGTAGGAAACTGAAAGGTATAGAACCCTGTACAGGCCAGGTAAAAGGTTTTCTTTTCTAGGTCTGGCAGGAAGAGCTTTCTCCACAATGAGATGCATTTTGGTTTTACTTGAAAAACTATTCTATCTAAGTTTTTTTTTTTAAATTTAATGTAGCATTCATGTTGCAGAGCTAAAAAAATA
>JANXJC010000078.1:34493815-34506521 GCA_027564655.1 Leptodon cayanensis
GTACCATGGTCTAGTGGGCATGGATGATGGTTGGACTCGATGATCTTGAAGGTCTTTTCCAACCTAAATGATTCTACAATTCTATGATTCTATAAGAACTGTATGAAACAATCCTAATGCATCTTTCTCAATGGCGAGTAGAAGAAGTTGTTGAAATAGAAGGGTTTAAACAAAAGTTTGTCAAGTAGTGAGACTTAATAGTTTTCAGTGGAGACGGGAAAAATGGCTTTTGTGAAAGATGACATTCTGTCGTTCCTGCTTCATCATCAACTCCTCTTCTTCAAAGGATAGAGGACATCTCAGTCTTTTGGCCTCAGCATGAGTGGAGGGTGTTTTTAATGCTATTGTGAAACATTGATTTTTTTTCCTAGGAAATAAACCAGAATGAGTACACATTTATAGGCATTTTTTTTTATGTCTCCTAACCTAGTATATGTGTGATACTGACAAAGTGGAAAGAAATAGCAGAGGTGCACTGACATGGCTAGGGAGCTGGATTATATGACATATGGGGTGAGGCAGAAGGAACTGGGTTATGTCAAACAGGTAAAGAAAGGTAAAGAAAGGATGTGGCTTCAGTCTTCCGGTGCCTAAGAGGCTGCAGAAAGAAGATGAAGCCAGACTTTCCTTAGAGGTATGCTATGACAGGGTGAAAGACAACAGTTGTAACTTGCATTCAAGGAAATTTCAATTGGGCATAAGGAAAAAAATCTCAGCAAGAATGCTTAGCACTGGAAGAGGTTGCATAGAGGGACTGTGGAGTCATTTACAAAACATAGCTGGTAATGGCTCTAAGAGAGCTGGTCTTGCTTCAACGCTTGCCCTGACTGGAGCAGGAGGTTGGTCTAGCTGACCTCTGGAGATGCCTTCCAGCCTAAACTTTTCTGTGGCTGCGTGGTTCTTCCTCAAAATTTATGCTACTCTTTCCATTCTATAAGGTTACGGAATAAATGTGACAGGTTTTTTTCCCATTTTGGAAGTATTGTTTTTATAATGAGGCATCCATACACAGGTTGAAATCAAAGATGAATTAGCTAAGCAAGACTCTTGTAGTTATTAAGAGGGACTAAGTAAATGACATGTAACTCCCTCCAGCAGGCTTTATATTTCTCTTCTAGGCATTATATTACATTGCCACAGCTTATCTAAAAGTGAAATTTTCTATATTAGCAAAAGTTGTTCACATAAAGTAAAGCTGGTTATTCTTCCGTATTAGTGATTAAGAGAGTTAGAGCATGCATGCCTGCATGTGTTTGAGGGTGAAAAAAAAGAGATTTTGCTGATAAGTAGCAAACCACGATGTGTATGAAAATGAGTAAAGATACAAACTCTTCTGTAACAAAATTATTTTTCTGTCATGTTCATTACCAGTCATCCTTTCACTTTCTTTTATGCTCTAAAATGGGAAAGTCAGCTTATTCCATTCTAATAATCTTATGCCCAAGGCTCTGACTTGGTGCAAATAGTCTGTCAACAGAGATTCAAGTATTTGCTTGAAATAATTTCATTATCTCTACTACCAGCCTGAAATTTCAAAATAACTCAAGCTGTGTATAACTGACTGGCATCTGCTGGCATAACCTTGTTGCCAGGGGTCTATAAATATCTGCAATTTCTAACTGATGCTGTTGT
This sequence comes from Leptodon cayanensis, assembly GCA_027564655.1. Lineage (NCBI taxonomy): Eukaryota > Metazoa > Chordata > Aves > Accipitriformes > Accipitridae > Leptodon > Leptodon cayanensis. The sequence continues at coordinate 34,495,448 of JANXJC010000078.1, forward strand.
ACTAGGAAGACTAGTCCCTCGCTTTACTGATACAGGTTATTTTACTAAGCAGGGCTGCAGTAAGTTACATGCATAAAAGCTCTGTCTACGCTAGGAGCAATTTGCTGGTGTGACATGCAGTTAGCAAATACCACCAAAAGATTCATGGTACAGGCACAGCATTAAAGGTGGGTTGAAGCAACAAAAATAAGCCTTTACAGCAATATTTGGGATTTTAAAGTCAAATACTGAACTAAGTAGATCAATGAAACAAAGATAAAACAGATGAGTATATGGGGCTTTCTGATACTCTCCGGTTATGCACAACTGCCTTAGGTAGACTTGTAGCTGTGTGACACAGCGAAATTATTATCTCGGCAATATGGCAACTTCTCAGCAATATGGACCTATCTTACAACAGGATCTCTTGCTTCTGCAGTACTCGTGTGTCACAATAGGTGCTCTGGGACAGGTATTTATGCTGTTGGTTTTGAGCCAAATTGATCTCAAAGGCTGGCTACCTATCAAGAAAATGTGTATCGCCAGTGATGTATTGTAATTATTAGAAGGAAAGAATGTCTGTGCTGGAGGTGTTGAAGGACCACTATTGGAGATAATAGCTTTTCAAGCAGAACTAGGAGAGGCAATCAAAGAAGGTATTGTTTGTTGTCTGTTACTGTTGTGGGCTGGATTGAAAGATGCTACACAGCCAAACTTGTTTGGGGAGAACAAAGAACTTGTTTTTGCGAATGGGGTGTATTTTTGATATTAGTTAGGGAAGGGAGAGAATCATACCAACAGAAGCAGATGCTTTCTGGGTTTGTGAGTGTGCATCTATATCCTTTTGTTGAATATGTGTGATTTATTTATATTTGTAAGCCAGTTGCACATACGTAGACCTCACACTCCACACCCTACTTCAGCACACGGCTCATGAAACCTTTCAAAGCAACCAGTTCACAAGTGTGTTACAGAGAAAATGTGAGAGAAACAATTGCTATTAGAGCAAAGGGCCACATTGGAAGGCTAAGCTCTTTTGCTTCTACCTACTCTGAAGCACTTGTTCCAGTCTGAAGTTGTTTGTACAGTGAACCTAACTCGTGGTAAAGGCATGGAGCATTTTGGGGAAAAGAATAATAATTATCTTCTCAAATGCTCATTCCTTTTCACACAGACTAGTGAGCGAGAGCTCTTATCCAGGATACAGTAGATCTGAATTTTGAATTCCTTCTGTATTTGGGAGACTGGAAGCCTCCTCTTTTTCATCTCAGTTCTGGTGATAAACAATATACTATTCTGAGTTATGAGCAGATTGTGCTTCTGCTTTTAGAGTGATGCCATTTTGAAGGAAAATGCGTGCTAGTTTCACTGGATCAAAACCAGAAGTTTGACTTTATGGGATGTAGACTGGGCAGTCATCTGGGAGGGCTGTGTTGGCTCTTGCTCCACAGCCTGTTTCAATGTGATAATCATGAAATAAAATGCATAAACAATCTTGATCATAGGTCTAGATCTATGAGATTGCACTAGATGGAGACTGGTGCTGCCTGAGATACTGGTTTCCATTCCTTGGGTCAGAAACAAGTTGCCACTCTGCATTAAGACTTTTAAATCCCCATCCAACCTATAGTGGAGGTAAAGCTTGTGGCTTCCTAAGATGCTGAATATTCCCCACCTAGCCAGAATACTGCAATTTCCATATGGCTAGGGTACCTATTTTCTCTTCCCTGGGAAAAGAAAGCCTGGGGAGTGATGGTGATTGCTCTGTAGTCTGGGCCTCATGTGGATGTATTCAGGGAATGCCCTTGTGTCTGAGGACTTTTAAGTGTCGAGTCCTGTAGTCATAGCCTGTTACTAAAGCTGACTCAGATACTTCATGCAACCTGTGGTTATAGTAGCTGGATTTTCATCTTTTTTAGTTTTTTGGGGGTGATTTTTATTGTTTTGTTAACACTTCTTGTTATTTTCTCTTAATTGCCCATTGAATGTCAAACGTACTTGCTGCAGTATTTCTAGCCTTCTTATTGGAGTACTAGAGTATCTCTAGCTTTCAGTCAACTGAGTTTAAGTAATAAATTGGTATGGAATTTTCATATTTTCTATAGTTGCACAAAAGATAGAAGTTTTATTGCACAGTACCCTCCTGTAGCATTTATTTTTTATTTTGCCAATGTAATTGAATTTTTAAGATGAATTTATGTATCTTTAATTCCAAGAAGCAGGTTTTTTCAGTTAATTTGATTTTTGTCTTGTTAGCACGTGCATTATTGATGTAGGTGTGGGTTTTTTGCAGAAGTTATTCTTGCATACTGTACCTTCAATAATGAGAAATTATCTGTCATTTTTACTTATTTATCAGTATGTAAAGAAACAAGAGTTTTTGCCTAAAGCCTGTTTTGCCTGTTGTCTGGCAGTAATAATGGCAGTTGTGTGAATACCACTGGTACCAAAATTACTAATTCTATTTATTTAAAGGTCTTAGGGAAGAGCTAAAATTTTCAGATAAATGAGATCTCATGTGCTTGGGAATTCTGCCAGCAATTTGGAAAAGGTTGGCTGGCCAAGAACAGCTTGTCCTTTGGTTTGTTAACCCAGCAGATATCTGAGGCAAATGATGGGCACTGCCCCTTGCAGCCAGCTTGTCTACAGAGCTGTGCAGTCTTCTCATCCACTACAATCTGGAAAGACAGAGCTTTCAACAGTTTATGGGACTGTGGTGACCCTAGTGTTTAGCACAATGCTGTATTTTATTGTGGGCTGCTTACTGTCAATTCTGAATAAAAATGCACCACTAGCTAAAACTTCTAGAAAGGTGTGTTAGCAGACTTCTCTGAACAGCCGTGCTAATATTAAATTTAAAGTTTTCAACGATTAGCTGCTGTTTTTTACAAAGAAGTGAACAATGAATAAACTGTGTTGCTGAAACTGCACTGGAATCAATCACTGCTCCTAGGAGGAAGGCAGATTGACCAGATGGCTCATGAGAGATCTTTTTTAACCCAAATGTGTTTACTATTTAAACTTAGATCTATAGCCTACTCTTGGAGCATTAGATGCTTGTATGGTAAGTCATAGTTGTATAGCTTATAGGGTGTGGGTTTTTTGGAACAAATCCCGACACTGAAATTTCATTAAAAATTATTCTCAAAAGAGTGACAAAAACACACATAATGTTTTATAAACTAGGTTGTAGATCCACAGTTAGCAAACACAAGTAAAGCTAGAGGCTAACTGTACATATAAGGCTAAGCAAGTATGTGAAGGATCAAAATAAGAGAGGTTAAAATTAATTTTAGATGGCTTATGAATTTATAAGTTATTTCTACTTCTAGGCAATCAAACATGGAATATTTATTTCTGGAGAATATATACTTTTTTCTTTTGTTAAATTTATATGCTTATCTGTGTTAGTAAGTCTTACATTGTCACCAATTGTACAGGAATCAGTAAACCTTTCTAAAATGTAGCGTAATGGACTAAATCACTCACACATATAATCTTTAACAAATGACTACAGAAAAAGATAGACAACCTTTTTTAAGCATGGATACTTTATACTTTTTACATTGAAAAGTATGTATCTACATTATATTTACATTAAATCTATATTACACATATATTTATGTTAAATCACAGATCCATCTTCCACTGGTATCTTATATTTTAAAGCTAATTTGTGAGTTCACTGACTTTTAAGGCATATTTTTAGCACTTTCGTGAAGAGTGACTTATTTTTTGGAGAGTAGTTGTGTTATGAAATGAACTGCAGGAACTTTCCTATTAGAGATGAGACTGATTAATTGCAAAACATTTCCTCAAAATTTCTGAATATTTGGTTGTTTCCAGAACATGTGTTTATAATTGTCATCTCAAGCATCACTTTTGTTGTAAACAGAGAGCCCGATATTCCATTGTGGAAGCTGGAAAAAATTTTATTTCAGTGACTTCAATGAGATCAGTCCCAGAAGTTTTATGTCCTCTCAAGGGGACCTGACAGAATTTGGCTATTACAACAGGGAGTTCCATTTTATATTTTGTTTTAAATTAAATTATTTTAAATATCATTGCTAACTGCTGTATGCATATCTGACCACCTTCTGGCTTGAAATGTTTCTGTGTAATTAGTTTTTCTTTTTCCATATGTAGTGTAGTAGTAATAGGGATTTTGTCATGTTTTTGGAGGGGAAACTTAAAATTAACAAGAGCAGTAACCTCTAGCTTACCATAAATGCAACATGTTTTTGATTTGGAGCTTTCTGTAGGTTTAGAAGGCTGTTTCCAGGGTTTGGTTTTGTTGTTTTACTTTAGCTGCTTATGATGACAGCTGCCCTGACTTTGAAGACAAGTTAGTAAAACTTCACTTTTTTGCTTCCAACAAACCTATATCCTACATATCATTCTCTGTGATTCATCTGAAATATTCTTTCATCTTTGCAAATCACCAAATTGTTCCATGTATTTTCTTAATATTGAATTTGTGGCAAATCTGTATTTGTTATCTTTTATGCTAAGATACAATTATATCAAGATGTTTTCTCTGTGATTTATGAAGGTGGGCAGATAACAATTCTGCAGTCTCAATGAGGCTATTTTTATGTCAAACCTAACATGAATTTAGTTTTCTCCCACAAATCAAACTAGGAGGCACATACTCTTTTATATATATGTTACGTGAAAGGATGCAAAGAACCTGACTGACTTTATTTGAGCAGCTGGATAAGATTGTTTTCCTGGTGTGAACTAACATTTATATGTAGTACAGGCCTCCAGTCTGAGCTCTTAGCATTGGCAGTGCTAAATAAGCATGTATTAGTTCATAGCTGTTACATTCCACATAATCAGAGTTATACCATAATCACTGGTAGCAAATCCTAAAAGTACTGTAGAAGTAGTTTGAAGGATGTGTTTGTCAAGCAATGTTTTATGTTACAGATAAAAGAAAATCCAAGAATCAAAAAGTATCAGAAAGTGGAAGAGGAAAACGATACTCTTACAAGTTACCTCAGGAATACAATATAGAAACTGTTGTGGTGGCAGATCCAGCTATGGTTTCGTATCATGGAACAGATGCTGCCAGAAGATTTATTCTAACCATCTTAAACATGGTAGGAAATTTAAAATTATTTTTGGCATTTTGCCAACAATGCAAGCACCGCGGGCTGATTTCATTGCTCCTTTTAATTATTCTGACTGAGCACATTTTAAGGGACAGTTAGTACATGACCATCAGCAGGCTGTGAAGACTTACTCCATATGTTTTGCAGCATAAAACCATGGTGCTGCAGACTTGTCTGTACTGTCTGGTCTTATATCTTCAGGGAAGCCAGAAAGTGAGGGCTGAATAAGATGAATTTTTGGTTAGAAGCCCATGATGTTGTTGGGAAGGCTGAGGTATTGGATGATGTCTCATGATCTGTGGTTGTTATAAAAAGATGACATTGTTCTTGACTAGGATTGTGTGATCATTAGTGGCTGAAAAAACCCAAAGGTTAATGTACTCGGACAATTACATCCCTTCCCAGCTCTATCTGGAGCTGTAATGCATTCATTTGGTGCATAAAGCACTGAAAACTAGCATCTGTAATGTACAAGGAAAGATTGTTCTAAAGAAGGAGCAGAAGCTGAACAATAAATAAAAACTTTAACTATTCGGAATGATAGGAAGAGTTATTGCCATGGCCTGGCTCAGACCACTCAGGCCACGATCCTGGATTTAACTGAATAGAAATTTTCATGTGAGTAGTATTATATGCATGTGTAAGTGTTTGGAGAAACAGGCTACAGTTTATAAAGTGGTCATGTCCATTGAGGGGAAAAGGTCTTTTTTGTGCTCCCAGAATGAATACTGCCTAAGCTGTTTTCCCCTCAGAAGACCAACACAATACATTAGCTTAATGATCTATTCAAATTATGGAAAAATAAAGCAATCACAGTAGAATATGAGAAATTTTTGAGGTTCTTTGAGGTTCTGTTATTTTTAGTCTACAGTGTGCTGTGGGAAATACAAGCAAGTATTTTTATTTACTGTTTTTTATCTTAGGTTTTTAACCTTTTCCAGCACAAGAGCCTTGGACTACAAGTAAATCTTCGGGTGACTAAGCTTGTCCTCCTTCATGAGACTCCAGTAAGTATATATATTATCTTTGTCTTAGCCTGTAGAGGGTAATGCTGTTTAGCTTGTTGCTCCACGAAGGCTTGCAATATTCACTGACTTTAATGGCTGACAAATTTTCTCAGTTAGCTTTGGTGCATTATTTGGTTATTTACACTGTTGGACAGCCCCATTAAAGATTAATCTTCTCCTAATTTATGTGCTGCACATACTGAGATTTTTCTGTGCTGGCAGCTGGAAGTCAATCAAACAAAATTTAGTTGTGGAAATCATCTAATTCTTAATAAAATCTGCTTGTTCTCTGCTTTTTGTGCATTCGTATAGCTCAATACAAAAATCATCTCCCTTAAACCCAGTGGACGGTAGAAGGAGAACTGATATCTTTATCAGCCAATCCTTAGACAAACAAAAGGTGCCATGATATAGCACTATTCTTTCATTGCACGTTTCAGGCATCATCTCAAATCCTGTTCTTTCTTTCTAAAGAAAGACAAGTCAGCTAATGATAACCTGATTAAGACTTTCTATTAACTTTTGTTTTGTATATCATATTTTAGGACAATGTCAACTTGATTTCTTGTTTTTTACTACAAATTATTATGGAAATCCTGTCATACTTCAGTTAGTTCGTAAGAAAAAGGGATTCCCATATCCATGTTTCTAATTTTATAACATATTTTTCCAGTGAATAAGAAAGTATTTCTCTGTTCAGTGTCCTCTCAGCAAGTGGAGAAGTCTCATTTCATGTTCAAATTCTGGCTTTTCCCATCATTAATCTTTTCTTCACTATGGATAGTGAAAAATCAGAAAATAAATGAGCTCAGGTGAACAGATCCACTGTACCCCTCTCAGTGCACTGTTGTCACCTGTATCTTTAACATGAGAAAAAGATGGTCTCTGCTCCTAAAGTTAAAGTCATTCTGCGTGAATATGTTATGCCATAAAAAGGAGAATACTTTTGCTAACTCAGTCAAAAAGTACTCTTAATTCTAGAATCATAATTTTAATAAAATGAATTGTTTTTTATTTCCAGGCAGATATGTATATTGGACATCACGGGGAAAAAATGCTGGAAAGCTTTTGTAAATGGCAACATGAAGAATTTGGCAAGAAGAATGATATACACTTAGAAATGTCAACAAGCTGGGGAGAAGACATGTCTTCGGTGGATGCAGCCATACTGATCACAAGGTAAAATATTGAAAGATGAGCACTAAAAACCAGCCAGTGGCCTATATGAACATAGATCAAAGGAACTGATAGATGTCCAACAGTTAGGATTTAGTTTTGCAATGATGAAGAGCGCAACTTGAGGCTTCTTTATAGAGCTCAAAGGTGGTGGTAAAGTGGTAGTAAAGATGGTTCAGAAAGCAATAGTTCCCAGATGGTAAACACCTCAAATGACAAACAGGTCATTCTCTTGTTTCTTCTTTGGCTATATACCTAAGACCATAGGCTGGATGCCTCTCTCCATGTGCCTTCGTCTGAAAGAGGCAGCAGGCACAGACCTGAAGATACTTTCATTTAAAACACAAAAACATATTTAGACATTCAGAGCAGGATCGGCATGACATTAGGCACATTATTGAGTTATGCTTCCCTCTAATGGATCCAGAACGAGCACATTTCATTGTGTGCTGAAGGTACAGCATGTACACAGTATATGTTTTGTGGCCACAGGGGTGTGATCCCAGATCTGCAGTTCCTTATAACTCTTAAGTATCAGGCATTTCACACACTCAGAAGGAAATATGCCTTCAGCTCACCTTTCATCCCAAGCAGATGCTGTCATGGTTTAGTCTGTAAGTGGTGAATGGGAGGGATACATCTTGATGTTCAGACAGCGTACAGCCATTATCCAAAGAAAAGGACAGAATGATGGTTCAACTGGTCCAGGGTTAGGCTTAGTGCCATTTTTGAGGTGGACCTTGGACAGGATGACCTTCAGAGTTCCCTTCCAAAGAAAATTCCTGTGATTGGATATATTGGAATACCATTGTGCTGTCCCATGCTAGTTGGTGGCATAGTATCCTAAAACCATATGTAATCTTTAAACTTACATGTAGCCTTATACCATTTATTCAGGGCAATCTCACTAGGAGCTATATGCATTTTTAAAAAGTTAGTTTGCATTCTGATTACTCCAATATCTATAATGTATTTCAGTTTTCTGAAGCAGAAAAATGCTTCCCTAAATTTCCCTGGTTTTGGAGAGGCAATCACATACTGGAAGGAAAGTTGTAAGTAGTAGGAAGGAGTGAACGTGGGCCAAGCTATAAAGGACGGCTGAGTATCATACATGGCATTGGGTTGATAAGTGTAGCTAAAGGGGAATAGACCTTCTTAAATCTAGTTCTACTTTGTGACTGTCCAAGGATAATAGAGCAATTGCATACTGCTTGGTTGCTAGAAACAAGGGGTGGTTGGGTGACCTCTTGCCTATCCCCTGGCTTTCTTATTTGAGACAGTGGAGGCACTCAGCAGTATCTGCAGCAGCAGCAGCAGCTTGAGGGACCACCAAACCTTCAAGCCTGCATCTGCCAGGGGAGTGATTCTGGGGCTGCATTCTTTAGCTTGTGAGGTGTGTCTCACAAATAGTAAGATACTTTGAAATAAAGCATGTAACACCTCTTTCCTTTCATTTTTTTCATCTTCACCTTAACCAGCCTTTATGGGAAGAGGCAGAAGAGTTCTGAACTGATGCAAGTGAGGCGTTAGTTAAGCAGTCAAGGGGCAGTGGTCTGGGGATGTCTTTAGCAGCCAGTGCATTTGGCCACAGAGCTTTTTGAATTTCATGCAGCATTTCTAAATGGTAAAAAAGCTTTTGGAAAGTCTAATCATATATTAAGACATGCTTTTCTGATGTGCTTTGTAATAATGACATTCCAATTTGCGTTGCCTACAATTTTTTACCTGTCAGCTTTAATATGTTTTTTGGAGTAAATCTCTCATCAGTGTTAAGGAAATTGAAGTAGAGAGCAGGGAAGTGATTGGTTGGATGTCAGATAGTAAGTCAGTGCTGGAGCCAGAAATTAAAGATCTGTTCTTCTGACATTTTTATTTTTTCAGTGGTATTATTCTCTGGACTATACTGCCTCCCATCTCAGAGCTGCTTTAGCTGCTAATAAATCATACCAGTGCGGTTTGCTGACTGTGGGAATGTTTTGCTAATCCAGGCTCCCTCTGCACATCATCAGGTTTATGGTATAGCTAACCCCATGTGTGGCTCCACTTGTGTGTTTTGTTAATTCAGAGTCTCATTCTGTTTTGCAAACACAGAATAAGCTCCTTTGTCACAACTTCCAAACAGCTTCGGACAGCAGACCTGCTTTACTGAGAGAAATAATTTTGTTTAGACAGATGAACACCAAATGCTTGGTATTTTTCAAGTAAAAATGTAAAGTTTTAGTTATCTAACACATTCTGTGGCAGACATCCTAAAACTTACCCACACTTCCTTTTTTGTCTCACATAATAATAGAACAGCAAGAGTGCTTTGAAAAAGCTTTCCTGTGCTTTCACATGCCAGTTGTATCTAGTAACCAAAAGAGTTAGAAATGAAGCATTGAGTATTCTGCAGAGCTAATTTTTAATGCCTAATTACAAAGAGCATAATGTGTATGTAATAGAGGCTGTTATTCGACAAAGAGCCGTCACAGCCTTTTCATGAAAAAGGTACTTTTCAAGACTTATTTTTGCATTTGTTTTATGAAGTGGAAAGCAAAACTGGCTTCTCCCCACAACTTTCTCTGCTGCTCAAATAGGCTATAGTGATACATATGAATCTGCTACCAATTTGTTAATTTCACTTTACTGTAGTCCTATTTCAGCCTGTGAGTTTTTGTTTAGTTCCCCTTTAAATTGGCTTATTCTGGTGAAGTAATGTCCTGTTTAAAATACGGTGCCATATAGTAAAGGGAGGACAGAAGGAAAAAGTTTGAGTAGTGTATTTAGAAAAGATCCCCAGGGAGGTTAAGTATAAGGCAAATGTGAGAATTAAGACAGAAATTGTTTTAAGGATTCTCTTGATAAAATTATCTGATTCACAGTTATAAATTAGCTCTAGTACTTTAGAGATATACGTGTCAGGAAGTACTTTTCTCTGAGGAAAAAATATACCATGGCATATCAATATCCTCCTTGCCTTTTAAGTTAGAGTGCTAGTGCACAGATTTAAGCCTTGATTTTGGTGGCCACTGAGGTGATGTTACCAGTTGCTATCTGCACAGGTTGTCTGACCTGAATGAGGTAACTGAAGGTAAGGCAGGAAAAGGCCCACAGTTGCTCTATGACAGTTCTTAAATTCTTATATTGCCCCTATTGCAAACATGGTAATGAAAGCTTCGAAGTGTATTTAAAAAACAAAGGTACAGGAATGAGACGGAATCTACTTTCACTTAAAAGTTATGCATCATGCTGCTTTCCCAGTGCATAGGTCAATCTCTGTCACAGTGGTTTTCAGAAAAAACATGGAAATATGAAAAGAATAAAAAAAAAGTCAAGTTCTGTATTCTCCTTCTCAGAATTGCCATTTTCACATGTGCTTGTGATAGAAAGTAGATCGCTGGTTCTCCTAATATTCATCAGATAGACAGTGATGTTCCATGTTCACAGTGTACATCAGCTGTTTATTCATATTGTTCTGCAGTATCTGATATCTCTTTGCTGTGGGTGATATATAATTGAAACAGTGCTGCAAGGCATTTTCACTGTAAGAAAGTGCCTCATTCTATAAAAGTAGACAATAGCATAAACAGCACTTATATTTGCTAAATATTGTTTCATTTCCAATTGTTCCTACCCTCCAGAACTCTCCTGAAAGCTTGGACAAGAATTTCTTAAGCATTGCTGTTACCTTCCAACGTGCATAAGAAGTACAGTTCTTTTTCTGACTTTGCTTTTTAATACCTTTCTGATTATAATGGTTTGAACCAAAAATACCTCCTCAGAAGGTCAGAGGTGGAAGACTGTGAATGACTCTTG
>JANXJC010000078.1:34514537-34542275 GCA_027564655.1 Leptodon cayanensis
GGACCTCATTACTGGAAAGGGTTGTCATGTTGGATCATAGTTCTTCCCACTGATGGATACTAAACAGACAAATACTGGATTTATTGTTTATTCATTAAATGCCAAGACTCACAGTTTTCAGACTGGACATGAGTACCCACTTAAGCCAGATGGAGTAAGTACTGGTGCCAGTATTCTGTTATGCAGACAAAGTTTTCATGTACTTAGGTGGCAAATAATGCATTTCTCTGTGCTTACGGTCTTGTTCTACTCAAAGTACAGAGCTTATGCACTCTTCAATTAGTACTTTTTCATTGTCTCTTAAAATAACAGAGTGATTTATATGAAGATTTAATGGTTTAAAGGTAACATTAACCAAGAACTCTGTTAGCCCGAAAAAATGTTTACTCAAAATCAAAAACATGTGTCAAAACTCCCTAGAAATATATAATTTCATTCTTTATTTTGAAACAAAATACATGGTGCCAATCTTCTAAATGTTCCTTCACAAAAGCATTTAAGGTGGACAAATGCAAGAATTTTTTTCCATGATGATAGAAAACATGTTTTGGAATGTTTGTCAGATTTTTACATTCTTAATCAGGAAAAAAAGTTCTGGCTATCCTGGTGATCAAGCACAAAATGTATTAACACTTCATATTTGAGAGTTTTGAAAAGTAGGCAGAAATAGAAGAATTAGTTCCGGAATTTTATTCAATTTCCCAAAGTGTGTTGAAGTTTAAAAATTAGAATGTCTTTATTTTATGCTTTTCAGAGTTACATTAAGTATTATACTATTGCTAGAAGAGTTTGGAAAGCTCCACTGTAGCCTGGGGAGTTGCGGGGCTACTTTCTTACTTCACAATGTAAATCCAGAGTAATTCAAATGAGTGCCTTCCTTGACTAATCTCACGTTTCTGTAAAACAGTAAGCTAGCCTCTCATGTGGTATCAGTCAGCCCAGCTCAACTGATTTCATCTAAACTATTCTGATTTCAGCATTGCCAGTTGTCGCAACCCTGTCAAATTCTTTCTGGTCTGGGTGGGGAACCACAAAGCAATTGTTTTAGGCTCAAAATCCACCAGACCCAAGTGTTCTTGAGCTTCCTCTGGTTGATTGGCTGCAGCACTCTTTTATTTTTATTTTTTTTCCCCTGCTGTTCTGCTCATGCTCGCCATCCCCAATCCTGCACGGAAGTGAGATCCTGTTGCTCCGCCACTGATTCTCACAGCTCTGCTTTAGCTTAAAGAGAGATTTCAGACCTTGCTTTACTGTATGATCATCAGGGACATACTATGATTAAAACAAAGAGAGGGCTTGTCTAGGGGTGGAATAATATGAAGATTTTTACATACAAATTAAAATTACTTTAGCTAATGAAAAAAAATGGTTTAGCTCTGTAATTGTCCAAGATTCCTCTCCCAGAAGACAATTGTTTTTTGGGATCATGGTATTTCTGTCTTCCAAACAGATTTTGTTAGCTTAGTCAGAGGCAACTATCTTTTAAATTTGTGGTAAACTGGTGTGTTGTTCTTTTTCTTGTGCTGCAGACAGGTAAAATTATGAGTGTAGATGTCTCAATGACTTGCTGAAAAAGTAAGAAATATTTCAGTTGTCAATTTTCAGAAAATTAAGTCTGTACTAAAAGAATCAGCATGAAATGTAAACTAGGGGCTAGTAGATGCTGTATTGTTTTTGTGCATGCATTTTCTGATGTTATCATATTTCAGTAACTGAAAGGAGCAATGGTTCATAGGGAAACTTGTTAGTGGGTTATTGCACAAACCATAGTACCAGGAGATGGAAATCAACAGATATTTTCTCACTTGCTTCAACGATTAGGCTAACAAATAAACACAGGAAGACTATTTCTTGAAGCAAGTGTATGTACATTTGAATTTCCCTTCCTTTGTCAACATTTCCACTGCAGCAATTAAGATTTTGAGTCTCTGAGACATACTTCTTTCAGATTACATTTGTTGTTTGTTGTTAGCTAATGTCTTCTGTGGAAACACTGTAACAGAGAGTTCTTAGTGTGAAATGTTACAGGCACAGGCAGATTGTGAAATTACGCTTGTCTTGTGTTGGCATCAGTTTGGAGCCTCATTAATCTGCACGAACTGAGGCAATGGCATTTTCTAAGGGAGGCCATGTCCTTTCTGGGACTGCCCCGCTTGGAGGCTGCTCACTGCCTTTGTTTAGCATCCCTCTGCCTGCTTTTCCAGTCTTTCCTTATGCCAGCAAAATGACTCAGCAAGTCTTAGCACAAACATGCAGTTGTGTTCAGTGGTAATTGTGATTGTTTACTTAACTAGCTGTAAAATTTTGTTTGTAGCTTCCATGCAGCTCATTATTTGCATCAAAGCTGTAGGTTAGATTGACAGGTAGGTTATAGCAGGGTGCTTGAGACCTTCTGATGCCCTGGAAGTGTTCAGGGATGCATAGTGTTGTTCTCACAGCAGTATCATCTCAAAATGGTTTTCAAAAGGTGTAGGAATGAACATAATTGCTACAGGTGGAAATACTGACAAAATTCAGCAGACTGAATGACCCGCACAAGATCAATGAATTAACAAGTGAGAGAATTACGAAGGGAACCCAGCATGTTCTTCCTCTCCGTTCACCCTATTACATTGTCCGCATTTCTAGTGCCTTTTGACGTGACTTTTAAGAAAATCTAACATGTTGGCATGCTGTCATATCACTCTAAGTTGTAAAGCTCCAAGTAAATTTATCCTTAAAGAACATGTAGAATTTGAAAATAATTTGGAGACAAAAAATCTTCTATTCTACTATTTGAAAGCTGTTGCTTTAGTAATACTATTCTATAGTGAATATTAATTGCAGTTCCTGCTGGTAGTTGTTTTTTTCTAAGTCTTTATTGAAGATAGACCATTCCAGATGTCAGACACTAAGCACCTGAATCCTTGTATTATCCCTTGTCTTATGTATGGTGTCTGATTCTTCAGGTAGTATCTTCTCTCATCCCTTGTCAAAAGTCCGCAGGTGTACAAAACGTGCTCTGTAAAATGTTGTGACCATAGTTGATGTTTTGAAAGATTTATGATAGCTAGTAAAATATCCTAGTAACACTGACTGCAACAAAATGGAAAAAAAAAAAAAGTAGTATTTCCAGATTCAGTTACTGTAAGCCTTTTACTGCACTCAGTTAAAAAAATATGCCTCTGTCAAAGGAAGGTCAGGAATTTTCTCGGCATGTATAGAGTTTCATTTGACCTAATATGTCAGAATTATGAATCATTTCGAAGACAGCTTTTGCCTTACATAGAGTGACCTCAGCTGATTGTTTCAATGCTGTCTTCTTACTGCAGCAGGGTGAGGCTTCTTTTTTTTTGAATACATCTTCGGCTGACACTCCTATATTGTTCTGCACAAACCTGTTTCCTTTAAAGCTCATACCATTTACTTATACTCTTAGTCCTGGTTGAAATTCCCAAGTAACAGGATGTTTCAGGAATAGTAAATGGAGCTTTTCTGATTCTTTATGAAAGACAGGGTTTCCAGCATTTCACTAATCTCAAAGGAGTGTAAATACAATGTTCTGGTTGTGGTCTTCTGGACAGAAGGTAGTTAAGTGCTGTTTTGAAACAATATTTTTTATCTTATGATATCACAAAAGAGCAGGGTTTTCTTAAAAAAAAATAAAAATTATTATTTTTAAAACCTGATACTATATAATTTGATCCTGTATTTTCAGATACCATTTTCAGTTAAAACATCAGATATGAGAACATCATTTCCCAAAAACTCCCTTCCATGTAAACTGTTTACTAGAAAGCGTTTTCTAATAAAATGCTGACATTGCAATCTCTAAACAGAGCTCCTTAAAAACTCTCATCAGATTGTTTTAGGTGGATGGTACAAATATAGTATATTATCAATTTCTAACTGGTAAAAGCTAGTGTTGCAGAGATAAAAACAATAGTGGAAAATTGAGGTGCCGTCAGGTCTTCATTCTGTTGGAAAGGTTCTAAATAGCGTGGATAAAAA
This sequence comes from Leptodon cayanensis, assembly GCA_027564655.1. Lineage (NCBI taxonomy): Eukaryota > Metazoa > Chordata > Aves > Accipitriformes > Accipitridae > Leptodon > Leptodon cayanensis. The sequence goes on from JANXJC010000078.1 coordinate 34,518,528, forward strand.
TCATGTCTGGTAAGGAGTCAAACATCTACACAATAAAGACCACAAAACAAAAACGAAGTGAAAGAACATGTCTTCCATCCAGCTTAGCAAAATGCCAAAGATAGGTTTATTTGCTTTGCTTTTCTAATGTGAAAGCTGTAGATCTTTAATACAAAGGACTTGGCCTTTTCCTCCAAAACTTGTCCCCAGGGATAAAGGTTTCGTCCAGCCCCAGCCCTATGCATTAAGAGATATGACAGAAATAGGGCATTGGGCAGGCTATCATTGTCCAGTGAAGGTTAATGCTGGAAATACTGAAGCTGAATGCTCAGGGCCTGTTACTGATGAAGAGGCAGCCAAAGAATTTGCATGGAACACAGGCAGGAGCACTGCAGATGTAAACTTATGAAGTCTGTTTCCCTATGCTTCCTCATATGTATCCATCTGGTGTCCATCCTCTTACCCAGAAGATCGCTCTGTTGTTGTCTTGTGTAGCTGCCCTTAACCTAACGAGCTAGGGGAGCGGTAACAATTTGCTGAGAAGCAGGGTGAACTCTCTCTTGCTGAGCTGTGTGGTGCTGTGGCTGAACTCCTGCGGGCACTTGATATTGCTAATTTAAAGGTAGTTCAAGTAGCTTTGTGCTGCAGAACAGGAGCCCTTGTGACATAAGCCCTGTAGGCAGGGTTAGTCACCTGCCGCTCTAACACTTGGTGTGGCTAGACAGGACAGGATTACCGGACGCTGCGCTGTGATTCTCCAGAGGAAGGGAAAGAAGAGAAGAGGTGCTGCCACTGTGGTTTAAGTGGCCATATTTGGGCATATCCCAGTTAAAAACTGGGATAAAGAAGCTAGGGGAAGTCTCTCCCCGCTCTTCCAGGCTGTCTCCACTGTCAGAACTGGATCATGCAGCATGTGTCTGTTTTTCTAGAAGATACTAACAAGATCCTCTGTTGTTTATATTCACTAGAAAGGTTTTTGTTTGTTTCTTCTCCTTTGTTGAGGCACAGTTGTGGAAGAAATGCACTTAAGGCAGTTACAAATCAGTACTGTAGGCTGTTGGGTTGCTGACACTTGCAGGGGGCAAGGGAGATTTCTGATCAGTCAAGGCAAATGGGAATCCATCAGTCCTAAGGCCTGTCCTTTACAGTATGTCCTAACTTTGACATGCATTTTTGCGAACAGGTTTCTCAACAAGAGAGGTGAGGCTGAAAGTAGGAGGTGTGCCAGAATTACTTCTACAAAGGATGGAGTATAGAATCTATGTATAGGTCCTTCCCTGTATATAGCAGAGGGGGTGGGGGTGGGGAACTGATAGTCCTGTCAGTCTTGCAGAGGGAAATGAAGGAGGCATGCTTAGAGAATGAAATCAGTGGAGGTTAGAAAGTTTAGTTTTGTAAGGTGTGTGCACATGTCTGTTTTTTGGAACATTTTAGCATTGCACAAAGTCAGGTTGGATATTGGTGACAAGTGTTGTGTTGTACGTAAAGAAATACTATTTGAGGTTGCCATTTTAAAATTCTGTTGACTGAAGTCGCCCATGCCTGGAGATGTACACCTAGCCCTCTAGCTGACCACTGTGACCAGCATTTTTTTCTGATATTAATCACTAGTGTAATTCAATTTGTTTCTTTTGTGTGAATGTTATTGTCCTGGGTGCCATGGGGAATTTAGAGTGGGAGCACAAGCAGTTGGATGGACAGACTGGATGAGGAGAATCAACCACAGCAAGTTTCTCCCAGTGAAGGCATAGCTGCAGTCTGTTAAACTTCCTAGTTAAAAAATGTTCTCCAACATACCTCCAAGCTCACTGCTACACAAAATTTGCAAAAACGGCAAGAGCATCACAAGCTTTGAGTTTCTGCCCTGTGGGTTGGTTTACCCCAAAATACAAAAACTGGCCTGAACAGAAGATACTCTAAACATATCCTGTGTAAAGGAAAAATAATTTTTGTCAGTAAGATAGCTGACATTCAGAGAACTGGGTTCACCATTTAATCTGCAAAAGACTTCTATGGAGATTTCCAATGTGTAACCTAATCTAAGCCATTCCTGTAACTTTTACAATATGTACAATTTTGCATTCATACAACATTCTCTTTTACAGCAAGATCATGATAATAAATTCAATGACCTGTAAGTAAAGGGACACCTCATACAGTGAGAGAAGGAGCATCTTTTAAGTGCTTTTGTGGAAAAGCTAGCCATAGAGATCTCACTCAATTTCACTTCATGAACTTCTGTTTTTGTTAAAAGTACTGTATCTCAGACGTGTATCCAGTAGCTGCAAATGCCTGAGTAACTACAATGTTCACATGTGGCTTCTGAACATTGATTTCTCCTGTGACATTGCTAGGATGTTTTATTTAGTATAATCTGAACTATGTAGAAGTGTAGAAATGCGAAAGTTCCCTAGAAAGTGATATCCATATAATAATACCTTTAATATACAAGATTTTTTTTTAAGTCATCAGGGAAATTTTGACTTCTACAGTCTACAGAATAAAATTTGCTTTTGCTGGTGAGTTACATGTCTGTAAGTACAGAAAAGCAGAACCTAATTAGATGTGAATGCCAATAAATGTAAAAAGCCAAACCAAAATAAATAAATAGACATTAGTCTACCTCGTGTGTCATAAAACATCAAATGAATTATGCATTCGTGGTGCAGTTTCTCAGGAAAGCAGAAGAACATAGGACTACCATACACGTGCTCAGTCATCAAATCCAGACGTCTGCTATTGCAAGCCTCAACTTTATTCCTCTTCTAGATATATTAAATTCAGGTTGAAAAATTATTAAGATTCTTGATTCCAACTTAAGATGCAGTCCCATCTTACCTTGCCCCTTATTTTACTGAGTTGGACTAAATGGCAACACTCCAGTGAGACCAGAGAGCTAGTTTTTCATGCCAAGACAGCCGAACCTTTGTTTTCAAGCTGTTTTGTAACTCAGACACAAAATAACTAGGTTACAACACATTAGATTGTTTTATTTTCCAGTGTTTTTTTATAAGTGGTTAAAGCTTAATTAATCTCAACAGTAGTAGGGTAACACAGAATAAATCTCTCTGAATGGACTCTTGGTGGCAATGCCATAATCATTGAGCTTACTTTTAATTACTAACCACTTACCATACTTAAAAACCAAGTCTTTTCTTCCTTAAACAATTTAACAAGAACTTACTGCTTCAGGCAATTCCTTCCTTTATTTTATTTTATTTTACTTTGAAGTAGTTAGCCAATGCATTTAGAGAGCTGAAAGTGAATGAAAAAAAATCTTTTCTGTTTTCTTTTTCAGATTATACTACAGAAGTCACTTACCGCTTTCTTACTAAGTATGTGTTAACAATCTGTCTTAGGAAACAGTAGGGCCTTTGAATGTGTTTAGGAAGACTGGAAGCTTAATTTTCATGTTTATATGCAGTTTCAGAAGTTTACAATGTAATCTGTGAGTAAATTTTAGATAGAGCTGAGAAAATCTATGACACCTGTATTGAACTTCCGTTAGCCTGTGGATGTTCTGGTTCAAGGAATAATGATTTTTGAGAATGAAACAATCTGACATGTTACTTTTTCGATGTACAGGATAATTTTGTGTATTTGTTGGTAGTGTTGGTATTTATGGTTGTCTTTAATATTATTTATTTGTATAACAGTTATAAGTTAAAAATAAATATAGGATGATTATGATAGTATTAAAGGTGCAATCATTCCTCAGTTACTAAAGAAATCAACTTTTTCAGATACTGTGGTTATGTTGAAATATCTCTGAGGTTAGCAATTTTTTTTCTTACTTTATGTTAATAACTATTACATCCATTCAGATCCATGTCTAATTCTTGTTGCACATTCCTGTTCAGATACATTCAGTTGTGCTCTTTCTTATTTAGGTGACATGCTATGATTGTTCTTAACATTTGTTTAGATCCCAGCAGAGTCAACTACATGCTCAATTGCTGAATTTGGTTTTTGACCTCAGTAAGTGGTCCTGTAATATGCCACAATACCGTGCATAGTTCTTTGTTTTTTTCATGCGTAACCATATTCCTTCTTTGAAAATGTAATATAACTTTGTCATTTTCTACAGTTTATACTACTTCATCTCTAGGTAAATTTTAGTATTTATTTTGTATTGTTTTCTGTATTTAGTCTCAACTTACCTGAGGTATTTAAAATTCTGCCTTAAAGGGATTTAAAAAGTAGGGAGACTTACTATATATAAAGAATTTTAACATTACACTGAATAGCATTTAGAATATTTGTGCTTCGAGCTGGAACTTCAGTTTCTTTCACAGGCAAAACTCCTGTCCATCAGAAAAAGGCATTCCCAAGTAAGGACAAAAGAATCTGTAATATTATGCAGTGCATATTTGCTTTGTGTTAAAGAAAACAAAAGGAAATTGCAAGCTAATTATCACAATAATTTGTGTTTGTCTTGTGAATAGTGTGTACTTTCTAACTTCATGTATGAATCCTTCAGCTATGCATGCCAGATTCAAAAGTGAAAAATCAGTGAAACATCAGAGCACTACTGCCATGGTACACAAGAGATGCTCATGTCAAGGCTAGGGAAAGGTGGTGAGACACAAAGCAGAGGGCAAAAGTGGGTGTGGTTTAACTAAGCTCAAGTCTCTGCTGGCAAAAACTCATTTACCATAAGAAAATTTACAGTTTTAGCTAATCAGACTGCAGGACATAACGAATGACTGATTTAGTGACCTTCTCACTGCATTGAACAGTGACTTATGTGACTTATTTTATTCATCCAAAGTGTTGAAAAACTGAATCAGACCCAAGCAGCTCTTAAAAATGTCTTTCATTGTCTCCTGGATTTTACAACTTCAGTGCTTATCTTTTATAGGTTGTTTTTATGTGAAAAACATTTAGATGAAATCTTGTGTACATTCATAATAAAATTGTGCGGGTTGGCAACTGTGAATAATTGTGCATTGATAATCAGTTACTCTATATACTATAATACTGATATATACTCTGTATTAGTTTGTATAAAGAATTGCTCTTCATTTCATGTATCATGCATAGAATTAAATTTTAAAAATCAAAAATAAAATTTAGTGCCAAACATTACAAATTAAAGACAACCAAAATATACGGCTGTAAAGTAAGGAATACCTGTTCTCTAGCTAGCCAGGCATTTCTCTAGTATTAGTCTTGTGTTTAGCTCTTAGTAGATATGCTAGTGTAGAGTATTTTTATCCCTTCCAAAGAAATGCTTGCAAAGTTATATTTGAATAGAGTAGTCAACCTTGTATTTAGCACTGAAAAATTCCACTGTTTTTTATTGGAAGTTTTTTTCAAAGTAAGAGAGACCGGGTAGCTTTTTGTGACTAATGCATCAGTTTCTGTGTCCCATAGCTATGTGATAGAAAACAACCATCAGCATAATGGAATTAGATAGACCATGTAGTGAATGCATATTTTTCTCTGGATTTTGAAGAATGGGATGGGTAAGCAGTGATACATGGGTTCTTTAACTGAGGAGGAAACAAAAGGAGCTCCGTATTTGTGGACAGAACTGCAGATGATCCATACAACTGCAACTGTTGTCAAAATACAAGGAAAACTGCTCTGCAGATACAAGCATGAAGGAACAGAGAGTCAGGGCCTTCATTTAAATGCTTTTGGGCAGATTTTCTGTTTGGGGCAGATTTTCTGTTTGAATCCATCTCATAGGTCCCTTTTGTGAAACTTAAATGGCAACAAGTTCTTTTGTATTTCTGATTTGAGTCCGTACTGAACGTCTTACATTCTCAGGATGATGGTACCCTACCCTGAATAAAACATGGGTTTCTCATCAAGTAAGTCACTGTTAACTCAGCTTGCTTAAGCAGGGACTAGTCAGCATCTAGTGCTGCACATGTGAGATACAGGAGCCTCCTCTAGTTCTCAATTACCTTGCATCTTGCAGACTTTGCAAAGGGAGTTTAGGTAATGGATTCCCTGGAAGAAGAAAGACGTTCTCAGTCTTTTCATTTTGCTTTCATAGAGTTCAAGCTTCTTGAGGACCACCCCAACAAACTCAAAGAATTTTTGAGTTGGAAACAGTTTACAAGAACATTGAGATATGGTCTTGAAGAAACTCAGCAGTTGCAGGTACAAGTTCAGCCACTGATCAGTTAGCGCTAACTCTGACTTAGACAGCATAACTACTTTCATCATGTGTGCTAATACAGCACAAAACAGTATATTCTTATTTCCACTAATGAAGATGGAATACAGGATGGATATCTGGAGATAACAGTAGTAATTTTAAGTCAAATAATTTTAGCTGAAAGGAGTCGTGATGGAAGATAGCTTTGCCTTTGTTCTAATTTATCAGAAAGATACTAGTGAAGCTAGCCGTCCACATCTAGACAGTGTTTTCTGTATAAAGAAACAGTTAGCTATTTAATTTACTCTTCTGGAACGTATGCTACTGGTGTCTGCTATAAGCAGTCCCACCATCAGTCATTTTCTTATAGTGCATCTCTTTCTCAGTGAGACAAAGTATAATTTCTTCACATGAAAAACTTAAACGTCACTAACTTCAAAACTTTGGCCATAGAGTAACAGATTATTCTAAAAAACAACAAACAAAAAGCAGACTAATACTTCTTTCAATCCCCTTAGCTGCCCCTTGTCTCACACAAAAGAGAATGAAGATTACACCGTGCTTTAAAAAAAGGAAAAAAAATCTGATTATTTTCTTTAAGTGGGGTCTCAACAACAGTAAAATAATCACTTTCATATCAATTTTAGCTTGATTATCTCATGAAAACATGAGCAATGTTTTACAGAAATCACACATATTGCAGAAAATGATGAAATGTATTGCTGTGCTGAAGCACTGTTTGTCAAGGAACAATTTTATGTTTCTACCGCACTGTCATTTCCATAGCATGGGTATAATAAAATAAAATAGAAAAGAAAGCAAGACAGTCTTGTTTTCCTCATATTTTGTTGTAGAAGTAAAACTAGGCCTAAAGAATGTGTGTTAAAGTGAAAAAGACATGGTCTCATGAGTGATTTTACATCGGTTTGTTGCAGAGGATGGTACTAAGACAAGGGGAAGAAGGCGTCACAAATTAAATGATAAGAAAATCAGCTTAATAGGGTATAAAGACTGGAATCTTTGTAAGACCAGGAGAACATCAGTGATATATTATGAGTAGTTCAAATCAGTAAGGAGAGTTGTTACATGAGACTTGGAGGCATATTCAGAAAAAAAATTATTTGATGGAATGAGACAAGAGGTGAATTCAAAGGCACTGCAATGTGCATAGATGTACAGAACATGGGGGACAACTTTAGCAGCTGCACATTTTATGAGTGTGAGAGTTGAAACCCAAATGTCAGGAAGGCAAGAAGAGAGATAAGCACCTGGGTGAATATTTTCACCATTTGGATGGAGTGACATAATTCTTAATTACCTCTAGTATGTATTTTACTCTGTGATGCTAATATATTTTGACCCAAGTGTACAGCGTTGTAGGCTTACAGTATTTTAAAACATCTTAAAGTGAACACACACTTCACACCAGTAGAAGCAGTTCTGACAACTAATTGGACCATCTTATGTTGCGGGATAACATCTATTCATCACATTTCTTATGGGAAGAGTCAGATTTTTTCAGAAGCAGAATAAGAAACAAGAGACTGTTTTAAAAATGTAGCACTTGCATTAAAATAGGAGTGCAATAAGTATTTTCTGCTTTTTTGACAAATTACAGAAAACTAATCATCTTGAAATGACATGTATGCTCAAGTTTTAAGGTCATTACAATTTTTTAAAGTTATGGAAATTATGTAAAATTTCCATTTAGAAAGCAAAGAATAGTTCAAAACTGATCTTTAAAACTAGGGGAACTTTTAAAGTACATATACTGTATGTAGCTCCCCTGGCAGTCTAAAGCCTACCCTTACATCAGCATTTTCATAAACATTCTGTTCTGTGCACTGTGCTTCCTGTTTCCTTGGGCTAGGGCCCTTGACATTAAATGATGAAGATGTTTTTAATATATTTTAAAATAAAATGTTGGAGTTTTTTAATGTATTCCAGACATTTAAAATATTTTTAACTCAACAAAGCCTTTTTGTACTTTATTTTTATAAAAGTATGTTTTAAATAGTGCTTACATTTAAAAAAAAAAAGTAATTTGAACAATTGTCAGTGGCAAGAAAGTATACAACAGCAAAGCTGTGACAAATTATTAGAAAAGGTCATCTTCATAAAATAAGGTCACTTTGTGTTTCTTAATGCTAGTAAGTATTCCAATTGCAATTTCTTGTAGTACTCTGGTATCCTTGGCAAACTAAAATTTCACTTGCCTTTTTGGCAAAGGTACCTGCCTTTGAATTCAGTCTAGAGTCTGAGATTCTTACTTTTCCCTTTAAAGTCATATTGTAGCAGAAGCCTCAGTTTGCAAGTCTTTAAAAAGTTTTACACAAAGTATTTATATTGGGCTGGAAAATTAACTTGTTCCTCTCTTTCTGTGAAATATAACTGTTTTAAAATACTTGTCACAGTAAATCCAGTTATGGATTTATGCCATTTATTCCTTACAGATTTTTCAATGGACAAATACCAGATATGAATCGTCCAATATTCATCAGGCTGTTAAATCATCTAAGATAATTGTTCCTGTATATCTGGTGTTCAGTTTCTCAAAACCTGTTCTAGAAGGAAATACATAGGCTTGATAATAATTTTCCCCCAATACCCATTTCTACAATGGACCATTTATTTTTCAACGCATCTGAAGAATAATTTTTCTCTTTAAAGAACTTCAGGGAAAATTTCCCACTTTCAAGAATGCCTCCACCTCTCAGGCTTTTGTGTGGTGCTATTAAACGCAGATAGCCACTTCGTATCCCAGATATTCATAGTGGTCTTACTTGCTTCCTGACAGGTTCAAGAGCTACGATATGCTCTGACATGAGGTTAGTTTCCAGCAACTGAACAGGACTTGACTCAAACTGAAAACAATAGGGAAGAAAATGTATTTTAGAAAAGGCTAATTCTGTATGGATACTGTATAGATCAGTATTACTTTTACTTCCATCCTTTGAAAGAATATCCTCTGTGAGGAGCAGTGAAGTGCAAGAGTACCAGAATCCAGTACTCTCTGACCAGGCTCTATTAGATATTCCGCATCAGGAGGGTTTAATGTTTAGAACAAAGTTACTTATTTGAAGATATTTGATATTACATGATATTACATGGGATTTTGATTTAGCAGAGTAATACGGCAACGTACTGAAATCACAGTGCAAACACAGTATAGCCATTGCAATATACAGTTGGGTTGCAGTACAAATCTGATTCCCATTACTGACCTTTATTTGCTCACTGTCACGATGCTGGGCATCCCCAGGTGCTGGGAAGGAATATGTGAGTTAAAGTCAGCTCAGGCCCATTACTCTGTTCAAAGTTCATTTCGTCAGTTGTTCAGTTTTTATACTCTCTGTTGGGCTGAGTGACATACGCACTTACCCCTTGCTGGGCTGGCTAACTCAAGAAGCCATTCACACTCTTTTGATTAACTCAGGGAAAAACATTTACACAAGCAGTTAATCCACTGAACTGATACAGGCACTTATCTAAAACAAACCCTTCAGTTCCTTTTGTGTTGAGATAAGTTCAGCTTTCTTTGCAACAGCTGTGGTCAGTCACTCCCTACATTCTTCCCTCAGCTTCTTAAGCACATCATCCTTCCCCATCTAATCTGACCCATCTTCTATTTCAGGGGTTTATTGACCAGACACAAAAAGGTAACTTTTTTTTTTTCAAATAAGTTTATTTAAGTAAAGCAGGTGTGGAAAAGAATAATGAAAGATGGGCTAAATAAAGATCAAAAGAACGGAAAAAAAGAAAAAGTCGAAGAAATAGGCAGAGCCTTCATACCATGTGCACGCATACCATCTTGTAACAATTTGTACAACTGTAGTTGCCATTCTTGGAGTAGTGGTGTGTCTGGTCACAAAGGTAAATAATTAAAAGAAAAATGTATGATTGATTTTACATATTTTCTAGTCATTGTGATGATCCATTAATAGCAGTCTTTCCTTAGCTTCTAGGTTAGGGTTCATTCTATCAAAGGAAAGCAGAATTCAAGCTCTGCTTTTTTCCGTCTAGCACAATGTTTTAAAAGATGTTTCTTCCTAATGGTCTTTTTTTTTGCTGTGTATGTATATAAGAAAGTAATGGACAATGACAAAAACTTTTCTTTGTAAAGAGTAAATTCTCATTTCTGTTTCATTACAGCTAATCCCAAGATCTGAAGTGCCATATGCTTAGATATCATGAGGACTGGAAATGGCTAGTTCACACAGCTTTCACTGTTCATTTTTGCCCCAGCAAAAAATATGATCCCCAGAAGGGGTTGGTAGAGAAAGCTACAAATACAACCTGAAAGACTGCAAAACAACATTGTCACATTGCCCACCTGTAAAGCAAATGTAATTGTAGAACAAGTTGGAAAACACAGAAAGCAAGTTTGAGTTGTTAAAAATACTTCCTGTGGTGTACCACAGTGTTCACTGTCATCATCTCCTCGTCTTGTCTGTAGAGTAACAAGGGTTTTGTCAACATACAGAAACAGAGTGTTGTGGTAGGAGATGGGCACCAACTCTTAATCTGAGGCATATGATACTTACTCTAAGTAAACTGTGTATCTGTTATGTCTCTCCAATGCATCAGTGAAAAGCATATCCTCAAGATTAATTTATTTATGCATGTATTTGGTGAAAGCTGTTCTGAAATGGCTGGTGCTCAGCTTGAAACCTGTTTCTGGCTTTTTAAGTAACAAGCTTCCACTTTACTTTGGAAAGCCCCATTCAGTTTTGTTGCCAAAGAAGTGAGGTGTCTCCTTTTAAAAGTCACACCTTATTTGATTGTGTACAGCAGAGTTCCATGAAGCTTTCATAAGGCGCTCTTATAAGTTACCCATGTAATTTAGGGACTGAAAGTCTTTATTGTGTAAGTCCTAAAAATAGACTTTTCTACTTCTGTTCAAAAGTTAAACTTACAAATGTGGATCAAGTTTATTAATACTTTTCTATGCCATGTAAAACAAACATCTGGAAGAACTGTTTATGCAAATCATGCCATGAGGAAGTTAGACTAATGGATCAAACTAGTTCAATTCCTTAGAAGAAGATTGAGTTATTGCTTAGAAAGATTACATTTGATTTTTCTTTCATATTAATAGTATGAGAAAATATGAAAGGAACAAAATCTTTATTGCATCTTACTTCATATGCTGTGATTTTTCAAATTTTCTTCTGAACAGAATGACTTAGGCCCTCTTCAATATCAATTATACACAACTAATAAAATTTTTTTCTGTTTCTAGATTACAGGTGCAAAAGAAAGTCAAATGTGGAGGAAAGGAAGTTGTGACTCTTTCCTTTTTCAATTTATAGGTTTTTTCTTTTCATTTTCCAGCATGCAGTTTTCTTTTGCATCTTTGTCTTTTCCTGTTCACACATATTTTTACGGACAAGTTTTCCACTTGGTGATGTTGCCTTTACAAAAAAAAAAAAAGGGGCAATGAAAAGGTTTAAAAAGTATACTGGCTGTACTCAGTGGCCATATTGCAGTGTATCGTTGCTTTAAATTTTTTCCGTTAAATTTTTAAGAATTTTTTTTCATATGTTGCTTAAAAGTTAAAAAACAAGACATGGGAATTATTTGTCAGCTTTTACATTAGGAGGAAGAGTCCTTCAGTTTGAACTGCCTTGCTTCGTAAAGTATTTCAAATAGCGGTGGCCTGAGTATGCTTTCTTATGGTTTGAAGCATTCTAGATAGTTCAGTATAAAGCTGACAAGAAGAATTGTAGATGAACGTCATGATACTGAAAAGGCATTTAAAGAGCAGGTGACGTTAATTATTTCCAAATATAAAGTAATGCATATTAAGAAAAAAAAAAAAAAAGTCTTTAGCTTATATGTGTGAAACCATGGGATTTGCTACCACTCAGGAAAGAGATCGGAGAATGATAGTGGACAGTTCTCTGAAAATGCCAGCTCGCTGATCAGCTGAGTAAAGTGACTGTTAGGACTGACTAGGAAATAATAGAGAACCACAGAAAAATCATAATGCTGGTCTTTTATTAAACCATGGTACACCTGGGCTTTTGACTATAACGACTTTTGTCAGAAAGCTTGTAGTAGAACAAGGTAAGGGATGCAGAGGGCTATAAGATGTCAAAAAGGTGTAGTTGGCTTCTGCTTGAGGAGTTCCTAAATGTGCTAGAGCTTCTCAGTTTGTCACTGAGATAGCTGACAGAGATCTAGGAGGGCATAGATGGCTTTGAATGGATAAATAGAAATTTATATTTGAGTTAGAATATCCCCTATGCACTCTTCATAAAAAGAGAAAAAAGTACTGTTGTACCCAATTACACTCTGGAGCCATTTGCCATTACATGTTATGGACCAAAACTCTGAAGCAGGTTAAGAAGGAATACCCAAATTCAGAGAATAAATGCTTTGGTGGCTGTTAAAGATGCTAGTATGGATGCAGCCTTTAGCCCAGGGGATCCCTACACCACTTGTCAGAGAAGGCCAGGAATGGACAGTGGGGAAAAGTCACTTACTGTCCCATCTGTGTACTCATCTTGGGAGGAGTGTTTTCCATGTGGGCTGCGTTTTAGAAGAAAATTAGTATCATCCAGTGGTTCTGCCATTCCATCCCTGTAATAACATATTAGACATCTGTGGACTGTTCATGAGGTGCAAAAACTAAGGACCTAAAACTGTACAATCACACATTCAGAATTTGTTCATGTGGGTATGGCATACATTGATATGCCCTCCCCGTTTTTAGACCTTTTCCCCACTCTAAGGGTTAAAGTGCAGCAGTGTGTTTAAAGCGGGAAAAGTAAGCTTAATACTCTATTCTAAAACATAAAATTGCATACTTATTAGTTATAGATAAAGTCTTTTTCTGGAAGCGTTATTTTTTCTAAGATGTACATAAATCATGAACTAGCAAAACAGGTGAATAAAATTTGAGTTATGTTTGCGTAAAATGCAGCTGAAGTTGACAGGTTTATCCCATTATTTTTTCTAATGTCTTGCATCGGTGTGTATGTGCATTTGTGCATATATGCACACACATAGGTATAGTTATCATCACTATTGATATCTCTCACTTTAAAAAGAAAAAAATAAATATTTCTAGGCTTTTCTGTTTGCATGTAGGATTCCTGTTTGTTAACTGTGTTGTTTTGAGTGCTGCCATGTTTGATGGCTACTGATTCACTGACAAGGCTTTTTTTTCCTGGAAATTGTCAGTGTCTGGGACTCTATTCAGAGCAGCTTGTACTAATTAGACTTTTAAGTGTCAGCTCTGTCGAAAGCTTTTTTCTCCTGCTTATGAAGAAAAGCATCTGGGCTGCTAAGTAGAATCATTTGTTAGATTAGTATTCAAGTCCAGTTAAGTACTGTAATTTATGCTCACAGGCCCATTGATTTGCTGGTTCAAATATAAAATACTTATGTTTGAATCAAAAGCCAGATGTACTTGGACATTAAGTTATGTTTCCATTGCAGTGGCTTGCTAGGTTTGTGCATCATCAATAATTCAAACTAAGGTCATGTTATCAGGAGTGTATCACTGCATGGCACCTTCTGAACGCTAAAGATTTTTTTTGAAAGTTCGTGATTCAAATTGTCATAAGTTTTTCTGCATGTTTTCTATCCATTTCAGACTTACCTGTATTTCATCAGTGTTTTATATTATTGTTTATGAAGCTTGGTGTAGAAACTTTAGAAGAAAATTCCAGTCATAAATATTAGTTTTATTCATAGTGCATGCTTTAGCAATATCCGTTGTACATACACTAATTTAATAAAAATAGATCCATCATTCATTAAGTTCATGAATAGTTTCAATATTGTTGAAATTATATCTAATGTGCATTCAACAGCAATAGTGTGCTTCATTATTTTACCTATATGACAGGGAATGCAGTAGGCACAGTGAATCTGTTCTGTTTTACTGTTTTTCATCATGGTCAAATTTGGCAATTTTTACTGATGGATAGATAGTACAAGTAGCATACTATCCCTAGATTCCTGAGAATATAATATCCTCCCTCATTAAAAAATGCTTTAAAATGGAAATGCTTTTTTTTTTTTAACTGTGCTATACAAACATATGCTCTTTTCAGTTCTTTCAGCTTGTGTTTTCAAGTGTTGGAAATGGAACATATGTATTTAGTTTTTATGGAATTTTGATTTCATATGGACTGGAAATTCAGGTAGACTCTGCTCTTGATCAGTAGTAGAAGGAATATCTGGGTGATGCCCTATACCTCTTCATTAAAGAATACATTATGGGAACTTTTTTCTGTATTTTTTATGGTCATTATTGCCTTATAATCTAGGAAAAAAAAATCTGTTGGGCAGAACATTACTGTTCCCAAAACAGAAGAGCTGTGAAATAGCTCAGGAATGTGTAGATGTGATATCCAGGTGATATCAATGTATTAAACTGGTGATATGTGGAAGGGTCTCTTTCTCTTTTAACAGCATCTAAAATTAGCAAGTAGATTTTGGAGCAAATGTGAGGGAAGGGATTCAGAATAAGCACATAGCTAATGGCTTGACAAACTAAGTTTGAATGTAATGTGAAACTGAGGAAGTTTAGAGGAAAAGAAATTCAAATGTCCTAAGTAAGTAATCTGTGTATTAAGACTTTCAGAATATTAACTGTATTTCACTGGATCACTGTAAAGGGAAAAAATAATAACCATTCTGCAGCCTTTTAGAATGCAATATTACAAATACAGACATATTCAAGCCATACCTGGATGGTGTATGGTCACTGTAAGAAAGAGCAATGTTTGTATGTTTGACTGCATATTTCTTAATCTGATTTTGGTTTTGTTACCTGGAGTTTTTGTTCCTGCGGGCAATGCTGACAGTAGCCTTTCAATATAGGTAGTGGATTTATGTTATGGGCAGCAAGCCATGAGTAAGTAGATAAAGCTGACAAATTTGTTTGGATGCTTTAGTTGTGTTGTGGTTTAACACCAGCCAGCAACTAAGCACCATGCAGCCTCTTGCTCACTCCTCGCCACTCCCAGTGGGATGGGGAGGAGAACTGGGAAAAAAGTAAAACTCGGTTGAGATAAGAACAGTTTAATAACTAAAATCAAATATAATATAATAATAATAATAATAATTTAAATATAGCAACAATAGTAACAACTGTAATGAAAAGGAATATAACAAAACTAGAGGAATTAGACCCAAGAAAAGACAAGTGATGCACAATGGAGTTACTCACCACCTGCTGACCAATGCCCGAGCAACAATCCCGCCCTTCCGGCCTCCCCCTAGTTTATATACTGAGCATGATGTCCTATGGTATGGAATATCCCTTTGGCTAGTTTGGGTCAGCTGTCCTGGCCGTGCTCCCTCCCAGCTTCTTGTGCACCTGCTTGCTGGCAGAGGATGGCACACTGAAATATCCTTAACTTAGGGTAAGTGCCACTTAGCAACAGCTAAAGTAGGAGTCTGTTATCATCATTATTCTCACACTAAATCCAAAACATTGTACCAGCTATTAAAAAGAACTGTATCCCAGCCGAAACCAGGACAAGTTGGTAATGTGTTCTATGTAACATCTTGTGAGCTGAACCACGTCTTTTCAACAGAGAAGTTGTAAATGTATGCCTACTTTGAAAGAATTAATAGTTTGATGATTTGATGAGGATGTTCATTAAGAAACCAGAAAATTTTAAAGAAAATTTATCGTATTGTGTAGAATGAAATACTCATCTCTATAGGTAGCAGTAATGGTAGCAGGATGTATTTCATTTGGGTATTTACTTGTTTGATAAGAAAATGTAGTCTCTTATGTGGTTCTTGTAGGGCACAACGGTAAAGCTTTACTCTCTTAATTGGTATCTCATGTATTTTCTTCTGAATTATCTTAAGAAATACTTATCTACACAGTGAAGTAATCTGAATAATTTACATTTGGCATGTACTTATTCGGTGTTTTTTTGTTTCAAAACACAGCTTTCTTTATAGATGAGTAACAGGATCTTAAATTGTCAGTGAGAGGATGTTACTCCTTTCTAGCCAACACTTTTCAGATACTAAGTGTTTTAATTTGAAGCTGTGTGTTGAGACCGTGGGGTTCACTAGGAATACCTTAATCATAAGAAGGGAGCAATTGTTCATTGTTTTTTTTTCTTGTGGATTTAACCTTGGAGCAGTTCCAGCTGTGTTAATAAGCCACAGGAAGCTGTGGTGAACATACATGTATTTAAAGAAGAAATTCCTTCTCTTACCTAATGCAGAGACGACTAAGCAAGAGCAGCTGCTCACTGAAGTCAGTTTCTTTTTCTCTACATGTGAAATTAATAACCAAGGACAAGACTTGAAACTAGTTCACGGCTAGTAGTTGGCTGATTTACATCCAGTAGCTGCTGTTGGATGTGGCTTTCACATACGAGGTTGCCTTTGTTTAATAGGGGAAAAGTCGTAAAGCATTAATTGCATTTGATGCTTTTGGACATTTCTAGAATCAGAAATCTAATTTAATCTAAATGAAATGCAGGTATTATGTTTTGTATGTTACACTTAAAAAGGTCAAACATAATCAATTCCCTTCAAGGAATGCCAAGTATAAGAACATTATTGGTGATATATATTGAGTGTCATTGAAAATGCCTACTATTACTGACTGCTTCTTCTGCAGAATAGGTATGAAACTTGCAATGTGCGTAGCTTTTCGGGAATAAACTGGGGGGCAAGAAGGATAGTAGACAGCAGCTGATAGTACTCATGTTGTTGTATGGAAAGATACTGCTACTGTACCTGAACCTGCCATTTTAGAGGCCAAAAGAAGGTTAGGGGACTTCTTTTCCCTGCAGAAAACTAGAGCGCATCAGACAGTTTTCAGTTTAGTACTCAACATTAACAGACAGAGGGAGGTTTTGGAATTCTCTTTCTGTAGATCCCAGCAAGTAAGTTTTATCTAACTGAAGATAGCCCTCATCAGTAAGTGTCGTGGTTTAACCCCAGCCAGCAACCACACAGCCGCTCATTCTCTCCCTTCCCAGTGGAATGGGGGGAAAGAATCAGGAGAGTAAAAGTGAGAAAACTCGTGGGTTGAGATAAAAACAGTTTACTAATTGATTATTAATAGCAGTAGTAGTAGTAGTAGTAATAGTAGTAGTAGTAGTAATGGAAAAAAATAACGAAGAGAGAGAATTAAACCCCAAGAAAGACAAGTGATGCAAATGACAACAATTGCTCACCACCAACCGACTGATGCCTAGCCAGTCCCCAAGCAGTGGCCTCCCTGTCAACCTCCCCCCCCTAGTTTTATTGCTGAGCATGCTGTCATATGGTCTGGAATATCCCTGTGGTCAGTTGGGGTCAGCTGTCCCAGCTGTGTCCACTCCCAACCTCTTGTGAACCCCTACCCACTCGCTGGTGGGGTGGGGTGGGAGGCAGAACAGTCTTTGACTGTGTGTAAGCACTGCTTAGCAGTAACGTAAAACATCCCTGTGTTATCAATACTGTTTTCAGCACAAACCCAAAGCATAGCCCCATACTAGCTACTCTGAAGAAAATCAACTCTATCCCAGCCAAAACCAGCAGAGTAAAGAAGATATTTCTGAACATTTTAGTAATAGGAATGCCCACAACACTTTAAAATGCAGTACTGGATTTTGTCTATGGCAAAAGTAATTTTTCTATTTTGTTTTAGCACTTTGTAAAGTCATTGGTGTTGGCTGAAGTCAGGGCCCTGATGTCTGCTTCTTCTGGTACTGTTACTAGCTCTTCAACTTAGTGCCTACAGTATTATAAGCAGCTCTGTCTTTTTCAGTTTGGTCATCAAAACTTGAAAGTGCATGTAATTGTGGAACTACAAGGCACAAAATGGTTTTAGAAATATTTTTCTTTTTATTTCAGCCACTGGACCATAACATTCAAAATAAAACATTAAATTTCAGAGTGTTTCTTACTTCTCTTATTTTCAATAGAGTTAATATAAATGATACCTACATTTAGCCTGAAGTGTCATTTGAAGGACTTCAGGTTTTTTGCTTTGAACATGTTTTGCCTTTTTTGTATCCCAAATTACTTTTACCCCTGCTCCATTTTTTCTCCCTTCTTTGGAAAGAAATAGTAAAAGTTGAAATGCTCTGTGTTATTCAAATCTAATTTGTGATTGTTTTGTTCAGTCCTGAACAACATTTTTTGTCACGAGTTCTGTGTCCAAAAACATTCAGCCAACTCTGTTGAGAGCAACACTGCCAGACTAGTGATGGGGTTACTACTTGAATTTCATGTTTTGGATGAGGCATTGTGCTCACAGACTGACAAATACTTGGATTGTAAGAAGAATGACTTTTATCTTGTTAACTTAGAATGATAATTATGACTAAATTTCAAACACTGTCAAACACTTCAAACTTGACCTTTAGATGCAGACATCCAGCAAACATGTTGATCCAGAGGGCACCATTCCATTGAAAGGATGTTCCTGGGAAGAAGGCCAAACACTTGAAACAGTGCTTAGATTGCTTACTCTGAAATTTCAAACGAGTGATGACAATAGGTCCCTGCTAAATGTATTTGTGGTCTGAAAAAAATTGCCGTTACCCAAATTAAGCTGTATGTTCCTCAAGCTTTTACAGTTACAGACATTCTACTTTTTAGAAGCTGAATTTGAACTCAAAAGCCTACCATTCAGGCTTCTATTTTTTGAAAACTTAGGTATTGTGTAGTAGAGGCATCATAGCCTCTACAATGAATGTGTTTGTAAGGCTGCAGTCTCCTACGAATTTTTCTAGTTCTGTGACACCTGACTCTTTTACACATTTTTAAAATCATTAACATGCTGAACACTGTATCAGTACTTAACAGTGATAATGTAGGGGCACAGGTCTGTGCTTTGCATTCTGTTCTTCTGAGTCTGTCAGAGGAAATATCTGTTCATATTTGTGCCCTATTGTTGTAGACATCTATTTTCATTTACAGTAGTATTGATATTCATATGTGTTCTATCACATCTCATTAAGGTACCTAGCAATGCTTTTAAAGAATACATTTTCTGCACATTGCAGTCTATGTAATCAGGTAATATTACTATCAGGTCACACTAGCACTGGTTGCCATTTCTTTGCTACCTCTTATCCAATTTTGTGCTAAAACCAGTCTTTCTGGCTTACGAGTAAGTAAACCTTTGTCAGCTATCTGTTTATATATTTGGATGGCTCTGACCACAATAAGGTTTCAAATCTGTTTGGTGTCAATAATGCCATAGTACATACAGTTAGTAATAACAAAAAATAATTGAATGTGCTTGTGTTTCCTAGGTATAGCATATCTAAGTGGAATGTGCAGTGAAAAACGAAAATGTATAATTGCAGAGGATAATGGTCTGAATCTCGCTTTTACCATTGCCCATGAAATGGGTCACAAGTAAGTATGTGGATAACAAACCCTAGTATTTGTTTGCATCTAATATTACTATCATTTGATTAATTTGATTGTGTACTTCAGTTTTTCCTCTTTCGTTTTAGGCAGGCTTTTAAATTTGATGAAAAATTTGGAAAACAATGTTTTTGTTATTAATAATAATAGTGGCATGTATTGATAGATAGTACATAAATTGAGAAAATGTTTACAACTTGGAATAATAGAGAAGTCTTTATAGCTACATGATAACTGCGTTAGCTGGAAGAACTGACATTGTCTAGAGGAAAAGCAGGTGCCCCAAGATGCTTTTTTTATTTTGGGACTGTGGTATTGTGTATCAGATCCAGCTCTGACTATTTTTGCCAACAAGCATTTTAATGAGATCATGAGTTGGAAGAGCCCTTATTTAATTTGGCTTTCTCAGGTTAGATCCCATTAAAGTGTATAATGGTCATTGGTCATCGCAACATTAATACTGTTTTTTCCTCCCTTTAACAGAAAAGGATGACAAAGTGAAGGTGAAGGTAACTATCCTTCACAATTGGATTGGATGTTTTTACTCATTCCATGAGGAATACTTAGAAGCAAAAGTGAAAAATTCTCATGTTGCAATAATCAAATTTGTTAGTGGAAATTGATTTGATTCTTGGCTTCAATACTTGTTAAAGAAAAATAAATAGGAGAGTTCTTATTTTTAAATAAAATAAAATGAAAGGGAGGTGTGTATTAATCTGTCATTTTTACCTGCAGTGTCTGCTTCAGCTTTCTGTGCATACATTTTTAGAATAGTAGCTTCCGAGTGACAACAGATGGGGATATTTTGTTAAATCCTTTGAACCTCTGAACATTGAGTTAGGTGTCTTAGGACAAACACTTTGCATTAAAAGTGGTTTGGTTTGAATTTGGTCAAAGCTGTCTGAGAATGGAGGTCATAGCATCTGATGTTGAAACATGCAGTTGATTACAAGAAAGAATTGGAACTTAAAATATTTCTATTTAAAATTTGTCCTGGATGCAAAATAAACAAATTCAGAGCAATTATATAACTTGGAGGAAAAGGGTGACATAAGTATTAGATGCTGCATGAAATGGATCTGTTCTGTTTTTTATTTTTTTGAGTTTTCATAACTGCAGAAAGCAACTCCAGGTTAATACAAGCCAGACTGTTTGAGTGAGTTATGATAAAGGAAAGACTTCAAAAGAAAAACTTGTTTGTGTTTTGTAGCCACATACTGTCCTTTTCTTTTTTTTCACTGTAATGTTTGCTAATATTGGAAGGGGGGGTGAGTAGAGGAAAACTCATTTTCTATGAGTACACCCGTTCTTATGACAGTAAACCAAGGTAAGAGGAAAGAAACAATAACTGAGTATGATCTGCCGATAAGTTCACTGATGGAGTAAATTAGAAAATTGTTTGAGGCACGTATGATAACACCAGATAATTCAGAGAAATATAAGTACTGCTTTATGCCCTGCACAATAAAAATATGTTTAGAGAATAAGAAGCTTGGTAGCGGAATTACTGGACTTGAAAAAAGAGGCATCTTGATCAAAAAGAAATGTAACACCTTATGCTTCCTGAGAAATGTTGATATATAAACTCCTAAATGAGGAAAACATGAAGCAGGTATAAAATTCTTACAGAGTTATGGGTGATATGTTGTTTCTGCACTAGCAAATTTGAGAATGTGGGATACTGATCTTACAAAGAAGTTTTTGTCTTGCAGCAGCCAAGGCAGACCTGTCTTTGACATTCTAAGGGGTGCTGGATGCCAAACAGTATCCGGAACAAGTTACACAGGGAAGCTCACTGTTGCTGCTTAGCAGTTCATCCAAGACTGCTGCACAGGCCAGACTCTATAACCCTTGTTGCATTCAGTGGTCAACTTGAAATATTTTCATGGGTTTGCATTGCTGTGGGGCTGAGGAAGAGAAAGGATTTAGCATGATCTTCCTACAGGGACATAAAAACTAAATTGCTGATATATTAATCCTGGGAAAAAATGTTAAAGGCTACACTATGAAATTTCAGAACTTTCAAATCCGTCCATATTAATTAAAATAAATTTGGAAAAACAAATCACAATGATATCCCAGCCATCATATTCTCACAGTAATAATGGCATTTGGGTGTCCTTAGAGACAGTACCTCTGCAGGTACTGTAATAGACATTTAAAAACAATCAAAATAAAGAATAAACCAAATCTGGTTTCATAGTAAAGGATGGGATGTTGTTTGAACAACACATTTCTTCAAGAAATTCAACCTCATGAAGGCTAGTAACAAGCTGCACAGAAATCAGGAAGACTACCACAAAAGTGAAAGAATAGGTAGCCAGGAATTTATGAACAGTTGCAGCAAAAAATTAAAAAAAAAAGGGGCAGCCTCCACTGCAAAACTTGCAAAGGCATTCAGCTTGATGCCTGCTTCATTATGGAACGAGAGCCCTTAACAGTTGCAATCTGAAATAGAGTGGTCTTGCACAAAAGCAAGTAAGGTGATATTTCAGAGACATTTGTTTTCTCTGCATGACTGTCTCTGTCTGTCAGCCTAGCCCTGGCAATTGCAAAGAAGCACAGTAGAAGTAGTTGACCCTTTGCAGAGGGACAATATAAAAATATTTGAATACAAACATTTGAATGAAGGTCCTATTGAAAAGGACCTCAAGACATTCAAATGTAACTAGAGTATCTATCACAGGGATTTGTCTTGCTTATTCTTCACTGTCTCAGAAATGCAGATTAAATGATCAGCATCTAGACCAGTCATAAATATTTTCCTCTTTCAACACATGATGTTTTCTAGAAAATTTTCACTAACTTTCTGAATCTTGAAGTCACTTAACTATTACCTTCCTTTTTTCTCTAATATCTTTAACCATTCTAGTTGTGCTTGTTGTTTTCCTATTCAGCAGCATAGGAGAAGCAAAAACTTTCTCAAAGACATCACCTCTCAAAGTACAAAGAAAAAACTCTTACTTTTTTTTGTCTTCTGTACAACAAATAATATACTTGTTCAAAAATTGTCATTCAAATAGACTCCAAATGTATGCAATATAGACACTGTTGATTTTTGTTGATCGACCTGAGAACATAAACAAATACATTCACAATTGCTGTTGTTTTGATGAGTGTAAAAGTACCTTGGAAAAATATAACCATTTGCTTTTGGAGGCCTTGTTTTTATACACCGAACTCCATGCTGTTATCTATATATTTGAAATTCATTTGTCTCTGGTAAAATCTCATGATCATTTGCAAACTCAGAACAATTTTGCAGACCTCTAATGTCACTGACATAATTTGCATAATTACAGGTTTAGGGGACTTTGGAGGGGATGGGGTATACCCTCTGCACTGAAATCTCTGTTTGCTTGCCAGGAACACAGTTGAAGAATTACAGTTAATTATACTGAATACTTCTAATAACATGGATGTTTATTAAGTGTTATGTTGTCATTCTATTAGTTTTTCCAATTAAAACAGAAATATTCTTAATGAAATACAATGGCAAACTAAACCTTACTTTGCAATATGAAGTGTCTTTGTTCTAGCCATGTATATCTGAAAGCAAATGATCTTTTAATGACATTGAGAATTAATGTTGTAAGTCAACAACTGATTTTTGAGCTCCGTCTTGAAATATTAGGAACCAGTCTGCGTAATCAGAGATTAAAAACTGCAACACATTAATGGATTTGGTTTAAATAATCAAATCTTATTTATTAAAGTAAATTTAATGAGCAATTAGGTAATTTATAATGAAGTCATATTACAGAATAAAAACTATCAACAATGAATTAAAATACATTGTCTCCATGTAGAGAACAGAGGGAAGAAGAGAAAGGATGCTATTGTTTTGCTTATCAAGTAACACTTACATTATCATTTTACTTAAATGCTTACTGTCTGTGGGATAGAATTCCTTAAGTATGGAGAAATAAAGGATAGATGTAAACTGCAGTATTTCAAAATTAACAATTACTATGTGCTCTAAGTGTAATTTAAAAGTTGTTTTAAATAGTTGAAAGAGATACTGGTGGAATTTCTCAGAATCGATTTTATACACATCCACATTCTTTTTCTGGTAAGCATTTTGTGAAATATGAAATGTACCTATTTTTAAAATTCAGGATATTCTACCCAGTATTTTGTAGTTCCAAACAGGAAGTCTGTGGAATTTTTCAAGCACCTACTTAATAACTCAAAAGCAAACAACATATATTTTTTGTGATGATACTAAATTGTATGAAATCCAGTGGAACTTGAAGAGAGTTTTAAATGGGAGAGTAGGAAAAGCTAATGGAGCATGA
>JANXJC010000078.1:34546866-34560878 GCA_027564655.1 Leptodon cayanensis
ATTTCTCAAACGCGCTGTTCAAAATGATTTCTAGTAAGGGCTATTACGTGGTCTTGAGCCAGCAACTAACTGGGATTTCAAAAAAAACCCCAAACAACATGTAGTAATGCAGATTTTTTGCATTAATTCTATAAAACATCTTATAGAAACCTGCTACTACTCTGTCTGTTTGTATAATTTTCTCTATAAAGGTAGCATAATAAAACTTCTTTTGTTGAATAAGTGCAATACAAGTACTAACAAAGTAGTGCGGCTTCCATCTCCCTGTCTGTGATAGTCAAATGAGAAATGTTGTTTTCACTTATCAAATACATCTTTGTGATACTGTGATTGCAAAATTTCAGATTAGACAAATTGTTGGGACAATCATTGTACTATTAAATGCCATAAAAGCTTTTAAACGTTGTCATTTCCAAGTCCATAGTTGAAAAAACTTTTGATCATTCTAACATAGTATTGCACGTGATGACAAGAAAGAAATCAATGGAAATAATAGGGAGAATAACACTTTGTAATTAATAATGATTTTTAATGAATTCTTATTTTTATTTTTTAAAGTAATACAATCCATTTTATGTTTGTGATTTATTTGCTACAGTGGAAAAAAATCTATAGGATAACAATTGAAGTAAATTTACAAATGCTATGTAGTGATCATTTATAAAAATATGAATTTTGAAAGAAGTCAGATGGCACCCTGATCCCATCACACATCACAGGTATAAACTCAAAGCAGCATTCAGAGATTTACTATATCCTTCACAAAGTGGAAGTTTTTTCAGTAATTTTCATTCTGTCATGATCTTGAACTAGTACTGTTATCCTGGATGTGCAGTTTACACTCACCGTTCCTCTGCTGCTTGTATCTCTTGGGCTGAACTGTTATCTTTTTTGCTTTGGGATTCTATTTATTATACTGAATATTCAACAACCTACCCATGGTTCCTTGGGTATTTGCTTTTGTGGTTTTCCTAATCCATCTTCTATTTCCTAACCTGTCTCACTGTTAGGGACTGTAAAACTCTGAACAGTAGTAGTTCTCTTTAATCTTTTTAATTCTAGCTTTTTTTATTATTTATTTAGAGATAGACCTAAAGTAATTCTCCACATCTATCTGAACTCACCCACTTAATTGATCCTATACTAAGTTTTTGATACTACTCAGTCTTTGTGCCTGCATTGCCTGTTTCTAGTTTAATAGCATCATTCTTGTTCAGCTGCACTACCATGCATTTAAGTGGAATGGGATGGTGATAACCAGGTCATCGTCTGCCTTTTGCAAAGCACAATGAAAATAATGAATAAATAATAAAAAGCTTTCCACCTGAAAGAGTGTGGGGTCACTGAGCAAATTCATGATGCCATGAACGTAGCACATGTAGGAGAATTTTGGAGTCCTATAGGGAGGAGAAATATAACAATTTACAATGCAGACCTAATGCTTTCCAGGTGTGTGCATAGCCTTATTTAACTTATTTAATAGAGCTTAATGACTGTAAGAGTTGAGACTTAGAAGAGCTTTTATTTCTTAATAGTTAGCTACAATCAAATCGAATCAAATCAAATAAAAATGTGGTGTTTGGTACTTTTTCATTATGTGGGTTGACACTGGCATGCATTATGTGCCTGCAAGAATATAACTTACTCCCTTGGTGGCAGAAGAGATGCTTTCATCTATCTTGAATCCAGCTGTATGCATATAATTGCAGCAGCAGTGAATCGTAAAAGAATTACTTTTTAACTGAAAAATGGAACTAATATTTGTCTCCTGCTTTCGGTGGCCTGAGTTGTTAATTCTAACTTCTAAGCACAGAGAAATTAAGGATTTTTCTTTGTACTATTCCTGCTGCACATTAAATATCGACAGGGATCATCTTCAACATTTCAGAGAGATTGTTCCAACTTTCTGCATGATATCACAAAAAAAATCTGGCTGTGTTTTTTAAACAAGTTTTAGAGGTTTTATTAGATAAAAATATTTTTTCAGTTGACTTGACAACCATGTATAATGTTAGTGGAGTTTATTTGACCAAGGCTCTTTGTCAAAATACTTTTAAACTGAGATTATTAAAATATAGTTTGGTTGCATAGTGTGAGTTGAAATATTGCTAATATTTTCATTAGGGAATGCATTACACAGGATGCTTCCTTCTTTTATATTATATCTGCCATTTATAGTCTTTAACCAGAATGGCTGGCGCATTTTTATGTATCAGTGAAAAGAAAAACGCTTCTGTTCTTAAAAGAGAATTTGATTTATTTCCATATAGATATGATGTACTAATACTTAAAGTACAGCACCATCTTCTTTGTTAATTATGTTTTTTCAGACTGTTGTACAGTTATCCTCTTACCCCAAACTCGCTTGTCTTCCTCCCCCGCCCCACACATACGGTGTTGCTTTTACTCTTGCGTGAGGGTGAATGATCACAGCTGTGGGACAGAAGAGCTTATGGACAGAGAGGGCAATGTGCCCAATGCTAGCGTAATAAATTCTGTAGGAAGAGCACAGAACAGCACCTTACACAGCCACAGTTTCTGCAGTGCCTTTGTTTTAGTGAAAGGATGTAGTTGTCTCTTTCATGTAGACAGTACAGCAAGGAATGCTAGAAAATACCATGACCACCAGTGTGAGCATTGAATATTGTTATATCCTTGATTGTTAATGAAGCAGATGTACATGCTTACATTACTTACTGTCTTGCTGGATGGGAAGGTAGCAATGACTGTTCAGCTTCTTTCTTTCACCACACACATAATGTGATGTGGTGAAAGAAATCAGAAGTCAATACTACTGCATATCTGCTTTTATGTGATCTTGTAATTGACAGTAGGTCAGATAAAAGTATGCAGTCATTATGATACTAGAGAAGAGATCAACAGTACGTATTGAAGAAAAGATTTCTGAGAATGTTTAAAAGCAGATTCTGTTGCTACTTTAGCATACTCCTCACATATTGTCTTGCAATTTAATTAGTTGATGTTAACATAATGACCTGTACTTCCCTTCGGAAGTAGCTATTCATCCTGATAGTCAAAGGTTTTGATACTGGTCTTCACTACTTGCTGGATATTTTGTTACTTGTACTTCATTTGGGGGTGGAAGCGTACTGAGGAACGAATCCTATTGGATTAGAGCAGATACTTTGAACTACATTTGAATGTCAAAGCGGAATAGGAGAAGTGTTACAAAAGTACAGCAGCTGAAATATGGGAAGAAAGTTCGAGTTAGATTTTTTTATTAGTGCTTAATGTTGCTTATGTATATAGTTGTTATAAGTACAACAATTTTTACCACTGCTTACCTTAAAAGACTATGTTGTCCTCAGAATTCATGTACTGATAGACTATAAAGAATGCTTCTGTGGTAGTAGATTAGGAAAAAGGGTTACACTGATGTTTATATGTAATGGTGACTAGCGGAATTGTTTTTTGAAACAGCAAAGATCTTGGTTCAGCTCAGCACACATTTTTCTGGGTGATTTTACAGACTAGTTTGTGACAAAGTCTGACTTCAAGAATTGCTTTTCAGAGTGGATGGGACATAATAGTAATAAGAAATTATGTTTTAACTTTTATAAATTTTTATTTTAAAAAATGTTTTAAATAACATATAAATGTGTTAATTCCCACTCTGCATAAATGGGAGCCATCAATTCTATAATAAATTGTATCAACAAGATTTTGTGTACTTGTATGTTATAAATACTTTATTTCAAATCATAGTGTATATATGATACTGATAAACGAGTACTTTTGCAGTAAGGAAGTATATAACCTGTGGAGCTGCAAGCAAAATCTATTTCTTGTGCAGTCAGCAAAGTAAAGCATCATTAGATTTTCTGTGTCTTCTTCCGTAGTTCTTATAACTCTGGAGATAAGAACATCTCAAATTCTACATGTGAAGCATGCAAGAAGAATGTAAGGAAAGCGCAAAGGAACTTCCGTGTAGTTGTTTTGTCCCATTCAGGCAGTTCAGGAAAAGACAGAAGCTAAGATGAGAGTCAGACAGATTTGTTTACCTTGGTTGCACTGTTTACAACTAACAAAATTATTTGATTCATGCAGAGGCAGCTGTTCCAGTGCTCCAGATTGTGGGGTGTACACATCACTGTAAGATACTGAGCACTCTGATAGGCAACATAAAGCCCTACACAACATTTAAATTCATTTAATTAGTAAACGCAAGGTAATGCAGCTTGCAAAACAGTATAATATTTGATCTAGTCATGAGGGGGTTTGGGGGTAGAGTGGAGAAAAAAGTGATCTTGTGTTTTCAGTGATGGGTAGCAGGCCTTTTCTGCCCTTTGGCACTGCACTGTGGTGAATATGGAGAAGCATGATGTACTCTAGTTTTCCTACAGAAGCGGCAAACTTCTGTCTGCAGTCTCTAAGCGATTTGACTGCTCTTTGGCTGAAGGAATCAATACAAGGTATAAAGCTTTATTCACTCTAAAGTTTTGCTTTTCTGCAGGGCAGACTAAGGATGCAAAATCCAGCACCACTTTGAATCCAGAGCTCTGGAGAGTAGTCCCATGCTCATTTACAAATCTTGAAGAACAACTGAAAGTATTTAATATATGTCTCTTAATGCCAGTCAAGCATGTATCCACTTAGCTAATTTTTAAAACTTTATTTTTATTTAAGTCTATCTTCTTCCTCTCTGTTTACTGGTTGTGAATGAGAGTGACAGTAGGTCTTCACCTCACTTAAAACAGCAGCTTCAAGCAGATTTTTTGTAGAATTTTTCATTGCAGTGTCCTATATGAGAACTCACTGGGATGCAGATGGATGCTGAGTCTTTAAAATCAAAATCCACTTCATTGCTTCATCAGTGTTATTTCTAACAGTAGACATTGAAAACACATT
Organism: Leptodon cayanensis; assembly: GCA_027564655.1. Lineage (NCBI taxonomy): Eukaryota > Metazoa > Chordata > Aves > Accipitriformes > Accipitridae > Leptodon > Leptodon cayanensis. Next base: position 34,551,736 of record JANXJC010000078.1, read on the forward strand.
TAGGTGATTTTTCTTTAGACATAATGATTATACGTTAAACTAGTAAGCATTTTACTAGTTTATAAAATTTCAGCAAACCAGTTCCATATAGAATTAAGATAGAATCCCTGCCAAAATATCAAATGATTCACTGATCTAAAAAAGTAAATTCCCAGTATTTTGTTGCCCATTAGCAAGAGAAGTACAACCTGCAGTAGTTGTGCAGTTCTGAACATTCAAAAAGTTGTCCAAAGTATGTATTCAACAGCTGATTGGAATGTAGTTTCTCATCAAATGAGTGAGGCTTTACTTTCACCTTTCAGTATAGAATTGTCCTCCACACATGGTTTCATGTACTTCTGTGAAAGGTATCATGGAAAAAAATCAAAAGAGATTTCTTATATGTTTTATACAAGAGTTTTACATAGTCTCTTTCAAGAGTTCTAACTTACAAACAATTTGAAAACAACTTGTTATTTTATTGTGCTTTGGTTTATTTTTAATAACTTCAAAACTCAGCATGGGGATAAACCACGACAATGACCACCCATCCTGTGCAGATGGTCTCCATATCATGTCTGGAGAGTGGATTAAAGGACAGAATCTTGGGGATGTTTCATGGTCTCGGTGCAGCAGGGAAGATCTGGAAAGATTTCTCAGGTATATCATTAAACAAAAAGAACTTTTACTATATGTCATTTGCAAATAGTTGCAATAAATATCCTGAAATAACATTTTTTTCATATTTTTCACCATTTCTGTGGGAGATTTGTGTTTGCATAATCCACAAAAATAATTTAAATCATCATGAACTATATAATATTTGAGGGATATTAAAATATGTTTTCAGCAATTACTTGTATTTTTATATTTTCATGTGTTAATGTATGTGATTATACTTACATATATTTAAATATACATTAATATATGTAAATATGTTTAAAATATATTAATATACTATGTATTGAATAATGTTGGACAGTGAATGACCTATGAACTTTATGTAGATTCTCTGATCTATGTTGTGCCATTCAATATCAAACCATGCAGTATAATTACCTTATGTTAATTTTTAAAATAGAAATTCACTACAAGTTATATAGTAGAGAATATTATACCTAGGAACCAAATTAAAACATTTTGTTTCGCTCTATATCTCTTAAATAGGATCTGTTCCCTAAAGCTCTGTTCCTTTATTAAGTTTGTAAATATATCTGTTAGGAATTTACTTTCAACAGTTAAGCAGTCTTCTAAAGGTCTGCTTTATGATACTGGAATAGTTAGTGTAAATAAGTTAGATGTGTCAGTCTGACACATTTATACTGAATCTAGACAGAATTCAAACCCATGAGTTCTTGCTTTAACAGGTTTAAGTATTTTCAAATATTTTTTCTTGAGTTTTTGAGAAAAGTTAAATTTCTGGCTAGCAGCTCACAAATGTATGTATTTTTAAATGTGTATATATATATAAGCTGAAGTAATTAATCTGAGGTCCTGCTGGATGTGAAAACTAAGCTACACAACTGCCTATGCATTATAAATTGTCTACTTTTTTATGATTCTTTAAATCTCTATCCAAACCTTAATCAGTTAAGTAAATTTTACACTAAAATGTTGTCCAGCACTTCCCTGAAATTCCTATTATAGCTGATAAATTATATTGTCTTTCTGCAAATGTGCAACATCAGAACACACCATTAACTTATATCAAGTAAGCCATATTAATTTATATGGAATAATTTCTCTGAATGACAGCCCAATGCTGACAAATAAAAAAATCTTAAGAGTCCATGTTTTTCTAATGTCAAATGAATGTTTAAGTCACCACGACAATCAGACTCTTTAGAATTGCTCAGCATATGAATCTCTGCATATTGCCAGGTCAAAGGCCAGTAACTGTCTGCTACAGACGAATCCTCAGAGCCTCAATTCTGTGATTATTCCCTCCAAGCTCCCAGGAATGACATACACTGCAGATGAACAGTGTCAGATTCTTTTTGGACCAACTGCTTCCTTTTGCCAAGAAATGCAGGTAAGGATGAGTGCATCTTCAGAAAATACACCTGCCAACTTATTTATCTGTGAGAGTTATTTTTGTGCCTGTGTTTGAGAGAAGGAGAACATAGCACCTTTGAAACAAGAAGTTTACACTTTGCTTTCCGAAGTTAATATGACCATTTTCATATGTTTATCTTGTAAGGTTTGCTTTGGATCTCCAAACATACTGAATCATGTTGTATCATATCATACCACTGATATGTTCCTTGTACTTTAAAAATAGAAAATATCATAGTGTGAAGTCACCTTATTGCAGTGAATGGAATATTTGCAATTTATTCCACTGGGGCCAGATTTCACATGTAGGTTCTATTTCATTATGTTTTGGGTATTGAACCTCCATATCTGACCTTCAGTGGAGTGCTGTGCCCATGGATGCTCCGATGGAGAATAAAGGTGTTAGCTGGGCTCTCTGTACTGCTGAATATACCCTGCCTCCCAGCAGTCCCTTGTGAGTCCAGGCAGAGCTGTGCAGTGCCATGGCACTAGGAGTTCCAGTACTTAAGTTTGCTGAGTTTGCTTCATGCCATTGAGTGAAACAGTGTCACTATATATTAACCTTGAAAAGACAGATTAACAAAATTGAAGAGGTCTTTGTAATTTTATGGCCTAATACTAGTAGACATCTGATTGAAGAAGCATTTCAAGAATGGTTTTAACTGAGAAAAATCATCCTTCTTTAACGTCAACAGGACAGGCGCTAAACATGTTGGATGCCCTACAGAAGGTGACCAAGACAAGATGGGTAGATGGTATTACTAATGCATAAAGACCATGGAGCATAGGTTGATAGAATGGGGGCTAGGAGGAACTGTGAAATAAAATTTCATCAGAGTTGGAGCGGACAGATAGCGTGGAAATGTTCCGAGTTTTTAATATGAAAGCACCATTCCTTACTGCTTTAATTCTTCAGTTCTCTTCATCTTTTCGGCTTGAACATAATACTCTTTCTTTAGCGAGTTTCTGTGAGAGTAATCTTTATCCTGAAGATTCTCAAAGGAAACATTGCAATACATGTATGCATACCACATGCTGAGAGTGGCAGAGCTGAAAAAAAAAAAAAGGAGCTGTAGGTTAATGGTTATTATTTTAACTGTCTTATTGAAAACATTTTCACTCTGAGAGATAGGCAGTAGAACTCAATGTAACGATTCTACAAATGTTCTTAATTGCTTCCAAGTGCTTTTTTCATGAATTGCAATCTGTTTCTTGTTTTTTAATACTTTGTTTTCAATTAAAATATGTGATTTTAGTTTCTCATTCTCTAGAAACCTATTTTGAACAAGAAAATGATACAGCATTAGTCCACTGTTTCTTCTAGGTCTTCTTTACCAGGTAAAAGAATTTCAAAAGTAATTGAAGAGATAATCAAACCTGGAGACTTACTGTTGTGTAATACCTTTATATGCTTTTTATTACTCCAGGTACTTCCCCTCCTTTAATACCCTTGTATTTAGTTCTAATTCAGGCATTTAAATTCAGATAGCCAAGTGGTCCCTTGCCTGTTGTGTTTCATTCACAGATGCAGTGAATATTCTTCTCTCGGGGTCCTGACTCCAAGGTTTCTTTGGTTTTCATTATTATTTTAGAAACGTTAGGAAGTTAAATTCAGTTAATGCTACCCTGGTAGTGTTCAGCTGTTTGCACAGAGGACTTAGGCTCTGGGTGCTGGTACCTAAACGTCCATTTCTAATCATCTTCAATCGTTTTCTCCTCTTCTGGCATTTTGTATGTAAGAGGACACATTTCAGCTAAATGACTTATCATCCTTCTTTTTTTCCCACTTACAGGATCATTACTTCATATTAAAATGGTTAGTTTAGAAAAATTTCTATTAAATATTAGTATTAAGATACCATTGTAACAAATCCAAAGAGATGTGGTTTTGCTTTGAAGAAAGAACTTACTAGTGATGCAATCAATACAAAAGGCCAGTGGTCTTTTCAACTATTCTTTTTTTGACAGTCTGACAAACTGCAATTTAATTTTCAATTTTCTTCATAAACCAAGTCTGTTGCTTGGTAACCTTATGGTCTTAACAGTAAGAAAAAGAGAACTTGATAACAGTTTCTGCGAAGAGAGCAAGATGACGAACCTTCTGCAGTTTCACCAAAATCCTCTGCAAAACTGGTAACCCTGAACCAGAAATCATATAAGCAGATACTGAACCAAAAAATTATGGTAATGCATCTTTAAGAGCTTTGGACCTATCAGAAATTACACAAAAATGAATAAAAGACACTAAGGACAGAATTGTGAAAATCTGATGAGGGCACTGAGGGAGAAGTTCTCCAAAGCTCCACTGCCAACCTTCGTAAAGTCACCTTGTTTGTTTTCCTCTGCGTTCTTTTGTCTGGAAGCAAAATTTACACTCCCACCTTCCCCCCCAACAAAAAAATCCAAGAAATTTGATCCTCAGACTGTAGACCTGAATAACTAGTTACAGTAAGCTTAGGCACTTTATTCAGATCTCCTGCTTTTGTTCCCTGCTTTGGGTCTTAAATTTAGCTCTTTTATTAGGGAAGTTTACAATATCCTAGTCCAATTAACTAAGATTTCTACAGCGAAGAGGAAACTCAGAGCAATGGATAGAGCACAGCCCAAAGGATAAGAAAGCCATCCTGCTCTTACTTATGTTTCTCCTATGAAAGAAGAGAGAAAAAAGAAAAAAAAAAGATGTTGCCATTTAAGTTGGGCTAGAACCAAGCTATATAAACTTTCCAGAAATCCTTCCTGAGTTCTAGTACATGGACTGTGCAACACCAACATTGTCCAGCTGTGAAGTGCTGTTAGTCCATAGCTAATTTTATCATTTCCCTCTGAAGTACAAGGATGTTAGTTGTAAATACAAATATGTTGAATTTAACCTACCAAATTATTGCATTTTACATATTATGAAGGTGATTCAAAGTTCACTGTGTTGATTGTGCAGATTATTGTGGCTGCCATTAGAGGAGTCAATATTTAGAAGACTTGTAAATTGAATACAGTATTTCATTAGTTACAGTATTATTTTATTAAAATAATTATTTTATTATACATTGGCAACCACTGAATTTTCCATGAAATCCAAACTACATTCTTTTATCTCTATATATGCTCTTCTACTCTGCCAATAACTGGCAGTTTACAGTGGTTACAGTTGTTCACAAGCCAGGAAATGAGGGAGAAACATACTCCTTGAAAGTTCATTTAAACTTCAGTAAATCCAACAATTTATAGCCCAGGATTTCTTGGATACATTCTAGTTGCTGAACAGTTCATGCACTTCAGTGTAACTATGTAAAAGATAAATTATGAACTATGTCAGAGTTACATTTTTGTGACTGGAAGATAATTTGATGACCAGACTTCCATGCAGTCTTTTACATTAAGCAAGTATGTTTCATATATAACAGCTATTCAACTAAGAAAACAATTGAGTAATGATGGAAAATAATTTTCTTAATGGTCTAAAAATAATCTACAAGTACCAGAAGTACAATCAATAATGCATTTCTGCTGAGATGTAATTTTCTACAAATGTTATTACTGAGCAGCACTTTAGGTTAGTTTACAATCACATTACATGGCAACCTCTGAGAAACACTGCAGATGCCAGTGATTTTCCCTTGCTATCAGGAATTCCTCTTTATAATTTAATGGCTAAAGCAAAGGGCTAAAGGGACCATTGAGGGCCTACTCCTGTATTTTCCTAAGTGAGCCGCTCCCACTCCTCTTTCATGAGTGGTGTCCAGACTTTATTTTTTCCTTTTCATCTTTATTTCAAAGACTTTTTTTTTCATACCATAAGCAAAATTTATAGAGCCTGAGTAAAGTGTGAGTGGATCTCAGAGTACAAGATTTATACCATGTCACCATGCTTATCTTGTAAGGGAGCCAAGTTTGCTTTTATGCCCATGATGTCTCACACAAGAATCAGTTAGACCCTAACATTATTTCACATAACATATACTGAGATCATGGCCCAGAAGTAGTTCTTGATGATTAAATGTGATTGTAGAACTTGACAATTTAATATAATTGTTGAACTATTAAATGTTGGCTTTTAAGATTAAAGTCCAGGATGCAAATGCTATCTAGTCAGTTCCACTAAAACAATTCTTGTCATAACACAGCTGTGATCTCTGTGAAGAAGTAGGAGACTGGTTATATTTCGTGGTGATTTTTAAGGCATTTCAGGGAAAGATCACAATGAAAAGAATGAAAGTCGTGGAAATATTATAGCTCTGGTGAAATATCCATCCTCGTCTCCACCACCACACATTAAACAATCTTGACTTTGCAGAAATGCAGTTCTGAAATGCTCTTTTTGTCTCTGTTCTTTCCTCTCAGCTGGACCTTCTTTACAGATGCTTATGTGACTGGAAATGCATCCCTCTGATGCACACAGACCTGCCTCGGTCTCTTCATACAAAAAAAATCCCCTAAAAGCTAGAATGACCTCTGCTATTTCTGTAGTACATCATGACTTTCATGTTGTATTTTGCAAACTTTTGCTGTTAAAACCTCATGATTAACACATTTTTTCAGAAAAAAATCCTTTGTGTGTGCCTTGCAATATTTTGTTTTCCAGTGTACACACAATGAAATATTTTACAGATTGTGAATAGTGTAATATCACAAGTCTAAGTTTATGATCTCCAATAACTCTTACTTCCCTTGACTAGTCTAAAAAACTGTAATGGCTGTTGAACTGTGCTTGATAGATAACTAGTAAACCTCTGAGAGTGTTAACTTGGCAATCCTGATTTTGACTGAATGAAACTTTCTCCCCAGAGGAATAAATTTCTGGTTTAGAAGTTTGTGCTCTGATTTTGGAGTGCCTGTAATATTGACAGTGGCCTCCAGATTTCTGTTAGTTTTCAAATAAGTCCTGATCTGCAGCACTGCAGGTTGCTAATGAAAAAAACACAGTTTTGCATCATGGTTTTTCCCCAGCCACATGCAGAAGTCCCCAAATGTCAAAAGTTAAATGGTAACAGTAATCTCCATTTCTCTTACTTCTGCAGCAGAAGTACAATCTGAAGAGTAACTAAAGAGTCTATTTGTGATTTGACTGAAATAGAAAGCCCTGAAAAAAACTTACAAATCATCCTCCAATTTTAGTAATTCCATATCTCCATTTTCTTGGGTTTGGGGAATCTCAAAGTCTAGGATGAAATGTTATAGTAATATTGAATGCTTATTTTAAAAATTGGTGAAGAGAAGTGGGTGTTTTTAGAATACAATTCGCATAAGGCTCAAAGATGTTTCTAGCTGGGGAAGTTAGGTTCATGGTTCATAAGGAGGTAGTATACAAGTATTTGCAGAAACATGCAGATGTATACAAAGGACATTATCAAGTCAAGCATCTTGATTTAATTTACTTGATTTCTTTACACAGGTGAAGTGCATCTGTGTGGCAGGTACCAAAATCATTGTAGATATGACTTCATGTCTTCCTAAGTTTAGAAGAATTGTTTCTGGATTTGTAAGGAATTGTAGTTTGTTGTTCCTTTGTAAGGAACATGGTTTGTTGTCAGCCATTCCGCAGTTATATGCAACTGAAATTGGGCATAAGATCAAAATGTTTAGAAAAAAACCCAGGATAACATACTTTAAATGTGATGACATAAAGGAAAATTTGGCTTTATTTTTTGAAAACCTGGATGGCTTTCCGCCAAATGTAGTCATTGACAACTGAAAGTCTAGGGATATTAAAAAAAACTATGATGTGTATTAGGAACATTAAACCAGCATATATTTTTCTGCAGTGTTTCCAACAGTATAGTCTGTCATTTCATAGTTGGTATGGAAGCACTTTGTCATGAGCATCTGATACTCTGTCTCATCTACATTGTCTTCCAAACTGGCCCAGAAGGCTTCTTGCTAAGTTTAGTTGTCGGCCCTGAAGTTACACCTTATAGTGCGTGTTTCAAAAAAAAAAAAAAAAAGAATAAATTCTCTTTCTTTCTTGAACAAGAACAGAAATTACAGTTTCATATTTGAAAAATGCTTGTTAAAATTATCCAGGAACAGGATAGGACTTTTGTAGCTATATTTTAGTACATGCATAGGCTAACTGGTGTCTTGTTAGTTCAGCTTCAGCACAAAACTGTTATAGGATGAATCAGGAGTGAGTCATACCGCTGCCATCCTGTCTCTAGTTTCTGTGCAGTGCTTCAGACCTCTACAATCTTTGACTTTTTTTGAAAGCTGATGTTACAGACATTTTTACATGCAAGACTCCCACTGGAACTATCCTCTTCCTTGGTTCAGACACAATCTTCGGTTGAATTATGTTTCCTGAGCTGTAAGACTTTTTTCAAGGCAGCATAAGATCTATCACACATTTTTCATGCATAGTGTAAAAGGCACAGAGACCCTTACTGGGTCTACCAATATAACAAATCGTTTCGGTCAGAAAAAGCACGTCTTCTGGCAATGCTGGTTTCAAAAAAACAGCCAGTGTTTTCTCCTACCTGCAACCCATCCCCTCTCTTGATCCTTCTTGCCCCTCTTTGGGAGTACTGTAAATATTTTGGGGGAATCAGTCTGCACATGCAATAACATTCAGCCCACAGTTGAGCCCCACATGCCCTCTGTTCACTTCCACCCAGTTAACAGGTAAGGGGGGAACAAGACAACAAGGAAAATGAAGTAATGACTGAAAACCATGGGAGAAGGAGGACTTTTTAGAGGAAAATAGGGAGAGCTGCCAGGGAAATGTGAGCCACCATACTTCAAGGCTGTACTTTCTTTTCAAGAAGGTAAAACTATTTTGTTCTGATGCTTGCTAGGGACAGAATAAGCAGCTTTTCTTTCCATCTCTAAAATTCACTACTCACTAGTACCCGTCTCATCTCCCCTTCTCTTCACCCTCCCAGCAAAACTACTTCATCCTGATTTGTCAGTTTACTTTGTGTCTTCTTTGTGGATATCACATTTGATTGCTTTTTTGAGATATTTCTAGAGAAATGAATGAATTCTAGAGGAATTATGAATCATTGGAGAGCATAAAAAAGCAGCAGTCATTGGGATGGTATGAACAAGGGGGATTTTGAAGTCCTAGAGAAGCCTCAAATTTTCTTACAAACACACTTTTACAAAACTCCTGCGAACAT
>JANXJC010000078.1:34568424-34578865 GCA_027564655.1 Leptodon cayanensis
AAGGAGTATAACAGGAATGCAGAGGGCACAAACTCAGGCAGAGACTCATGCTTCTCAGCTGGAGATGGCTTGTGTCTGACTGGCTTCACATGTTGGCAAAAGAGATCACATCTGTTTGCACGAGTCCCCTAGAGATACCCGGAGGCTGTGTCAATTTTAGTAAATTAAATGTGCCAGACCACTCTCTGATGTGTAAGTCAGCTGGCACAGAAGTCCTGTGTCCGTACTCTTCAACTCTTTTGCACTCTAAGAAGGATGGTGACATCCAAACTGCTTTTTGGAAATGGTGCTTTGCTGATGGCAATTTCCAGTCTAGACCGAGCTAGTGCTAGTTAGCACATGCAAAAAAATGTGGCATAGACTGTTTTACAGTTCAGCTGTATAGACAGTAGAATTCCAGTGCCCGAATGTTTCCTGGAACTGTTTAATTTACTAATAAAAATGCACTCCAGGAATCTATAAGTGAGTATGAAGTCAGAGTGGCATAGATTGTCCAAGTGAAATCAGTTTCAAGTTCAGGATTGACTTTATCCTTTCAAAAATCTGCAACAGATTTAGGAAGAAATTCTTAATCAGTACACTTGCGAATAAAGATATGAAAAAATCATGTCATTTTGTACTCAGTTGACCACTGAGAGAAGATTTAGTTTATTTTATTTGGTATTCCTTCAGCAGTGGTGAAGCAAACTTCATTATTTATAAATTATGTCTATTAGGAATACATGGATACATAGGATATGGTTATTTTTTTATTCTCTTTCAAAATCAGAAATGATTTGCAGAATGTTTTAAAACTGTAGTAGAAAAATGCCTGACCTTGGTAAAGATGTTAGAAAAAATGTGTTCATTTTTTTGTCTTTTTTTTTAGTGTGGACTTTGTAAATCCATATATTTTTCTTCCCAGGGTGTCTCAGTTACTTAATTTTTTTCTCTTTGACCTGCATAGTTAGAAAGTCTGGAAAGTGTTAAGTTTCTTTTTTAACAAATATTTATGATCTGCCAAAAATATAGTAGAATGAAAGTATAGATTACAACCAAAATATTCCAACAGCTGTAATGTGCATATTCTTAATTGCAACAATGAACATGACATGAGTACTATGTAGGCTAAGTTTATAGTACCAGTATGCTCTAGCAGGAAAAAGAACTTGAGTTTTTCAAACAGCTGAGAAAAGGATCAAAATCTTTTTGTTTTCACTGTATCTAAGATAACTTGTTATGCTAATGTAGATTCATTCCACTCAGATAAGCAAATATGTTTTAAAAATAATGTTGATATTAATTCTGTATTTGTTAAGTGACCTTTTACCAGTTTGGTGTTTTTTTTCCATCAATTGCTGCTACAGAAAAGCCATGTGCCTTATTCTGTTCACCGGCTGGAAAGGATCAACCTGTTCTTCTAACAGAAAAGGTGATGGACGGGACTTCTTGTGGCCAGCATGGTTTAGATGTCTGTGCAGATGGTAGATGCCAGGTATGAATTACTTGTTTCGAACCTGGATACACAGGCACACATGTGCAAGCACATACGTTTGTTGTGCATAAGTGTTATTTCTCTGATAGCATGTTGCAGTATGCATGACCAAGACTGAATGGCTCTTTTTGTGTTATATAAAAATATTTGAAGGTAATTTCACTCAGTGTGACACAGTATGTGAAACAGTTGAAGGGTTAGCTTGGGGAATATGTATCTTTGATAATAAGGATGCTTATAACACACTGCTGCAGGTACTTACATCTTGTAGATGTGCCCTTTTGGATACACAGCTCTTTGAATGCTTATGTTGTAATCAGTATGTTGAAATCTTTATTGATTTTTTAGGTAGAAGAACTCTAATAAACATTTTGTGCATGAAGTGAAGTAACAATCTTAAAGTGCTTGGAAATGAGTGGCTCCTTGATAGACCCTGGCTTCTGTTCTTAAAAGAATCCTTTGTTTTCTTTCTAAACTAGCTTTTATCTTCATTATTTCTCAAAGAGTCTTGAAGTTTAATTGGTTTCATCAGATGCATTTATACAGTGCATGAGATTACACTGGGATGACTTCTGTAGACTTTAAAAGGCTTTTATTTCATATCAGGCCAGCATATGATATTAACTGTATTCCTGTTGTCAAGCTACCACTGATATTTATTGATAGAAATGTGTCTAACGTAGTAATGTGGAGGTGCTTGCATAAACAATTTGTTTGAAACTGGATGCTTTTTAGCAAAACACAAATACAATTTATATTTACATATTCCAGATGTGTTCATGTCCTAATGAGAATAAGACATTAGGCTAACAGCAGGCAGCACTTTACCATTGTGGCTGTGGCAAAGAACCTCCCATATTTTGTGTAGAAAACAGTAGAGTTGCACAGGTTGCAGTCGCTGAGCAGGAGGGCCTGTGGGCTGAGTGTTGCACAATGGCTCAGAAATGCCAGAGGTCTTGGGGGGAAGTGGGAATGCTGTTGTGTTCCTCTTGGAAAGCTGCTGGTAGAGTTAGCCAACCATATAGAAAGAGTGAATGCAACAATCTACATAAAATCATAGAAAAAATTACTATAGAAAGGATCTCTGCACATGAACTAGTGCAACCCTCATTCTGAGCAGGCCTAGATCACGTTGGTTAAGGCATCTTGCAAAAGGGTGAGATGCCCACTACTAAAGGCAGCTTTATGAAAAGCATGGCCTGTGTCTCAATAGCTTTATTTTCTTCTCCCACAGAAATTTGGCTGTGATGGCATATTAGGATCTCTGGCTCGTGAAGATCATTGTGGTGTATGCAATGGTAATGGAAAGTCATGCAAAGTTATTAAAGGTGATTTTAACCATACCAGAGGAGCAGGTAAGTCTGTTTATTTCAAATACTCAGGAAATCAGCAACTGTTTGATTACTTTGAGCACTGGGAACTTTAAAAAGCTATACTTCTTGAAATAATGCGGTTCCTCACAAGAAATTCAGATCTACTTTCTTTTAAAATAATAAGACATTTAAGATAAGAATGCATAAGTATTTTTAAATTTAATTTTGCAAAATTATTGCAAATTGTTTCAATTATAAAATTAAGGAATTATCTAATTTATCTTCTATTAAGACACACATTGTTTCATAAAAGAGCCTGATTTTTTAAAAAACTGTGAAATAAAATTTATATTTTTTGTAAATAAATGAACTGTAAATTCTTATAGTGTTTAGATTCATTTAGTGTTCTTCAAAATAAATATCAAAATTATGATCTGTTACCTAGATTAACAACATTAAACCAAGCCAGGCAGTGGGAGCACATAAAGCTGTATGTGTGAAGAAGTCTTATATTTTTTCATTATTCAATTTTTTATGCTAATAACATATCATAAAAAGAAAATAGATTTTCTGATGCAGAATGAACATGAGATTTTCAAACACTGCTGTGATCTGTTCTTTGAATGAGAATAATTGACTAGCTCCAGTATAATAGTGCGACAGAGTAGAGGATTAAAATCCTCATAATATGCACCATGCACCATGTGTACCTTCTCTCCAAGACAAGTCTTTTCTTTGAAACAGCATTTGGCCGACTGTTTTCAGCATTTGCTTGCCATTACACTTTCAGTTTCTTGAGTAGAAAATGTGCAGAATTTCAAGACAGTAAGTAAATCACATTAAAAAAACCCTGTAATTAGAAGCAGACAGTATATCTATGAAAAATCAAGGTCTTCAACAGATTATAGACTGAAGTATAGTACTTAAAAAAAAAAAAGTTAGGCATAGCCTTCAGATGTTTATGTCTGGCCCTTTCTTAAGCTGAAGATAATGCAGAGCAGGGATCCCAAACCATGGATGAGTCTGGAGGAGTACAAGATCAAAAACTACAAAGAAGTGGCTGCTAATAGAAATTACAATGTGTCAGCTCTCTTCTATAGCTAATGTGAATATTCACACTCTTTCAAGTTTATTCAGGGTTCTGTGCCAATCCACAATATTGTGGTATTGCCCTCTAAACAACTGCGTAAGTTACTTTCCTTTTCAAGAACCTGGACTGTCAGCAATACTTAGAAACTGTTATTAGCTCTTAAAGAAATTAAAGATAAATAATGCTGCTTTGCAGCAGTTTAATTTTCATGTTTCAGAATTATTGAAAAGGTGTTGTAAACGCTCAGTATTTTGTTACAGAACATTACATAGCTACATGGAATAAAAACTTGGTTTACTGTCTACTTTTTGAAGTTCACCTGGATAATCTAAAACATGTTTTTATTTATTTATAAAATTCTTCTTTGCACAGTGTTTTTCACCTGCATTGCCTTTTCACCCCTTTTCACTTAAAGCAAATTGCTCAACAGCATGTCTTAGTCCCACACTCTAAGGAAGCAATTGTAATGTAAAGCAAATAAGTAATAACTAGACTTCAAAACTAAAGACATTCATGACAGGGTTTTAATGTGTTAAAGCAAGAAGAGGGAGATGGAGCGCAAAATAAAAAAAAAAATCCAAACCAAAAACCAAACAGTGGGAGGATGTATGGTTTTTAGTGCCACATCATTTGTCTCTACACACTGAGTGAAACTGGAATTCTTTTATGGTCGTCTGGTGGTGGTGATGTTGCTAAACTACTTGGCCAGAGACAACTTTATCTGCTCCAGCCCCAACCTGCCCAGCCTCACTATTTCTTGTTATGTTTTACTTTGCTATACTCTTAATTGTATATCATGGTATATATATTACACATAATGCAGAGTTTCATAGCTTGTTTCAGCATTTTGCAAGAACCTTCAAACCAGTGCAATATAAATTATAACTTGTTACATTTGAAAAGCGGAATAAGGGATAAGAAATGAAAAAACATACAAGATGTACTTTTCTACACTTTTGTATTTAACTCGGGACATCTGGTCTCATGTCTAGGTTATGTGGAAGCTTTGGTGATACCTGCAGGAGCAAGGAGAATCAAAGTGGTGGAAGAAAAACCAGCTCACAGTTATTTAGGTAAATGTCATATGTTTTAGTGTTCATGCCCTGTTTTGATCAGTGCTGAATAGTGCTAGCTAAACATGCTTTTTTAATTACACAAAACTCTGAGTGGAAAAAAAAAAATCTGTGAGAAATACATCTAAAGAAATTTTGTAGAAATAACAAAATAAAAGAATGGTTCTAGCACCATATAGGTTTTATTCTGAACTTTTGTCTCATTTTGTTTAGAGAATGTTTCAAAGAATCGATTTAGATTATTTAAGAAAAATTCTGCATACTTTAACATTTTCAGTTTTTCATATAGAAAGTGCTAAAGAAAATACTTCACATTAAAACTAGTGAAAACAGTTTTATGCTGAAACATGGAATAATTTGTGCTTGGACAACAGAAAAACCATACTGACCAACACATAGCAAATCACCAACAAAGTCAAACAAAAATTCTAAAATGAGACTAAGAAAGCAGAAAAGTATTTCTTTGCATTATTTTGAATTGTCTGAATGTTTTAATGGACAAATTTAACCAAAATTTCCATTTCTATGAAAATGTCTTTCATTGAAAAAAAAGTTACTCTCTCTTAAAGCTTTCTAAAGCTGTTGTGTAGGAGAGTGTAATTTGTTACTATTATTGTTACAGGGTTTAAGTGAATATCTGAAATATTGTGATTGGTGTTGTTCCGTGCACTGCTTAAGTTTAAATTGAGAGAGAATTAGTATGAGAAATAGAACACTGAAATGAAAAATTCCCTAGTTTGATCACTATTCTTAGTTCTGCTCATAAATAATATCTACATTTTAAGAAACTTTTTACCTGACTGTTTTCAGTACTTCAGTTGAGAGAATGTTGAAGATGGTGAATCTTTATTATGACAGCTTAAGTTATCAATGGGTGTCTCTTGGTTTATCATGGAGTCTGCCCCTGCCCTGTTAAGATACCACAATAGATTTAGAGATCTGGATTATTTCATTATTCCCCAGTGGACCATTGATGTGGAAATGTTAAGAGTGTCAAATCGATAACTGAAGTTTTGTTGGCATATTTTGTAAATTCTGCAAGTTTTTTTTTCCATCTGTGTGTACTGTGTTAACATATGTGGACAACAGAAATACTATTATTTTTTATTTGTTAAACAATGCAAAAATAAATATTGGGGTTGTATGTAGGGAAATTAATTCCTTTTTCATGAGTAGCAAAATGATTCATCCCTTACCTTACAAAAGACAAAAAGAATGTGATGCTTTTTATGCCTGTGAAATAATGTCCGTCGTGCTGCTTATTTTTGAAACATGCTTATTATCTCTTAATTGCTTGTCATTTTAATTTTACTTTTCTTAATTTCACTAATGTCGGTCTGAATGAGGATCAGCCAGTATTTCACTGCAATATTTTTTGTTAAGCCTTTATGGGGAACCACGAATAGGTCTGTTACAGTATTTTGAATTAAAACCTGAGTTGTTGTACCTTTTTTTCTCTTTTTACTAGCGGAAGGTATTTACACTTTCTTCACTTACAGAAGGTTTATTCTGAAAGCATAAAAATCTGAACTGAAAAGGAGTAACATTTTGAATAGGAACATTTTCATAGGAGTAACATAATGAATGTTTTGGGGAGAAGGCATAAATCTTTCATCTTAGAAACAGTATTCTTCAAAATACTGTGATTAAAAATGTGAAATGTAATGCAGATTAAATTCTCTCATGTTTCTGATTTGTTTTCTATCTTATAGTTCTGTGTGCTAATTTTATGTTGCATAGTACTTCACTCTGCATTTCTGTACTTGAGTCAATACAGGCCAACACTATTTCTATTTTGCTAATTGTCATATACACATTTTAGGATTAAGGTTTTTAAATAATACAGCTTATTATACAATTAATAATTGTATAATTAGAGATATAGCTGTAAACACAATTTAATCCCCAGTACTCTAAGAGCTGTGGCTTACAAAGTAGAAGCTAATTTAAACTGAGGGAAGATTTCAGCCCTGTTGTACAGCACAGGTCAAATACAGAGAAAGTCAAAATTAAATGCCCTTTTCTGGATTTACCTGGTGGTCAGAAAGCAGAGTCACTATGATCTGGAAGTTGCAATGATGTTGCCAAAGTGATCAGTAAAACTACAGCCCACATCAGTAGCATCACTGGGTGATTGTGCTGTTGAAGCAAATCTTCAGAGGAGTTCTACTTGAACAACTCAGATACCTTCTTTATCTGAGGTATATCAACATGCACCACAGTAACAGGAGCTCTGGCATCCTAGGAGATAAAGTAAGGTATAGCTTGCAACCTCATTTACTGAATCAATTGATCTGTCAAGGTCTCTCCTCTCTCTTCTCCCCTGTGGGGTGGCAGGAGCAGGGATATAGCCAAACATTAGGTATTCCTCTGTACTGGACTTAGATGAGAAAATGCATAAGAGATTGTGATTCTTCTTTCATCAGTATTCAGGAATAGGAATTATTTATAGCAGTATAGAGGAGGGGGTAGTGTTTATTTAATTTGAGAATATTTCGTAAAGCATATACTTACTAATTTTGGAATTAGTATTCATTATTTTAAGAAATAATTTTGAGATTTATTTTTAAAGAATAAACTAGCAGTGATAACCCTGTCTGTTTATAACCATGTTGACATGAGGCTTGGTTCATTGTCTGTTACTTTAAGAATATTATTGTAAGAACAGCTATAAAAAGTTGTTTCAAGCCTTATCTAGATTTCTGTGGTTTAATATAATGCCTTTTCTGTCACTAAATTTTTGTTTATATTTAGCAGGTGTTAAAAGTTTTTTCAAAAAAAGTCCTTAATGTAGGACACAAAAAGGAAGATTACAGTATTTTTCTACAAGAAATACACTAGGCATTGAGATTAGAGAGTTCATTCATGTGACATTTGTATAATGGCATGACAGGTTCAGGCCCCATAATGAATTAATAAGGTTGGTTAATGGTATATAGCTATACAAATTACTTACAGTCTAAAACTTGAAATTTTTCTGTGCTAATTGGAAATGAGAGTAATCATTTGTTTTCAGCTGAACTGAAGTGGATTAACTGTATCATTATTCTCAAATATGTGTTCAAGCTACTTCAGGTTTATAGAGCCTTTGGACCTGCAATTTAACACTGCATGACATTGTAATTGCCAATTCTTTTATAGGTATCAAGTCCATAGGTGTGTTGTGTTGTCTGATTTCCTTTATGAAGTGTTTCCTAGTAAAAAAAAAAAGCATGTTGGACCACATTTGGGGGGAGAAGAGTGTGGGAAAGCAGCTGGGGTCTGACAAATAGTACAAAATTTTGGATCCCTCATTTCTGACAATGCTAGTAGTTTTAAAATACCTTGGACTAAATCCTTAGACTGTGTTATTTGTAATTTCAAGGAAAGCCAGCTGAGGACCTGGTCCCATAGCAGAGACCAGAGTCCACTGAGACTAAACACTCTTTACTTTCCTATGTAGAGGGACATAGAAGATGGCTAATAACTAAACCCTTTTGAAACTGTTTTACATCAAGATGAAACAAATGCCCTCTATATAAAAAAATGGATTGACTTCACAGAGCTGTCTTTGAAAAACAGCGGTGAACAGGTTGAGAGCTTATGGGTAAAAATTAGGGGCCAAGCCAACAAAGGAAACTTCATGGTTGGTGTTTACTACAGGCTGCCCAACCAAGGGGAGCCTGTTGATGAAGCGTTCTTACTTCAGCTACAGGATGCATCACACTTTGCAGGCTCTGATACTTCCTGAGGACCTCAATAACCTGACATCTGCGGTCTCTAGGAGACTCTCGGAGTGCATTGAGGATAATTTCTTAATCCAGGTGATAGACAGCCAGACCAGAGAAACAGCATTACTGGACCTTTTTGGTTGCTTACCAACACAGATGAACTATTTGGAGAGGTCAGGACTGGCGACAGCCGAGGCTGCAGTGATCATGCCCTGGTGGAACTCATGGTCTTGAGGGATATGGGCTAAGTGAAGACTAAAGCCAGCACTCTGAATGTTAGGAGAGTAAGCTTTCAGTTGTTTAAGGAATCAGTGGATAGGAAACTGCCCTCAGGGATAAAGGAGCAGAATAGAGCTTGCAGCTCTTTAAGGATATTTTTCCTAGATTGCAAGAGCTCTCAATTCCCACATGCAAGAAATGAGGGGAGGAAGGCAGAAGACCAGCATGGCTGAGTAAGGACCTCCTGGTCAAACTAAAATATAAGAAGGAAATGCATAGGCAGGGGAAACAGGGACATACATTCTGTGAAGAATATAGGGATCCTGCTCAGATGAGTAGGGGTGGGATCAGGAAAACTAGGGCACAGTTAGAGCTGAATTTGGCAAGGAGTGTGAAGAATAATGAGGGCTTCTACAGGTATGTTAGTCAGAAAAGGAAAATTAAAGAAAACATACACACACACACACGCATACACACACACATACACAAACACACACCCTGATAAATAAGACAGGAAAGCTAATGACAGCGAACATGGAGAACGCTGAGGTATTCAACACTTTTTTCCAGTTTCAATGGTAAACACTCTTCCCACATCTCTAAAGTCCCTGAATGTCAAGGCAGGGACTGGTGGAATGAAGTCCCTCCCATCATAGATCAGGTTCGAGACCACTTGAGTAACCTCAACATATTCAAGTATATGGGACTTGATGAGATGCATCCCAGGGTCCTGAGGGAACTGGCTGATGTAGTTGCTAAGCCGCTCTCAAGCATATTTGAAAAGTCGTGGCAGTCAGGTGAAGTCCTCAGTGACTGGAGAAAAGGGAATATTGCACCATTTTCAGAAGGGTAGTAAGGAGGACCCTGGGACCTACCAACTAGTCAGCCTTACCTCAGCTGAAATTTTCAAAAAGTTACTCAAATCTCAAGTCTTAATGTTCTTAAGATGGCTTGAAGGGAACAGATGATAACCTGAATGGAAGTGAAACAATTACTTCCTTGACAAAAGGTATCATCTTGAAGGTACTTTCATTTAGAATTGAATTTCAGATATTTTTTGTATTTTCTTGAGAAAAATAAGGGTCCATCAAAATGACATTGTTTTGGTACTTTTCTGGAGAGTATGACTAAATTTTGCACAGAGCAAAAGGCAAAATTCACAATTCACAAAGATGTCAACTTCCCTCTTGTTTTGGTACAAAACCTCTCTGTAAAGAGTGCCAATTTCAACTTAAGCAAAAATTTCAAAGTTAATACAGTGGTGTACTATTTTACAGTTTGTCATAGAAAACAACAAAAGGATTAGTAGGTACAGATTTACCAAGTGGAGGATGAGGACCAGGGCACTGTTCCTCCCAACTGAGCACTGGGAGATGCAATAGCTGAACTGTGAAATGTTGCGTCTCTGTGGCTGTGTAGCCTCTCACACCTCACTAAAATTGGAAGAGTTTATATCCCTAGTACAGTAATTAAAAGATACATTGCACTATTGTGGTGGGTTGACCCTTGGCTAGACGCCAGGTGCCCACCAAAGCCGTTCTATCACTCCCCCCTCCTCAACT
>JANXJC010000078.1:34583479-34601516 GCA_027564655.1 Leptodon cayanensis
GACAAGTCTTAAGCTGCAGTATGTCAGTAATTTATTCTACATTAATGCTTAAATAAATATTTAAGTGTTTTACTGTAATATTTATTTATCATATTTTTCTGTTGTAACTGGCCTTCATTTTATGTTATTGTCTAAAATAGCTGAGTTAATACAAAGTTCCATAAAAGCTATTTTACTGCAAAGATTCTGAAATATAAGTGAAAGATTTCTCTTAGTTTACACAAAACCATTTTAACTGTTATTTTAGTTCTTGGCTTAAATATGAAGCAATAATGAAATTAAAATGCTGCAGCTTGTACCCTGTGTAAATATTTGTTTTTCAATTTTTAACATCAATATTTTGATGAATCTGATTAAAGATTATAACAATTATTGGTAGTTTTGCTTACATGCTTAAAGTGTATGTCAGTATGAAACTGTTGATGAAGCCATGCGGTTTTGTGCATGTTTATATATGTAACTGGTCTGCAACCTCCTGTTTGCAGAAAAGCTTTGTGTGGCAGAGAATATGAATACACAGATTCACATATGTAAATGCAGAAAGAATTGTCAAACATTTCAGATGTTGTATGTAATAGATTAGTTGCATGTGCTCTCACGTACACAAGTGCCATGTAAAATGTCAGCTCTGGTCACACACATAATGTGCGTTTATAACTTAACTGCTCCATCGGCAGGCACATGTCTGACCGCTGGTGAACCTTGCATGCTTAAGTCTGCCCCGCTCCTGCACACACCCTGTTTGTCAGTAAAATCCCAGGTAGAAACAGTGTTAAAATGTAACCATAAGGAACAAATGGTTATGAACCTATTTTCTACTAATTGAAGTCTTTAATTCAAGGATTGCTAGTTTTCTATAACTGCTTTATTTTTTGCCAGGTGAAAGAAAGACAACAGTCTCTTGCACAAAGATTATGAACAAGAATATCAGTCTTGTGGACAATAAGAAGTGCAAGTATTTAACAAAACCTGAACCACAGATCCGCAAGTGCAATGAGCAGCCATGCCAGACCAGGTAATAGTGACTTGGTTAACTAAAACCGCGATGTGTAGATGTAAAAATCTTAGAAGCTAAGAGACGTGACTGCCTCTGGCAATGACTGTGCAGTAAACACATACACCCAAAAGGTTACAATTCAAAACGCAGGGAAAACAGAAACACTGGCTGTTGTTTCTCCTGAGTTTTAATGAAAGAGAGGCCTTAAGCACCATGCCTAAATCAATTCTTACTCAATAAATCAGCTCATTACTTTCCTCAGGAAGTGTTCTCACAGACTGATGCGTACTATGAAATTGAAATTTAAATGCTGTTTGTATAAAGATGGATTTAATCCCATGCTTTTAATTAATGATATATTTTAGTGTTTTGTTCAATCAAGGCTTCACTCCTTTCAAAGCTCTCAGTAAACTCTGGGTACACTATGCAACCTGAAGTACAGCGAGGCTTCCCCTCTCTCCTCTCCTCCCTCTCCCCCCATCCCTTTGTATGTGGATGAATAGGCAGAACTAGAGTCTGATGGTGGAATGTTGGAAGAAGCAGGAGAAGCTTTTTTTCTCTGAATTTCACCCCAGGAGGCAGCCGCAGCATGCAGCCTGTGCCTTGCAAAGCCCACCCTATTTGGTGTCCCTGCAGCCAAACTGGCAGCCTGCTCCTTGCACTGGCTGGCCAGGCTGTCACAGTGACTCATTTCAAAGATTGACGTCCTGTTTTCATATGGCAGCTAAGAATTATGACTAAGGAACTCCCCAAGTATTGTGTGGACTTAGTTAACGTATCTGCCACCTTTCAAGGAAGGCAAGAGCAGCTAGCAATAGTTGGCTAGCATCCCCAGGAGTAAGAACTGGGCTAGGTCTACTGCAGTCATCTGGAGGAGAGGTAGATGGTGTTTTTAAAGAAAACAAGGCAGAGTAAATAAAATGCAAGTGTTGTTGAAGAAAGTATGTAAAATGAACCAGAAGACATGGCTTTCTTGGGAAGGATGAAATACTGAAATTGGTAAAATGCAAGATATGATACCTTTTAAGTAAGACCAAACCTCTGAGTTTTGGACTTCCCCAGACTAGGGCATTACACTTTGGAGGGATTATTTGTATTTCATTATATACATACTTGAGCAGATCTTTATTTTATTGTATTAACATCACTGTGCACTTAATGGATAGAAATGTAATAGTCTGATCTTTTTCTGAGGCATTCTTAACTAGAATTTTCAATGCTCTGTACTTTTTCCAGCTTATTAAATGAAACATTTTAAATGTTGCTAGTTGCTACTCAGAGATGCTGTGCTGAGAAATGTAGAAAGATATCGTGATCCTTAACATATATCCAGTTTTTCATACTGTTAGTGGTTTTTACAAAACAAATATTGTTAGCTTTCAATAGAAAAGTAACTAAAGCATATGCTTGCATAAATTGTTGTTTGTTATTGGCACTTCAAGAAGTATCTTAAACTATTACATTATCATGACAGGCTGTGATTTATAAATTGAGTCTCTGGACTGATAATAAAAAATCCTTAGTTAAATGTTTTATTTTCTTACAATGAATGCGTGACAGAAGGTTGGAACAAATTTCTTAAATCTCAGTTTCCTAAAAACTCTCCTTTGCAATCTAAGTCTCCTGGGATACACTTGTGTACTGCGTCAGTGGCAGAGCTGTTTGATTTTTAAGGGCACATGGCCATAGTCTGGAGCTACAGAACATTTGGTGAAAACTATGTTCTAGAACGATTGCTCTCCAGGTACGTGGGCTCTGCCAAGTTGCATCCGCCTTCCTTGCTGCTGCGATTTAAACTACACAACCAGAGTTAGGCCCAAACCCGAAGAACTTGAAGAAGTCTGAGCTTCTAAACTTTCTCTAGTGCAATGAGCCTTTCACGCAGGGGTGACTCTGTCGTGGAACTGAGTATTTTCAAAGAATCCTGGACTTTACATGCATGGCATGCACTTATCATATAGATAGTCATATAGATAGACAATGACAGGCTGATCAGTGATCTGTCATCTTTAAAATGTGTGTGTATTTTGGAGCTTTTCTAATTCGAATTATGATGAGAGGAGTCTACTCTGAAAACATAAGGACAATGGGCTGGAGAATGAAAAGATATGAATATTAACACCTTATTTAGTGTAAAATATCTTAGATTAATAAGTAGTCCATTAACAAAGTGGAAGTTAAAAGGAGGCAGAAACTATGCAAGTAAGTCTTGGGTGTGTGTACTGGTAAGCGAGACAGTAAGATGATGTAATGGTACTTTTCCCTTCCTCATTTCTTGTTACTGCGTTGCCTGTATTTCTTTGCAGATGGATGATGACAGAATGGACCCCGTGTTCAAGGACATGTGGGAAAGGGACACAGAACAGACAAGTAGCCTGCACACAGCAGCTCAGAAATGGGACCCTGATCAGAGCTAGGGAGAGGGATTGCCTTGGGCCAAAGCCCGCTTCTGCACAGCGCTGTGAAGGCCAGGACTGCATGACTGTGTGGGAGGCGGGAGTCTGGTCTGAGGTGCTGCATTTATTTATACAAATAGTTCACAGTGATTATTTATGCCCTACTATTTTCTGGCAATAAGATTTTTTTCAGCAGCAAGTGGCACAGCTCAGCCTAATGATTTTCACGGTCCTCATGCAATGATTTGGCAAAGGGATCAGGGACTAGGAAAACCAGCCATGTAGAACTACTACATTTTACCTAGTTAATGTCCTGGAACAGCTTCTTTTGGCCGGTTTTCAAGCACATATAATCAAGTATGTCCTGACTGTAGTAGCTAGGGGTAAATGGAATTAAAGCCATCACTTATCAGCTACCAGACCTCGAGTTCAGAGTGGGAACATCTCTGACATAGTTTTGTACCAAGGGATGTTGATCAGCAGATGGTTGCTGCTATTCTGCTTCAGAGAGGTATGAGGATAGCTGCTTGCAAAGAAGGACATTTCCTTCCCTTCCTCTCTTCTCACCTCTTTTTCCAAGAACAGCACAAACAATGGGCAAAAGCACTTGTAAATAACACAGTTTCGCATATGTTGCATCCTGAAGCATTGCTATAGAATGTAATTATTCAAAAAGCTTTATTAATTTAAGATCTTTTAATGTGCATGTCCATTTGGCTTTCTTCTTCTAAGTTGTACTGCTTCTAAAAGTAATTGACTGTGCAGGAAGAAGGGGTTTGTTATCACTGCTATCTGGACAAGCTGAAGGCGTTATTTGGAGCTTCTCCCTCTATTGGCAGAGCAAAGGCAATTCTGATTGCCTCCCATACCAGGAGCTGTGCTATGGGTCCCTCCAGGTTCAAAATACAAATAGCAGCTTCTGAATGGGGGTGCAGTCCCTTCTTTGGACTCCTCTGCTCAGCAGCACCCCTTGATCCCCAAGCAAGAAATTGCTAAGACATAGGGAATGTTTTCAAAGATGAAAAGCAGATGCTAAGGTAGAGATAAGAGAAGCAAATAGCAGCAGTTAATGGTTTGGTACACAGAGGTTTATAATGCAAGGGCTCGTTGTGAAAAGAATTATATTCACTTACAGAGGTGCAAGAAAGAAACACAGATTGTTTAGCTGGTTTGTTTTACTCGAGAGATGAGAAATAAGTGAGAATGTTTTTGTTGGAAGCAATAAATACATTCTGAAGAGTGAGGTGTTTCCCATGGCCATTCCTACTATCACCATTATATTGGAAGCTAGCCATTACTGCTTCCTGCAGTTATAATCAGTTTGGCAAAGGAGAGTTTTGATCTGCAAGCAGTGGGAAGATCAAAAGCAGTGATAATGTTTTGAGAAGGAAATGGCATAATTTTTGGCAGTGTAAGTGGGAATGGTGAAAAAAACATAGATTAAGACCTTCTCTGCAACTTGAAGAGAGTTTTCACATGCTGTATGTGCAGTGACTTTGAATTTTCAAATTCAGTCTGGATTCTTGCATAGTTTTAGAATATTTATTTTTCCATTTTAACTTTTTTCCTTCCCAAAAAAAGTCTGTTAGACACTAGCAGAATTTTTCTGAAGTTGCTCCATATCTTATTTTTATGAACATTTAGATTTTCTTTCATTATATTTCCTTTCATTCGTAGAACAAAGATTGCCTAATATTTTCAGTATAGCATTTTGCATTCACTTCATCATAAGTTTTCAGATGTTTTCATATCCGAAAACCTAGTTTTTCCTTAAGCAAATAATTTTTGATCTAATTATATATTTTTAGCTGAAAATGCAACAATTACCATTCTGCCCTATACAGAATTTTTGTTCTTTTGTTAGTTTTTAACAAATCCAGTGTCTATGCAGTTGAAAATTGGAAGTTGGGAAAGCACTGAAGTTTTGAAATATTTATGTTAGCCTAGCAGTGGTCATTAGAAGGGGATAAAATAGGGTAACTATGCCTTTTGTAGAAATATGAAAAACATCTTTTTCCCACAGTGCTCTGTAAAGTGTGGTAAGGGAGTACGGCATCGGACTGTGAGGTGCACCAATCCCCGCAAGAAATGTGTTTTGTCCACAAGACCTAAAGAAGCAGAGGACTGTGAGGACTATTCCAAATGCTACGTCTGGAGAATGGGAGACTGGTCTAAGGTGAGGCATCCTTGATACTAGTGCTTCACAGCATAATACATTTTGCAAGCTGAGTTATTTGTAAAAATAGCTTTTATCAGAAGTGTAGGAGTCTTCCAGCTGAGGTAACAATAAGGCTACGAAAAAACCCCAACCCAAAACATGTAGTCACTGAGACCATAGTATAAATAAAAATCAGAAATATGAAGAAAGTGTGAGATGAATCTTCAATATCATGCAAATCTGGTATAAATTTACTGTTGTCAGTAGGCAGGCAAACAACTCCAGAAACTGCAGCTCGCTCCAACCTCACAGTTTGCACACTTCATTAATTTGTGTTTGCACGCTTGATTTGTGTTTCCAATGTTACACCTTCCAGCCTTATAATAAGCACCTTTAGCCTATTAAATTTCTACATAAACCATTTAATATCTAGGAAGCATCTATTACTGTCTATTCTGAACACCTGATGTAGCTGTCAATACATTATTTCCTTGGCATATAGGTTTTGTTTTCAGTGAGGTACATAAACATAGGCCAAACTATAACAGAAAATATTCATTAGATCTGTGATTGAATGTGTTGTTGGACTGGGACCTTGAACATCTGATAACAGTTTTGAATATCCAGAACATGCTGCAATACTGAAATTGAACCTTCTCAGGGTTTTCTCTCGCCATATCACAGACCACACTTTAGCAGAGAGATTGTAATCTTTTTTTTCCCCTTGCTTCTTTTCATAACTTTGCACACAACACTTCTACTTTCAATGCCTAACATTATTGCAGCAGTTTTTAACTTGCTTGTATGGAGAAGTATTTAATGTATTTTTAGTTGTCTTTCATGTGATGTAACAGCTGGAAACAAGGACTATAGCCAACAGTGTATGACTAGCCAGCCTTCCAAGAATTAGCTGCAAGTACTCTGTGGGCAACTAGTGTTTCATAGAATTCTGCTTGGGAGCTCCCATTTTATGACGATGTGGTACGAATTGTTACTATCACATTACTATATATTCCCGTTTTTTTCACATTTAAAGGATAAAGGATAGTGTCAAATAATTTTTTTTTATAGTGGTGATCATTTAAAATATTTGGAAATATTTTGGAACAGCCTTACATAAACTAGAAGATTATCCCCCTACCTTAGTTACTTCAAAAGCACAGAGTAGTATAACCACTAATTTTTTAAACCCTTCAGTAGTAGGGTTACTTTCACAAGAATATGTGTTTGGCAATGAAGTTTAGTATTTGCACTTCCATGCCACAGAACTGCAGTAAAAACCTGCATCATTTAGCACTACCACCAGCAGCAAGTAGACTATAGAGGGATGACCATCTGCTTTCTTAGTTGAAGCATTCTTTCAAATTGGGGTTGCTGAGGCTATGTGGGGATGCTCAGACAGTTACACTGTGTTCCCAGTGCCCTCTGGAGAAAAGACCTTTGTTCTCTAATTCAGTACTTTTTACAAACATCCATGTCCTAGATGAATGTACAAGAACTTACTTCTTCCTGTTTAAAATTTACTGACATTTTGTATGTTCTGCTTTCCTCCTACAGTCAAAGCTGTAACACTGTCACCTAAACTGTACTTTAAACTTCAAAACTAGGAGATGAGGAAATACTTCATATCAAATCGACGAAACCTTTTGAACAGTTAACATACAGCCTGACTGTGATTTGTGCAGCTGAGATTTTCCAAGATTTATACCAAA
The DNA here is from genome assembly GCA_027564655.1 of Leptodon cayanensis. Lineage (NCBI taxonomy): Eukaryota > Metazoa > Chordata > Aves > Accipitriformes > Accipitridae > Leptodon > Leptodon cayanensis. Next base: position 34,590,743 of record JANXJC010000078.1, read on the forward strand.
AAATAGATACTTTAATTTCTCTACAGAGACATGAGTTCAATTTAAAATATACTTGGATTTCCTTTTTTTATTCCCTGTTACTATTCTGTTCCATTGCTAGAGTACATAGCAACATGAAGTCATGGCATACATGTTAATATGTCTGCAGTGGGGGAAACAAATGGAAAGCTCAGATAAATGTTAATCTTTGCTCACTGTTTGTTTCTAACTCAAAAGTTCAGTGCAGCCTTCTGTGTTCACTGTTCTTACTCTTTAGGATTGTTCTTGACATTGACAGAAGGCTGTTCCTTTGAGCAGAGCCAAGTTCCCCCAAGCTAATGCCAAGACGTGGCTTGAAAAAATTAAACGATGCTTCTCACACATCGAAACAAGAGGCTCAATGTGATCCTTATTGACTTTGCTGCTCCCCTTGAACTCCTAAGGCATAATTTTAAATGAAGCTTAAATTGCGCTATTACTGAAAAGATAACATTATTAATAATCATAGTAGTACTGTAATGGAGTTAATTTGTTTTAGAGGTACAGCCACATAGAGATCAAATAATTCTTCTGCTCAATGCTTTAACAATAATACCAAGATCAAAGAAAATTTGACCACAATTGCAAGCTCCAATAAGTCAATAAACACATCAATCCTTCTAAAACTCTGACTTGATTTAAAAGTATGCTGTATAACCTGGCCTGTATGTAGCATTAAACTCCATAATAGCTCTTAAGTCAGCAAGGTGGGTAAATACGCCAAACATTGGTGTTCTTAACATCAGCTGGGCTCTGTGCCTGCCCTTGTGAGGAAGATGAGTATGATGAGAAAGTAAAGAATAAAGGCTCAAAATGAGCTTCTGGAGCCAGCACCTAGCAACATTACCAATTACACTGTCTTCTCCCAGTGAATGCCATCCTTGGAATACCATATTTAACAATGTAAAAGTTACCTTCAGGTGAGGAAAGCTCATAGCTACTATAGCACCAGTTAGGGCAAGGCGTAGCTCCATCTTATTAGCAGCAGTGTCCTTTACTAAGCTGCCCATTGCCACCCATTTCAAGGCTATATGAGGACAGGGATATGCTCAGAGGAATTTATCATCTAAGGATAAACAAGTAGGCAGGGGAGAGGTGAAATGAAATGCATGTGAACTGCATGTTTACACATCTACCCGGCTTACTAGAGAAGTTCATGTCATTGTAGAAGTGATTCTCCAAAAAAGACTTAAATGTCAACAGCATAGGGTGCTTGAAGGGCAGGTCTAGGGTACTTTATGTAGGAAGCTGTGTATATTTTTTTTTGCTATTATCTCGAATCTTCAGAACATTGGTGGAATAAATGAAGCATGAGAGGCAGAATGGATTTTGGAAGGGAGAATAATTTGGAGAGTGGGGTTTGAAAATAATAATTAAAAGCTTAAGTTTGATGTGATATTATACCAGAAACTTTTGGAGACATTCAGCAGGGGATAATAGAATCAAAACACTGGACAATGGAGTAGAATTTAGGGGCAGCCATCTGTAAAATGAAGAAATATAAAGTATGTGTGTATAGGACACCAGAGAAGATAATATGGTTTAAGTTCTAAAAAGACATTTGGCTATAGAAGCTGGAAAGATGATGCATTCAGTATAAACTAAAGAAGCAGCAGCACCAGAATTTCTAAATGGTATCTATCTGTTAAACCAGAGATGCAGAGGAGTCAAACATGACATCTGGGATAATGGTCCCAATAGTTGGGATGGAGTGGACTTTGTCCATAGCCTGAAGAAACGAAAACAAATATTAATCTGCTAAAGCAACTGCTTGCGTTTTACGCCAGTGAGTCCCAGAATGCGTGTGTGTGTGTGCGTGTGTGTATTAAGGTGGAAGTCAAGTGTGCAGCTGTTGCAGGGAGACAGAGTGAACCCAACAGGTCACAGAGAGATCCCCCAGTTGGGTGGTACAAAAAGCAGCTGTCAGTGATAAGGATTGCTTCTCTTCTGTCGCGATCAGAGAACCTGTGAAAATGGAGAGAGGAAAAAAAACAAATTCTTTTTCTGCCAACAGCATAGGACATTCAACCTTTAAACTGTGTGCTTAAACATTTAAACAGCCCCTAAATTTCCACAGCAAATAGACTCAACTGGTTTGGTCTCCTTCAATTAAAAAAAACAGAATTTGGATAATGTTAATATTACAGTTTTACTGACAAGGTAATTAGCCTTGGTTTTATTCTTTGGTTCCCCATCCAAAATTGTTAGCTCTTTTAGATTCTGGGAATGGAACAGTGCTGGCCATGAGTCAAAATATGATACTATTAATAGATTTACGGACAGAGAAATTATGTGACTTTTGTGAAATAATAGAAGTCAAAATAATATTAGCATCAGGTTAATAACTTTTATATTGAGTTAATTATACAGTTAGTTTCCAGCAAATGAGGTATGTCTTTGTTTCAGAAATGAAGTATGGGCAAATCATATGGAAAATGTCAATATAATGCAATGAGAGTGGGGAGATTTTTGTACATTTCTAACCAATCCTGTAATATTAACATCATTTGTTTCAGAGAGATATTGTTTTTAATAATTCAATGTACTGTAGTATTTTGCCTGGAATAAATGTAATGTTATCTTTGTTTCTAGTAAAACAGAACAAGACCACCCTTAATAATAGGCAAAAGCACTGATAAGACTGAAAAGGATTTTGAGAGTAGACATTACCCATTTTGCACATGCACAAAATCACACATAAATGGGAAATGCTGGTACCTGCATCACCCTTAGATCTACTGGGACGTCTTTGCTTGTTTTCTGCTACAAGCGTCTTTAGGATAAGCAAAGTTTTTGGGAATGTCAAACTGGAATCAAAAAGTAATTGTGGGCAGATGTTGTTTTGTCTCTTGAATTGCATTATCTGTAAGTGGCATTATATTAGAAAAAAATTAAGTTGTGGCACATCAACAGTTCCCATCATACTAGGCGCCATAGAAAAACAAAGAACAACAGCAAAAGAAGTTTACAGTTCTGCTGAAAGATGCTTGCAGTCTTATCTGACAAGTGACATGGTAGGGGGAGAACTATATAATCAACTAGATAATGAAAAGGAAAAGAAAGAAAAAACTTTTTAAATCCATTTGATAACAGCTTCTCTTTTTTTTCCCATGTGTCCTAGGAGAGGGTCTCAAGCAGAAGGTACAGCCTTTATACATTTGTTTTGAATGTTCCCTTCAAGAAGTACAGAAGTGGGTGCCCCTAATGAACTTCTCATGGAGTACAAGAGATGGCATAGTGAAAAAAGAAGGGGAACATGAAAAACCAACCCTCATAGCTAGAAGAGGATGCCTAGAAGATGGCAGCAAGTAGCAGAGGCAAATACGGACCCATGCTTAAGCGGGTCTGTACAGCCACAGTCTCGTTGCAAGATATACAGCATGCTGCAGGGTGCCATCTGATAGAGTGCTATGGGGAAAGAGGAGATTCATTTACACAGCCACTGTTGTTGCCTGTGTGAGAAAGAGAAGGGTAAAACATTGATGAGTTCAGCAGTTGTATGAAATTGCTTCGGGCTGCGCTGATTTTAAAGAGTGGTTTTCAGGGAGGTGTGCTGAGATGCATGCTAGGGACAGAAATCAGTCCTGAAAAAGTTGACTTCTAAGTCACCTTCATAAGCATTAACACTTAGAGAAAGTCTAAGAAATTCCAAAAGAAAAGGACATCTGAAATATACCTGAACAAGCTGGGTTTTTCTTACTCCCTGATAGTAGAAGTAAAATGATAAAAATGCTGCTAAAATAGATAATTGAGAACTTTATAAGTAAATTATGTTTTCCTCCACATACGTCCAGCATTATTTCAGAGTCACATATTGTTAGTATTAGTAGACTTTGAACTTTTGGGCAGCTTTACAAATTTTCTGGGTGCTCCTTCCAGCCATATCCTTTGTGATTCTACCTACCACCTGAAACCACAGCTATAAGCAAAGCAGTCTGACTGCTATTTGCCTTACCAGTGTTTGGCACTCCTTAAAATTGACAGGTATGATTGACTGGACTCTGGCTTACTGGTGTGAGAATGATGTGTCTATATCATCAAAGCAGGCTTTTATTTCTAGTGAAGCAGAAATTGCTGTCAGTTGGCACAAATTTTAAAAAAACTTTTCACTCTACGAAGTAGCCCATTTTATCTTAAGTTGAATAGACTGTAGGTATCCATGCTGTACACATGATCTCTATTTTGCTGTTTTCTATTCTTGACAACCAACTGTCCCTTTACCTTCTGTAATTACCTCCCCTATATGCAGCTTGTCTAACTGTTTATTGAATTGCCAGATTTGGCAATCTGGCATTGCCCAAAAGAATAGGTAGTTGTGATAGGTATTTTAGTGGTATACCGGATTCAGAGATCCAGGGTATCCACTGAGCTTTGTGATCTGACACCTTTCTTTCCATACAAATGACCGTTTGAAGAAATTATTCTTCCTACAGCCCACTGAAAAGTGAGAGCGTGGGTGTTTGGCAGCCTAAAACGTGCTGATATTGTCTGTTAGTATTAATGGCCCTTCTCAATGGTGATGAACAGAGTTGTAATCTGGAGTCCAGAAACTGCATGTATCAGATTTCCAAAATGCTAATTTATGATAATTTTTATGTCATTTTAAAAATTGTCTTGGACTATAGACAATGAGGTAAAAAATTTGAATGTCTAGAATGGTAAGAGTATTTTTTAAGCATTCTTAAAACTAAAAATTAATTGCTTCAGCTCCCCAAAATTAAGCCGATATGTTTTCATGAGAAGTGGATTGGTGAAACAAGATACTGTCAACTGGGTAAGTTCTTGGAATGGCTTTTTTTGGACCCCTTAGGTGAAAGGGTCCTTGAAATTTTACAGAGTATTACAAAGGTGTTGCTTCAGGGAGAAAGTTTGATTAAACTGTTAAAGCATCATGGCATTTACCAAATGTCTTCACAAAGAGAAAATCATACATGTACATTTATTTGTACTGCAACATTAAAATTTGATACTAGATCTTATTTTTAAAAAGGAGATGGAGATTACCTTCAGAGGAAGAAAATTAATTAGAAACCAGAAGACTAGAATTAGAAAAAAAAAAAACAACACCTTAGCTATAACTATTAGAGGTAGAAGTACAAGTAGGATGCCTTTGAATAACCATTAAGTGTTTCTACCACAGAGAAGATAGCAGGAACCCATGTGCTTGTGCTGAGGCTTGCTCAGTGCTGTCTTTCAACATTTGGACGTTGTGATGTCTTGGAGCAAACAATGCCAGGCGAAGGAGACAAGTTCACACCTAGCAGGAGATGTGTCATGCGGCTACAAAGGACAGCAGTAGGATCTTCCCATCACCCTGTTTGCCACTGCTGCTGTCTTCCAAGCCACTCTAGTGCAGTCTAGATCAGGCGAAATACCAATTCCCAAACCTTTCTGGTTGTTAGCCTTATAGTGCCAGGCCAGACATTACTGCTGCAGGGGACTTACATATGCACACATATGCATATGAACATAGATTTAAGTAAAGAAATACAGTCTTGGGAATTGCTGAACAGAAGCAATGCCTTATATCCAGGACTTTGCTATGTGCTTTCCCAGAAATGCCAATTTTTGTTGAGGGCTGCTGGGATCTTTGAACAGTCTTCTGCAAGGCTGATGCATAGCTCAGCAGGTAGATAAATGGTGCTTTAGCAGTGAGATCTTTACTCTAACACTCTACTCCACAACAATTACAATGCAGAACTTTATAACCCAAGTAGCAGGATGCGTATCCCAGATTACTATTCTGACTGAGGAAGAGTAGTAACACTGAGCATCCCTTCAGTGTCCTTGTGCTGACACTAATTCTTACTCAATCAGGCTCAGTCTAAAAAGATTATTCTCAACAAAATTTTATAAGATAGGGACTACACTGACCATCAGAATTTCAGTGTCCCAAGGAGCTATGCTGAATTTATGTGCAAAAAATACCTCATATAACATCACAAGTAATAAGTGAGAAAGGAGCTAATGGAATTAGAAGTAACATCAGATGGCAAAGGGAGGGACAAGACAAACAAGAGCAGCAACTTCTGTTTTATCTTCTCAGAATTCCACTTAACTGAAATGAGTATGTTATGTATATACAGCCCATTCTACGTAAGGATCTCCAGTCTCTTTACAGTAACTGATTATGTACCTGAGTCTACGTTGTAAAACTATCTCGGTATACAAACTAGAAAACACTGCAGTTTGTCTGACTTTTCTTGGCTGGTCCCACAGTTTGGAGGAGAACACCAGTCCCCTGACATTTTGAACCATATACGTTTTTATCTTTTCAATGTAGGCTTTTGCTGCATGTTCATTTCTCTTATTTCTGTCTTAATGTTCTTTCTTGCTTTGGCTTAGTGATACACATTGGGCAAATCATTTCATTGGTCTGTTCATGATAATGCCTAGATATTTTCTCTGATAGCTGACAAGTCATTCTAAGCTGTCAATGTGTGCGGGAAAATTCAATTACTCAGTCCACTGCTGAGACTCAGTCCAGTAGGTGTTCTTTTGCCTGGTGTATCTCCATGTCTAAGATCATCTCTCTCTCTTTCCAAATGTTTTCCTCAGCATCTCTGACTCTATCATCTGCCAATGTATAACTCATTTAGCCGATTCACTTGGGTTCTGTTAGAATTTATGTAATCCTTCTGTTCTTGTGGGATCTAATTGATTTTTGTGTGTTGGAAATCTTTTTCCTTTCATCCATTTTTTTATCCTATCTTTCATACAGTTAATGTAGATAATACTGCTTCAGGTGTTCATTCCTGTGATAAACTTGGACCTCCTATGAAGTCCTCATTTTGTCACAAAAGTATTTATTGTTGTTTATTTTTTGTTATTTTGCTTTAATCTGTATGATTTTCACTTTTTACTGTTTTCTAATAGCTTGTAACTTGTTACTAGCTGAAAATACTTTATAATTAATAGCTAATTCTTGAAAATGTCTTTTGAAATAATTGTTTCAGATTAAAGTCTGTGATTTCTGACTGGCAAGACAGAATCAGAATAGCTACTTAACATTATTCATTTACCAGTTTTAAAGAATTACAGGCAATATTACATATTTTTAAATACTGTAAGAAAGGTTTACTTTTCTGCTTTATCTGTGCTGTTTCAGGCTGTTGTTCGTAGATGCATGTATAATCTCCAGAGTTCTGTCATCTAATCTTGCCACAAATATTTCCAATAATGTTGACATAAAACAGAGTTCACCCAAAAGTATTGAGCATTTTTTGGTAAGTTTATAAGTTTATCATAGGATCACAGTGACTCAGGTCAACATTGTCTATCTCCTGGCCCTCTGATAGCTCCCTCAGGACAGTCATGCTTTTGGGTGACCTCATCAAACATAATGAAAGTGTTACACTTCAGTATGGTTTTCCTACTAATAAAGCAATTAGAATAATTTTCTGGAAATCCATGTTCTTCGGATGAAGAATGTGTTTTGACATATTGAAGAGAAAATTAACCGTGGAAGTTTTATTGATAGTTCTAAGGTATTTTTCTGTGTAATTTTCTCTGTTTCTCTTTTAAGGTTTTTATTTCAAAAGCAATAAGCCATATGTGGGATCATAGTATTTCCACTAAAAAAAGTCCTTAGGGTTCAGTTTCCTCATAAATTCTCATTTCTTTGTGTTTTGGGTTTTTTAATAGCTTTCATTCATACCCATTTAACTGAGTTACCTGCTACCACTTCAGATCTTCATGATTTAAAATTTGGTAGATATGGTGAATGGAAGTAGAGTCATGGTTAGGGATATTGTCTTTCTTTTACTTGTAATACTACTGGAAAAATGAGAGTGCTACCTAGTGTGATGTTATTTGAAGGCAAATACTTAATTTTGTGTGGTACTAAAGAGCTTTTTGGCATTATTTCTTTGATTTCTGAAAAATAAACAGAATAGTAGAAATTTTGAAGAGAAAGGGGTTTCTCCAAGGTTTTTTTCCCCCTCCTATGACATTTCCTTTATGTCCCTAATGGGTTCTTTAAATTGTCTTTTCATTAGAAATGCCATAATTCTTTAATTACATTTTTGTGCTGATGAGCTATACTTTTCCCTGGAAGGTTTTCTACAGAGCAGCAGGCCAGCATTGTGATATATACTAACACTAAATTGCATACTCAAAGGTTAGTATTTCAAATTCTTTTTAAGAGTTCATTTTCACCAGTCCAGAATGACACAGTCCAACTAATTTCATCAGAAAGATAAAGGTAATTATGAGGTCGTCAAATCTAACTGCTTCCAGATTCTTCTTTGCATGTTTGATAGTTATAATCAATGGAAAGTCATCTTCTGCCAAAATACCATGCAGTGATCTCTCAGATATGGAAGTGTAAGATATAATAATGCCTTATTCATCACTAAGCACTAATGGCAGTAATATATACAGTATGCCATATAAAAGATTTTTTACAAAGTGTTGGCAGTATAATATTGAGTCTAATCCACTAAGTGTGAGTCCTCTCACAACTAGTTTTATCACATGGCTCTAACAAATAATTGTCTCCTTCCGGTTTCTTTGTTGACATACTTTAAAAGTAACATACAGACTTAGGCAAACCTTTAGTATCTTTAGAATTGATAAAATATGCATAGACATTGAAAACAAGCTATAGTTCTGTAAAAGTGCTGTTGACTAGAGTTTGTTTCCTTGGCCAGAGAGTAAAGATCCTAAAGAAATGGTGATCATACGGCTTGCTTTTACTTCCCTCATCTCAGAATATCATAACCATCACAGATCTATTTTATCAAAAAAAATTAAGTTGAATATTTGGTTTCAGCTTTGTATGTGCATTGCCTTTAGAAACCATGAAGGATAAATACAATTTACAGAACTGGAAAAATAAAAGCGAAGGCTTCATATCACTGAGAGGCGTGGAAATAATCTTATGGTTGCCCTATAGATCTATAACTTGTGATGGTCTTCAGTCAGTTTAGAGAGTATATCACATTTAAGCCTAAGCAAGGATACATATTTTGCTGGGAACCTTTACCTGAAAAAAAGAGATAATAATGTGGTGGTGAAACCGTTGACTTGAGTTTTGGACCAATTGCCTAACTCTTTTTTTTAATAGAAAAGTCAAGATTGTCCTGTAATTTAAAAAATGTTCTTGGAGGATTTATTTGTATATTATTAATAAGTCTGAATATCTCTGCTTTTTACTGTAGAATACTGCAGCCATGTAGAATGCTGTGTATGATTAATCATTTGTCATGCTTAAAATGGTCTTAAAACTTAAATGTGTTTTTTTGTATTGAATACAGTTCTATAGAAAGTATAAATACAAAATTGAAAATCATGTTAAAGTAAAATACATCTGGAGCATACAGAGAAACTTCATTTCCTATATCTATTATGGTATTAGAGTTTTTGTCCATGCTTTGACATAGATCATAATGATGAGAGAAAAATGCTGATACCTTCCTTGATTTGGGGGGGAATGAAAGGCTGTAATACAGTCTGTTGTTTTTATAGATCAGGACCCCAGGTTATCATACATGGAATTTTTGCTGCTTAATGCTGAAGTTTAGTCTTCACTTTGAAGTTTTCAGGAACTTTTATCTTAGGGTTTTTTTAGAATGTAATACAGTCATAATCAGATTTCTGTTTGTGGAGGAAAGGAAAATCTTAATGATAAAGGTTTTTAAGTCAGTATAAAGCTGGTAGAAGAATCCGCCAGAAAAAAAATACCCTTCCCTTTCGCTCTTTTTCTGGTTCCAGAGGGATCTAAATCTACCCTGTGTGCCACATTAGAAAATTAGTCTTGCAAGAAATTTTCCCTTCAAAATTCAAGGGTCTTCTACCCGTTCCTTGCATAGTCTGGTAAGAAGTATATTGTGGCATCAGCCTTCCCTGAACTTGAGGAGATTCTTGTCCCACCAGTACTTCTCTGAGCAAGCTTCCTAAATGAACTAAGTCCAACTGTCCTAAAAAAACAAACTAGTTTCATTGGGACAATCAAGATTTTTAAATCATGAAGTGTGTGACTGTGTTTCATTAGTTCATCCAAGAAAGAAACTGGGGAACTGAACCTAGGTTTCAAATATAGACAAAGAATTTGCTACTTCCAAGCCGAATCCAGCAAGTCTGTTAAGATTGAAGCTTGTCAAACCCCAGTATTGATTCAGAGTAAATGAGTAATGATATTTTCAAGTATAGTTTTTTATATACTGTCCTAGAAAAAGTTATTTGGTTTTTTTGTTGTTTCATTAATAATCATATTATACCAAATTCTGCATGGTTTTCCTCAACCAAATTTTACTTGCAAACTTTCAGTTGCTTCTTGTCTTGTTACCAAAGGCAGTTTCACATCATCCACCAAACAACTAAATTGTTCTGCATGGGAAGCTAACAAGGATTTAAAAAAAAAAAAAAAAGAGAAAAGCAAGGTCCAGATTCTTGAGATGAGGTGATGAGGGTTTCCTCCATAGGAATCCTGTCTCTAGCCCAGCTTATCAAATGTGACCTGGGGCTCTGTTTATCTTACTTTAAAATCTTACCTTTTTTGAACATTTATCCACTACTAAATATTACTCCAGAAAGAAGAGCTAAAAAGAAAAAGGGGGGGGGGGAGGAGAAGTAAAAGGAGAAAAGAAAAATAAAGTAAATAATGACAACTGAAACTTGCTAAACTTAGGAGAGACCAACAGCAGAATTTTTTCAGCTAAACTTAGCACAAGTTCTGAATTTTAAATTTGGCATTCACAGACTGAGGTGTAGGGTGTGTCAGAAATGAGAGAGGCAGAAAGACCTTCCTGGAAAT
>JANXJC010000078.1:34601616-34611973 GCA_027564655.1 Leptodon cayanensis
AATGAGAGAGGCATAAAGACCTTCCTGGAAATGATGCATGGGAGAACTCAGACTCCCATCTTATGTTTGGATCCGTTAGTCCCTCTTTTTGTGTTAGTTATACTATTCACAAATGCCTTTATTAAAAAAAAAAAAGTTCTTAAATAAATTGCAGATTATTTGCTTTCTTTAGTAACTGTTAACAATATTGCATATTGCTAAACTCAGTATAAAGTCTTTGTTGAAAACAAATGCACCACTTTATCTACTACCTGCCTTCAAAAGCAAACTTCATAAAAATACAAGATACACAAAAAGATTGCAAGCATGTCAGCAAATATGGATCCTGTTGCTAAAGTCTGGTTGCTTGCTATCCTTGTTTCACACTCACTTTATGAAAAGATTGAAACTGCTTAAATGCTGGAACTGATGAACCTATACATAAATGATTAGGAATGCTCTGCTAATAATTTCCAGTAGAACTCATCACTGAGTTTCCTTATGAGCACATCGCTCTCCACTTTGAATGCTACTTAGACTTGTAAAAACCTTTTATTGAACAATCCATTTATTCTTGAGAAGAAATTGTCCAAGTAAATTCTGTTAATATTGTCACAGATTGAGTTTTTCATTGTTGCTTGTATCAGCCTCTTCAATGATTGCCTGTTGTCTTGGCAGGAAGATGCATTTTGACTCTTACTGTCTGCCAGTGACAATTTTTCCCTTAATTTAGGAATTCCTACTTCTTACAGAGGCCAGCTGGAAGCAGCTAAGGCATTACAGCACCTTCCTCAGCTGTTGGCCTTGGGAATATGTATTCTCTCCAGAATATATATCTTTGGCAGGGAACAGAAAGAAGGAATCTTGGGTAACGGGTGTGCATGCCAAGTGTAAGGATTGTTATATTTAACGCCTAGGTTTCTGTCCTTGAAATTATGTCTAAAAGAAGTTCAAAAGTAGGACAAAATTCAAACAGGGTGGGTAGATTTTATTTGAAAGAAAGAAAAACTTTCAAAAAAAATAGCTGTTAACTGTATTTATCCAGGAATTTTTTGTAATCTTTAACAGGAATGTTTTACATGTTTTGCTGCTTGAACGGTTTTACAGTACTTTTAGGACTGTGTCCAAAATGCACAGATTAACAGCCACATAAAAAACCTCTGGCTGCGTATTAGAACATTTAGTCTAAACCTACAAACACAGTTGTCCTACGGGAATTTTTACTAATCAGCTACATGGCCTTAAAGTGTAGGTCATCTGAACAGTCAGAAGTAAAATCTAACTCACCACCACAAAAAAAAAGTACAGCATGTGCTAGAGTGACATTTGGGAGTTGGAGGAAGTGGGAAGAAGTGCTTTAGAAAAGTATTCTTCATTCACTAGTAATAAATGCTGTGGGTTGAAATTAATCTGAGATCTGCTGAGTTGATGGAAGTTGCTACAGATTGGTTTGGCGTGGGCATTTTCTGTAAATTTTGTGTACGTAAGCCTTATATTAATATGTATATATTTATATATAAAGTCATGGAAAATACAAGCAGTTTTGACAGATAGATTGCTTTCTGATTAAATTCACAGCTTAAATATGTAAAAGTGAAAGTATTTTTTCTTTCCTGTAAGTTGAAAACTTTGTTACAGTTTTGAACATAGAAACTCCAGAACTATACAGAAGCTATGCAGCTTTAGCTACATACCACAAGTGCTACCTAAAACGTGACGGCTGCACATGCAGTGAGAGGTATTTGCCTCAGGTTCAATATTTTCAGTGACAGAAATCCAAAAGTCAGACAAGCTTAGGAGACAGTTTTGGAGGAGTCTGCTTCAGCTAGAATGTACACATGCCTATGTAGTAAAATGAGTATCAAAATGAGGGTCAGAGTTGTTGCTCTGAGTTGCATCTAGCTGGTTTGCAGAAGTTGAGATGTCTACTAGTGAAATTGGACCAAGTCCATACCTTTGCAGAGTGAAAAAGAAAAATATTGTGGATGCCTTTTAACCTCCAATATTCAGTGGCTGCTCTCAGTTATACCAGCAGTTGGCTGATGTATTTGCAGCACAAATTCAGGTTTAAGACCATTTCACGGAGACAAACAGAAATCTCACTGTTTGTCTGTGTAGCTAGCAAATGCACTGCTAAATGCCATACCTGAAGTGTGTTTTCACTATTTCATACTATTTCATACTACTTTGAATGTGAGATAATATAGATATGGTAAAAAGATATTACTTTTTTCTGGCTTCGAATCAGTAGAATTCTTAATTCTGAAGTCAGACGCTGCTGATGATGATGATGATGTGTGAACAGGGAAGAGCACAGCTTGACTATCAAATCCCTCGTTGATTTTAAAACACTAGTGGTTTGGAAAAACCTCTCCTTACTTGTAAACTGATCAGGCTGGCTTTGAAAGTTTTGGATTGCAAATCAATGTGGTAGCCCTGCCTCTTCACAATTTTCCCCAAATATCTTACAAGACAATAAAAATTCTCAGTTTTATAAAATAAGAATAAACACAAAGTTAAAAATTAGTACATTTCTGTGACAAGAGAAGAAGGTAAAACAGAAGGCAAGTTTCTTATTTTATTTCCTGCTTTGCCACCTATTTCCTATATGAACTGAGACATTTTATTTTGTCATCCTTTAGTGTCAGTTTCTTCCTCTAAAGTTGGGATGTTAATAACTAGGTCATACAAGACTAAAATTAGTTGTTAGCAAGATGTATACAGCTTTGGATAGAAAACTACATTATAATGCTTCATAACACTCTTTGAAATATCTCACAACTCAGTCATTAAAAGGATGTTCATTCACCAGTTAAGATTTTAATGCCAAAATCTTGCCAAATCCTGCATAGAAACTCAGGCCCTAAACACTGATTAGCCCAGAGAGAGATCTGTCTGCTTGTTGCATATTTTCTCAGTTGCAGTCACAAGAAGCTTTCAGGCCAGAGCTCATTTGATGTAGAGAATATATGACTGCTGACAGAGTGCTCTTCACAAAGGCATCTGCATAGATGAATTGTTGTGCATTATCAATTAGTAGATAAACCATTGGAGCCCATTTTGTCAGCAGAAGTCTAGTGTTTTCAAATCCCATCCTCGCTCCAGTACTCCAGATGACTAGGTTGCACCTACTTTTTGTAGGATGACCAAAGGTTAAGGGCAGAGAAATTATTTTTAGGAGATCTTAGGTAGCAGATCCACCTGCCTGTCTTCTCCTCCTCCTCTGTAGCTGATAAAAGAAGATACATACATACTACAAGCTCACACATACTCTAGCTTCGGTTAATAAACATGCAAGTGTTTTACTGAAGGGAAAAAAGTACAATAGTGTGTGCAAAATTACTCTAAGTTAAGATCACTGTNNNATAATCTTTAAAGATTATCTTCATTTTATTACCTTCATTGTATTGCCTTCATCATATTACCTTCATCTTTCCTTCATTCTCAGGTTTGGGGGTTTTTTGTGTTTTGTTTTTTTTTTAATTTCACTGTTCCATTGTCTCACTTGATATTCCATTAAAATATTCAAAAGAGAAACCTCTCTGAAATTATGGAGAGAGGAGTCCAAAAAGTGGCTGGAACTTTGGCAAGATTAAGATTGATGTTCTGGCTGCTACTGGTGATTAAATTTGGGTATGTATATGTGTGATTATACATGTTTACCATGAGCATAATGTTGGCCATTGTAGGAAGTCAGATTATTTTTTGCTGCACAGGGAAAAGGCAGATAATTCAGAAGAAGGAATTCTGTTGAGAGGCTTTTTCTCATGCAATTTAAAAGCAGTACACTAAATTCAAAGTTGATAACAGACATCTACTTTGAAAAGATTTCAGTACTAGCTGGATTCCCACCTGTAAACAGCATATTTGTCCATATGTTAAGCTGTGGTTGCTATTGAATAGAAAATTATGTATTCATAATTTAATATCTTTGCATGCCTTGGCTCATGAAGGCCATATCTGATTATCTTTGCAAGAAATTATAGTTCTTTATTGACTTTATGGAGTTACTCCTGATATACATCACTGAGAACAGAGGCAAAATCAACTCCACTTGCTGCCTCTTAAAAGAATGCCAGTGTTTGATTTCATGTGGTTACAAGTTGAAGTGTGCTTTGGACCTTGTTGAGTCTCAAGAGTCCAAAAGACACGAGTCTTACTTCTCTTGATGTACATATTTGGGTACAAGCCCTCTATTTCTCATTTGGCATGTGTAAATCTTTCCTCCAAGTAAAAGTTTTTTAAATGTCGCTCAAAAGCACATAGATAACAAGCCTAAAGGGTAAAAACCCCTTTAGTGTTTCCTACACTCAAAATTTATTCTTTCTTTTCAGAAAACTATACTTCTCCATCTCTGTCTTGAGACAGGATGGTTGGGGAACCTGTTTTGTTTTAGCATACTCTCCTTGTCTTTCTCTCTCATTTCAATATTTTTTTACCTGCTTCTTGAGGCCTCCCGAGGAAATGTGTACTGAATATTTATGTAATTAAGATCTTTTAGAATAAAAATATTTTCAGGATTATGTGGATTGTGGTGGCATAAATTTTCGGCCAGTGCTCATATCATTCATTGCAAGAAATTGATTAGTATTTGAAGATGTCCTCTATAGTAAGTTTCTCCAAATCTTAATGAAATTTGTGGGTACTTGAGTCAAAATCATTAGCAGGTAGGAGAAAATTGCAATATATAATTTTTGAATGAATTTGTAGTTAAAGCGGTAGAACATATGTCAATGGACACAAAAATAATTCATGCCCTGTGAAATTTTGTTCACAAAACGTCAGCAAAGGGGAAAGCATGTATTTTGTTGGTTTGGAATAGGTTTTTATGCATCTGTACAGCACTGCCCAAGTTTTCGTTCTAATATATTATGTTACTGTGATAGAAGTAGAACATTACTGTAGTTACAGTGCTCAGCTGTTTTATTTTCTCACTTCATTCTCTGTGGCAACAAGATGGGAAGGTTGATTAAAGGCCAGGCAGCATGTCTCATGTTGTGTGTTTCATTTGTGGAACACAAGTGAAAACGTGAAGATGTGATGCAAAGATGGGAGGCATACACTCTGCTCAGTAGGAAGAGCACTTTTGCACTGCCAGGAGTAGTGGCTTAATTAAAAATGCTTCTCTCTGCCTGTGCTTGTGAGCATTTTCTTTTTTTCCATCACATTCACCGCTAATAAGAGTAAATTAGGATACAGATACAGGAGAACAGCCCCTGCTCCCTTCAGGCACATTGCTGCATTTCAGTTTCAACACAGGCTCTACAAAATGGACCTTGACAGCAACAGGATGCTGGAATCAGTCCTTCAATAAATACTGCCAATTTATTTGTGCATTTTAAATTGATTTTCATTTAGCTAATGGAATGGAAGGCAGAAATCTTGGAATGCTGACAACTGAAGGAGCAGCCACTGACTTCACCTGGACTGGCATTTCACCTTCATGTTTACAGGCAAAAATACCTTTCCAATGCATGTGTGTATTCTGTGTGTTCCAGTGCTCTGTCACCTGTGGCAAAGGGATGCAGTCCCGAGTCATCCAGTGCATGCACAAGATCACAGGAAGGCATGGCAATGAATGCTTTTCCTCAGAAAAGCCTGCAGCCTACAGACCCTGTCATCTCCACCCCTGCAATGAGAAAATTAATGTTAACACAATAACATCACCCAGGTTAGGTAAGCAGTCAAAATGACACATTCCCACTGGAAATGTCTTTTTAGTTCTTTCTCTCCTCAGAGTAATGACAATCCCAGTTGAAAAACAGAGGGCTAGGACTCAGAAGATGTACATTCTATGCAGAGAATCACCTCTGCCTCAGTTTTCCAGTGTGTACATCAGAGACTGTACCTCAGAATGGTGAAGCATTTTGCCATCCAAGGAAGGACCATGTTATGGGACTGTATGATATTAAGGACACAAAACATCCTAGATGAAAATATGTTTATATTAGAGACATTATAAATATATTATATATGTTTATATATATTTGTCCACTTAATTTTATCAACATTTCTAAAGTAAGACAATAGCTTGTTTTCTCTTTAAAAGTTTTGTAAACTATGGTCTTGTGATATTTCTGAGATCAAGGAGGCCCTTATTTGTTCCTCAAATACAAATAGCTCTTTCCACTTGTCTTCAGTTCAAATGTCTACAGCCTATGCCTGATGGATTAGGACATGTGAAGGAAAATTACTGACATGAAGAGATTTGCTGTTCCTGAAGGAACTCAGGTCTCTGTTGGTCTTAAAGAAATTATGTTACTGCATAACTACAGAACTGTTAATTCTGTTAATTATTATTTCCTAGTGGGTTGTTGATGATGGTCTTACCATTAGCTCCCCAAATCATTCATCTGCTTCTTGAGCATGACTGGGGAATATTCAGAGGCTTGCTGTAAGACAACATACCCTTTCCAGATGATTTTCCAGAGCCCTTGTTAAGATAAACCCTCCTGTCAAATAGATTACTCCTGCATGGAAAGCAATTCTAACATTTCAGGCTGTATGTAATCCTTCCTTTAAGTCAGTGAAGGGTATTTCTCTTTGAAGTTTTTAACCCTTAAACATTTCTGTGTAGTAGTCATTGTTTCAGTTTGCTGGATGAGATGGCAGCTGTTGCTTATGGCCCTGTGCTCTATTTCATTGTTGTAAGGTTGTCCTTCATACTTTATCTTTGTTCAACTGATCTCTCAGAAGCAAGAGGCCATCCCTCCGTCACTGACGCTCTCCCCCTGGTGAGCTATAAGCAGCTTTGTGTCACAGAGTAAACTGAATCACAAAGTTTCACGGAAAAAATATAGCATCAGATTCATTGAAGTTTGACTAACTGTGAATGGCACAAAAAAAGATTCGGCTATGTTGTCCTCGTAGAATGGATTATGTAGCACTGATGTTAGTAATCTACAGTTCAACCTCATCCAGCAGGAGGCAGAATCCAATCTGACAGAAACACTAACATCTCCAAAAACATAATGCAATGCTTCTCTTGAATATATTGATCATTTTGGCCTCCAGTTCCATTCCTATTATGCAGTATAGATCCTCTGGATTTGGGGGTAGGGCTAGTGGAAGCTGATGTGGGTTGCACCAGCTCTACTCTTTTATAAATAAGCTCTCTGTTTCTCTTTCCCTTCTACTAAAAAAAGAGAGTAACTCAAATCTTCTGTGAGATTGACCTTTTTTTCAGTTCAGTGTTTAAGATGATTTTTGGATGATGTCTGTTTCTTGTGCCCTATTTTTCACTGTTTTACCGTATTAATTCCATGTATGTGCTACAGCTTGAATAACTGAATGTGCAAAGATCCAAATTTGGTACCAGATCCTTCTATGATAACACTATAACAGGCTTTCATAAGCAAGACAGGTGGATGGATTGAATGATGGCTTCATAAGAAAACAGACAACACACATGAAAATATGCCCGTTTTGTACAACAGGCATGCAACAGAAATCAGGCTTCTGCATCTGAATTTTTATGCATGCTAGAGAGAGCTGAATAGTTACAACAACCATGGGAGGAGGTAGAGTAAACCAAACAGTAGCATTTCAGGCTAGTGTTATGTCTTTGTCATTTCAGAAGGTTTCTGAGGAAGAATTTGGTAGTCAGGGATTCCCACAGTTAGGAAGCAGCAACAGACTACTAATAGAGCAACCTGAATAACTGGGTGAAGATAAGATATGAAAGATGTGAAGGTAAGGATTAGTAGCCTGACTTTGCCATGGAGGAGGGAAGATCCATTGGAGTTATTAAAAAGAGGGTGATGTAGTCAGACCAATGTATTGGAAGACAATTTAAAAAAAAAAAAAAAAAGCAAAACCCAAACATTTTGAATGTACTTCGAGAGGAGGAAAAAAGGTCAGGAAGGTAAGAAATGCACAGTGTTTGTGCATTTGAGAAGCCCAAAATGTGGCCTGGACAAGTGTATTTGCCAACATACCAACTGTCATTGATTCCATACTGTAAGTTTCATTTTTCTAGATAAAATGGATTTGCATTATGAAATGTACCATGGGACTTGCTAACTGCCTTCAAACCTTGTAAGAGTGCCTCATAGTGTGGCATCTGCAGCGTTCAAGCTAGCAAGACATAATTCTGTTCCTTTGAACAGAGAAGCCAAACAAAACTAAAGGTCTAGTAGATTATTTCACTTACAGAGAAAGATGATGTAAGACATCACGTAGTTTTGTTCAGTTTCCATTCATTGACAGCATGGCACAAAGTCTTGATTTCTTGAGCAAAAGCAGATCAGAACACCAGCAGCAGTCTCCATGCTTTATTTAATTCCTACATTGCCCCACCTGCCTCTGATTAAAAAAATCCCCTTATAGGTGTCATTGAGAACCCCGTTCTGGTATTATTCAAGCTGAGGCTTCCCGTTTTTCCAGTGGCAGCTTCTGTCTCAGACGGAGGGCAGTTTCAGCAGGAGCTGCTGCTTCGTGTGGCTTTGCTGGAGCTGGCTCTGCAGCCCTCACATAGCCCTGGCCCCAGCCCCAGCCTGCCTCTGTGTAGGGCAGAAAGATGGGCTTCACTCTCTCATGAGGAGACAGCTGCATGGCAGTAAACCAGTTAGTTTCAATGCAACTTAATCCAATTCATAAATTAAGCTGGCCTTAAAAATTTGTAATGTTGAAAATATCGACAGCAGGAGTATTTTTTTTTGCCTTTCTTTTGTTGAGTATCTACATCTATTTTCCTTTCTCTTCCCCAGATACACTTCTGGTGTCCTTGTCACCTTTGCTACCTGATTTGTCACTAATAAATGTAACAGTAATGTATTTTTTACTTTGTTGTTGTTGTTTCACAGCTGCTTTAACATTCAAGTGCCTGGGAGACCAGTGGCCTGTGTACTGCAGGGTGATAAGAGAGAAGAACCTCTGTCAAGACATGAGGTGGTATCAGCGGTGCTGTGAGACGTGCAGGGACTTTTATGCGCAAAAAATGCAACAAAAGAGTTGACCTCTGTCAGGCTGGCTGGCTCTCAGCTCTTTCCAATCTTATTATTTATAAACACACACACACACACACACGTACACACACACGCACGCTTCTTCAGACCAAATATTATCAGATTACATGTAATTTAATCAAATTAATTTATTTTTGCCTGCCAGACATCCTTAATTGTTTTGGTTAGACAGCCAACTTGTTTTATCCTCTGACATTTTCATAATTAATTTTTATATGAACAATTTTGGATACATTTATCAGAATTTTTAAAAAATAGTAACTAGTATTTTAAATGTTTATTTTCTGTAGGGTCGTCTCTCTGTTGCCAAAATAAGTCATGTTATCTTGAATTTATTTTAATTTAGCTGAATAGTTTTGTTGTATATGGAAATAAAGCCCTTTTTAATTTTATTATATTTTTGGCATTCAGAGGCAGAATGATCTTGTGTATTTTGCAACAGATGTTGAGGTGAGTAAGCTAACATTATTGAACAGGTTATTAGAGAATGTATTGTGAAATCAGTTCATTTGATTTAGAAACATACTGAAGGGGATAATCTACTGTAACTTATAAACAAGAAAATTAAAATAGCTAAGTAGGGATTTTGATCATTCTCATGGACACATACTTGAACACAAGTATTGAATCAATGAAACACTGTAGAGATTTACACTGAATCACTGTTGCACTGTTTGAGGTAGTGTAGAGAAATGCAGTCCTAGAACTTGTACCATCCTATGAATCCACGTCTGTACTGTTTTAACATGTCACTTGTTTTTAAACGTTTTGAGAGAAAAAAAACATGCCCCTCTATACCTTTTTGTGTCCTCTTGCAGATTTACAAATGGAAGAGTCCTTCCTCCTGCCACTTGTATGAATTAATCTGTTAAACACTTTCAGTTCTCTGTTGATGATTTAGAAAATAGCTTTGTAATACTACTCTAGTTTTATCTTTGTTTTATGAAAAATCTTTATAAAAATGAAATGTTTTACAGTTTTGTGAAACGTTATGAAACAGCTAAAATTTTCCTTATGAGAAAATATTGTACATGATTCACATGATTTTTACATTTTCAATAAAAAGTAAAACTTCTTTTGTTATTTGCATTTTTCCTCTTTTGGGCATCTGTGTCTGTGTCATGGTTTAACCCCAGCAAGCAACTAAGCACCACGCAGCCACTCATTCACTTCCCCCCCACCCAGTGGGATGGGGGAGAGAATCAGAAAAAAAAGTAAAATTCGTGGGTTGAGATGAGAACAGTTTAATAAAACAGAAAGGAAGAAAATAATAATTATAACAATAATAAAATGACAATAATAACAAAAGGATTGACAGATACAAAACAAGTGATGCACAATGCAATTGCTCACCACTCGCCAACCGATGCCTAGTTAGTTCCCAAGCAGCAATCCACCCCCCAGGCCAACTC
>JANXJC010000078.1:34634994-34646985 GCA_027564655.1 Leptodon cayanensis
CTTGACAGGCTTGAGAGGTGGGCCATAAGAACTTCATGAAGTTCATCAAGGCCAAGTGCAAGGTCCTGCACATGGGTTGGGGCAATCCCAAGCACAAATACAGGCTGGGTGATGACTGGATTCAGAGCAGCCCTGCAGAGAAGGGCTTGGGGTTATTAGTGGATGAGAAACTGAATATGAGCCAGCAATGTGTGCTCGCAGCCCAGAAAGCCAATCGCATTCTGGGCTACATCAAAAACAGTGTGATCAGCAGCCTAGGGAGGTGACTCTCCCCCTCTTGTGCTCTTGTGAGACACCATCTGGAGCACTGCATTCAGCTCTGGGGCCCCCAGTTTAAGAAAGACAAGGACCTGCTTGTGTGGGTCCAGAGGAGGGCCATGAAGATGATCAGGGGGATGGAGCACCTCCCATGAGAGGACAGGCTGAGAGAGCTGGGGTTGTTCAGCCTGGAGAAGAGAAGGCTCTAGGGAGACCTTACAGCAGCCTTCCAGTACTTGAAGAGGGCCTACAGAAAAGTTGGGGAGGGACTCTTTAGCAGGCAGTGTAGTGATAGGATGAGGCATAATAGTTTTAAAGTGAAAGAGAGTAGATTTAGATTAGATACTAGGAAAAAATTCTTTATTGTGAGGGTGGTGATAAACTGGAACAGGTTGCTCAGAGAAGTTGTGGGTGCCCCATCCCTGGAAGTGATCAAGGCCAAGCTGGATGGGGCTTTAAGCAACCTGATCTAGTGGAAGGTGCCCCTGCCCACGGCAGGGGGGTGGAACTAGATGATCTTTAAGGTCACTTCCAACCCAAACCATTCAATCATTCTAAGCATTATAAAAGTAGCTGTTAGGGTAAAATACGCACAGAGCCTTCAATCCTTAAATTTGCATTATTTGTCTTTCTTTTTAATAAGCAATGTCATAAATGCTGCCCCAGTTCAAGAAGTGAGCTGAACCAAGTATTAGCGAATTGGCATGTGGGTAGTCTACACAGTCAAGAGCCGAAAGTGCTGTTTCTTTTTTTAATTTTTTTTTTTTAAGGCTGTTCTTAAGATTAACTGCACTGAATTTCAGAACCATTTGTGTTAGGTATGTGGGGAAAAATTCAAATCAGGAAAGCTCTGTTTTGCTGTGAAATGGTCTGTATTGCTCTAAAGGTCTGACAAGTTATTGTATCTTCATTGCACCCCATCAAAAATTCTGATATGCCTGCAATATTAAGTTACAATATAGCACAGTTTTCAGTACAGTATGATGTAAGAGGCCTTTTTAATCAGGCTGTTTAAAAATAAAGTAATGAGAAAGGAAAGGGGAAACCTCCTAGTTTGTTAAGATTAAGCTGAGGATAAAGAGACAGCCATGACATTAAATCTGGCTTTGTCCCTGGTTGAAATGTGACACACAAAGTGATCTATACTTAGAACAAGAATAAATCCCGAACAAGGCATTTAGAATTGAATGAGCTGATACAACAGCAGCTCTGGCTTTGTGCACATGGGTAAAAATATGAAACATTAGAAGTAATTAGGTCTGAAGTATAAGATTATGCGAAGCTCAAAACCAGAGAAGAATGAGCTCTAGCAAATGGAGTAAAGATACTGTTTGCAGTCTGCATGCCAGTGCATTAAATTGGCAAGTTTTCAAATCCCCAGGCAGTAGAAAACAAATGAGTAAAACCTAGAGTTATAGCAGTAATGTTGTGTGGAAATGAATGTTGCAATACATAACAAACTGCCGAGGAAGATAATTCACTAAGCAGCTAAATGCACATCTGACCTTGAAGTGAGAGTCCTTGGGGTTTTCTTGCCAATGAAAAATAAAGGTATGTGATGGTAGGATCTATATAGTGACACCCATTAAATTTTACCATACTGACTACTTTTAACTGTACATGCCTTGGTAGGATACTTTCCTCAGTTCTGTGTCCATACCCCCATGACAAGCGAGGAGTCAGTGACCTTGTTTTCACAAGGCAACTCTACCACCAAAATACCTGCTTCCATTCTGAGATCTCGCTCCATCAGGGTAGAGTATTCCCTGCTCCCCTCAGCTTAGAGATAATGAACGAGATGATGGGCCAGTTAGAAGCTGTGAGTGTGCCCGGCCCTCCGCGCTCTGCATCCTGGCAGCCAGGAGCTACCAGCAACCTTTACATTTGTGTGATGCCAGTAACATTTTCTGAAGGCTCAGTCATGTATACCTCTGGCTCAAGACATGCTGTCCAGTGGGTTTTGTTTTTTTTTTTTTTTTTCTCTTTTAGGAGTGACCCCATGATATATTCAGTCACATAACCAGTTTGCCCAGTTGTCGATCTGGGGGTAAGCTTCACCTTCACTGCTACCCAGAACAAGTGTCTGGTCTTCCCAGGTTACAGTGCATTTTCCAACGAAGTCTGGCAATACATGCATACTTATACATACATATGTATGATAGTTAGATAGAGACTTACGTGTGTGTGTATATACTCACTTGAAAAAAACATTGGCCCTGTGAAGCTCTTAACCTCCCAAAAGGAACAGGTGATGTGTTTTTTCCAGCATCCAAAGCAGAAAATCTCTGGTGTCAAAACAATTTGGCTTAAGAAGTTCTTAAGCAGTAATTAGGGTATACTAAGACAGACAAGACCTGAAGCATAGTACTTGTGAAACAGATGGGATTAGTCCCTTGTTCCGGGTTGCTAACAACTGCTACTGCTCCTTCTTTGAGGAAGGTTGGTAATCAAGCAGCAAGGGAAAGCAACTAGGGTGCCAGCTGGAGACCACCGCATGACTTCAGTTTGCTTTTTAAGGATCTGTGCTGAACATCCCTTTCCACTGGTAAGCCCACTTTCTTGGGAAAGGGGATGTGAGGAAGTGGCCTTTTGAGATGTTGTGCTGTGTAACTAACTCATTGGCAGCTGGAAATGAACCTGTGAATTATGCAGAGTTCTGGGAAGCTGCATTTCCCATGCAGCTGCGAGTCGGGGCTGCCTGGGGCACCCGGGGGTGCAGGCACCCTGCTTGTCAGACTGGCAGGTCAGATGAGGAGCTGGGCAGCTGGATGCTGCAGCTGCTTGGCAGGCCGTACCGGCTGCTTGGGCAGTGGGGCAGCCCTGCAGGCAGGGCTGCTGCACCTGGGGGAAACCAGGCAGGCAGCCTTGGCCATCTCTGCCCGCTCCCGCTGAAACTTGTAGTGGGATAAGCTCACCCCAGGGAGATGGCAGCCTGTCTCTTAAACAACTAAAAAGCCCCCTCACTTTCTCATCTGCAAATGTTTTTACATGTTATGACTGGAGGCTGAATGCTTGCTGAAAATAAAACTTCTTCTTGCCATTGTTTTCTTAATCCATTTTGCCTTTGTTATTCAGCACAGTGATGTGGACCATAAGGATGAGAAACCAGGTAAGCTTACCAAAACCAAAATGGTATGTATTTCTGTGAATTGTCAGGAGTTATTTAGTGTTCAAAATCAGTGTCATATCTAGTAATTAAGTAAACTGCTGACGCATGCTTGTGAAATATTGAAGAATAAGCTGTTACCGATCATATCAGCAGAATCCATTTGAGGAAGCTGTTCATCAATGAGATGATGAGGAAGGCATCCGTTATAAAGTTATGCAAACTAAGAAGAGCTAAATTCTGTCCTTAATAGCACAGTGGTATACTAAACTTAACTGACAAATACTAAAGTCCAGGAGTCTTTCCCTGCCTGCTCTCTGTTTTTCCCTTCTATTAGGAGCCATGCTTCTAGCTGTGCCTTTAAAACTTGATAAGAACTTGGGGCGCATGTTAGCATTCCTGCTAATGAATCAGAATAATGTCCTTCTCATAAAAATGTTCACTGGTTTAGGAGTTTGTTTATTTTTCCTTTCGTACATGATCTCCAGAGAGGATGTCAGGGTGCCCAGGAAGTTGGTCTTAACTTCAGCAGAGCTGTTGTGAGACAAATCATCCTTTTACAGTATGGTTACAGGATTCTTTTCAAGTTTCTTTCCTGAGACAAAGTTCGCTTCACCCTTATTGATCCATCCTGGTTATATCTGAATATGCCAACAGTGTATTTGGTTACCTGCCAAAGTTCAAGTTTACACAGCCAACTACATCTACAGCTTGCTTCCAGTGCAAGCCAGTTTGCATTCATGCTGCACATTGGCAGTGTGCAAGTTTGGCAAGCACATTTGAGCTTCAAAATCATTCTGTATATTTTTGTAGCTCTCTCTGACACGTCTTTTCAGTGCACCGTATTCACACCACAGGCGACTCAGTATTCTCTAGAGACAGGCTTGCTACGTTGAACTACCTCAGCCAGTGTCTCGCCAGCTGCAGGTAAGATACAACAGCAACTACAACAACGAGCCAGTTGAAAGTTTTCTACAGCTTTCGTTAGGGCAAGAGACCTCAGAAAGTAGCCATTATGCTTTTAAATGAACAGACTCCAAAATAAATGAGTAAAGACTGATGACAATAGCTAGACTCTGAAACATGATGCTCTTGGAGGCAGGATGCAGGTGACCAGGTGCTGTTAAGCAGCGGTCCGGGGCTGCTTTGAAAAGCAGGGAGTTGGGACTCCGTGGGAGTCAGTGTCTCCGGCTATTGCTAAACCCTCACCCAGCTCCTGGGTGAGCAGATCCTGGTCCTGAGCAATTGTAGGAACGTGGCAGGAGCTGAGAGCTGCCTGGCAGAGACACTGCCTTAATTATCACCATGCTGCTTCTGACAGGAAAGCAGCAGGTGTTTGTGTATTTTTTCTTTTTTTTTTTTTTCCTTACACTCTGTGAAGAGGTGAATAATTTTGACTGGTCTTGCACGTGTCACTTCATGCATGTGGTGATGCTAAAGAACAAAATTGCTTACTTTCTATTCCAGAAAAAGAAAATGAAGGAGTTCTGAGTAATTCAGCATGATGCTAATAAATAAGGATTTTGTTCTGCTTTAATTATGTTGGCAGAACATGCCCAAAACCTAGATACTCCCTTTTTTTTCAGCAAGTAGCAGCAGACTGTTCTGCCTTGCAGCCTGGTTCTGCCTTCTAAGGCCTGCGGCTTTGAAGTTCCAAAAGAAAAGAAAAGAAAAGAAAAAAAATCTGAAGAATATACAAGTTGGTTTTATAAAGTAATTGACTGTAACAGCTATCCATTATAATTACGCAGTTGGGTTCTAATTTACATCCACCTTTTTCTTCCAGAAGAATATTAACACACCAAACAAGGCCATAAGCTCTATTACATTAGAAAAGGACTTTTTTGATGGCATAACATAGATTTGCTTTCCACTTAGTATAACCTCTTCATCTACAGCTAGCACTCTCAGATGATAATTTATCTTAAAATAAAAGTGAAGTCTTAAGCAAACTGCTATTCCCTTGATAAAAATACTGGCAGCAAACCAGGGAACATATGTGTGATTACTGTTGTATTGTATAGTTTCTTAAAACGTCTTAAATCCTTAAGCTTTCCTTCAAAGCATAATCTGATACTTTTTTTGGAGGTAGAAATAACAGAAGAACCAGGAAGATGAATGCTAATCTCTTCTTTTGAGGGATGATCTTTCATTTTATCTTTCCATTCTTCATATTTAAAAAAAACACCCCAAAACCCAAAAGCAAACCCTCAACAATATAAGTCAACTTTGTTATTGTGAATTCAACTTTGTTTTGGTATGAAATGCACCCTGACAAAACTTAATGTTAACAAAACCTACAAATATAAACCAAATCCTTTTCTCCTAAGACATCATGAAATTGCACACCTCAAATAAAAATTTCAGTAACTTCAATCTTATTAGTGGTTTTTCTTTTGGAGACTGCTGTTAAAATATATTATCGCAGGCCCTGTGCTGATGACCTAGATAGAGAAATGGCAGGCAAGGAAGATGGCTTTTTGGAAAGAATTCATTGCTGTCAATGTATCAGCAAATGCTTGCCAGAAATGAGCACAAGAACATTTTATTGCACAGGCTCAGAGAGTGGCATGTACAGCATTGACAAGGCAGAAAATCACTTGCTCTGGCAGGGCACTAGGACCTCCACATAGAAACCTTGACAGAAATCTTTGGAAAAATTCATCCAAGTTCAGGAGAGTGTACAAGTACCACAGAGGTGCCCAGTGGAACTAGAAGGAAAAACTGAGGTCCTGTGAGCTTAGACAGAGAGCAGATGGGAGCTCCTGGGCAGAACTAAGGCGGGGGGCTTTGAAAATAAAAACATCAGTGCAGACTCTTAGTTTTCAATGTCAGTCTCAGTAGAGGACCTTAAAAATCTGAATGCCATCAAAGAACTGGTACCAAGAATAATATCTTGGATTCCCCCTACTCTAATATGATTTTTGAGTGGCTGAACCCGAGTCATCCTTGAGAAGTGGTAATTTGATTCTGTGAAGCACCTTAATGTTTCAGGACATGTTTTTGTTGTTGTCAAGAACAGAGATGGGCCAAGCACATCCTCCTGTGCTCAGGAGACCCCCTGCTCAGGAGAGCTTTCCACTCTCAGCTTCCGTTATGTTTTTACTTCAGGTTATGGTTTTGCTTCAGGTCATTCTCTCCAGAAGCCATAATTAGGCAAATTGATCAATTTTTGAACACCTAAGTTATATTGGTCCTCTTCTGTTCTCTTGGCATCTCACCAAACTCACTATTCTGAGATAACTTCTGGCTTTACAGCTGCTTTCCAGTTCTCCAAGCATGCTAAGATGAAGCTTTGCAGTTTCAACTAACCTTGGCAACACCTAACTTTTGTAAGGGCTCTCTCTGGTATCTTCCTTCTCTATTCTAAACTGAATTCTTATGTCTTTGGTGCTGATACATTCTGTGTTATCAACCAGTTCACAAATAGCCTCTTCAGTGAAAATTAAAGAAAAAGATAAATATGATGGCATTTTAAAGGAAACAAAGATATAATGAGTGCTCACATGCATGGCCTCTGGCCTGCTCAGCACGATTGCTTTACTGCACACTCTTTCTGTGTGCGTACAGGATAAGTTCTTGTTACCTCTGATATCTGTGGTTACCTTGCATCCTCTTGGTTCCTGGATACTTGATGACATTTTCACCCTTGTCTTCAGTAATTTGGCTTATTTTTCACTTCCTACATCCTTCCTTCTTTTATTTAAGGCAAGAATGCACAATTAAGTCAGGTTGTTCTGCTATTGCACATAACAGTGGGTGCACTGGAAATGCATATTACAGGAATTTCTTTGTCTTCCCCTGGCATTGTTTCTTCAAGAAGCCACTTCTTTGCTTCCTTTACCTCGCAAGGGATTTTTGCCTGGCAGTGCTCTGAGCTTATTCAAGCCTGCCAGTTCTGTAGTGTATCACTCTGCTGAAAAAAAGTGTCAGTGGTGGGCTCTCTTCTAATGCAAAAAAAACCCCCAAAACAAAAAAAAAACCCAAAAAACAGAACACCCCCCATGCCAGTGTAAGCTTCCTTGAAAGGGAAGCTCTTTTCGTTACATTGGATCTGTCAGCTAGTATTTAAGCATAAAGCAGCACGCTGAGCACTCTTCAGTGTAAAATGGCTTTCAAATATAACTCTGAAAACAGAAGAGATGAATCACTGAGTGTATTGAAGGTGATATGACTCTTCCCAGGATTAAAAGAGTGAAGCTAAATAAATGAAAGAGAATGGCAAGTCTTAAATCTTCAGTAGAATCTATAATTTCCTGTCTGACATTGCAAAAGACAGATAAGGAATCCTCTGCCTCCCCTCTGCTCAGGAAATCACACTTTGGGAAAAGCTGGAGTATGAGCAGAGTTGAGGTCAGTACCTTTACATCAGAATAGGGAAGTCGACCTATAGAAAATGCTCTTCTCCAGCAAATAAACTGTGCAGACTTGTGTTGTTTGGGGAATGCTGCTCTCAAGGTAGTAGTAGGGATCTTGATGTGTGCTCAGCTGGTCTAAGGAAAAATACTTATGAGGTATACCTACTGATTTAAGTATCAATTGTTTTAGCATGTTAATCGCCTTTCTTACCGTGGCAGAATCTAAAGGCTGCAAATGACAGGGCATGGTTTATTGGACACAGTCTTAGATTTCATTAGCTGCTGAATAGCTGAAATCTGTTTAAAATATCGTTAAGAGAAAAAAAAGTTGTTAGCTGAGAAATATAAGCTCTAGCCTTGCAATTCCTAGTATTGATTACTTGAATGAAAGAAGCCAGAAATAAGGATTAGGGATATAGACATAGCAAAGGCAAAGGAATCTTGATTCCTTGCTTTCTTATTTACTATTACTGGTGAAATAAAGACAAATGTAGCTAATAATAGACTTGAACCACTAACATTCATATAAAAATATCTTCTGCTGATGATGTCAAGTGTTGTTTACTGTCCATGTCCCAGAATAGGGAGGAAAGGTTTGTCTCCCCTCCTTGAATATTTTCCCACTGTATTGCACAGCCATGCCTTCAGCTGTATCTCCAACCTCATAAAGTTTGGTTTGGTTGGTTGTTGGCTCTCTTCTTCTTTTTTGCCTCTTCCTTATTAAAAGATTTGATCGAGGAAAATGACAGAGCATAAGCTTTGACAGCCATTGCAGTCAGCCTTATCAGTCTAGCCAAAACGAGCAGTGCATTCCCTCCCGAAGGACTCTGCGTGGCTCTTTCCTTTGGATGGCCAGGTGGTACCCCTCTGTACCACTCCTGAAGTGCCCTGGTCCCAGCCATCTGGAAAGACTGCATAATGGAAGTGATGGAATAGATTATTTGAGGAATCATTTCTAGGTCTTTGGTGTGTTAATGAAGGGGAATCAGCAATTTATCCTTCTTTTCCCAGGGGAAATTTCCTGCCTTTGTCCACAGAGCACTTGCAGATCTTTGCAGCCCCCTTCTGCTGTGGCAGCCACATATGCCACAGCAGCTCAGAGGCACGAGATACCACATGGCATATGAAGTTGTTTGGGTTTTTTTGTTTTTTAATAATGGTAGGGCATGGTAATTAATTCATCACATCAGCGAAAGGCTACAGTTTTGGTTAGGACCAAACAGAATGATTAGGAGCCATTTGAATTTTCTAGCCTATATGAAGTCAGGATGCTCACAGGAAAACACTAAAAAGTATGCTCACTGACTGCTCTGTGGGCCTTAACCACTGTCTGTTTCACCTAAAATAACACCCTGACATTCTGCCTCGAAGCAGAGAAGTTCAAACAGACTGCTTTACTCTGAGCCAAGTTAGTGTCCCCGTCAGAACTGCACAGAGAGTGATTTAAGTGCTATTTAATGTTATTTAGCTGGAGATCTGAAGGATCTGTCACCAAGTGGGGCAGAGCAAAGCCAAATGCTTTAATGGGGCATTATAGTCTGGATAACAATGGACTTAGTAGAAATGAAATGAAAATTTACCAGGATCAGCCTACTGTCATCAAGCTTGTATCTTCTAGCCTGGAAGGAGGGGTTCTGTGCAGGACAGGAGCCTGACTAACAACTACCTTTGAAATCCAAAGCCTTTTTACTTTAACCCAAATTTTGCACAGCCACAGTTCTTGGAGACAGCCATAGTCAAGATAATCCAAATGAAAATAAGACACATAGGCTTATTTTATCATCAGAGGAATTTATTCATGTTTGTCTTATGGTCACCTGAAATTTTAAAAGCTTGCCCGTGTGGAGATACCTCTTTGAAACTTGTGACATGAGACTGTAAATCTGTAAATTTTCTGCACTCTCACCACAAGGCCACAAACTAAATGGACATACTATTCTGAGTCTTGGATTTTCTCTGCAGTTTGTTACATTATGTTTAATAGTGGTGTAAATGGCATTTCCCAATAAGCAAAATTCTTCCTCACAAATTTTGCATAAAATACAAGTAGCTGTGTAAGCAGCAGGATTTTGCAAAGCAAATTTGCCAGACCTCACACTTGAAGCCATTGTTCTGAGAATGTTAGTTGCTAAATGCATATGAGTCACAAATTCTGAATTTTGTAATTTCTCTCTTCACTATAGCTACTTCCGCTTAAGTGTAAAGATTCATTCAACTGGTAAACTACTTTGAGCTATGTTTAAATGTGTTTAGTCTTAAGAAAATGATAAACTTTCTTATTAAGAAAAGTTAAAGTGGACATAATTTCAAACATATCCTTTCCATAATCACAACAAGCTTAATACCCATATTAGTGATTTGGAACCGGTCCTTCTAAATGTAAACCAGTACTTCAACTTCATAGCACCTCTGCCATTTTCAAATGATACAGCCATTATAAAGAAACATTTTGTGGCATCTTCTTAATTTTATGCACAAAATGAACCTTCTACACTTTTTCTTTTGAGATGTCTAGAATCTAATGTCCTAGTTCCATTAGGATTGCTTCTGTGCTAAAAAGAATATATTCTGCTGAATTTGGGCCACCGTGTCCTGGATAACTGAGTAGCCAAAATATGCCACAAATTACTCATTAATCAAATGAAAAGGTGGAAAGGAAATATGGGATGATTCTTTAACTGTTCGGTTCTCTTCAGCCAAATGCAGGTTTCAAACATTACTAATCCAGTCTCCTATTCCTATTATAGTTAAACAATGATGGTAAAAATCATGATGCATTTATTCTATATGATGTATTTTTAAAATAGAGGAACTGTTTCCTTGTAGAAGTTTGCTGAACTGATTTAGTGATTGATATTTCACGCACATATTTTTACTCACACAATCATATATTGCAAATCAAAAAAGTTTTTTCGTTTTGCTTTGAAATTTTGTTTTCTTCTTGAATGCAATTATAAAATGATAAAACACACAATTTAACTTTTCCTTACAAAATTCCCTATACATTTAGAATATTTGCTTAGTTGGTTGGTTTGTTCTTTTTTTCCCTCAAAATTCTAGATTGTCTGGACAAGACACTTTATATAAATTGGTTGATATTTTTGCCAAAGCTACAATTATTTTGGAAAAACACCTGCTATCAAGAGCTGTCTACTCTTTGCACCACTTACTCCAGCTACATATGGCAGGAAATCAGCAGGTAAAAGATAATGTTTTCAAAACTCTAATGGAATTTTCAGCAAGTAATTCAGAAAGCAAGTAGAGAAGCAGCTTCTTCTGAAGTCTTTTCTAATAAAAGGTATAAAATAAAATGGTGTAATGGTAACTTGGTCTTGAAGATATTGCGTGATGGTTTGAATTATAATGAAATGCTGCCAGAAACGATCAGACTTCAACTACAGTTTCGCAAGGTGGCACAATTACTCTTCATATTGTGCATCTATCTTTTTCTTCAACCGCCAAGGAAGTGGTTAACTTCTAATCAGCCTCTCAGTATAGCTGTAAAAGAGCCTACCTGTATTCAAACGCAGCAAGCATAAGCAAGGTCTGAGGCATAAGCAAGTCTTCAGGCCCAGTCCAAGGCTTGTTGAAATCAATAAGCAGCTTTCCAGTATCTTGGATGGGAATTTAATAGTTTATCCACAGTGTGTTTAAACTCTCCTGCCAGGCTTTCTAATCCTGTGCATGATTAGCTACAGCAGACAACATATTAAACTTCTCAGGAAAAATAAGCTCATAATGCTTAGCTCTCATCTGGCTTTTTAGAAATCTTAGTATGATTACTAATAAACTCAGCTAGTAATAAGAACTAAAAGCTGAATTGACACATCCATAATCCTATCAAATTCAATAAGACTGCTTCCAAGTAAATTCAAAACACTTACATACTGCAGAATTGGGTTCTAATTAGAATTCTTGATATTTTGCTCTCTTAATTTCAGTACAATTTTTTATATTCTTAATTCAAACTTTGGAAATTCATCTCTAGGGTCACGAAGGAAAAGTGGCATAGTATAAAAATTAAATCTATTTTTCTCTAGATTTATGTAACGATTGCAAAACAATGTTATTGCAATATTTAATGAAACGAGTCTTTTAAGCATCATTATTTGTCCTTCATCTAGCTATTTCAAGTTGCAGACTAGTAGGACATTTCATTAGGTGACTTTAATGCCAAGTCTGAGGAAAAATAGTATTTGGATTTAGACCTCTGTCTTGCTCCTTAATAGTTCAGATCCAGAACTAGTTTGCTTTATCATTCTCGGCTTG
>JANXJC010000078.1:34647085-34660723 GCA_027564655.1 Leptodon cayanensis
TGGATTGAGAGCAGCCCTACGGAGAAGGACTTGGGGGTAGTGGTGGATGAAAAACTGAATATGAGCAAGCAATGTGCCATCCTCTTCAACAATTCTTAGAAAAGGACTGCATAAAAGAAAACCCTGTGGGACAGTCACCAAACCAACGTGCCTAGGATCAGAGAGAGCACGTTTAAAAGACTTCTGGGCTCACAGTTCTCTCCTTTTAATTTTTCCTTTTAAGATGTCACATCGTTCAGTGACACTAGATGTTGGAGGATGGTGTGTGTGTGTGTGTGTGTTTATCGTTACTTCTGTTTTGGCTGATTTATAGAAGATAACTATTCAGTTCTTCCTCTGGTAGCAACACCTGCTCGCCTCTGTAGCCATCCTGCTGTTTCCCTTCTAGAGTTTTCTTCTAAGTGTTTGTTGTTTTGGATTTTTTTTTTTTATTATTTAGTTTAAATTTTTATTTCCTCTGCCAGGTTTTTCTTTTCAAATGGCTTGAACAACCTTCAGAGGTTTTTGGCATCCACTTCTCAAGCAGTGCCCTCTGCCTTCGCAAAACACCATAACAAATTACATGCCATACACCTTTCTCATGTGCCTTGCTTCAGCCTGCAGATTAACCAGTAAGATATTTGTGTACAGAGAATATGGCTATTGCTATTAGAAATTAATCTTGTATTTTACCTTCTTTTGTTTCCCCCCTCAAAAAAGACTTCTTGTGGCCAGGTTGATCAAACGGTGGTGTTACATTCGATATGACAACAATTAGTAAAATTTTTTACAACAGGGACTTTTTCTGCCTTATGAACGTATTTTAAAATTTTGAAAGAAAGCACTACATAGGTTCTTCTCCTACTCTAGATACTGTAGGGGAGTTATGTTAAGCAAGAAAGGTTTTTACTTTCAGTCTTAATCTTTCTCCATACAGTCAGTTCTCAGAGTACATCAAGAACCAAAAGTTTCTGCTGAGGTCTTTAAAAGAGAGATTTTCTGTTGTGCTCCTTGTAGCTACCTCTTTACCAGGATTGATGTACATGGGTTTCTGTCTATTCTAAGCACATATGGAGATGCAGCACATTGCAGACTTTCTTTCAAAGGGCAGAAATTACTCCACTTAATCCTTATATCTGCCACTAGAATAGTAGGCAATAACGTGTGACAAAAAGTGTTAATACAGGAGACAACACTGCATTCTCCAGTATCAGAAATGTGCAAGAACCTGTGAGAAACAGACTCCTTCTGCCAACAACTCCCCTGGGATGCAAAGGTCTTAAATTCCCCTGAAACGTTCTCTGGATTCCCCTGCTTGGGATTCTTTCAGGTACATAACCCCAAGCCACTGAGGTAAGGCCAAAGCACACTTCTTGGGATGACAGTTGCAGAACATGCTCCAAATTTGGAAACTTCCAGGTTTTGCAGGATTTTGGAAGAGTCTTTCTGTCTACAGCCTCTACCAGTGCATGCATACTGTGGCTCAGTAGAGTGCTTCCGTGCTTCCCTTCTTCCAGGTGAGAGTATCTCTGTTGGCACAAGATCTGCCCATGCACGGTACTGTCTCATCCTGCGGCTTCAAAGGAGAAGGTGCTGTGCCCATGGACTGGAAGGGTGCCACAGTGCTCTCCAGGCACGTGCCTGATCTGGTGTCAGGATCAAAGCCTGTGTGGTGTGTCACAAAACATACCTGCATTACGGCTTAGGAGGCATGAGAGTACGATGGACCCGCGATGCTGGGAATGATGCACCTCTCCTAAGTTACCCGGGTATTTCCTATGGAGGTCAGCCCCTGCAGGGAGAAATTAGATAAACTCCCAAACCTGTTAAAACCACTTGAGACTATGCCTTCCGCACAAGTCCACAGCTATTGCAGCACCTGAAGAGGAAGAGAGTAAATATTGCTGTCCACTACATAGGACCATTTAATGTATCCCACAGAGGTGGAAGCTGTGTATGGACGTCTCCTACTCATAAGAAAGTGATTTAATCTCATTCGTTTGTATTCTAAGGTGAGAGGTAAAACTACTACAAAATAGAGAAAAAAATAAACAGTTTGAAAGAGGAGCAAAATGAAACAGGTTAAAAAAGATTTACATATAAATTGCCAATGTAAATGTAAGTATCATAATAATTCTTCATAAATAAATGTCGCAAACATTAAATCTGAAAGGATTTTCATAAATACGGATTTCACAGCCTAGCCTATCGCGTATATTATTTCAGTTTGGCTTTACTCCAAAAATAAATTACACAAGTATGGAGTTCCATGTGTATCTTTCATTAAATTGCAGATCAAGTACATTTGTTTCACAAGTAAAAGATGGGTTTGGTAATAGCTGATGTTGCAAACTCATCTTGAATCTAAAATTCACGTTACCGCTGCATTTTCAGTACTACATATAATTCTCAAAGAAATAAAGGTTTTGCTTTCAGTAATGCCTGTTGCACTTCCCTGATCTCAGTCTGGAGCAGGACTGAGTACATGGAGCTTCAGAAATGGCTCTGCGGACAGTAGTGAAGGAGCAAGATACTGCAGTTGAATTGCTCTGCAAAGAAATGGTGGTAAGACCGTAAATGTGTGGATGTGACTGAATATACACAAGGAACTGATCTCTCTTGAAAGAAAGGGCTATATTTATCCAAGATCTGGCTGGGTCCAGTGCCCAGTAAAATCAACAGAAAAAGCTTTAATCATATGCAGTCGGGTGGCTGTGAGGCTTAACAGGTTGGACCTACAATTACTTTCCAAAGTCAAACTGTGTGTAGAAAGGCAAATGGCTGTAGAGTCAGATGGTGCAATAACGCAGGCACCATGTAACAATACCAGGTTCAGCATAAACACCCTGGCGTTTTAGAACATAAGAATAAAAATAAAGACAATAAAACTATTTCTTAGTTAATATACCATTAATGCATATGATTACCCAGATGTTTTTATGAATAAATATATGCTTATAAAAATGTTAAAGGATAGTTGGCAGTTAAAACTGCTGCTCTGTAAGTGATGCGTATATGCCTCCACAATAACACTGAATGCCCAAGGGGAATTTTAAGCTTAATGTTTTCCAAAGTTTGCTTTACAAGACAACTGAAATTTCTTTGTCTTTTGCAGATGGCTGTGCTAGCTCTGACGTGAGCCACTTTTGTGGGGTGGGCATATTATGGTCTATCACTTAGAGCCAAGTGCTATAAATTTTCTGTAACCTCGCACACCTAAAAGAGAGCTTTTCACTGCTTCCTGGTGGTATTTTAAAGAACAAAAGTGAAAAAGCAGTGAAAAACTTTTGGTTTGGCTTCAAAGACTGAGACCTTACTGCAAAATTTTCAGACCTGTCTGATTAGTGATACTAATAGCTCCAGTCCTTTCAATAACTACTATTTCAGTCTTGAGTTTCTCCTTTCTTGCATCAAGCAGATCCATTTGTCACCATTTTTTAGACATTTCTTTGTTTTGTTTTGAAAATGGCATTAATTGCCATTGCTCTTTCTTTGCTTCCTAATAGAGCTTGAGTTGATTGCAGCAGTAGTGGCTGCTACAACATGAATTGAAGCCGTCCCTAAGGCTGCTTTTTGAATTCACACAGTATGTTACCTAGATCCTCTTAAAAAGAACACAAAATAGATACCTGAAATTGTTTTCCATCTCTGAAATTCTCTAAACCTTAGTGCCTCAAAATCTAAACAAGAAAACTAATTATACATTAAAGTTGATTTTGGTCTGCCTTGGGGGAACCATACATCGTATGACTTCCATACCAACACACACACAAACAAAAGTCATATCAAAAGCTGAGACACTCACCAAAACGACAATCCCAAATAAATGGTCTCTTAACTGGAATGGCACTAAGCTGCTTTATCAACAAATACTGTAACAGCTACTTGATCTTTGGTAAGTATATATTTAATCTTACTATTCCATAAAGCTCTCTTTAGAGCAAAACTTAGCACAGTCAAGGATCAGGAGTTCTATCTGAAGTAACAGCTCTAATACAACTGGAGAAATTAATTTCTCCTCACAATTGCACTTCAGTTTTCTTTTACAGCTGACATATTACATGTTTTAGCAATGGGTTACTAATGCAGAAAAGAAATCCTGCTGTTCTAACGAACCTATTTGTTTATGTAGGATATCTAGGGTTAAGCAAAATAAAGCTGGAACAAAATTCAGTTCACTGAGCTCCTTTCTGACAGTGGAATTAAATGGGATGCTTTTTCTTCTCTGTTCAGCTCTAATCTGCTCCCGGGCTATGTCTGTTTCAGCTGATCAACCTACACTAAAAAGAAGTGATAAAAAAATGTTAAAGCATTGTTTCTTGAGATGACTGACACAAGACATGGGACCAACAGCATGAAAGACTGTGCCCAAAGATGGTTTCACAACTTAGCCTCACTTAAACTGCAGCTAGCTTTAGTGAGTGCTTTTCACCTACAGCTGCTGTGAAGAGATCGTGAACGGTGTTACGGCTATCTTTTTTTAGATGCCCTTCACACAATCTATAAACTGCAGCTCAAGTGTCAGCATCATATTCAGACATCTTGGGAAGCTAGTTGAGTGAAAACATCCAAGAATGCACTTGAGATTTATCTTCCTTTATCTTCTGTCCAGTGTTGAATTTGAAGCCTGCTCATAATTCCTAGCAATCTATCACTGGTGGCTTTGGACTTGCACCTGAGAAGAAAAAGTAGTAAGACTACTACTAAGGCATAGGAGAAAAAGTTGGGGAAAAAACAGCTCTGTTCCTCTCTGACACTGCAGAGATGTTGACCACCCCTTCATTCTGGGGCTTTGTACCTGTTGAAGACAAAATGACTGGGTTTTGTGTAGCCAGAATGACTTTCAAAAAAGTAAGGTGAGAGTGAGTAGTTTGAACTCTGGGTTCTGCTTGTATCATTGTGTAAGAAAGATTGGCCACTTCTTCTAGAGATAAAAAAAAATTATTATTTTAGTATTATTTAGTATTACTAAGGTTAAGGATACCCCTATGTTTCTGCCATTCCTTCATCAAAAGACATGTGTGTAAAATTTGATTAGAGGCTGTAAAACTATGGGACTGAAATGGGAGATTGCATTTTCCACCTTCTTTACAAGAGAAAAAGTGAAAATGTTAAGACAGGCCCCCGAGGTTATAATTAGAAACACATGACACAGTGGACAGAAGGCAGATTTTCTAATTTCTGAACAAATTTTGTTACAAAATTATCTTTGAGGTTTTTGAACTTACCACCTGGCCCTGGCCTCTCCCATTCCCTCCAAACACATTCAGTGTGACACTGCTGTAATTTTCTTATCAAATGCCATGTAGACATGAACTCAGGATACCCAGCTTAACAAGTCATTATATCAAGTATATTCTGGGTTTCACGCCTTTACTGAACACAGGTACAGAACTGTTATTATTAACCACTAGATGCCACTGTTGCTCCTATAAAAGCAGCCCAGTCTGCGTCTTGGTCCGTCCATAAAAACCCACGAACCTTCAAGAGATTTCCCTACGGTGTATCGAAACACTGGTACGGCACTAAAATTGAACTAAAAATGCAAATGCAGATGCATACTTGCAATATTTCTGCTTCAAATACCCTTATACTCAATTCCTTTATAAACTATCTTGATAACACACAAGACCTTAAGGTCCATTTTCATCTCGGAAATGTGTAAAAGGCTTGATGGTCACCTCTCTCATAGGTCTGCCTGCTCTTACTGTGACAAAAATAAGCGCTGTCAGACCTGAGAAGTCGGCACAGCTGACACTGACTGGAGTCATTTCAGTGTATGCAGAAGCAATGGAAGTAGCTTAGTGTCATCCATTGTACCTCTGCAACCCCATAAGCAGTAATCTGTCTGAAAATTTAGGACACCATGATGATGGGGTTGTGCAGGTGGAAAGGAGCCCTTACTGCTGGAGGTCGTACCGCACATGACTCGCTGGGACTGAGCAACCCCCAACTCTTTGCAGGGGGGGAAGGAGTGGGAGATAGTATTTTTAAGCGGAAGACTCATATGGAAAGCTGAGACACTCGTAATACTGATAATTCCTAATGCCATGGTAAAGGCTTTCTGAAGGACAGCCTTCCCGCTTAGTTTCTTGCCTGTTAGTAGCTTGGTGAAGACAGACCCCAGGATGTGCCACCTTGTTGCTCGCAGGACATCTTGGGTGGTATTTATGTGCCTGGACACATTGCCTGGGCTGTTGTTTCTAGTGGTGACAGCTGGAATGAATATGCATGTGTGCCTTGCTGCTTGGCATTATAAATGCTCCAGCCTGTGTGCGCGTAGAGAGGAAATTAATGACGGGCTGCTTTGGAAAGGATGCTCAGCCCTGGGGAAGCTAGAGGGTATATATTTCCTGAGCCTGATGCTCGCACACCTGAAAACCACAAAGAGCACACAGCCTGCTCACTGCATGTGGTGGAGGCACAAGGAAAAACTGAAAATTACTTCAGTAAGTGACTTCTTCACTGCTACAGGCTATGCAGAGAGGGCTTTTTTTGCTTCATTAGGTGGGCGAAGTAACTTCTGTCTTTTTGGAAAAAGGCTTGAAATTTTTCTCTCACTATTCCCTTACTTTTGCTAGCATCACACAGTACCAGCTTCCATACTCCTCCTCGTGCCTTGACATATGCGTCTGGCAATTGATAAAGTCGTGTGAAGTGACAGAGGATACCATAGACTTAGCTACAAAAATGGATGGTTTTGCTGACAAACGGTTAAACATATGCTACTGGATCTTCAGTAACTTGGATGTATTTCAGTGAAATGACAAATGGATGTGAGGAACAATTTTTGGCTTTTGCGGGAGATGAGCATCTTGCACAATTAAATTAGGGATGCATATAAACCTGGAGGATATGAGGGAGATCTTAAACTCCAGAATTAAAGCTGTCCCTGCAGGCACAGTGGCCTGTATGATTAATTCCTGTTGTCGGCCATCCTGGGCTGCGGACCGTGCAGTCACCTTGAGGTCGGGAGGATGAGGAGGCGACGCCCCAGCACTTCAGAATTCGTGACAGTAACAACATACTCGGGCTGCGGGGATACACGCCACGGGAGAAAGACGCGGTCAGGAAGGGCTACGCTTCTCGGCTGGAAAGCTGTTAACTGTTGGGGGCCGGGGAGCAGAGGCTAGAGCAGGGGCAGAGCAGACGGCTTCCCTCCTCCTGAAACCACATCCCTTTCCGTGCCCAGCCTTTGGATGAGAGACCAGCGCAGGACGGTGCTACCCGGCGTCCCCTGGCCGCCCTCGGGCGAAGCGAAGCTGCCTGCGGCCGCCGATCAGCGCCGGGCGTCTCCCGACGCGGCGGCGGCGGCGGGAGCGGGGCGCGCCCCTGCGCGCCCGGGGGCACCCCCGCGCCACCAGCCCCGGCCCCGGCAGGCGGAGGGGGGCGGCGGGGCCGGGCCGGGTGCCGGCGCCGCGGCGCGGGGGATCCGCGAGCGGCACCTAAAAAAATTGTTTCCTTCCGGAGCGGCGGCGGCGGCCGGCACTTCCCCGGCGCGGCGCGGGCACTGGCGGCGGCGCCGCCGCCCTCCGGGGTGAGGCGCTCGGAAGCCGCGGAGGAAGCCGGCTGAGCGGCGAGCACGGAGCGGGGGCCGCCGCCGCCGCCGGGTGGAGGAGGCTGAGCAGTGGGAGGGGCGGGGAGGGACCAGCCGCCGCGGTGACAAGGTGCCAGCGGAGCGGCGAGGCCGCCGCTAGTGCTCCGCCGTCCTCGCCGCCGCCCTCCCGCCCGGAGAAGTTTGACTCGGGAGCAGCGCAGCCGCCCGGGCCGTCGCGGCGAGGCAGGGGGGCGCGCCCGGAGTCGCCGCGGGACGGGGGTCGCCTCCTGCGGGAGGCGGCGGGGGGACAGCGGCGGCGGCGGGCTCCGGGAGCCGCCCCGCCCGCGCCATGGCAGCGCGGTCCCGGAGACCCTGGCTGAGCGTGGTGCTGGGGCTGGTGCTGGGCTTCACCGCCGCCTCCTGGCTCATCGCCCCCAAAGTGGCCGAACTGAGCGACAAGAAGAGGCGCGGCGCCAGCCTCTGCTCCTACTACGGCCGCTCGGCGGGGCCGGGGGCGGCCGGGGGCGCGGCGGCGCCGGGCGGGCAGCAGGCGCCGCCGGAGGCAGCGGCGGTGCTGGGCGGCACGAGTTTCAGGAGCAGCCCCTGGGAGCTGCCGCCGGCGGCGGAGGAGGGCACGGTCTCCAGCCCCGCCGCCGGCGGCGAAGGAGAGCCGGAGGAGGAGGAGGAAGGCGCCGAGAAGCGGCGCGGCCGGCCCGGCGGCAGCCACAACGGGAGCGGGGACTGGGGGGACGCCGCGGGCTGCGCCAAGCCCCGCAACTTCCTCTACGTGGGGGTGATGACGGCCCAGAAGTACCTGGGCAGCCGGGCGGTGGCGGCGCAGCGGACGTGGGCGCCCTCGGTGCCGGGCCGCGTGGAGTTCTTCTCCAGCCAGGGCTCCGCCGCGCCCCCCGGGCTGCCCCCGCTGCCCGTCGTCGCCCTGCCCGGCGTGGACGACTCCTACCCGCCGCAGAAGAAGTCCTTCATGATGATCAAGTACATGCACGACCACTACCTGGACAAGTACGAGTGGTTCATGCGGGCGGACGACGACGTCTACATTAAAGGTGAGCGGGGCGCGCCCCGCCGCCGCCGGCGGCAGGGAGGGCAGCGCTGGCCTTGGGGGCCCGGCGGGGTCCCACGGGGGGTAGGGAGACTCGGTGGCCGCCCGGGGGGGCGGGGAGCTCAAGGGGTGCCTCGACCCATCCCGCGCGCCGGCGGCGTTTGCTTCCAGCCCCCATGTGCGGGGGGGGGCGTGGGGTGCCGTCCCGGCGCTTGGTGGGAACCCCGAGGTGCCCCCGCGGGGCCGGGCCGCCCGTGGAGAGTCCGGGGCGCGTCGGAGGGCCGAGGCGGCGGGTTGGACGGCGGCGGGCAGGGTGACGTGGGCGTGGGATCCCGGTGCGGCGGCCCGCCGGGCGAGGCTCTGCCGTGGGCCGGCGGAGAGGGTCCTGGGGCCGGGCGCGGGCAGGGGAGCGCCGGGGTGGTGCCGGCCCCGCGTCCCGCCGCGCTCGGCCGCGCAGCCTGAGCGTGGCGGTCCCGCCTCCACCCGCCGCCCGTGCGCAGGCGGCGGGGGCGGGGGGAGCGTCCCGCTGCGGCCGGGCTGACCCCGCGGCGGCGGCGGGTCAGCCCGGCGGCTTCGATTCGGTGCTCCTCGGGAGTGGTGTTTTCAGCACTAGTAAAAGTTCTCCGCTGGCTCGTTGACACTTGGGCTGAGCAAACGCCGCCTCTGAAGGCTGCTTGTGAAGCCGCTGTTGTCCTTCGCAGCGTGTCTCTGTGCTGAGTACTAGCCCTATCCCATTTTCGAGCGAGTTTTACAGCACCGTTAGAAAATGCTGTTCTGCAGCCCGCTTAATTTTAGTCTGCGCTTGTTGCTGCTCTGAGTTACTCGTGCAGCGTCCTGCTCCTGGGGAAGAAAGAGAGGCTGAAGTTGTAAGCGAAAGCCCAGGTTGCAGGCGTGGTTGCTTACACTGTTGAAAGCACTGTTGAGAGTTAACTGGTGGTGACTGTGTACTGCCCTCTTTGTCACTTGATTTTGTTGGAGTCGTTTAACGGGCTGCTTGCTAGTCAGCTGTCACTCATCCGTGAAATACTCGCACACCTACGCATGTATATAGGTTTACATATGTGGCTGCAGATGTAAAAGTTGTCAGTGT
Organism: Leptodon cayanensis; assembly: GCA_027564655.1. NCBI lineage: Eukaryota > Metazoa > Chordata > Aves > Accipitriformes > Accipitridae > Leptodon > Leptodon cayanensis. The sequence goes on from JANXJC010000078.1 coordinate 34,656,752, forward strand.
TTTCTTTGGGCTCGTTTCGGAGTGGTAATGAACCTGTCCTAAATTGGTTCTAAGCTTCTGAGTTAAACCTATCCAGAAACTTTTAATTTCAAGTAAATATGAAATCACAATTTCTTAAAAGAAATAGGTACGGGGTTTGAAGGAAAAGTGTGTAGACCTTGTAGCACTGAAAATACTTCGGAAGGAGCCTGAGTTTTACCTTGTTCCAACAATTACTTCGATCAAACATATTTATCTTGGTTAATTTAGATTTGCTCTGGTCTTTTCAAAAGTTAATCCTATTAGAATAATACATGGGATTTCCCTTCTCCTCTCCTTCCTCCCCAGCTTGGAACTATATTGGTAAATTGTCCTACTTCAGAGAGAGTCTTAAACTAGCAAGGGAGTGCTTTCCATCAGTATTGGTTGAACAGAACAAGGTTTACTGGTAAAATTAAGTTTTGGTCATATCCTGGCTTTTGGCTGAATGAAAATGTCATTGTAATGTTAATTAATAAAAAAAGTAATGTGTGAAAAGTAAACTTGTCCAAGGATATTTTCCATTAGGTATGGGACACCGTTTTGGAAGTGATTTCCTGACAGTGTCAGGTGCCCGTTACATTTTTAAAAAAGCTTGAGGTACAGAAAAAGAGATGGCTGGCAGACTAGGCAGAGAAATAACAGTAATCTTTTCTCTTTTTCAGGTGAAAAATTGGAGGAGTTTCTTCGCTCACTGAACAGCAGTAAGCCTCTGTATTTGGGACAGACTGGTCTGGGTAATATTGAAGAACTTGGAAAACTTGGGCTGGAGCCTGGAGAGAATTTCTGCATGGGAGGGCCGGGAATGATCTTCAGCCGGGAGGTTCTCAGGAGGATGGTGCCACATATAGGTGAATGCCTTCGAGAAATGTACACCACTCATGAGGACGTGGAGGTGGGCAGGTGTGTCCGAAGGTTTGGAGGAACTCAGTGTGTTTGGTCATACGAGGTAAGTGACAGTGTAAATTGCAATGTGCTGTTTGTTTACAGAGTTTTACATCTTGCAACATAAGTAGCTCTGTCCACAATCTCTTTCCACCATAATTATGTTTCAATGCATGCATCAGAATGTGAAGTGCAGACTGTAATGAAAAAAAGAGACAAAAACATTCATGGCGTGTTGCTGCAAACATGTTTATTTCTACTTGTGTCTCAGTTTTCTTTGGTGACAGTTACTGCAGCCATGTTGTAAGTATTGCTATGCTGTAAGTTGCTAAAGCATTACCTTGAGGCTTTCTACATATAATCCTTGACAGGATGCTGCTGTATTTGACATATGCTCTTCAGGCTGGATCTTTTTAAGAACTTGTTTTTGGATAAGCGTGTGGCATATCTGTTCTGCATTGCAGTTTCTTAGAATATGTTGTGGTATTTGAAGAAGAATTGCCTGTATTTTCTTAATTACTCAGACGTATTTTAATGGAATTCATTACTGGCAAAAGCAGAAATGGGAGTTGTGGGGTTTTTTTTCTTGTACAGAAATGAAATTTGTTACACTGCCTGTGTCTACCACATACTTTTGACAGTGTTTTTCTTAGTGTAAAACACTGTTAAAATCTATTAAGGACACGTGCAATGTAACAAATCTTCCTATGCTGAAGTCATTTTAGGAGCAAATGACTTCATTCAGTAGTAACATTTTCTAAAGCGATAAAGATGTGTTGCAATAGCCAAAAAGTTAATTTGCAGTGCCGTAACTAAAATTCAGGCCTATTTCTCTGGAAATACTGTGGTTAGTGGCAAGACTATCTTTGTAGATAAAAATAGACTAAGCAGGCAACTGCCAGAAAGGGTAAAGGGTGATAGCTAATATGATGAATATGATTTTAGTTATTTTGACCGGTTCTTTAATATTAATATATGCTTGCCCTTGTGGCACTCCCTTGTTAAGCAGGAAGAATCATTTAAATGGGCAACTGGAAGAGGTTGTATGCTATTAACGGCAAAAAGACAGGAAAAATAATTAATTTTGTGGATTAGTGTTTTTCTGAGTGGCCTAGGGAAAGGTGGCCATTTTAAAAATGGGTTTGGTAGACTACAGTGCATGTAAACAGGTGAACGAAAATAAGTATTGAATACTTGATACTAATTAGGTAGAAATCTTAGAGGTGGAAATCTTATCCTTCACAATAGAAGGGTGCTTTTAGAGACTGTTTCAACAAATGTTGTAAATGCCAATGTAAAATAATACAGCCATTGCACTGGTAGAGCAGGGAAGGCACTTATCGTGCAGATGGATATCAATGTAGAACTAGTGGTTCTTAATCAAGACTTCCAAACTGCACACTACGTTGGCAGCTTAATCTTACACTCTGATGTGTTTGGGCTGTGTCTGTACAAGGTCGTTTGCAAATCCTTATAGGCATGTGATGCCTGCTGATCTGTATCAGATAGCAGAATTATGATTCTGTCTTGACAGTTGTATCTTGGAAGGGGTTTTGGTTTTGTTTTTCTGGTTTGTCTTCTTGGGAAGAAATCTGGGGAAGGAAAGAAAACTGATAACAGATAACATTATCACTATGGTTATAATTTATTTTGATGTTGAATGTCAGGAGATTTTGGCTCTAGGCATTGAGCGTAAGTGGGATAGAGCAAAAAAATATGTTTGCTTTCTTCAGTTTTGGAGACTCAGGTATATGACTGCCCGGAAGCACAGCTTTTCATGGTAGGATTGGGTCCTGAAAACATAAACTTTTTGGAAAAAACCTGTGTGTTTATGGGATCTGGAATAGAGTGACACCAGTCTTGACTGTCAGTTGCTCTTGAACGCCCTAGGTCTGTATAGTAAAGAATGGAAAAAGAAAAAAATATGTTAGGCATTGCAATAGCAGCTGCTCATTTCTGACCAGTATTTTCCATTTGTTAGAAGAATCGTTAACCCTGTTGCCAGTACAGGAGATGCTCCAGAAGATGCAGATGATTAAGACAAAGCTGCTTAGGATGCTATCCCACTGTTAAATCTGTGTGGAAGAGAAGAAGCAAAATAGGGTGTCCGGAGAGAGAGGAGTTGCATTTGTGCTTTGGCATAGTTTGTGTTGCGTAGCTGGTTGTTTCAAGTAGTCTGATACTGCTCCTGAACAGACTGGCGTGTTGCGGGTTGGTAAATTAGTTAGTGACAAGGGTGACTTTTTTCCCAGGGCACTGAAAGTGTTGCTCTATGCGTGTTCATTCCTGCCTTAGATCAGCAACACTCTTTGTGTGCTAGAAGGGGAATTATTCCCTCAGATACACTTGTGCAAAATATAAGATTGGGGCCAGGACTTTCTGCATAGCCAGTCGCACTTTTGTCCTGAAGTGCTCTTGTTGTATATAAATATTAAACTGAGAGCTGCTGAGCTGCAAGATTTTTTTGAACTTTGCTGCTTTTGGGAAGATGCGTAATTTGTATTTTGTATGTGTTGCTGAAGACTAATATAAACTGGAAACAATTCCATTAAAATTCATAGAAGCAGAAAAGCTACAGAAGAGTCGAATCACTGCTGCATCATTTTTTTACTAGATTTCTTTTCTAAGAACCGGATGGGAAAGTCTCTTTTTGGTGAGGATGAAAGAAATCAGAGAGTTCAAGAGAAAACCTGAAATGCTTGGTCTTTGCTAGTGTATTGGGTTTGTGTGGCAAGGTTTTGGTAGCCAGGGGGCTACAGGGGTGGCTGCTATGAGAAGCTGCTAGAAGCTTCCCCTATGTCCAACAGAGTCAAGGCCAGCCGGCTCCAAGTCGGACTTGCCACTGGCCAAGGCTGAGCCCGTCAGTGACAGCGGTAGTGCCTCCGGGATAACAGATCTAAAAAGGGGGGAAAAAAGCTTGTGTAACACCAGCAGCAGTCAGGAGAGAGAGGAGTGAGAACATGTAAGAGAAACAACCCTGCGGACACCAAGATCAGTGAAGAAGGAGGGGGAGGAGGTGCTCCAGGCGCCAGAGCAGAGATTCCCCTGCAGCCCGTGGTGAAGACCATG
>JANXJC010000078.1:34667652-34679293 GCA_027564655.1 Leptodon cayanensis
CCGGCTGGTATTGGCTCTGTCGAACACAGGAGAAGCTTCCAGCAGCTTCTTACAGAAGCCACCCCTGTAATACCCCCTCCCGCTACCAAAACCTTGCCACTCAAAGCCAATACATATGTACATATGCATATATTTAAATCTTGTGTCTAGTTGATAATCAAGCTCCCAGGGGCATAAGTGAAGGTCCTTTGGAGCTTTTAAGCTGTGCTTCTAGGTATTTATTGCAGTCTGTCTACTGTAAAGCTTAAGAATTTGGCTCTCAGCTTTTCATTTTCAGTTTTTCATTTCACTTCTTCGTTATATCTGTATTCTTCTGTTCTGTATGTACGTGTATTTTCGCTTCCAGCTTGAATTTAACATACCTGTTCAGCTTTCTGTTTTCCTTGAAAGCTTTTTCTTTCCAGCTACAGACTGTAGCACACCTGTTATCATAATAAGTTTTCATCACCAAAGGGGACTGACTACCTTATGGACCAGCTCTTATCCTGCCAGAATTGCATGGCTTCCTATTGTTGGTCATGATAAAACAGTGACTTTTTCTGTCACTTTTTATCAATTTGGGGCAAAATTTTCTGAAGTGCATGAGTATCAGTTCCAGGAGTCAGGGAATTTAACTAGAACAGGTGTAGCTGATGACAAAGCTTTTACAAAAGCGCTTAACTCGGCAAATGAAACAGTTTTGTTACGTGCTGTTGATATTTTTAACTGTTGTATTAAAATAATTTGTTAAGTATAAATCTGTCCTGCTAGAACCAATGAAAGCAAGTGCTAGTATTTTGGATTCTTCTTTTCTTCTACTCTAAATTTTTGTGATTGAAGATATTTTTCTTCACGTGGTAGAGGGAAATAATTGCACCTAACTGAGGGTAGTTGACTGTAACAGAAAATATAGTCAAACAGTAAAAAGTATTTTTTCTTAATATTTGGCTATAGTAATTTTGGGAAATGTAGTATTAGTGCATCCAAGAGGGTCATGTGAGTGTATATGTATTTCTTTTGTGGCATTTGATGCTTGAGGTTTGCTTAGAGTTGTAGAGCATGTCTTTTACATCTTTGAAAAGATTGCTTATTGTTTGTACCTTCAAGAAATAATTCTTGAACGAAACTATGCATTCGGCATTCCTCCCTCCTGGCCGTGGTAAGTTGGCACTCACTTCCCTCTTCCAAATTTGTTAGCCTTAGTTTTTATTGTACTAAATCCAAGAATAAACCTACTCTGATCTTAAATTCCTATCCACGCTGTGCTGTTGGCATGTATGCTTGAAGGTGACAACTGTGTCATGGGAGAGAGATGTAAGAGATGTATGGTCTTTATGGGACAGAGAGCCTTGAATGAGTAAGGGCTGGTATTCTTTCTTCAGTATGCTTATCAACTATCCCAGCCCAGCCTAAGCTTCCTAACTCATCACTGGAAAAATGTTCTGAACAGCAGTGGCATTATTATTTTAGCTGCACATAATGCTAGGAGCTTCCCACTCATCTCAGTTTAAAAGAACTTTGCTGTTGTTGATGGAATGTTTAGTTTAGTACTAAAATTTTAGTAGATAACTTCATTGTTAATTTTCCATTGCTAAATGGCATTTGGAGAACTACTGGTTTCCTTGGAAATGGCCTTCGAAAAGATTTATTTGGAGGTTCTGCCATAAATCTGTGGAGTGGCCAATGAAAACAAACTAGTTGCTGGTTTTATGAGTTTTAATATCCATGTTACCTTCAATGTAGGTACACTCTGTGTTCTTTCAAACTGGAAAGAAACTAAAATGCAATGCCTGGGTTGGGGGAGGAAGGGATTTGTGCTTTTCTTGTTGATTTTTATTTAGTGGTTTCTGTTTAGCATAATTATATTAATCAGCTTGGTCAAAATAAGTCTTTCTCTGCAGACTAGATACTACCTTGTACAAATGAAGTAACTTTTCGTCCTTATCACATCCATTATGATCATGTAGCTAGGTAACAAAAATAGTTGCTGGATTAAGTATTTCAGTTATATGGGAAGGGAAGCTTTAATGACTAGTACAAGGATAGAATCATACAGTGCTACTCTGTTATTTTTTAAACAGTTTCAAGAAAATTTTTATGTGTTTTATAGTATAACTATTATTCTTTGTTCACTGAGAATAAATACATAGTAATGAGAGATGTCCAGTAGAGTTTTTGGCATCTGTTCATCAGTACAGATAACAAAACAGCAACACTTTTGTGTTTAACAAGTTGATACTTCCATTCATTCACACACTCTAAGAAGGTACTTAAGATACCTTCCACACTTGCATCATTCCTTTTTATAAACTTACTGAGCTCCATCTAAAATAATGGGGTTTTCCATTTTACCTGTGCTGTGCCACTGGAATACTGTTATAAAAATGCAATTGCTGTAATAAGTGACTTCTTTACTTATGCTTTTAACTTGTTTGAGGCAAATATGCAGCCATTTCTTCTTCTATGAGTTGTTAGTATTTACTTTAGAAAGCTCTTGTTTCATCCTTTGTACTTACCCATCAATATTGATAAATGCTACAGAGCTTTTATTTAGCGAGGTACAAGAATCCATGCTTTCTGTTGCTCTTTTTCTCTTAATCACCGTTCCTTTCATTTGCCTCAGTTTCTTTTCTTTTTTTTTTTTTTTTAATTAAATGTGTGGTCAGGATTGCCTATGGCATTATGTATGGGAACTCATCTGTAACTTCTACAGTGTAGCTCAGGATTACATTTACCATTTTTAAGGCTTCATCACACTGTAAATTCATCACCATTTTGCAGTTGGTTTGTGCTACTAGGTCAGGTTGTCTTCGGCCATCTTCACTTATTGAGCTTCTGACTGGCAGAATATTTCACTTGTGTTAAAATTTACTAGTATAATAGTTGCATGTTTAATCCTGTTGCTGTTGGAAAACTGTGCTGTCCTAAACATGATGTTGCAGTATCAGATAAAAATTGCTTTTTGCTGTGTAAACGAAATGTTCCTGGATAGCTTAGTGACCTCCACAGCAAGGGCAGATGCTGTGGCTAGTAGGAGAGGGAATGTGCTGTATTGCATGATCACATCCCATGTGGAGAATGCTAGCCATTGTTCCAAGTCTACTTGTACCTCCTAGCAGGCAAATGATTAGTGAATAAGAAAGATTTAATCTCACAAAGAGCTTAATCACACATGATGTTAATTGTTGAGGGCTTTCATTCCAACTAAAGGAAGCAATGCAGTGCATCTTAGAGGAAAGTTGCCTTTTGGTCTTTCCACTTATCCTCTGATTTGCCATTTTCTTTTTTTGATGTTGTTCATTGTGAAATTACTGCAAATAAACATGTAAATTATCAGAAACCACTGAAGGAGCTCGAAGGACTGTCTTTGAACGCTGGGCTTTCTTTTTCAAGTCAGTTACTCGAATCCAATGCTGAATATCTGTGGAAGACAAACATGTAGTAGTTCCCAGTTTTGCTCTACAGCCTTTGTGGCCAGGACAAATACTGAATGAATACTTGAGTCTGCTGGTAGAGTTGATGTTTCTGGTTGAAGTATGTTGAGTGTGTAGTGCAGATCTTTTCATGCTATGACTTCATACCTCTTTTGGAAAAAATAAAAATCCTGTGTGTACTGTTTATGAATGCTTTAATTCATGAATTGAAGTGGAAGAATCCAATTAATTGTTTAAGGAACTAAAGCTTGAAGAAGTGTATATGTGTATGTGTGTACACACACACGTATGTATATATACATATATGTGTGTGTATATATATATATATATATATAAAGTGCTAGGAGAGCATGCCAGTGCTTTTTAATGTGACAGCTTGAGACAATTTCCTTGAAATATCTACAATAAAATACAGACTTTTAAAAGACATTTTTGGATAGGTTGGAAGATATGTTCCCATGAAAACAAGGCTTGCATAAATGCAAGGATTATTTCCGACATTAATGTTTCTTCAGAGCTTTTCAGCTTCAGTAATAAGTAGTAAATACCTGTGTGTTAAATCTCATGTGTACCTATATTCCTTAGGCAGTTTAGATCATGCCTGTGTCTTGAGGTTGGCATCAGTCCTGCAACTAATATGAAACAAACAGCTCAGTCTTCACAGCGTGCAAGCAGTCTGCTCCTGCCAGCTCTGGGAGCTTTCTTGGAAGAGAGATGTCAACTTTTGCAGAACTCAACTTTTCCTAAGTAATTTAATGAATGCAAGTTGAAGACCTAAAACTGCCTCTGGAGTCTCCTTGCAGTGACTGGTGTTACACGCTGTTACATCCTTAGGTATGAAAAAATCTGGTTTTGGTGTCCTTTTGGCATTCGAATGATGAGAAGAGCCATAAAACTCTTGAGGAAGCTGTAGGGCGCCATAGCATACACAGACGTTAAAGCTACTGTCCGTGACAAGTGGTGTGAGCTGAGGTGGAATCAGTCCATCTTCTCTCTTTGCTCAGATCAAAATCCTTGTCTTTTTACATCCTTTCTTAGAGCTGTCACAGGAAACCTGTGGCTTGTAGAAGAGATGCAGCCCTTGAGTTTGTCATAGGCTGTAGCGGCTTTTTTGTGTTTTGCCTTTGGCTAACACCAAACCGTGTGGTAGCAGGAAACTTCACCAAAGTGTTTGGTTAAGTGGAGTCAGTCCTCACCCAGGGAAAGTTTGTCTCCTCTCCTGTCTTAATCTACTTGCTGTCAGTATACAGGGAGAGAACGGTGTTCATTCCTACATCTGATCTCTTTAACCTACTTTGTGGGAAGTCTCTTCAATTTAAAGTTCAATTAGATGTATGTCAGATACTGAATATAGTGGCTTATTTTCTGCCATAAAATTGCCTCCTTGCTCAGGGCTCACACTGCCTCCATCCTCTGTCCCTTTCTGTGCCTTTGCCCTTCACATTCTTTGCCACCTTGTCTCGTTTGCAGTAAATTTTTTTCTCTGGCTCTTGTCTCTGCTTTTGAAGTGACATGAAAGCCTATAGAACCATAAAGAATTGCACTGTGTTACTGTGGGAATGAAACTGTTTTGATAAAAGATACAGTCTGTCTATAAAAAGAAGAAAAACTTGTTAATGAAATAGATGTGCAAGGCAAACATATTAAAGGAATGATGTGGGCTGTTAAAAGTTGCATTCAGTGGTTTGAACATACCTAGAAAGGGGAGTTGTAATTTTCAGTGCATGAAACTAATAACTTTTGAAGGTTATTGAGGAGGAAGTACATTTTTTCTAGTAATTTTTGAACTTTTTTTTCTGAAGTCCCAGAAAAGTAGCTCTACTTTCCTCTGGTTCCTTAAATAAAGAAATATGTGCATAGACATTTCTTAATTCCTTTCTCTTCATCAAATCTCCAGTTGCAAAAGCTTTTTTTCACTCAATATGCACATTTACCTAAGAATATGGCTTCTATAGTCTTATGTTTCCAGAGAAAGTATTAAAAGTTTTTTGAAGGGTTTTTAGTTTTACTGTTGTGGGAAGGTGCCAACTGGGGCGTAATTCGCTGAGGTTGGGTGGGGAATAGGTTACTGTTGTGTTGATCTGTGGTGCAGTCCATCCTGCAATGGAAGAGTGTGAGTCACCAGATTTGTGATTCTCACACAGTGATGCAGGCATTGAAGATAGCGCTCTTTCTTCTTCCTTCTGTGTTACCCTGCAGTGCCGAGCAGCTGAGTGCCATTGCCTGAAGTGTTGCTTTGACACCAGACATATTTTAAGATAAATGCAGTTTTCCTGGGGCTTCCTGTACACCTCTATGTCTTGAGCATATTTTTATTATTAGTTTATCTTCAGTACAGTTGTTCTGTTGCCCAAAGTCATACAAACTGCTGCTGAACTCATGAGGCCACATTGTTTATACGCACCCTTTCTGTTCAGTCATTATCAAAAGTTCTTCAGCTATTAAATATTCATGATACGTAGCATTCTTTGTCACAAATTTCCAAAAACTGAAGAATGTGATCATCATGGGGCACATGTCTTCAAGGTTTTTCCTAAACTGGGGGAGAGAATAGCTTTTAGAAAGCATTTTTAATGTTTAATAATTTCATATACATTAATACCTTAATGTTCTCTTGGTGATGAAATCACCCAGCAATAAAAATGCTTCCAACGCGGTAATGTGTCTTTTCTTAGAGTTTCTTCTTGAACATCTGCAGCCACGTTCTGTGTTCTAAATCTTTCAGATTTAATCAGTTAAATGTGGTTAGTTCTCAACATCATTTGGGTGGGAGACTTATGGAAGATCTTAGGTGTTTGAATGAAATTATCTTGCCAATATCTGCTGCAGTTCTCACTTTCCTGAATCCACACTCAGTGAATACCTCCATACTGTAGTGAAGAGTGGAGCTCTTGGCGTAGTCCTTGTTGAGATGCCATCTCTATAAAAGATAACAAGTTGTGGTCTTGGCAACTAATGACCCAAAGAGATCCCATCTTAATCTGCTCAACAACCTTTGTCTAACTTTTGCTGTTTTATGGTCAGCCTACATAAATCTCTTTCCAAAATGTTACAGTATTGCCACGTGTTATTGGACAGCTCATTAATATTCATTTTTTTAGCTAGATGAATTCTTGCCCTGCAGAAGAGCTGAACTGCTTGGACTTCTATCCAATACAAGTAATTACAAAATATTTCATGTTCAAATGGCTTACGACCTTCATGCAGGTGACTTTTCTTATATTACGTGTGTCTCAGTGAGCTCACTTTAGCACTCAGAGTGCTCAGTTTAAGTAATCGATGGTACGCAAAGCTGAACAGGTTGTCTGGTTTGTGAACTGCTAGTGCATGCCATTGGATTGGGCACAGAGTTTCTATAACAGTATTGTAAAATGTTTCTGAAATGTAATTGCAGAAAAAACCCCAAAACATTAAAACCTTTATTTTAAAGCTTTAAGAGGATATACACTCTGGAGGGATGAACAAACCCAGTTAATTGCCTTTGAATAAAGATAATGTAAGTTAATATACATGTATGTATACATACATAAATAAACTCATCTTGACAAAAAGAATATGTGAACTTTTTTGCTAAAACCTATGCAATCTGTAATTAAATAATAATCTATTTTACCAAACTGATAGGTTTTGAAATAGTCATTAAACTGACAGGCACTGTCATTTGGGTGATTTAGAGGCTTGTACAGGAATTACAGTCTTCAGACCAAAAACTGTCTTTGCATGTGTATTTACCACTAGCAGAGGTTAATTCTCTATGCTGTTGAAAAATTGCGTTGTAGCTAAGATGCAAAGAATGCTGTTGTTTCCAAAGAGCTCCCAAGACCCAGGGGGTGGGTGACTCGGTGCTAGCAAAGCCCTGCAGCAATGAAAAGCTGGGGGGCGTGGGAGCATCACATGCGCAGCTTGTACATCTGCATGATCAGCCCTAAAGACAGAGGGTGAGAAGATGGAAGGCAAGATTGTGAGATGTTGTTCCTAGGCAGAATGAGGATACCTGAGCAGATGCTTGCTTGAAAAGTTTTCTACGAGCTCTTGAGAGACCAAAAGAAGTTAATGCAACAGTCTCACCATTTTCTCCTGTGTAGGGGGAGAATGATGTGACAGAGTGTGAAAGAGGAAAGCACAGAGTAAGGAAGAAATATGGTTGTCTAGGAAGGGGTAAAACCAAGTATGTCCAGTCTAGGATGACATGCATAGCTTTGGGGCAGGGCCTTGAAGTTGAGGACTTTTAAGCAAATGCAGTTAAGAGTTGGAAACAGGGAGGCTTTCAGTGACTATGCATGACTTGTTTTCAGCAAAGGAGATCCATCTGCAGGTCTTGAAGAAAGGATCAATTGGAAGAACTACTAAATGCTAATAATGTCAAAAGGCAGTCAGTTTAAAACGTAACGGTAATGGTGATGGGATGTTCTGAGCAAAATTAAAGTTTCACTAGTTAAGACATGATATATGTTTGGCAGAAGCAGCTAATGTGCTGTCGCTTATTCTTTAAAAGAGCCAGTTTATTCAGGGTTTATACCTAACATAAATGAAACTTGAATGAAGGGTTTAGTTGATTGTAGTTTTAATAACAAAAAAATCCTCTCCCTGAGTAGCTTTAACAACTGGAAATTTCTTTACAGCTCTCCAGGTTAGTTTAGTTTCTTTTTTAAAATTTTTTATTTTATTTTCATAGCAGAGGTGGTAGGCACCCAAATCAATACAAAATGAATAAAACTGTACAAAAAAGCAATGATCCGTGAATGAAAGTAAAGTGTGGGAGTAAGTTCAAAGGTATAAAGGTATGTTTTATAGGGGTTTGCCACTATTGCTGTTTTGGTTTTTGTTGTTCTTTTTCTTTTTTTCCAGTTTAGTGTATTGGTGTTGTCACGCAGGCATTCTTGGTATGTAATTTCTTGGGACTATAAATCCCCAGCTTTTCACTATTAACAAGAAGAAGAAGTCACATCAGAGTCTGTGCAGCAGGCTGATGATGTTGTTCATCTTCTTCACTTCCAGAATGCACACATGTATCACGTTTACTTGTGTGCTGGACTGAAACACCCAGTTGTAGCACCTGGTTGCTGCACCAGGTAGGTCAGACACAACTGAGGGTGTCTGTCCTACTAGGTCTGCCTCTGGTTAGGAACTGAATTTTTTCTTCTGTAAAAATTCATGATGTAGGTCCAGTCTAAATGGGCAGCAGGGGGAAAAAACAAGTATAAAATTGCAGCTTTAGTGACTCCTGATCAACTTACAGCAACCATTTCTAGATAGAAGTTCTACTGTGTAGCCCCCATTTACTACCTGGTAGGCTCATGTTTTCCTTCAGCTGTTGCTTTTCAGGCATTGGATAAAAGCAAACTTCTTTTTCCGTAGTCCAAATGCACAGTCCAAGTCAAGAGCATCTCTCTGTCCAGAGGCTCTGGTTCCTGCCATTTCAAACAGGCTTCCCAGGCTATGGGGAGCAATATGGGGTTTGAACCCAGGATTTTCAAATTCGTGGGTTTTTTTTGCTCTCTACTCATTGGATGCTTCCCATCTTGCATGAAATACTTTTTTGTTTTCAGCCAGTGTATTATCTTCCAATGGAAAATTACAACAGAAAAAATAAAAAAACTGGAAAATGTGTTCCTGTTTATTCTGTCAGTTTTACTGTTTTGCCTCATTGCAGTCTCATTATCAAACTTCAGACAATTTTTGACGTTACTTGGTGATCTTTTTGGGACACTCTATCTTATTTTTAACCCAGTATATGTCTTATGCTGCATACCATCCTTTTATACAGATTTTCAGTTGAAAATGTATACTTTTGCTTCACTTCTATCAACAGTTATCTTCACTAAGCTTACTGAAAAGCAGCTCAAATTTGAATATGCTGCAGTGTAGAGCAACTTCTGCAGCCGTGAGCTAAAGGTAACATGCTGTTGTCTTGGCAAGCTGTCAGTTTTTGCAGGCTGTGTCCTGTGTGGTACAGAAGTAGAAAAGCAAACTAACTTCAGAACAGCTACTGTGTAGAAGCAGATAACTAACAACACAGTTGATCCCTGTCTCAGCACAGTTTACAGACTTGCAGGGTTTTTAGTAGCTTGTGTAAAGACAATAGCTTTAAATAGTGTTTAAATTGTGTAGTGATTTATCTGAATCAATTTTAGCAATTCTTCTTTGCTTACAGGTAACGAAGTGTGATTTCTTTCAAATGTTTGCTAGCCAGATGGTGCTAATTATTCTGTTTTCCCTCCCAACACATTTCAAGAGAGTTATACTGAAGGTAGGAGTCCAACATGAAAGCAAATGACCATCGCATGAGATAAAGCCTATAAGCCAAGGGGAGGCGAATGAATTCTGAATGTTCTGGTTTTTCTTTTTTGCCATAGTCCACAACACTTCCATTACTGATGTCAGCTGTCAAAAAAAGCTCTTTGTGAGGAAGTGCTGTGAGAAAATACTCCAACAGTGCATTTGTTAGTGTGAGGAACTGGTGGGAGACAGAGAGGTGACGGTGAAATACTGCCCTCATCAGCTGGCTGCAGAATGCAAAAGAAAAAACGTGAGCCTTCATTTTGGCAGCCAGAGAGGGGCAGGAACGTGTTTTGCCTTTCTGGGTGCAACCCGCCAGGAACTGGTATATGGGAGGTGGGAGGTACAGTTCAGGTCGTCTTTCTTCCCTTCAGCCCACTTACCAGTATCCTCCAAGACCCTCCATATGCATGGAAGGGTCCTCACGTTCTGGGTGGTCCTTCATTTGCCATAACATAGGAGGAAAATAACGCATCCCTGCATGAAGGGAATGGGGAGGATCATGAAATAGGTGCTTTTCTGAAAGTGTTTTTCTTTATTCTCTGACAGTTTCCACTCCGAAGATTTGTCCCATAAAGACATAAAGAAAAGGCAGGTTTGAGATGGTGCAGTTTGCCATGTGAATTGCCAGCTCTGTAAGAATTAGGATTTTTTTTTTTTAATTCTAAATTTTAATCTCTGAATATTTTAAATGATCTAGGCAGTATATGACAAAACATGGCCTTGCTGTCCCTGATTGACTTTCAAAGGAATACTTTTACAGACATTCATTACACCTTTTTGTCCCACAAAGTTTAAAAGAATGAGGCTTTTCTTTTCTTGTATTGCAGAACATGCATGTTTCCCTTTCCTGGACTTCTTTTGTGTGAATCTGCTCAAGAAGCACAGAAGGGAAAAAACCCACAATTATTTGGTCAATTGTAAATTGTGATTGCACATTCAATACTCTGAGCACTTTTCTGCTTTATGATTACATTATTAAGACTGTTTCATTCAAGGTTTTATTTGCACCTTTTATTTAAAGTCCATACTAATTGGAAACGTGTCAGCATCATACTTCGAGATCCTCTGACAAGTAAGCCAATGTCATGTACAAGATGCAGGATTTCTACACCAAGGAATGGCAGCTATTTTATTTTGTCCACGTGCAGGAGGAATATATATATATATATATATGTGTGTGTGTGTGTATTTACTATTTATGGAAAAGTACTTCTGTGACTGCATGTGTGAATACCCATTCTGTCAAGTCTTCATCCAACCTTTTGTTCCAAAATTCCTTTCCACAGATTTTGTCTTGAACAAGTAAATGTCATGAGATTTCAGATTGTTCTTCATGAACAGCCGTAGTCCAACACTTTGTCCCTTAGCTAGTGAGATACATTAAAAAATAATCTGTATGGATAACAGACTATATTGAAGAGTTCGTTACCGTACGACTAGTGTCTTGATTTCAGCAGCTTTGGTGATACATTAAACTTTACTGTGTGGATATCTGCTACTTTTAGAAAGAGGAATTGTTAAACCTTTTATTAAAAACTAAACAAATATACTTTGTGCAAAGACAGTGTGTGTTAACTGCTCTAGCTCATAGCCCTAGTGTTTATGAGTCGTGTTACAGTGGAATGACAACATTGCTCCTGCTTCATACTTTTTTTTAATAACTTCCATTGATCTTTGGGATAAAGTGTTGTAACTTTTCCCCTCTGCTGGTGTTTTGGTTCTTAAATTCTAAATGTTCTCCCACTATGCTTAATGGCTTTGATAGTTATCCAACAGATAACTTAGAATTCCACTTAGAATCTATTATTATAACAATTAAAGCAAGAATGAATACCAGGTAAGATTTATCGGGTTTCACTTTTTACTAAGTATTCTGAGGATTTATCATTATTTTATTTTGCTGGATGTTGATTTTTTAACTTGGTCAAAAATGAAGGATAAAATTT
>JANXJC010000078.1:34679303-34691988 GCA_027564655.1 Leptodon cayanensis
TATGATTAAAATAAAAATAGAGATTGTTTGACTAAAAGCAATATTTAGCTAGTACAGTAATCAAAAGATGCATTTATTCACTTTTTTAGCTTTGCTGGAGAGAAAACACATGGTCTTAAGTATTCATCTTGTCAGTTAATAAACCTAGTCTTTTGGCTAGTATGTAGGGGATGAACTGGTAGTAAATGCTGTCGAACACTTAGCAGAGGTGGATAGACTTTTTCTGTGATGATACATCTTCAGTGATGGTATCTCCTGGTTTCTAGCAGACTTCCGTAAATGATCAGATTAATTCACCGGCAGTGGTTTAGCTATTGTAATTACATCAGTTTGTTTCTGGTGGACTCAGTTCATAATCAGTAAGTACCACGTGTCTTTTTTCTTCTGCCTTCTCTGAAAGAGTTGACATTATGATGGTGTTCTCCAAAAAGGTTGGTAAACAAAACTATTGTCTTACTATTTTGACTTAGACAATCGAATACAGTTGAATAAAAAAGACTGATTAAAAGTAAAAACCTATTTAGGAAACTTGTATATCAGTCTATCTACTCTCAGCTTCTTACCCTCTTGATAGCTTGTTACACTCCTGTTTCGAAACATGCTGTCCATGTAGATGGTTATGTTGTTCCACTGTTTGCAAGCCCCTGTGTTGTATTAACTCAGCTTCATCTTATTAGTTACGTTACAGCTGTGCAAAGAAACCGGCTTTTTAAGGAATATTTTTTAAGTAAAGGAATACTTAAATACATGCACTTTTGATACATTTTTAGTTTGTTTACATTATTACTGGAGAAGATGGAAACACTATATTACAGTTTCAAAAGTGCTAAAAAAATTTGGGAAAATCTCCAATACTGAATCTCCAGACTGAAAGTGTCCTTTATGTCAATATTCTATGTGTTCAGAAAATAATTACAAGTGCAAATAATTAGCTTTCTCTACGTCAGGGAACAAAAAAAGAGATCAAAGTTGGGGAGAAGCCCTCTTTCTTCCCAAAAGGCAGTTAATGTTTAAATTGGTTTCAAAGCATGTTATTAATAATGTTTTCTAAGCTCTTGGCTATAAACATTATATCTTTGTCACATTCATTTGCATATACAAAGTGAGTTTTATTTCAGTCCATTAGTATGGCACAAGAGCAGGATATATCAGAAAAAAACACTTCAAATATTTGGTTTCAAGTGAGACAATTCTTACTTATTGCAGGAAATACAGTAAACCCACATGACAAAAACAATAGCAAGGACAATCTGTGCATTGTATGATTCCTCCCAGTGGTGAAATAGTTTCAGGCAATCCTAATACAGACTGCAAAACCTGCTTTTCCATTTTGAATTGTGAAAAAAAAGGCATTTTTTATAAAAATGTTTCTGTAGTTCTATTAATTTGTCCCTTTTGCAAATTTAATTCTGTCGATATTTTGGTTTTCTTATTTATTTTTTAATTGCTCATGCCTCATTTAAATGCTCAGGTATTTGCTAATGAAAATGCCATTGTAATGAGCACATGCTCAGAAAGATGTCACCACCATTCCAGTAATAATCTTTAATTTTTATACTCTGTGTCTTATATGCAAATCATTACCTTTTTTGAAAGTGAGCCTGAAATGTTTTCCCTGGAGGAGTTCTTTTTCCTTTCCTGTAGCCTTAAGTAGTTTTTGGGGGGCTTTGAGTAGTCTCTTTAGTTATGTACTAGGTTTAGATGTGCTAAATATAAAAGGTATTAAAAAAGGGAGATGACTGAATTTAGCAAGGTGTGCACGGCAGGAGGGAGTTCTCCAGTTGCATTGGGATGAGCAGATGTTGCACACTACTCAGCTCAAATCCTCAGGGACGACTGCAATATTTTACCTACAACAGGCAAGTACCAAGGAAAACAGATAAAGGGAAAGAAGGTAGTCAAGAAGAGTTAATGTTATTAAGGCAGGCAATGCTTGACCAGCCTTATTGCCTCTCTAATGAAATGACAGGCTTTGCAGATGAGGGTAGACTGGTGGACTGAGTATACTTTTACTTTAGAAGGCGGTGTTATCTTTATTTGTAAGCTGAAGAAGTATAAGCTGGATGAACAGAGCATTAGCTAGGCCGAAAAATGCCTGGACTGCTGGAACTAATGGGTGTAAGTGATGGTTCAGTGTCCAGTTAGTGTCTGGTGAAAAGTGTTGGCACCCTCCGGGTCGAGTTCTGGGTGCAGTACTGTTCAGTATCTCTATTAAGAGCCTGGTCACTGAGACGGACAGAAAGACCGTATCCTCAGCAAATCTGCAGAAAACATTAAACTGGGGGAGTGACACCAACAGAAGAGGTGAGGTGCAGTATGGAGGGACCTTGAGACACCTTAGGAGTCAGCCTTCAGAAGCCTTGTTAATTAAACAAGAAATACCGCAAATGTTCTGCAGATGGGGTGAAATAGCCCCATGCTCTATACAGTCTGGGAGGGTACTGGCTGAGGACCAGATGCGCTGAAAAGGACTTGAGGTTTCCAGTGGATGCCAAGTTGAGCCAAAAGTATGCTCGCATTGCAAATAAAGCAAGCTATATGTTGGTCTGCATTAGGAAGAGCATGGTCAGTAGACAGGGAAGATGTTACCCTCTATTCCCTGCTGGAAGGATCATGCTCAATTCTAAGAGAGATGTAGTAGTGGACTTTTAAAAACACTAGGGCAGTTACAAAGATGATGGAGCTGAGCTCTTCGCAATGGATCTAGACAGTATAAGAAGGTGCCAGTTGTCACAAGTTGTGCTTTTGAGGTTCATGTTGCACATTAGGAACTTCTCCCTGAGAAGGGCAGGGCAGCAGTGGGACAGGCTACCCAGGGGGTTGTGCAGTCTCCATGGAGGAAGGTTTGGAAGCTGCACTTCAAGCCAGAGGTTGCAGTGGATGATCCCCTAGACCTCTGCAAATCAACATGTCTGTGAAGAGAGGATGCTCTGAAGAATGGGGAAGTGTCCTGGTTTTGGCTGGCATAGAGTTAATTTTCTTTCTAGTAGTTGGTATAGTGTTATGTTTTGGATTTAGTAGGAGAATAATGTTGATAACACACTGATGTTTTCAGTGTTTATTCTAAGTCAAGGATTTTTCAGCTGTCATGCCCAGCCAAGCAAGAAGGCTGGAGAGGCACAAAAAGTTGGGAGGGGACACAGCCAGGGCAGCTGACCCAAACTGGCCAAAGGGATGTTCCATACCATGGGATGTCATGCCCAGTATATAAACTGAGGGGAGTTGGCCTGGGGGGATTGCTGCTCGGGAACTAACTGGGCATTGGTTGGCAAGTGGTAAGCAATTGCATTGTGCATCACTTGTCTTGTATATTCCAATCCTTTTATTAGTATTTTCATTTTATTACTGTTCTTATTATCATTATTAGTTCCTTCCTTTCTGTTCTATTAAACTGGTCTTATCTCAACCCATGAGTTTTCCCTTTTTCCTTCTGATTCTCTCCCCCATCCCACTGGGTTGGGGGTAAGTGAGGGAGCGGCTGCATGGTGCTTAGTTGCTGGCTGGGGTTAAACCACAACAGGAGGAGACGGCATGTTGAATGATAGTGAAACCTCAGCAAAGCTCACTTGGGGTCCAAGTCTGTAACGCAGCACACTCTTAAGGTTCCTCAGAGACTGAACATAGCGGTCTTTCAGCCAGTTCTGCTTGTGTAGCATCTAAAGTAGTCAGCCTCTAATGAAGAGTGATTATGAGATGCATTGAAAATTGCAGGCTTGTTTTTATATTTGCAGCTTCTAACATAGAAGAATAGCAACTTCATTATACATCTGCAAAATCAGAGCAGAAGCTAATCCAAACGCCTATACAGTGTCTCAGTGCATCGGTACAGTGAAGTGGTTTCTTTTTCTTTGGAACTGTGTGTGTTAGGAAAATGCTAACCTAATTGTTTAATAAAACCCTATCTTAATACTGCTTTTTTCTCACTATTAAAATACTGTTTGTTAATATCAGTTTGAAATTAAACTTCAGGCTAGAAACAAGTGTGGAAGTACAGCAACTGAATGGGAACAGGTCACGATAACTCTTAATTTATAAGAATTTTTTTCCTTTTCAAGCCTCTCTCAAAAGTGACTTTTTTGTCAGTACTTGACAAAACTTAAATGCTTGCAGTTTTGAACTGCCTAATTAATTGCAAGTATTTTTAGAATATGTTTTTGTGTTACTAATATGCTGGGCTTCTGCTTCATGAGCACTCAAGCTACAGCAGATTATGTAGTTCATGTGGAAGCATGATGATAGTTTATAGTTTACATTCTTTGAATAAGAATTGCAATGTTTGTATTTGATAAGAATATTGTAATGTGGTTTCTCTCCATTTCCAGGAAGCAAATTTCTTTTGAAATCTCTGCTAAAAATGGTTTTGATGTTTTAATGGCAATTTCCAGTCTTTGACAAATATCTAAAGGAAGATGGATTTATTTCGCCGTGGATTTCAACATGGTAATACAGGTCTGTATGCAGAAGGCAACTAATGCAATGCACCGTCTATTAGTTTCCTTGACCGCAAAATCGCAATAAAATACTGCTCTGGTTAGTCAAGGGATCGAGGCTTGTTGAAGGCTATACAGGTCTGGTTGGTCTACAGAGGCAAAATGTTGAAAATGGAAAAAAATGTGTTATGGTTATCAGCTTGTATCTCAGTAATGATATGGCTGTAGGGAGTAAATTAATCTGGTAAAAAGTAGTTTTGGCTGTATGTGAAAGAAGGCTTGCTCCATGTGGCTGAGGCAGATGAATGGGGAGAACAACAAAATAGTAAGAAAAAAACTGGCAGAGGCTTGGAGTGTAATCCTGTTTGAACTGAAATACTCTGGATTAAGCAATATGCAGAAAAAGTGGGCAAAAATATGTACTTTTTTTTTCATAATAGAAAATACTAAATAGATGGAAAAGGTCCGTTCTATGGGTTGCAAATGCAGGCTTGGTATTTACTATTTAACCAGTAAAAAGTAGGAAGTGAGTATTGTAGGTCACTGATGTTTGTTTTTACAGTCTCTGGATACCAGCTCTTTTTATTCTTTGACAAAGGAAAGACATGTGCTCTGCTTGATTACTTACTGGCCTAATAATATATATATCTGTCTGTTTTATTGACTGTGACCAGACCTTTAGGGAAGGCAAATTAAATATTTTATATATGTAATTTGAACAATTTGATACTAATCCTATTTAATAATAAAGGAATATAACACCTTTTTTTTCTCTCTTCTTTTAAACATTACTGGCAGTAGTAGTGGTAAGTCTGTACATCTCAGCAGAACATTGTCAGCTCTATGATGTGTTCATTTCTTCCCCATTAAATGATCAAGAATACTGTTTTTTAATTTGATGTCATGTCAGTCTCCTACTTTAGAACTTGTGGGATTGTGTTGACTGGATAACAGATTGTGTGTAGGAACTAATTTGATTTGTAGCAAAAGGACACTAAGATGCTGACCCTTGCCAGTGATTAATCTACGATGCTGTCCAGTGCTAGGGAGATCTGCTGAATTTATGAATTGCTTAAGTGAAGCGTCATCACACCAATTTTATCTTTTGCAAGTTTGGATGACTTTGCTGTACAATTGCAGCATACTTTACAAATGTCTGTGCGGGAATAGGCATGTTTCCTTAAGTACATCTACCCTTACAAAAAATAACTATGGACCAAGACAGGAATTTACTTGAAGAGAAAATAGTGGGGAAAAAAAAGGGTTGTTTTCATAATTTCTAGCACCTTACAACAATAAAGTTATGGCACTAGAATTTCCCAAGGCATTTAGAAAAATTCTGGTTTTGGCATTCATATGCCAAAAGTAGAGAGAAAAAATAAATGTGACTTAAGTTCGAGAAAGGCGGAATGATATAAGTCAGGAGCTTAAATATCTTTGTTAATCAGAGTGGAGCCTTGTAAAAAATACGTGAAAGTGTCTTAACTTTCCATTACAGTTTTAAATGGAATACATTTTTGGTCATATTGATTGGCCATTTCATTTTAATTTTCATAAACTTTGTTTATGAAACCAGGATTATAGTACCTTTCCAATGCTCACATACCCCACTGAGACTCCTTATTTCATATTTGTGTCTCAAATTGTGCTAATTTTTGCTAAGGAAAAGGTAGTGTTGGTTGTATAAACTCTTTGACTTGCACCTTTTGATAATCTCAAATTGCAGCAATGTTCTGTTTTTAAGAAGCTGAACAAGGACTTTTCTTTGTCAGACTGGCCTTAACTCCTAGAGACTTGTGGTCACTTTTCTGCCCTTTTTTTAGCCTTTTTTTCCTCATAGTGTAAAGAAGAGGCTTATTTAATTTATGAGATTATTAAGACAGAACATGTATAGTAATGTACAGTTAGCAAAAACAATTGTCATTATATGCAGAAAACCCTAATGTATTAAAATATGAAAATGCACTGTTGTCATCAGAGTGAAATTCTTTCTGTAATGACAGTTAAGATTTGTGGTCTTGTAGTACTGATGATTGCAAATTAGAATAATGTCTCTTTTTTAAAGACATGTGAGTTTTTGTTTCCTGCTGACTGCACCAGAGTTGAGGTTGGTTGAAGAAAGTGGGCCAGAAGACTTGGCTGCATTTAAAACAAGGAAAAAAACAAAACTCACCATTTTATGATAGAAATAGTTGTCCTTCCTTTCCTTCTTTCCTTTCCTTTTATAGGAAGGATAACCTCATAGTTCTCTTAAGTATAAAAAAACCATGGCGAATTATATTAGCTGATGAGAGAATTATAATCCACTTTTTAAGCTGATCTCAGTAGTGTTTTGGGTGGTGTCTGTGCCCCACCCCCACCCTCCCACCTCTCCCCCAGCAACATTCTTAAATTTTGTTGACATGATCCCAAGTGCATGATTTCTGTATGAATAGTTCCTTGGCTCCTGTAACAAGGGAAGCGCCTACAGCATGTACCTTTATTAAAGCTTTGCACCTTACTACTCAGAGAAATAATAAAGTCGCTTATGTAAGTGAAAGACTCAAGAAAGATATCTGCATATTTATAATTGTATCTAAGTGCAAATATGAACAAACAAAAATGTGTGAAATGGACAGTTCAATAGAAAAATATTTTTCTTGTTACAGGAGCAAAATCTCCAAATACTAAATAATGTGCATGCTTTGTTTTATGATATATGCAGAAAAGCCTCACTTGTCTATTCTGGTTCTCCAAAGGTAGTTGTTTTTCCTCTCTGAAGGAGAGGGGAAAAAAACCCTAAACAACCAGGAAGCCAATTTTCAGTCATAATTTACAGCAATAATGTATTGTATGAGCCAAAATCTGTTACAGCTTGATTTCAGACACAAGCCTTGTTGAGGGGTGAGCGCGCAAGAAAGCTGACTCTGTAGATGAGTCAGATTGCCTCTTTATGGAAATTTCTGTGTTACTTAAATTTATTTATGTGTTTTACAGATTAGTCTGAGGAAGCAAAGACTGAGAAGGGTTTTAAATACAGAAAACAGCAGTTTTGGTGAAAATACGAGTTGTCTGTATTTAGTATGTTGCTAGAAAATATTAATTAGTTGGAATCGGATTACCACAAAAGCTTATGCTTGAAGCTTTTTAAAGGAGCACACCAAATCAGGTTTATCTTTTTCAGAGCTGAATCATTCTTAAATTGTTTGAAGATGCTTATCTGTTATAGACATCAATATATGCCCCAGGTGGATACTGTAAATTCCAGCTGTTGCTTTTTTAAGTAGAGATGGGTAATCCAACTTCTTCACCATAGGAAATTTTTCAAAGTTACTGAATGCTTTGAGTAATACATTCATAAATGCTCTAGTTTTTTATAAACCTTCACATCATCTTCTGTTGTCTGTTGGTGACTGGTTAGCTGTCTGGGACTTGTATGAGCAAAGATGCTGACCCGTTAAGCCACCGTGTGGTGAGATGTTGGCCATCATCAGCTGGTGCCAAAGTCCTAAAGCTGCCTGGAATGGGCCTCATTCAGTGGTCTGGCCAGGTTCTGTGCAGCATGAGCACACCATCTTTGTCTTATGCCTTTGTAGAAATATTGGTCTGGCAAAGGTACAACAGAACTGAATGCCCTCAGAACAAAAAAGAATGGCAATACTGGATGTGTGTATGTATTATGGATTACAAATTACTGTCTGTATGAAACTTGCAATAAGGAATCTTGCCTAAGTGTAAACACACAGAAGCAGACGTGATTCTTGTGCTTAGTGCTGCTATATATTTCAAACTTAGAAAAGTTTTAACACTCAAACATTTTAAGAGCTGACCCTACTGAAGGAACTTACTTAACTTTTTTTAAGCTTCTTGGAAATTGGAAGTTACTGAAAGGTGTTCTATCTATTCTGATCACTTTCTGATCAGAAATGCAAAAATATGTTCAAATAAAATAATATTTTAAACTGTTTCAAAAAGGATGTAGTAGTCTGTTACAAACCTCCTGCTGATTAAATGCAGCCTAGTCACTGAAGATTCCATTTTTGTTAGATCTGCTATTTGACAGGGATATATGTAATCTCTTGAAATAAACCAGACGATACAATAGCTGTACAAACTACTGTAACTGTAGTAGTAACCTCTCTGTAGAGTGTGGTGAGACAGAAGAATGAAATGGAGACCCTGCTGTGAATCATCAGTACACTTCTGAGGACAGTAAAAAGAGATTTCTCTCCCTTGTTGTTATGGATTGGCTTTCCTTCTATATAGATCAATTAAAATAATCCTTCAGCATAAACTCCATTAAAAAAAAAATTTAATGAAATGTGGCCAAGTAATACGACTTATAATAAAAGTTGTCTGATGTGAAAACATAAAAGGAGCGTAAAAATATTTCAAAACTCAATGTAGCTTATTTTTGCATTTGTGCATTATATAATGAAAACTGGAATCTTTTTAGGAGAGATACATCTTCAAAAGTCCTTTTTAAAAAACTGCTATTTACCATTAAGCAAGCCAATTATGTCACTTTATGGGTCTAGAAGAGTAATAGGGTGATGTGACTTGGAGAGTCATGAAGAGACTGTAGTATATTGTAATAGGAATTCATAATTAAATTTGTGATAAATCTTAACCACCACCATCCTTCTCAGGGCTAGATCTGTCACCTGCTGATGAAAATCTAGAGATGACTTCCACAATGGTGTTTTGCTCCTTGGCGGCAATGTTAAATGTCTACCAACTCTTCGGACAAATCTGAGCGACAAGGCTTGTGGGTTTTTTTGTTTTGTTTTGTTCTGTGTTGGGTTTTTTTAAACTCTGCACTAGA
Source organism: Leptodon cayanensis (assembly GCA_027564655.1). NCBI lineage: Eukaryota > Metazoa > Chordata > Aves > Accipitriformes > Accipitridae > Leptodon > Leptodon cayanensis. The sequence goes on from JANXJC010000078.1 coordinate 34,688,538, forward strand.
TTCAGTTATGGTATGTTTTTAAATTACTGTCAGTACAGTGAAAGGAAACAACTGAGTGTACTTAATTGGACACCCTGCTGGAATTGTTCTGCGAAACTTGATTCTGGAAGCTACTGAATTAGTTTTCTTTCTAAAATGATTTTTCATTTGGCAGTGAATTAAAAGCATATATACAAATCAAACAAAACCTATCTATTTAAAAGCCTTAAGGTTGCTTTTCACGCACTTAAAACTTGAAGCACCAAGATGCAATTTAAATGTGTCTTGCTTGTGTTAAAATAGAATTTCTAATTATAGACTTGCATGTAGATGTGCTTTCAGTAGATAAATGTAAATTTTTGCTTTAAAGGATTTTTCCAAAATCATAAACAGGTGGAGCATTCGTTGCTGTACAGTAGCATGTAGTGACCTCGATAACGTGGCAGATCATGATTTCTCTTGTCTTTAATATACATACCGTCACAAATGGCGACAATCCTGTAAATGGAGTAGTACGATGAGTAATGAATTCTTCTTTCTAATGCATATTCCTAATCCTTATGAATGTGTTTTGTAGCCTACAAAAACAGGCTTTAATAACATAACTCCATACCGTGGTTTACATTTTACACACAAGACAGCAAATAATGGGTAAGGTAGCCTTGTACGCTGTTTCAGCACATGTCTGAGGTCAGAGGTCCATCCTGATTTGACAGCATACTTGACAGTTTCATAGTTTTTTACTTAAATAATCGGGTGCATTTCTTCCACCTCCCCCACCATGCTGTGACATAAACTTTCTCATAAAATTTATTTTGAAAGTCGTTGAATTATTTTTACTGAAACTTTAATAAAAGGAATAAAGGAATAGAAGGAGAGACAAAATGTGGCATGGGGCATTTTAGTGAGACTATTTGCCATAATGAAATTTGATACTGCACTATTTCAAAACTTAACTGTTGATGCAGTACTATATACTAATACTGTGGCCCAAAGGGGTATTATTTTAGAAAATGGTATGGCACTGGAAGAAGACTTTGTAATAAGAAAACAAAATACTCGAAATGTAATTTTTACAGCAGTAATACATCTTAACTGGACAGAACTATATTGCAATGAATAGTGAATTCCAGAGTAGAAGATAGTACACAGGATAAGAAACCTTGAAAAAAACAGTTATGAGTGCAGCATGTGGAGATGTGTCTGTGCTGGCATCACCTAGTTCCTTGTGTAGCTAGTGCAGTTGGCAAGTGGCATGTGGCCCCATGCCTTTTGTGTGATCTGGTATTTTAGATGGCCATGCATGAGCTTGTACAAAATAGACCTTGCTTGATTAGTATTAGCTAGCCAGCTTAACAGAGCACACTGATGAATATGTAGTGACTTCTTGGGGTGGGCTTGAGCAGTTCAGGTTGCCTCTGACTTGATTATCCGGAGGAAAATGTCGAGATAGGTAGAGAAAAGCCATGTGAGGAGCACTTGTTGTGATTCAGTGTAAACACAGCCAAAATTTTGTATGAGTATGAGTAGGCAGTGGCTGATTATGCTTTGTGCTTGATGCCTTCTGACTAGGTTTGAGTAATTTAAGAGTCCATTTGTGCAAGGAAGTGTTCCTACTTCCCATCTATTCACTATATCTAGCCTTTCATGATGTTTGAATTGGGAGAAATTTAGACCTATCAGCCCTGTTTTGTGGACCATGGGTTATTTTACAGTCAGCCGCATCTTTGAATAAAATAGAGAATTTGTGTAGTATTATCTAAATGTGTCCTGTTAATTGCTGTTCATTTTGTTTGCCGTGTGATGAATCTGCACATTATACATTTCTTGGCTTTGAACTTTCAAAAACATTGTAGCTTTGACAGGTTGATAAATGTAAAATCACTTCTACAGAAGTATATCAGGCAATCCTTGCTGGCAGTGTAAAATGAAGTGCTGCAGGTCTCTACATCTCAGCGATATCTGACTACAATCTGCTTTGTCATTTCTGTTTGCATTCAGTTCTACTGAGCTGCACTTCAGATAATGCTTTAAAAGTTAGAGGAAAATAAGTACTGATTATGATAGTAGAGCATTCTCAAATGGCTGGAACCATCCCTTCAAAAACAGTACCTTCAGGCATGTACAAATGTATTTTATTTCATTCAGAGTTCTGTCTGTATCCAACCTGGAACTGTAAAATGATAAACATTTTGAGTGAGGTTGTAAAAGAAGCACTATTCAGAAGAGTTTAACAAGATGAAAATACATTTTTCCATTCCTTGCACATGAGGTAAATTAAAGATAGTTGGCAAGGTTAGAGTTTTCTTTTCATCCTGCATTTAAGAGATACTCTCAGCAACCTTTAAAAACATGCAATGCTAAAGGAGAAAATTGTTGTTATTAACAGTCTTCTGTGGAGGACTGTACAATAACTCTTCCACCTGGCTGATCTGACATGCGTTGCAGTGTTAAAACAAGTCAGAACAGATAGCCAGCCGTAAGGTACATTTGGGAAGTTAAAAATTTCTGTGTTACTGGGTGGTAGTTTAAGTATGGCTCTTTCGTTTAAGTAAGTGTCATCTTCAGTACAGCTGAATGACTTGCTTCAGTTGTCTTTGGACTGCATTAGTAAAATGAGTTAAGAAAGTATTACAGGCTAACACTACTGCCTAACAGTGAAAAGGCTTGTGTATCTTTTCAGCTGTGGCTTTATTGTTTTAAGTAGTCCTGAATATATAGTTTATACTTTTTAAAAAAAATCTTTATGCTGAACTGGAATCAATACATTTTAAAGCTGTGTGTTTCAGCAGTACAATAATTAAGACATTCATCTCTGTGTCTAAGCATGCATATTTAAGGATTACAGTCCCCTAATTTTTTGTTTACTAACCCAGTAAGTGGTAATCATCCTGGGAATACTTTCACGTTCTCACGAGAATGTAGTATGTCTGTTTTATTACTTTACATATTCTTTTTCCCTCATGGTCTCACAGCGAGCACCTTTTTAAAGGATTGTTTTGAATCCTTTAAAATAAGTTAAGAATTTTTTTTTTTTTAAGGATGCTTGCACAAAAGCAAACTACTTTATCATAGAATCCCTTGGGTTGGAAGGGACCTTTAAAGGTCATCTAGTCCAACCCCCCTGCAACGAGCAGGGACATCTTCAACTAGATGAGGTTGCTCCAAGGCCCGTCCAACCCGACCTTGGATGTTTCTAGGGATGGGGCATCTACCACCTCTCTGGGCAACCTGTTCTAGTGTTTCACCACCCTTGTTGTAAAAAATGTCTTCCCTATAGGTAGTCTAAATCTACCTTCTTCTAGTTTAAAACCGTTACCCCTTGTCCTGTGGCAAAAGGCCCCGATAAAAAGTCTGTCCCCATCTTTCTTACAGGCTCCCTTTAAGTACTGAAAGGCCACAACAAGGTCTCCCTGGAGCCTTCTCTTACCCAGGCTGAGAAACCCCAACTCTCTCGGCCTTTCTTCATACG
>JANXJC010000078.1:34694878-34706704 GCA_027564655.1 Leptodon cayanensis
GTGATCTTCCTGCGAAGCCCGGCCTTGCCTCTAGTGACCCTCCAACCTCTGTTTGCTCGGGAGTTCCAAGAGGAGTTCCCTGCTGCTTTTGCAGGACCTCAGCATCATCCCTTCATGGGGTTGTGACTGTTGTGCTCTGGGTTGTGATCATTCTGGTCTCAAAGATCTCCAGGCTCAGGGATCCCACAACCTTTCTGGGCAACCCACTCTAGGGCTTCATGTTCCTCACAGGGATTTTTTTTTTTTTTTCCTTGTCTCCAGCCTGAACCTCTCTAGTTTCAGGAGGTTGCCACTGTCTCTCAGCCACCTACCAGGCAGTGCTGGGAAGAGCCTGTCCTCATCCCCTTGATGCCTTCCCCGTGGGCACTGGGGTGTGCTGTGAGGTGCTGTAACGCCTTCTCTGCTTCATGCTGAAGCAGGCCCAGCCTCACAGACCCTTCTTGCCTCCCCTGAGCCACTCTGGTTTGTTAGCCTGTCTCCGGGACCCCAAAGAAGATGTGCCTGGGTCAGGCCTGATGGGTGCTGAGCAGAGGGGAATAGCATTTGTTTTCCTTGAGGTCTCAAGCACATCTCCCTATTACCGTGATTATTCAAAGATTATGAAGAATGGCCTCACAATGACATCATCAGCTGCTGAGTTGTCTTAGGCTCATCCTTAAAGGTACGGTAAAGTCACTTTTTTACTTTAAAGAGATTAAGTTTATTTTTCCTTAGAAAATGTAGGAAAACTATATTCCTTTCTATTTTCAACTAGAATTAGGTTGAACCCATTAAAAACAGTCTTGTCCTTTATACCATTACAGACCAAGTGTGTGGTTGCACATTTGCACAGCTTGAGTTGAGTGGTCAACCCTCTCTCACTGTAACAGGACAGCAGTCTTATCCCCTCCTCCTGGTCCAGCTCATGTTTCCCTGAGTCAGAAGTTGCATCTGCTCACTGAAGCAGTGAAGTAATGACTGAAACATGAATATTTTGAAGTGGCTTAGTGGAGTTCAGTTGGCTTACCTTCTGCTTGGAGGAACATCAGAATTAGGCCAAGGTAAGCAGTGGGTACACGCAGTCAAGAGGTGAAAGTGACTTGTGGAGGGGAGAGAAGGAGCCCTTATGTTTGATGGCTGAAAACTGTTAGTTCAGTTCAGTACTATGGAGAAACTGTTCTATAATAAATGAGACCGAACAGTGACAGGATCAAAGAAGTTAAATATAGAAAGGAAGAGGAATATGTAATGATTTAGAGAAGAAACACAAGTTTTAAAATTAGTAAGTTAATTACAGTGGCAGTTCATTGAATATCTTTTAAGTGATTTGTGTCTTAATAAAATATAAGGCAAGTATGTGAGTATTTGACCATAGTAATAGCAATCATTTCAGGTACATTTCAGTTAGTTTTGCTGGTAAGACTATATTTAGTTTTATTTTGACAGAGTTTAAACATTGCTGAGATATGTTACAATGGTATAATTTACTATTTAATGAAGATTAAGTAACTAAGGTTTTTTGTTTAATATTAAGCTAGTTTTCAGGATTACTGCTTTAAAAGCAGCTGCTTGTTCACCCTGTACGCAGCGCAACAGAAATTACTGGCACATTCTGGATATGCAGATCTTCATGGCTGTGCTTGGATTTGCATCAGAATTTGAAGTAGCAGCTCTCTTGCAAGTATTCCAGTTTTGTATTGAGGTATTGGTTCACTTTGTTGTAGGTCAGTTTTACAGAGTATTGCTTTGTTCATACAGCAGTTTAGTCGCTTGCCTGCCAAGAAGATCCTGATGAGTTCCAATTTTCCTTTTGAAGGAGAGAAGCCCTTGAACACTGCAAAAAACATGCTTTCAAAATTATTACCACTAACTGCTGGCAGGGTGTCTGTCTCGCTTTGTCCATTTCACTGCAAAATAGAGTGTGTTCATACAGAAGGCTTTCTGTGGTAACTTTGTTAATACCAAAGATGCAGGTGATGTTTTAACAAATGGCTTCACCATTTCACCACACCTGTGAACCTCTGTTTTGAAGAGAGGAGTGGTAATTTCTATCAGAGACTGTCACCTCAGACAGTATTTCAGGCAAATTCTGCAGCTCACAGAGCACGTATATAGTACTGAAGATTCTCATTTCTAACAATCCAAAATCATTTTATTGGTTGGTAGTCATGAAGATTTCATACTTCTTGTGCTGTAGTGTTGCTGGAGAGGACTTCGTAGAACACGAGATTATGTAACAAGATAAATCTACTGTGAAACTTGACACTTTGGCAATTGCAAGACAACATAGCATTTGTATTATTGCTTTACCACATAGTGAGGTTTTATATAAATGAGCAGTAAACACAGAACTCGGTGTTATTAAAGGTGATTGAGAGTGCAAGCATTGGGTGAATAGATGTAAAGGTTGGTGTAACATTAGTTTAAATGAACGTTATTTTCCAGTCCCTTAGGTTATTTGAGCAAGCACACTTGCTTGCTTAGTTGTGTGTTATGCAATAGCACTTGATTTATGAAGGATTTTAATGTTTTGATTATATTAGGCACACTGGGATTCTTTTTGGGTATACTGTCAAAAGGAGCTGTCACTGGATAAGAAAATAGGGAGACAGAACAAACTAAAATTATAAAAACAATGGGTTGGTTTTTTTTCTATTTCGCTGAACTAAAACTGTAGGGAGTTTTTAACATCAAATTATGGTGGCTTTCTTGACCAGTGCTTCCAACTGTTGCTTTAGAAAGGAGTGCGTGAATCACTTTAGTCTCACAGTACATTCATCACTAACACAGGGCGCTGTTCTCCATGATATCACACACAGAAATATGGCTCTATTCCCAGAGGCAACACTCTATTTTGAAAACAACACAATATTTGTGCATTCCCTTGGAGAAAAATGCAGTTGTGTATGAAATAATTATGGCAATTGCATTGCAGTTCATTCTCAGCACCAAATTTCTTGGTAATGCTGTTTCCCACATCATCTGTAGAAGCATACATTATGCCTTTAATTTCATGACCACGGGATGTCATGTGCCACAAGAAAAAAAAAAGCAAACTTTTTAGTTTATCAAAGTAATTTCTATTGTGTTTTGTTCTTACAAATGGTATTTAAAAATAGCTGTATTCTTAGACACAGAATTGTGGTGGTTTTGTGGTTTCATAATTCTGAGATTATAGGTGCCTGCTACTTATTTGGAATGGTAGGTGATCTAATTCAATTGATAATGCTTTCTCCTTTGAACCTGTGCTTATATTCTTTTTTGTGTATTAAGTTTATTTCAATCTGCTCATTTATTAACATTTCTGTCCAAGAGACAGGCCATCACTTTTGTTTCTGTAGCATATGTGCTCTATTCATCCATTCTGTCACGTAAGCTAAGCGTGTTTCTCTTATGTAATAACATTTTCTAACCCTTTCCTTTTTTGTCTGTGTTCAGCTGCAGTATAATTACTATGTCCATGCTGACTTCCAATACGATTCTTCTCTGTTTTAACATATATGGAGGTCTCTTAAGGTCCTCCATGTATCCTCCTTTACATTCTAGTTCTGTGAGTTGCTTTGGGACTTCATAGTCCTCCCTGTTTTCGCTGTCAGTGTTGTTCATCAAGTCATACTTCCTATCCACCTCTAAATTATCCTTATTGTTTACATCATTGCTTTACAATGATGGATTGTTTTTATCCATCATTGCTTTCTTCTATGTAAAAATGTAACCTTTTTTTTTTTTTTTCATTTGGAGAAAAGAATCCTTTTCCTGGACCTTTTTCTTTTGAAGGTGATTCTTTACTGCAATCTCAAGTGCATTTGGTATTGCATTTGTCACACTGTATTGTTTTTATCAGAGATTGATGTCTGAGAAGAGCTGTTCAAAGTAATTTTTAGGTGTCCTTTCTCCAGCCACTTTCACATTTATACTAGGCATTACTTTCCATATTATTCTGTGTTTATTCTTATCTTTCACTACTATTTTCTCTGTAATTTTGTTTTTCTTATTCTTTCATATTTCTGTCAGTCTTTGTTAAAACCTCATCACTATTCAGTGTCTTCTGATTTCTCCTCTTCTCTTTCTTTAGCCTGTGTTTTGGTACATTTTCTTTTTTTTTGAGTTAAAAAAATTGCCTTTTTATATTATGGTACTGTTTCTGGTGCTCTGCATCAGCATACATTCTGTTCAGTTTACATTCTAGAAGGTGTCAGTCTTCTCTGATGGTGTCCATACATACACTTCCAATTCTGAACTGGGTAGCAAAAATTAAAGTAAAATCTGTTCATCTATGATTTTTTCCCTTTCTCTTTTTCCTCTGTTTCATAAAAGGAGAAGATCTTTCTATAAATATTTAACACATTTCTCATTCTGTATGCTGACTGAGACTAACTATGCTCTTAGGCTGTTTTTTCTTCCATGTTTTACTAAATCCTGTGTACTCTCAACAGTCTTCTTTCAGTGCATTTCATATTATTTGTTAAAATCTATTCTAATTGAAATTTTTTTGTCCTTCTGTCAAGGTCCTTATATCTACCTGTGATTCCTCTCATTGATGAAGTCATCAAATCATTGGCTATTTTGTCTTCCATCTGTTATGTCCAGCAAAGTGTGTGTTTCTTTTTGACAGCTGTCTTCTAATATGTGATTTAAGTGCTTTTTTGAGTTACTATCTCTAGGAAGACTTCCCCCCGCCCCGGGAGAATAACCTTTCAACTAAGTCTGCTTCTGTGTTTTGTCCACTCTGCTAATATTCCTTCCATAAAGTTAATGGGATCAGGAAGCAATTGTAGATTTTTCACACCTCTCTTGTGAATCTCTAATTCTTTATGTATTGTGTAACACTGACTGAGATTTGGTAACATGTTTAAACCGAAAATCTAATCACTTGTTGTTTATTCACGTTCTTGTTCCAACAGGAACTGGAATTTCAGTTAAGGGTCTGTAGTAGGTTGTTGCAGGGCTGCTTCTTTCAGGTTTTTGTTCTTGTTTGTGGGGGTTTTTTAGCTGTGCTTCATACATAATAGTAATTCCAAGTATTGAATGTTTTTATGTTTCCTGCCTCCCTTGTGGTGATTATCACTGTTGGTCACATGATCTTACCATGTGTAAAATGTTTGTTTGCACAAAAGTGTAAATTACAATGACTTTGATTTAAAAAAAAAAAATCCCTACAGTTCACACTGTAGGTATTTAGGTGTTTTGAGTTGGTGTGGTGTTTTGGTTTTTTTTTAATCTTAGCTCTGACTCATTAGAAGAATATCATCTGGCTGGCTGTTTCCTTGAAAATGTAGCCATGAGACTATTCATAGCACTGTGCATATGTGAGAGACAGAGTGATTTGGTTTTTAGGCTGCCTCATTAAGCATTCCATTCCACCCCTTCCTCTGAGTTGTCCCTTTAATCAACTCTAGCAAACTGCTACTTATGGGAACTGAATCACAAAAATGTTGGCAGTTTTTCTTCCAGTGGCTTAATCAGGGTCATGTTCTTCCCAGCTAGGTGATGTCAGAGCAACCAGACAAGAAATTTAATAAAGATCAGGCTCAAAGCTGGTTGCCCAGATGCTTATCAAACAGGACCGTTCCTGAGGATTTTAAAGGAGCTCTGAAGAAGCTCGTCAGTCTTAGCAACACGCACCAGGAAAGTCATGATTTTTTAAAAGTAGTTTCTAAATGTTCAAATAAGTTGTTGACAGTGATTCTACAGATTCTTAACACAGTCTTCTATCATACATGTTCTAGTTTATTACCCTATGCAAGATAATGTAATTATACAAAAATTCTGTGACTAGTCATAGGGAAGTAAGTATAAAAATTAAATACATTGCTAATAATATGTGGTTTATTGAGAACTGTAGAAAATCAGAACTGCTTAAAACTTGGTGGATGTGAGTGAAAAGCAAAAGTTTCCTACTGTTTCCTCTCCTATTCTCTGCAGCAAATTTGGATTGCTGAAATATTGTGATACTTAATGCAGTGCACAATATAGTATTATATTGCTCAGGTATTGTTTTAAGTAGAAAGAAGAATCAAAATTATAACGCTATACTTGAAATCTCTTTAATTAAAAAAGTATTAAAAACTTGCATGTTCCACTGAAATGTTTTGAATTTGATTTAACATAATTTAGTGACAGCTAAATTATAAAAGGCTTTTTAAACAGTTTTTTAAAGGTTTTTTTAAACAGTTTTTTTTAACTGTTTTTTCTAATTGCCAATAGCCTCAGGTTTTAGCAGCAAAGTGCTTTATATTGAGGCTTTTATTGAATGGAAAAAAGTCTCATAGAATGTATTCAGAGAATAATTGTTTTAAAGCTTACTTTGTACATGGGTTTTACACAAATGTAACTTTGAATACTGTGTTGAGTTGAAGTCAGATTTTTACTTAATTTTCATTGCTGGATATTAAGATACAGCTAGCTTATTTTTTTTCTTCCCACTATGTTTGGTTGTTTGGTTATCTTGTATGATTATTGTAGAGTAGCTTAGTTGGCAGCTGTGAGGTGTGAGATGGCAGGCATGAGGGTCAGCACTAAAACAAGCACCATGTTGTTCAGGTAGGTAAACACCGTCAATGGAGATGCCTGCTCAGAATTTTCCTTAAACAGTGTGTAATTCACTTTATGGGCTTGTGAGAGCAAGCCTCTAAGCTAGGTTGAGGTGGTGTTGAACAGCTGCAGTTAGTCATCTAATAAGGTTCTAAATCTTAACAAAGGTTATGCTTAAGGTAAAATTAAGGAACTATTTCTCCTGAAGAGTCTCCTGAAAAATACATGACAATGTTGGTATCTGTACCTATTCTAAATTTTGTGGTGCTCAAAGTTTCTGTGCTTACTTTTTCAACTATCGGAGCAGAAGGGAAACTGCAATTACTATTTGATCATGGCAAACGTCTAGTCTTTAGGCTTGAATTTTAAGATATGCTTATACCTTGAACAAACAAAGAAATGGTGAGAAGTACACTACCCCTGCTTCTTTTTTTTTTCTTCTTCTTTTTTTGTTCTTTTTAATTTTCACGGTATCTTTTAAATCATGGGGCAGGAAGAAGAAACAGAGGAGTAGAAAATGTTTTAGAACAAAAGTATCTGTTTGAATCCAGAAGAAATAGTTTTGAATGTTAATGTTCTGCTTAAAATTGGGAAGTTGAGGAAAAAAATAATTTCTCACTTTGTTGGAAACATTGAAACAGAGGTGGTTTTGTTGGTTTTGATATAATCTGAAAAAATCCTGACGAACTCAGAAATTGATTTGCCATGGGTTTTCTTATTTTTAATTCCTGAAATAGTTTTAGTTGGAAATTTCATGCAATTCTACTGAAAGTCAAAGGCTCTTCCTTGGTTTACATTTCTTGGCTGGGAGCTTTGTTGAAAGCACATGGACATTTTTGAGACGTGTATTGAAATGTCTTCTAATACTTGTCTTGTTCACATGGACTCCAGTATTACTTCTGAAATAGTTCTATTTTCTAAAGATTTTTAATTTCTCACACTTTTTTTGATAAATTATTGGAGGATTTTTGAAAGTTTTTTTTCTCCAGTACTTGTTATTTATTACTAAAGATGAATTGAATCTTCCTGTTTAGCGTGATATATTCTGAGAACCAGCTTGGCTCTTTACATGGGTTGCAACATTACGAGGTTGAAGTCTGGGCTCTGTTCTGTATCTCCTTTTGTCTAGTGTATTGCATTAGTCAGATCATGTAGTTTCTTCTAATTAAGGTATTTCCTCTCTGGAGAATTATGTTTCATGGTAAATGGTTTCAGATTTTCTCCCTATATAAAATATTTGAAGTATGACTATTTTTACCATTTACTCTTTCTGCCCTCTTTGCTTGATCTGCCTATATTTTTTGCAAAGAGAAGATTTATCTATCCTTTTTCTCCTCACTACCAGTTTTGCTACAAGATATGACAACTCAGTTTTGCAGCTCTCTCTTTTGCATTCTTCAAGTATTTTTATTTTTGAACCTGGAACTAAATGGAGTGGGGTTTCATTCATTGTTTGTTTATTCTGAAAGGCAGTCTGTAGGTTGAGTCATTTCTTAAATACATGTCAGCCCCTATCGAATTTAAAGGAAAATTTCCTGTGGCTTGTTTTAGCATTTGGTGAATAACTTAAAAAATATAAATAAAACACTTCAGATTTTTACATCTTGTTGAAGACTGTATTAACACACAGAAGGTACACCTGAGACTTTATGGCAGCTATAGGCAAAATTACTGTAACACTCTCCTGATAAAAAGAATATGCAAGCAGCACAGTTAAATGAGCTGGCTGAAGGAGAATGATTTATTCATCTGACTGTTGGATTAAGTTTTACAACAAAGTGAAGAACTTAATGTTTTCATTTTGAGGCTTTTTGCAATCTAACTTCAGCTTTCCTAAATGTATGTCCTTAGGGTACCCATTTGCTTTCATCCCTCTCTAATTTCTGTTGTGTTTTGGTTTTTTTTTTCCCCTCTTATGAAAAAAACCCTGAACTTGTAAATATTGTCCCTGAAAGACAAAAAAGTTTTCTTAATTATTAGCTGAAATGGAATAATATTTTTGTATTTTGCTTTATAATTTGTTTTTCCAGGTGTTGTGGTTGAAGAATTTCAGAAGCATCATTTTTTATTACTTTTCAGTGGAACTACTGATGAGAAAGTGTGCTATTGCCCTTCATTTATGGCAAGACAGAATGATCACATATTAAACTTCTATTACTCTTCATTTTACCTGTCATTTTACTATAATATTCAAATATCTGAGATTTAAATGTGATTTTACATAGGAGTGAATATTCAAATGTCTTGTAGCAAAACCAAAAATGATGTTATGTACTATGTACTGTAAGCTTTATCTCCTTGGGGCATTCTGCTTGATCTTTAAATTTTGATTTGATTTTTATGGTATTTAATAATTTTTATTTCCTTTGCATCTTAAGACAGTATTTTAGTTCCAAAACAAGTAGGGCTTGGAGGTGTAGGTTTGCAGGAAGTGTGCATTTTTGGGTCACAGGTCCTGGAATATATGTAATGTTACCAATAAGAAAATACTGAAAATTGAAACTTAATATGCTATTGCTAATATTTGGTATTACATACTTACCCCAGTTCTGTTGTATTGACAGAAAATACCAATTGGGGTGAGACTTCTTATATGGTTGAATGATAAGCTTTGAATAAAAATATGGTTGTGCAACTGAAGTCTTTCATAACAGAGCTGTGAAGCCAGAGCCTGTGTTGTTGGCAGCAGTCAATGTTAAATAGAAGTGCTCACTGTACTGCATGCTGGAAAGCTGAATGTGGACTTCATTATTTGGGATAATTCTCTATCAATAAGCAATCTTCTTCAAATACTAATACTAATACTGATATCAATCAATCAGTTTCTGATACTAGACCTTGTTCTGTGCAGTCAGTCGTACAAAACCAAGACTAATGAAGCAAAAACTAGTTTATTCTTCATCTGTTAAAACAATGACAATATCTTTAAATCAAATATGTGATGTAATAAAGGCTATCTCCACAGAGATTACTGAAGAAGATGCATTTTGCCAAATCATTTATTTCACTGTTGCCAATGAACTGTACCCTGCATAGATTCACTAACAATTTGCATTTTATATCTTTTAATTGCATACTACAGAATGGGTTGCTTTGTTGATGGTTAGCTATAGAACTATCTCTGCTTTGTATTAATGTTTCAAAATGACATATATTTCATTATTTAGAATTAGTTCGGAGAAATTAACTCCTCTTCAGGAAATAAAGAGTTTTCTAACAGTTGGATGACCAAGAATGCTATTAAAAAACTGTCTTGTTTTGTGTCTGTATTCATTTGAGGTATAAAATAAGCAGCTAGTGCTACTGCTGTTATTTTGGTGTTCTCTTTGGGGATGCAATATTTACTGCATGGGCCATAGGTTAACTATGACAGGCTGCACAGATATTTAAAGTTTCTGCTATTCTTAATTTCTATGCCAGCAGTATAAATGAGCACATATGCACAGAATCAATTTAAGGACAAAATATTCACAGGCAGGTCCAAAATCCAACAAAGTGGCTAAAATACATTGACCTCCTTTTGGTCAGATCCAAAATTAGCAATATTAGAAAATAAGGAAATGCCTTCACAATACTTACTCTTCATATAATCTGTTAGTTTGTCTAGTCTGTTAAATAAAAAGCAATTTATAAAGCACTCAAATCTCTTGTTTTTTCTTGGTTCTGGTCTTTTGAAGAAAATAGGCACAGGTACATGAATTTGATTCAAGGCAACTGAAGAAGTCTGCTAGTTATTGGTTCATGCTTTGAAAAAGTTCTGAAACTTCAATTTAAATAGGCTTTTTAGAAAAAATAAAGAAAAGTTATTTCTTTGGTATTAAATAATTATTACAATTTATATTTTTAAATTTTTTTCAAGCTATTAACTATCCAGATAAAATATTTTCCCATTCCCCCTCCTATCAGACAGTTTATTTTTGTCACAGTCAATTTCCCTCCAGTGTCCACTGTCACTTCTGCTGGTTTTGGCATGTGGTGAAATCTGAAATCCTTTCTTCATGTCATTATGTGAAATTAAATTCAAAATTTGTATCTGTATTAAGATTTCTGTAATTATTTTTCAAATGCAGGCCACTAGTTTGGTCAAACAATTATTTAAATTGTGATGACAAGCTTGTGACCCAATTCACTGTGACACTGAGGAAACCTTATTGAATAGCAAGTCAGTGACCCTGAGAAGCTTAAGTTTAGCTGCATATTGCTTCTTTCCACAGGAAGTGTCTTCAGCAAACAGCTGTTCTTTCTGTCTTTATTGTAATCAGAATTAAGTTATTAACTTAAAAATAGGTGTTTGGTTTTGCAGAGGTAAAACTGATTTAATTTATTGAACAGTTCTGTTTAGGCTGGGAGGGAGCAAAAATCTGTTGAATGTGCAGAGCCTCTCTGTCACTTACTGTACTGTTAACGAGAAATGAACTCTGACTTGGAAAAATCTGACTTCGTATCATGGATGTCAATAAATAGGAAGTTTCTCCATGCAAAGCTCTCTAATTATTGTCTTAACTATCTGTAAAAAAACAGTATATATGAAAACCATTTGACCATATTTCTTACAACACAAAGCTCCTATTCAATGGTGCTTGTAATTTTGTTTCGGGTTGTGGTAGCTTAGTCCTTCATGTTAACTGCGTGGAATATACAGTAAAGTAAGAATTTTCATTTTCACTTTCTCAAAAGAAAATGTGTGAATTTCATAGATGGGAGTTGGAACTCTGGACACAGTTTGGGTGGAAAGGGGAAGGGGCAGCTGCTAGCTACTAACTGCTTGAGCAGGGTGTGTAGCCTCAGGCTTTAAGAGCCACTTTATTCTGATTGTCTCCAAATAATGTGTCAGGAAATGTATAACAGAAGTTTTCTACAATGTTATAATTTTTTTACTTGCCTGGAATTTTTTCTTCCTTGAAAACTGTAGTTGACCTCCTGAGCTCTTGCTCTGCAGATCAGTCCATATCAACTTGGCAGACTCTTTACATTGACCGAGTTGCATAAGCTGCATGGTTGCATTTATTGAATGATATCATACCTTCCAAATGTTTCTGGGTTTTTTTGGGGGGTGGGAGTTGTTGAGTTTGGGTATGGGGTTTTTTTGGTGTGGATGGAATTTCAGAACATTATCTCTGAAATAGTTTAATTAAGTTCCATTAGGAGCTGGACTGCATATTTTGCATTTGAATTGTGCTTGAACTGTTTATTCTGCCGAATATTGAGCTTAAGTTTAAACAGTTCCTATGCATAATACTCTGTGGGAACATTCAGCTAACGCTGTTCACAAGAGCATTGCAGGCGCCTTTAGAAGGCCTTGAACAGAATAAA
>JANXJC010000078.1:34773743-34785270 GCA_027564655.1 Leptodon cayanensis
CAGCTTTTTTTTTTTTTTTTTTTTTTGTGTCTCTTGAATGATTTTATGATTTGCGAGAAACAAGCCCACAGCATGTTTCCTTCTGAGATTTTGTGAATATCCATAACAAACTGTCCATGGTTAGGTTGTTAAAACCAAATGTTTGTTATGACATTTTGTTTTTTTAGGCTTGAAGAATAATTTATCTGTTAGATTTAATACCTCTATTAGGTATATCTGAATATTGGAATAAAGGGTGAGGCACTTTTCTGTACGAGTCTAGAAATCTGAGAACATGTAGGATCTTCAAACCAGAAACTGGCAGTTTCTCCCTAAATAGTCCTTATTCTTTAGCTAAGCTAGCAAACTCTAACACTTACTGCAGATATTGTAACAACATATTAATTTTTAGCGTACTCCTTACATCAGTTTTTAATATAGCACATGTATTCCAGTCTTGTGTCACCATTACAATTTTTTTTTTATTAACACTGGAAATAGTTGGAAAATAAATGTAACAGCAAATGCATTTATTTTTTGCTTTAGCATGACAACAAGCATTTTCTGTGGAGCATAGTATGGGTGAAGCAAAAGGCTACGGAACACATGGAAAATAGTTTTGCAAAATAAATTGTGTTACTTTGTGCTTGCAGATAAGGATATTAAAGAACAATTGTGTTGTGAATGCAATCTACAGGATTGCAGTATTTCAATTTACATTTGTGATATAATAATAATGATTGCTATATTGTTATAGCACTATTAGTTGCTCTCAACCACCTTTTAGCTGAAAAGAAAATGCAGTTTGCAGAAAACTTTTTTTCTTACAATATTTTGCATGTGAGAAACCTGCAACACAAGCTGGGGAAAAGCATAAAAAGATGGAAAAATGTGATGATAAAATCATATTTTGATCAGATTAGGGAAACACCACTGGATATCAGCTCCCACAAAATTATTGCAAAAAAGTTTCATAATAAACCATGTTTGTCAGTAACAGCAGTGGTTGTAATTATAACAAGGGAACTTAATGAAACACAACATAGTGTTTTAACCATAATATCTAAAGATATCTGAAGATGTCTGACTCAACTGGCTGACTTTGTTTTGGTTCAAATTTGACTGTTTTCATCAAGGTCTTGTGCCTTTGTGTGTGTGCACGCGTGCTTTTATGCAAATTGACATGATCGGTGCTCGTATTAAGCCTATCACCTAAGTGCAGGAGTGCTTAGTTTTCTAATTTTATCCATCCAACTTCATAATAAATGTAATCAGTAACTAAGGCTCCCTGGAGTGTTTATTTTGAGAGGTTCCTTCAAGGATTCAGTAGGTTAGGGAGAGATTTATAAACACTGATGTGTGTGACCCTGAGCTTACCCATGTGTTACAGCATTGTCAGTTGTTTATACTGTATGTTGAACATACCATTCCAGCAGATTACCACCTCTGGTTTTAGGGCTCAGTGTTACCAGAGTCTATTTAATAATCCAAAATAATTCTGTTGTTGCCCACAACAATGCCCCCTCTTCAATTTTAATGATGTGTTAAGTTGCAATTTTCTTTTTAAGATTTTTGACAGATGAAAGAAGAAAAGGCTCTCTAAAAGGCAGCCGTCCCAAGTCAAGGCAAGGGGGGGGAAGTAGTTGTCAAGGGAAGTCATGACCTGTGGTGAGGTTCATAACTAGATGGTATTTCCAGTTGTGATGTTAAAGCTTTATCTTAATCAGATCTCATCGTATTTATCTTCTACTCTGACTGGAACACTTTCAGATTCTTTGAATTATTTTGTTTGCTGGCACAAAATACTAATCTTGAAGAATCAAAAAACCCCCAAAAAACAACCACCAAAACCTGGCTACAGTTGATTCCCTCTCTCCTTGTTTAGGGTTTCATTTCATCATTTTATGCATACTTGCATGCTCCTCCCTGTTTCTAATTTTATCTCTTGAAAGTTTTACCTTTGATCAAGCTACAGTAATTACAGAATATTCAAGAAGTTATGTATGGTTCTGTCTTGAGGAATGTAGAAGAAAAAAGGAGAGAAATGCATGGTGCTGTGTAATAGTCTGTGATGCTGTCAGATTAGCTACAGGCTATGGGACATTAGCTTAAAAAATTAGCTGCTGGTATAAGCTTAATGCATGTCTTCGTAGTACCATTTTAACTTCAGCTGCATTATTCAGAAATCTAGTCCCACATTAGATGAAAATAAGTCCAGGTAAGTCTCAGGTGATTCTCTGTGTGGGCTATACAGTGCATCTTTGTTTATCTCTTTTGGGTGGGAAAAAGAGTGTTGAAGGTTTACCAGGATATCATTATAGCAGCAGTGTTTCTTTGTGACTAGTTACTGAAACAGTCTCAACAAAATCTGGATTAATTGTGCTCAACACCTGCTGGGACTCCTGTTTTTTCAGAACTTGGTCTCAGATACACCTCACCATTGTACATTGTCCCATCTCTGTGGTGAGACATGCCAAGGATTTACGTTGTAATTCTGCAGCAGTGGTCATAGGTGATGTTTACATCTGGATGTTTCTTAAATCTTGGGGTCTGAGAATAGGGTGATCAACTGAACTATTCCAGCTTGTTATTTTGAGACTTAAGAAATTATTAAGTTACAAATTCTCAAGTTATAAATTCTGTCCTTTGTTTTTTCATGCTGGAATTTACTATGCTTGTTTGTCTGTTTTCAGTGAATCCTGTTTTATTGAATGTCTTTATAGGTGTTAGTTTTCTGCAAAGTACTAGACTTTGTTATGTATTTGTCTTGTCTTGCTATTATCTTGCTTTCTTTTCTTTTTTGACTTGAGTATCAAGGTTTCTAGAGAATCTTGCAGAAAAGGAATCTGATTTACCTCTGTTTAAATAAGGAGGGCTATGATATCCTTGTCTAGGGAAAGAAGAACTTTAGTATCTTTTTACACTAGCTAACACAGGAGATCCAACCATATAGCTTTAAACAGCTAAAATACCTAGAAAAAAAAATCAAAACATAAGCTTTAAACAGCTAAAATAAATAGAATACAAATAAGAACTTTTGGGGAGGCAGTATCATTAAAAAAGTTATGCATGATGGAAAACCTAGTTAGCATTATACTGTCCATCTTTTTCTGTTGTATTTTTTGAAACTTACATTGTTTTCTTGGATCAACTGCTATTTATGTTCCCTTTGGAGCAGGGGAATGGCACAAGGGTGATTATCATGCACTTTTTGAAAGTAGTATCTGGTTTTCTCAAAGGTTTAGCTGATTTAAAATTCCTTACAGGCTAAGAAGAATCCTCATTTCTGAGTAAAAGCATCGTATACAAGGCACTGACCTCATCAGTTAAGGTAGACGTAGAAGGAAGTGTTTTGTATACATACCAGTAGCCTGATTTTTTTGTTTGGGGGGGCACCCTTCTAGATCGTAGGAATTCATCAGTATGTTGATGCTGTGAGTATGTAGTCACGGAAAACTAATGTGCTTTTGGCAGAGACATGCAATAGTGAAACTAGTCAAAAAGTTTGCCCCTGTGAGACAGTGTGGGACTATAGTGCTTATCATTCTCACTTCCTATACGTATGTACATGCCTTTGTATGTAAAGTAAGAAATATTTAAAAGCCATTTGCAAACTCTGGAAATTGTGGTAGACACACCTACTTGTAAGAATGTGAATAATCACCTCTCCAGTTGTCACACCAGAAAGATCAAAGAAACCACTTGCACTTTGCAGCTGGTGGATTTTATCATTCCATTCCTCAGGCAGCAATGAACAAAGAACACACCTGCAAGTTTAATATACACATAAAAGCACCTTTAGACTTGAGTTAGTGGTCTACCTACAGTCCTTCAGAAATCAGATTTAAAATGGACACTGTAATAAATGGTGCTTCTGCAAGCAACAGGAGACTCCATGGCTGCAGTTCATAGTCCCACGTGATAGGTAGTGCAGCTCCCTTAGAGGCCATCTCCTCTGTGCTCCCAGCTCTCTTGCAGAGTTCTTTCTTGAATTAATGAAGGCTGGATTATTTGAGCTGCAAATTGAGTGGGGCACGTACAGGCATATGGAGCTGGTCCCATGCCAAGCTGGTTGTATTTGCTCCAGTGCCTTCTTCACAGATACAGCCCTGTGGCTCCAAGTGGAGAAGTGGTACGGCTGCTTCAGGGCATTGCGGTACTTGGGCTGATAAACCCGCAGCAGGCAGCACGTAGGTCCACGCAGAAGCATACCTACACAATGCCACTGGCAGTCCGTTCCCACTGCTGTCTAATACTGTGTGATCTGTTTTATCCCACCGTCACAGGAATCCTCTTTCTTCTTTCTCCCTATTACCCAGGAAACTAAGACGGACTGTCATTGGTCTTGCCTTCTACCCATTTTCTGTACAAAAATCCTTCACTGAGTTAAGCGGTGATTTAAGCTAACATCAGGCAGCCCAGGTCACAGCATGGAAGGGGGCCCTAAAACCCACGCAATGCTGACACCTGAACAGTAATTTAAGGGAGCTGTG
Source organism: Leptodon cayanensis (assembly GCA_027564655.1). Lineage (NCBI taxonomy): Eukaryota > Metazoa > Chordata > Aves > Accipitriformes > Accipitridae > Leptodon > Leptodon cayanensis. The sequence continues at coordinate 34,778,216 of JANXJC010000078.1, forward strand.
GAAGCTGGAGTTACAGAAGTGCTTGAGATTGCAACCAATCATGCTGACTTCAGTATTGATTCATAGGATGACTGCTTTCACTTGGGCTAAAGTAAGGAGAGTATTTGAGGTATAATAACTTGAGCTAACTTCTCCAATAAAGCCCACACCCTGACTTAACAGGACCGAATGAGGTTAAATTTGCTTGATAAATGATTTCTTTTTGGAAGACTTCCTAATGCTATATGATAACTTGTATGAAGATATGATCTTAATCTAAAGTTAAGATCAAGCTCAACAATCTACAGTTCTGAAGTTTTTCCTTGGTGATGATTACAATGAAAGCAATAATAATTCAGTTAACATAAACCATTGACCTTCTTGGTCAGTGATGCACTTCAACACAGGCAATCCGTCAGTTCCTAGGGAAGGATCTTCTCAGTTGTTTCTCTTTCTAATAAAACGCTTCAGCTGTCATAAGGTGCTTAGCAAGTTATTATATTTCACAACACCTCTGATATAAATTAAATGCAGCTGCTGTTTACAAAGAATGGTAGCATATAGTTTTTGCTTTCTTCCATCATTATCATTATATTACTGTGACTATTGCTAAGGCAAATGTAAAAGATGCCTTTTTTGGGGTACAGTTTGATCCCATTTGTATCGACCTGTTGAAAGGTTACATGCATTCTTAAAAGACTTTCAGATTTTGGGTACTAATTAGCCTGTGGCAGTATTACTGCTTTTCTGCAGGCTTTGTACATCATTTTGCTTATACTAGAATGTCACCATTGAAATGTAGTTATTTCTTGGCAATTGCTCTTGGAGACAAAATGATTTATGAGCTGTAGTGGTAAATGCTTATGATGTTTTACACTCCATTTGGTTGGAAACATCTCACGTGTCGAAAAGCCAGGCTTAAAAAAAAGTACCAGAAAATATTTCATCTGTTAAAGCAACCATGCTGGTTTTACTAATCTGGGTGATCAGTTCTAAGGAGTTAACTACACCATTTGCCTAAATTTTATATATTCACGTATGTAACCTCCCAACTGTGGATAGCGAACTGAAATCGATTGTACTATTTCTTTACTGTTGCTGTGTTTCCTTATGACTGTTTAAGCACCTGTGCCATTTAGACAGGGTTGTGTTAAAATCTTGAGAATGTTCATAACAGGACCCACATTAGGTTTTATGGCTTTACAAAAAAAAGACACATTCTCAAGGGGAGTGCTGCCAGTTTAACTGTATGTGCAGAATTACATCAAAATTAGAATGAGTCTGTCCAAGTTTGACCTTGGAATGATACTAACTGTATCTTAGTGTTTACATTAAAAAGTGGCAGACTTTTTCAGAGACCCTGAGATAGGGTTTGTGTATTTGCAGAGACAATTGTAATACACTTCTGGGCAAGTTTTATGCAAAGTGAGGTCGAACAAAAAGCTGGTTTTTACAATTAGCTGATAAAATATAGGGGCTAGTAAAGGGAACTGCAGTTGCAGTTCTTACTCCCTGCAGTTTAGTTATTTGTGATGTTTGTTTTGTTATTTGTGATGACATGTCCTATCTGTGTCATCTTTAAAAGATGCATCATCACTTTCATAAAGAAAATGAAGTTATTTGCATTCCTCACTATAGACAGTAATTAAATATACAGAGATGGATATCTTACTAAAAAGGGAAATAAATCAGTAATTAAACTGCACAGATGGAATAGAGATAATTAAAATATATATAAAAATTGGCTTTACAAGCCATAAAAAGAAACCCATCTGTTTTAAAAGAAAACATAACCAAGTATAAAATCAGCTTGACTTGTAATTTTTTTCATAGCTCTTGAACATCTGTGCAAAGCACTTCACTAGTGTAAGTGATGGTGGTTTTGCTTTTATCAGCAAAGATTTCATTCATGCGAGTAGAAGGCTATAAATACAATACACACACTGCTGAGCCCGCAAGCGTAAGTTGGACTGCTTCCATCAGAGGTTTGTCACAGGGGTGCTGCAGTTCTGCCTTGAGGGTTTTATTAGCACAGGTTCCTGTCTCCTTGTCACATCCTGCTGGAAGGTTGTAGAAACAGTCATGGTCTGCATGATCATGCCTTCTGAAGAAGATAGTATGTAGGAATTCATTCTGTGAAAGAATTTATTGCATTACTTTCCCTTCCAAATTTTGGATATATTCACACAGCAGTGCTATATTGCACATTGCCTTTCTTACTTTTATTTTTTGACCTTTCAGGACTTAAATTTATCTGATCCATAATCTGAAGAAGTCCCTTTCCATGTTTTTTTACTTAATTGTCAGATTAGGGGGTTTTCTTCTACATTTTCAGCATAGTTCAAATCTGCAGTAACACCTTGCAAGAAAAATCTCTGAACTTCAATTACTGTTTAGTGCCTGCAGTACCCCATATTCACAATTCTGAAGTACCCAATGCACCTTTGGCTGCTAGGAACTAATCTGGAACCCAAAATGGCTTCTCTCAAAAAATGCCTGGCCAAAACTAAGGAGACCTAACTTTTATAGTTAACTATTATCTGCAGTGTCATGTCCAAATAGTTCTTTGGGGATAGAAAGAATACTGAAGAGCCTTGGGTAAAATACAGTGTTTTCTGTAACTGGAAACCTGAAGGAGCAGTTGCAAATATCAAACTTCAATTTTTTTTACTAGACAGAAATATAAAAAATACTGGCTAATCTCATCCAAACATACAACAGCAGTTTCCTTCAAAATTAATTAACTTTTCTAATAGAGGGTAATAAATGATGTGTTTTCCTATCAAAACTTTAAAAATGTCTGATGTGAAATGAACATTAAATTGATCTAAATTTTGGTTAATGCCAGGGCATATTATTTCTCTTGATGGGGAAAAAAATCTGCTATGACTGTGTTTAAAAGGTGATAGAAAATAAGAGAGAAATAAATATAAGTAAAATGAAGAAAAAAGAAGCAAAAGTTACAATATTTTAAATCTTAAGCAAATTTTTAAATCTTAAGCAATATGTTTAAAATCTTTACACAATGAAATTAGCAAACAGCTACAAGTCTAGCCACAAACCCTGAGGAGGTGAACTCATTTATCAAGCACATATACTATAGTAATAGAAGTGATGGGACACTCTGGATAAATCAGAATGCATCATGTAAACATGCCTGGACTTTTGATCAGAGACATTTCTTTGTCTTTTGCTTTAGTGAGCATAAGGAAAACTTAATTCTGTATAAGAAGCTCAAGGTTGCTCCTGTTCTTCTACGGAACATATGCTATTATTTAGCATAGCCTGGGCTAATTGTGCTGCTGTTAATTACAGGCTATATAAAACTTCCTAGAAAAGGGCTTTATTTTCTTTGCATATAATTGTGCCAGATTTGAACCATTTGATCTGAAATTTTCTATGCCATGAACAGATTTGTTTAAATTTTGTGAAAAATTTTGCTGTCCTTTGAAGAACAAGATTAGGGAAAATATATTGCTGATCTGTACTAAGGAAAACAGAAATGCCTTCTTACTGATAAATTGCTTCACATTCATACTTGGGGGTGGCTACTTGAAAGTTAATGAGCTGGTGACCAAGGTGGAGATGTGCACTTACCATCATTGTGAAAATTTACTTCCAAACTGACAGTGGTTCTGTAGTCAAGATGGAGACAATGATGCTCTCCAAGAATACCATCTACTGGAATGATGTTTTGCCATCTGACAGTTCCTGCCTGCCAAAAAGACTAGTCGCTCATTATCCCACCAGAGCACATCAATGCAGTGACTCAAGGGGGTGAAAGAGAAGCATCTTTCTGTGGCAGGGGGGAGTGGGGAGGGACACAAAATCGCACTGCAGTGCGGATAGGAAAGGGATAGGGGAGTGGAGACTGCAACTGGCAGAGGAGCGCTGGCCATGACCAAGGCTTTAAGGAGAAAATACATTGGGAGTGATCACAGGTACTGACAGGGACAGAGACAGAAGAACCTGTAGGTTTTAGAGCATGCAACTTTTGGAAGTGACAGCAGGAGTTCTCATTTCTATGCTCCATTTTGTTCAGCAGTAGCTAAAAGCAGATTGGAATTTTTTTCTACTTAGCCTTCATTAATTCAAAGGATGAAGCCTGTGCTGAGGATCTAGGAGACCAAATTGATTTAATAGTAGCCGCCAGGAGTCAAAATGGCCCTACCTGACTATTTCTAGCCCAGGCTTGAACCTTTGTGCTTTGAAGTCTCTAATCTTCCAGCCTTAGGCTGCCATGTCCCATACCTTTGATCCTGAACTTTCTTGTGAAGTCCACAATGGGACAAAAGCAATTATTTATGTAGTATGGATGGGATAGCAGGTACTTCTTTTTAATTTTTGTTTCTTGGCAAGGAACAGGAAAATTGCATCCAGAATTTAGTAAAGAATAGAAGCATTGAAAACTCATACACTCAGAAACTGGGGTAGGTCAGGCTTAATTCTTTCCTTGCATCAATGCTTTTGCATTTTCATAAGAGGAAAGGGGTGTAGGGAGACATAAAGCTGTTTATTAGATCTACTTGATAGAGGTGGAAGAATAGAATTTGGACATACAAGCCCTCTTCAAGTCTGCAATACAGCATTAATATCCAATTACAGACAACTTGAAAAGAATTTTTTGGCACTTCATTATATGAAATCACTTAAATAATCTGAGGAAAAACTGCAGCGAGTGGGAGGAAGTGTTGAGAGGGTTGGAAAGGTGGTGAAGTTATTTATTCCGGTAGGATGCTATGCTATGGGTGATCTTTTTATCTGCAGAATATGGGAAGTGAATTATGTTTTAATCCTTTTAAGATACACCCACTTAATATTTTTCTAAAGGGCCCTGTGTTTCATAAATTCTGAACCTTAATTTGCAAATTTAAAATTATTGTAAATTCGGGTTGTAATTTGTGTAACGTTTCTGGGAAATACATATTTTAGCTGCTTGTATTTCCAAATACTATATGGAGGTTTTCATTCTTTTCAACTTTGTTCTCTTGGAGATATTGAGCTTATTGAATTTATAATCCATCTCTGGAAAGTAAATGTGTAGGTAATGGAGAGGGGTTTGAGGGTGTTGACATGCTTACTGTAATTCTCAAGTGGCTGTCAGCTTTAGAAATATAGTGTTGGTATAATGAGATTTGAAGTTAAGTGTTCTGAAAATCTATTTGATGATGATGAACAGCCTTTAGTGTAGTGTCTGCACTGAGAACTTCTGGGTCATTTTCACTGATCCTAAATTGGAAAGTTACTCATGCATTTCACTGATACCTTCCATCACCTTTGTAAAAAGAACGTATAGTGCTTATTTGAAATAAGAATAATAAACATCTATGTTTTGTATACACCTAGATAGAGTAGAACTGGTAAGCAGGTGTGTTGCCTGTAGATATAATGCAATAAGCATGTAGAAAATGTTTTCAAAGACTCATGAAGATGTTACATTAACAATTCTGTATATTACTTCTCGTCTTCTGTATTTATTTATACAGAGTCAGGAATAAAACTGTCTGGCAGTCAGTGCCAGTTAAACTAGTCATGTCACTAGCCAATGCGGAGATGGAAGGTGATAAATAGAAAAGGAATCAAGTATGAAAACAGTTCAATTTGTATCTTAAAATACAAATCTTACTTTAGCATACATTCTGGCCTGTTTACAGAAAACAAGGACCTTTGTGGATTCTGACGTCTTAGTTTTGGTGCATATGACTGGTGTCCAAGACAAAGGTAGCATTTGTTTCAACTCAGAAATGCTGATCCACTGTTTCTCTGAACTTACTATATAAAAGTCATCTTATTTTTGGGTGTTTGCTAAGTTGTTATACTTAATCTTTTTAAAACTGAAAGCTTTTCCAGATGCTAAGTGAAGACTTCGGAGGCCAGCAAAAGCAGGGGCTTGTGGCTCTCCTAGGCTAACAAATGTCACTTAAAGTAAATTAAAAAAAGCTAGTGGGCCAGCTTCCCAGGAAGTATCAAGTAAGATACTTCAGTTCCTTGAAGGCAGAGTTAAATGCCTATGTTTGTATGCATTTGAAGGCACTATAAAACTGCTATTCAAGGATCTCCAGAAACAGCCTTTAATAAGAAGCAATGGGTTTGGAAAATTTCGTATTTTAAGTGGTTTTGTTCTTTTCCTCTCATACTTTTAATCTAAGTAAGTCAACTGTATGAAATTAATAGATCAGACTGCACCAAAAATATACCTCCTGTACCAGAAATTGCCCATGTTAAAGCAGTGAATAAGCATCTGTGGATGCTCCTTGCTGTGTGTGCTGCATCCAGGTTTTGCTTTCTCTTCCAAGTCTTGCATGGGAAGGACTTTGGGGAATGAAACTGATGAAAACTCAGTGATTATGATTCTGAATGTATTTATACAAAAATAGATTTAATGTCACTGTGTGTTAAGGCTTCTAACATGGGCATTTTAAAATTAGGGGTTGGTGAGGAATTACCTTGTAGACACCTATCTTGGAAAGAGAAATGAGGACCAGTTCATATGTCTACAGTTTCTTAAGCTGAATGAGAGAAAGAATAAAATTGTAAAATGGGAAAAGAGGTTTTTCAGTTTGATTCAAGTATAGAAATGAGTTGATGTAACTCACATGCTTCCTAATTATATAAATACAGAAAGATCCTTTTGGCTAGATGGGGTTTTTTTCATTGTTGTGGTGTTGAGCTGTTCTGTGTCACCAGTGGAACTATAATTCAGACTGGTAGTGATTGAAATACATTAACATATAGCAGCTGTTGCATAGGTAGTCTAAGTAAGTGTGAAAAAGCTTAAATCTGAGTTACTAACAGCACTATATTTCCTTTTACAAATAGATTAAACACAACATGCCTATTTGGTGAAAAAGGTCACTGCATTTCCAAATGGTGCCATACCTGTATATTTAGACCTTCTTGAAACAAAGTCCTGTTGGTGGTATCTGTAAGGAAAATACGTTGACAGATGTTTTAAATGTTAAAGAACTCAGCCGACACTAAAGAGAAAAGACCAAAACTAATTTCCAAAGTGAAGATAGCTGAATATTCTGCTTGCATGCTGAAATCTTTCAGCAAACAATTGATCAGTTCAGCAT
>JANXJC010000078.1:34795475-34806953 GCA_027564655.1 Leptodon cayanensis
CAAGTTCATAAAAAAGCAAGTGTTTCTTGTAGAGTGTAGTTGATACAGATTATAGGTAACTAATGGACCATCAGAATGAAATTAAGTGTGCTATTTTAATGATGAAATATTTTAAGGACTTGATACAAATGCTGAAAGAGTATTGTTTCTAAAATGCTGAATAAAAGTTATGAAATACATCTTAAAATTTGTGAAATACTGCTTACTAAACAACCCTGCACGTGTCTCCTACTGTATATCTAAAAGAGAAATCATTGAAATCTAGTTCTTAATATTTGGAATAAAAATTTATTTTCTTCACTTTGATCACACCAAATCATTTAAGGGCTCAGCATGAGAGCATTTTACTGTACTACTTGTTGATCCTAGAACAATTGTCATAGCATTTACAGTCTGAAAATAGATTTTCAGTATGTAAAGAATTGTATTTTCTGAATTATTTATATAGATACTACTGTAGGATGTTACACAGCTTCAAGTTCTCTGAGCTGTATAGAAAGCAATTAAAAGGACATCTTGGTTTTAGGAAGTCTCCAACCAAAAAGAATTGATTGCGAATAAACGTTAACTGTCAGCAAGCTCAGACAAGAAAAAAACAGTTAGTCAAAGTCAACACCTTTGGCACTTCTTCCAGATCTGAATATTTTTTAGGGCTCACTGACAAGTAGCGAACAGCTGTCAGCATTCCTTTCTCCCAGAGGTGGAACAGTTTACTCAAAAACCAAGGCAGCAATCTGTTAAATCTCCCAGCTGGGTTCTGGCTATCAAATGCTGGGCATCTTTCTTTACTGCAGAAATAAAGTCAGAATCCCTATTTCTGGCGGAGCTTCCAGACAAAGTACCTGAGGCACAGCCACCACCAGTGAGTGAGGGGCAGAGCCCAGGGGAAGGGTGGTTCTACGGGGAGCTGCAGCAGCCTTTGCCGCATGGCAGGAAGCTGGGTGAGATCCAGTTTGGCAGTACAGCCCTGAGGGCTTTGGGAGGGTTTCATCTGCATGAGGGTGGATTACCCCTTCACCTGACGGGAGGGAACCTGAGAACAGTTTTGTGATTTGGAGAAGTCTTAAGCACGGGCCTGTTGCCTAAGGAAGTGCACATGTCCTGCCAAGATCTTCAAAAGGGAATAAAGTACGTGCATGCTTAGGACTGGCGCCTGAATGCAATAGCAGGCAATGCGGCTGTGATAAATCACCTTCAGTAATGAGACAAATGAATGGCAAAACTGTGGATGGATTTACCTGCTGGACTGCAAGTATATTCAGTTAGTGCTGAGGAGGGCATGTTCACCTCCCAAGACTCATGTTGTAAACATGTAGCTGGTCTCAGTGCATCTGCCAGTGTCTCAATATGTAACTCCATGAGAATATGGATGTGCTTTCCTCTCCTGAGCTCTCTCAATGACATGAGGATGTAGGAGCAACCACAAGTCTGAAGATCACTGAATTACACAAAGCTTAAGCTGTGGTAGCAAAATTAGTTATACCTTCTCCATGATCACTTCTCCTTTTTTATCCTGAATAGGGAATAAGTCAGATCTTCAGCATCATCAAAACCCCTGTGGCAGCCTTCTCCCTTTCACGTGCCAATGGAAGGAACATTGGCAGTGAGTGAAGGGCTGTTGTTCACTGTTGTTCACTGTCAGTGTTGCACTGTTACCAATTTATTAATCCCTCACCCCTTCCCCATTACCCATGGTGCTTCTACTCTGAAGGCTGGTTTGTGCCAAAGAAGGGGGTTAATGACAGCAGGCAGACCAAACCTGAGCAAGTTGAAAGGATGATAGCCTAGCTTCCTTAAACCTGTTGACTTCTGAAATGCAGCTTTTTCCACAATTGTTCCATTTAGATAATGCTGAGGGTAATTTAAAACATTTTGCTGTTTTCTTGCGTGCATGCTGCTATACTTGCATGTCAGTGCTGTTTAATTTGTCTATTTACAAGCTAAATTACAGAAGTTAAAGTATTTACCATTCTTTTTCTAACATATGCTTATTTTGCCTATACAGATTTGTTGGATTTTATTACATTGTGTGCTTGGTGAAGTATCGCTATAGCAGGAGGGTAGCTAGAATCACACACAGAAGAGCATGACTTTATACATCCTTCTTGTATTGTCTGTCCTACATTGCAGGAAAACTTTGGGGTTTGGAGTAGGATTTTTTAGTTGAAAGCTATAAAGAGATGAGGTGTCAAAATAACTCTACTAATATTAACAGAGCACCACTGTTTCATGAACAATTTGGTTTAGGTTTTCTTGATATCACTTGGCTTACAGCGTTCTGAGCTAATTTCAGTCTAACAGCTTGACTAACATGAGAAAGGAGGTGAGGGGAAAATGGTCCAAAAGTGTTTGTTCTTAACCTTATTTATTAATCTCATTAAGGTGAGGGCCAGCAGAAGAGTTATAAATAATCAATGCACAGTTCTACTTTTAAAAAGTCTAAAAAAATTAGCTCTTTTTTATTTTGATCACTACATATCATACCTAGCTAATCTGCAAATAAGAAGTTAGATCCCTTTCTATTGAGTGAACAGTCCTAATGCTGAAGAAATTATTAATTGAACTTGTGGTGTGCGCTTGTAATTTTTCTGCTTACTAACACCTACATATGAGAGCTGGCATCAATACATCAGGTTTTGTTCATCCTGGGGATGATGTCAGCAGGAAGACTGTTGATTCTGGTGCTTAAGGTATTTAATGTGTCTGTTAACGATGTGTAAAACAGAATAGTATTCAGTACTTTCTTTCGTGGCTGTGTTGGGTCAAACTTATTTCTCTAGGAAGAATTAGTGGATATGCCTTTCAATATGCAACAAGATGTAACTCTTGTATCTATGTCATTTTACTATCACTCATAGATTATAATCACACTCCAGTTCTCCCTGTTGTTTCTGGGTGCATCATATGGTAAAGTGATGGGCATAACATACAGATAATAGCAGGTTTTATTCCCTTACAATAATTCGATAATGAAACATGAATCATTGTTCTGGTTTTGTAGCAAAATGCTTCATAACGTTGTTACTTAGATGCATTATAAACTACAAACAAATGGTTGTGTTATAAAGCTATTACATTACCAGTCATCATTTTTACAGATATAAAACTGGTTTGTTAGGTGTTGCACTAAGTGGAAACATAAAGAACTACTGTTGGCTGAGGACTGTGAGTAGAAAGAGGATGTTACGTATTTTCAGTGTAATGTCTGTTTGTAGGAAAGTTGGCTGTTGGTGATTAATAATATGTCATTAATTCTTACTAAAACCCAAACACGGTGTCATTAGGAAAAATTGAATGGATTTCTCAAGTCATTGATTCCCCTAGTCACACGTAATCTAGTTTTTTAAACCTGATTAAATTGCATGCATTACTTAAATCGAAAATCTGATCTAAACTCTTCTTCTGACAACTAGAAATTTTCCTTCAACTTCCTGCCCAGGTAAACCTAATGCTAGTTTGCTTTCATTATCTCTCTCTTATTTACTTAATGTATTTAGAGACAATATTATTCCTATCCTTCATTTTGCAAGGTTAAACAAGCCAAATAACATTAACCTTTTCTCATAGGTTAGTTTCTGGTCCTGGCAAAGCACTTCTGCATTGGTTGGTCACACGCATTTGATAAAGATGCAGGTTCAGAATTGTGTGAAATTGTCTGCTGTGTCTTTCAGAAATATTCTGAGTGATGAACACAAAATCTTGTTTTCCTTTTCTGTGGAGGATTCGCACTGATGTTTCATAATCTCTCCATGTCACCTTACTGTCTGCTAATATTCTTATGTTCCCCTTACTTGTCAGTTATCTCCAGTTTAAGAAGTCATTTTGTCCTAAAATGTTTAGTCACCCACCTCTTAAATCCATGGGTGTAGGATTATGTGTTTTGTATTATTATAATAACTGAATTTCTGTATTGTTGCTTCTCCAAGTTCCCTGGCTCTTCTTGGGGGGGTGTCTTCTCCTCTTGTCTATTCATGATGTCCTTGAGTCTGTGTCATGAGCAGTGTCCCAGATTTTGTGCCAGTGTCACTAGGTATGATATTTTTCCTCAGAAACTTCTGTGATGATTTCCCTCCAAACTGACAGTTCCCCATTTAAACATAGCTGTCTATTGCTTCTCCATTATCCAGTTCACATGCATTTCATAGTTCCAGTCTTAAACTTTATCTTCTCCAGGCTGACAGTTTTTCTCATAGCACCATATAAAATGACTTGCTGAAATCTGTTTTCTAGTCCAGAAACTTATGATCACCCATAGGTTAGTGTTGCATTTTATTATAGTACACATTATTGAGAATATCCTAATGTGCCTGTAGTTACCTGAAATTTTTAATTTTTTTTAATTCATCCTTCAATTAAGGTACTCAGCTCATTGCTGTTCAGCCAAACAGTATCATCTCAAACACAGCAGATTTTACATGTGTTCTTCATATGAATGAAATGCCCCTTGAAGTCACTGGAAATAAATATGAATAAATCTTCATCTTTAGGAGAGCTAAACACTGAAGAGCAGGGTGAAGAAAGACCAGGAATAGTTCTTGTTCATCATATTTCTAAATTTATTAAAAGTCCAGTTTAGATAAAATGGTCAACAGTTTAGTACTACTGTAGATTTAGGAAGAGCTAGACTGGATGGAGCATTAAGTTCCATGTCTTCTCTGTTAAATGACAGAAATTGTTCTTAAACAATGCTCATAGAAAAATTGTGTTAATTTAAAAAGCACCATTTGCATTCAATCTTTTAATATGTGATAGTCTTGCAATAATAAAGTAGGTTGGTTTGGGCTTTTGTGTGTATGTAATAAGAACTTTCCTTTTTTATTACATCAGTAGATCACAGAGATTACAATGATTTGAGAGCTTGCAATGCAAATTACGTTGTACTTACATATTACCTATTGTATTTCTCTGCCACGATAATAAAGCATTGCCTTTATTCTAATTTGTTTCTTCTCATTTTTTTTTATTCCTGCTTGCAGTTCAGAGTTCCTCAGAGCACAATTAGATTATTCACATTTCTTGCCAACTTCTAGTTTCAGCTGGCGTGAAAAGAGGCAAGCAGAAGTCCTTGCCAACTCTTGTGTTAGTTGTGCTGTAAGAATTGTTCAGAAGACAGAAGACTTTCCTTCCTTCTTCACGAAAGTAACAGTCATGCAGTATGAAAAAATAAAATGTTGTGCCTCCATGTATTATATTGAATTGAAGACAACTCCTCTCATTCACTGCTTTTAGTGAACGTAAAGTGTTATGTCAGACTAAATGTTCATTTGACAAAATATCCTCTCTCTGCAGTAACCACTAGAAGAACCCAAGGCAGGAGTGTAAGGCAATAAAGACATATTGTGATAGAGCCTCAGCTGGGGCTCCAGGAGCCTGCAGTACAGCAATGTTGTGGAGAAAGTGTACCTTTGTGTTTAACATAGCCATGACTGAAGCTTCCCACTAAGCTGTTGGCTCACTCTTTGAAGCCATGCAAAATTTTACCATCAGCAGCTTGCTGTGCCAGTAAATTCTGTGGCTGAGCTATGTATTTCCTTTTTTGGTTTTGAATCTTGGGAGCATCATTGTATGTGTCATAGTTCTTTATGTGAGAAGAGACAGTGAATATTCCTATCCATTTCCCTTATGGTGCTACTGACTTTAGAGATCTCAGGGTTGGCCCTCTTTGGATTACGCCCTTTTGCCTTAGTCATCTATTCATCTAACGATCCACGATGATATGTGATCATCTGGTGGCCTTGGTTAGTACCTTTCTACTCATATGTTATTGTTTTCAGATAGGACATCATGATATTGACAAGGTGTCTGCCCATAGCCTTCAAGATTCAGGTGCACTATGCCCACAACCATATAATGATGTTTCTGACTCATTCTAGACTTGTCCTCATGCTGTTTGGTTTTCCTTTCATCACTGCTGAACATCAACATGACGTTTGCACAGAATTGCCTACTGTGTAACTAGGTTCTCTTTCCAGAGTGCTAACAGCTTGCACACAGTCTGACATTCTTCAGGTATAATTAGGATTGCCTTCTTCACATGTGCTTTGCATCTATCTACACAGAATTTAATCTGCCATTTTGTTACCTAGCCATTCAAAATCACAAGAACTTTTGCAGGAAGGTTTACTTTTACCATGCTGAATAATTTTAATTTATATTCAATTTATATCCTTTTCCAGATCACTTATGACTGTATCCACCAATTCAGGCCCTTGAACAGATCCATTCTCCAGGAAGCTTAATCATCTTTCCTTTTGCCTCCTAAGCTTGACTACCTTGCTTAGAAATTTCAAAGCAAAGTTAGGAACACATTGAATTGCTTTCATCCAGATGTTAATAATTTGAGTTGTAAAAAGGCATTTTTGTCCTGCAGTATCAAAAACAAATTTCAGTGTGGCACCAAGATTAAAACCTGCTATCTTCAGGAAAATTTTATGATTTCAGTGTTGTATTTGTTCTGAACTGTTTTCTCTGTATTGAGATCTATTAAAAGTGTTCAGTAACATCATTTAAAATGGGTTAGTACAGTTCTGTATATGTGTGATAATATTGTATTACTGAGTTGATTCAAATTTTTTTTCATTGCTGCTGTTAATCTGTTGTTGATTATCAAAAGCAGAATCGTTAGTATAATGGAGTACATCTTCTCGGTATGATTTTAGTGGAGCATATCTAATAAACTAAGGCATGTGAAATTGGAAAGTAATAAAAATGCAGTATTTATGTTAATAGACTATTCCTGTTAAATGAGTGCTGCTAATGAATCTGCTGTGAAGCTGAGCTTGTAATAAGTCAAGGGTTACAGAAGAATTTGCACAATAAGAGGACACCATTTAGTTTTACAGCAATAGTTTGTCATCTGTTAAGAATCTTTTGGATAAAATACATTATACTACTTTAAATAAAACTTACTGTGAAAATTCAGGTACCGTAAGACAAGCAAAATACCCAAGACAGAACAAATGTGCTCTGACAGCTTTAGGTAGGAGTTCTGTGAATAAGGAGTATTTGAGTCATTTTGTAACTATGTATGTTTTTTCAGGCTCACTCTTGCTTTAATATAACAGACATATCTGTTTTAATAAAGGCCAATTTAAGATAGCTTAAGGTAGTTCTCAGAATTAGGCTGTTGCTTTTCTCCATGTTATATGACTGTAGCCTCAAAAATGCTGACCTGACTAATGGTAGTAGCTATGTTTGCTCAAGCAGAGTCATTTGGGGTCTGAATGCAATGGGAGGGACATTCTTGAAATTTTGTATTAAAATTCTGTTTTTCCAAATATGGCAAAGGTGTATTTCTTGTACATGCTAGTGGATTTTCAATAATTGTTTTGGTTCTTAGCTCTGTTGGGAGTTGTTTTACATTTATTGCCCTATGATTAATATTACTTCTGGTAGCAAAACCTCTGTTGTGGAAAGAATTGCAGTAAAATGAGCTAAATGTTTTGAGTTTGAGACATCGTGTCATCAGACCTCACCTCTCTTGATTTCCTCATTGTATAAAAGACAAACTTCAATACTCATCTCAAAATATGATTATAGCTCAAGCTTACAACACGTCCTTGAACATTTTCTAATTAGCATATTTTCCTTATGTATTAATTACAGACCAGTCTGCAGATGAAAAAGAGCAGCCTTTTCTTTATCTGTTACTCATGGGAAATAATTCTGTTTCTCTGGAGTTAGGTGTTAGCTTAGCAAAGAGCAGTGGGTCTTAAATGTAATTATGATGTTAATATTTTACTCCTCCATATCCCTTCCTATTTAAGAATAAATACTCATCACATTAAATTAATAATAAGGTAAGTTTTCTTTTAGGGAGGAAACTGAGTCAGAGAAAGTTTTATGGTTTGCTCATAATTTAGCTGTTAGCACAGAAAGGTATCAAGGCCAGATACTTTAAATCCTAGACCTGGGCTTCAGCCATAAAATGTATCTCTTCACTATTTAGAAGATATTACAATTACTGATTTGACAGAAGTAGAATATCTCTTCTTGCCACAGAAATACATCAGAAGTTACTCAGAGTGAGTTATACTACCATGATCTATAGCTTAATTGATGTATTCTATTACATGTATCCCTGCCAACACACATATTCCAATGGCTGCATTTAAATCATTGAATTCTTTGTCCACATGGGAAAAAAAATAGTTTTGTTGAAATGACATCCATTAGGTTTTTGAATGTTAAGTAACACTATCCATTTGTGTATGTCCATAGAAAATACAAGCAGGTTTGTGCCCCATAGACATAAATCCAAGGTTCTCTTGAAAAACATCATCAGTGTTGGTAACCTTTCAGTAAGGATCTGTGCTAATAAGGGTTTAGATGTAGGTGAAGACTTAGTGTTTCATGCATAGCAGTATTCAGCCTACACCTGGGAACTCAGAAATATTACCTACAGACCTTCAGTTAAGTGTTTCATTTAGTTTTTCAGTTAGATGAAGTAAAGATAAACCCAAGATACCTGTCTTTCTGTTTAGTCAGAGGACAATATTTGCTTACTGGGGACAGTACTGAGACTGAGACCAAAACAGTGTAAATAATTCATACTGAATACTTAAAGTTCTGTGCCTAAAAATAGCCATGATCTATAAGAATTGGTAATGATCAACAGTACCAATGTGGGTCCTTTTGTGGGTAGAAGCACTTCCACCTAAAGTCTTTTTTTTTCTCTCTCTTTTTTTCTAGATGCAGCAATTGTTCCATGAAAACTATGAACACAACCGCAAGGGTTACATTCAAGATCTTCACAACAGCAAGATTCACACAGCCATAACACTTCATCCAAACAAAAGACCAGCCTACCAATACAGACTGCACAATTACATACTGAGTCGCAAAATTTCCGAACTGCGCTATCGGACCATCCAGCTCCATAGAGAAAGCGCCCTGATGAGCAAGCTCAGTAACAGTGAAGTAAATAAGGAAGATCAGCAACTGGGAGTGATGCCATCTTTCAATCATTTCCAGCCACGTGAAAAGGATGAAGTCATTGAGTGGGAGTTCCTGACAGGAAAATTTCTTTACTCAATGGTGGAGAACCAGCCACCTCGGCAGAGCCTGAGCAGTGTCCTGCGGGCTGCACTGGATGACACAGTGATGCAAGTCATGGAAATGATAAATGAGAACTCTAGATCTAGAGGAAGGCTTATTGATTTCAAGGAAATACAGTATGGCTACCGCAGGGTGGACCCTCTGCATGGAGTGGAGTACATCCTGGATTTACTGCTGTTGTACAAAAGGCATAAAGGAAGAAAAGTTACGGTTCCAGTGAGACGCCACGCTTACCTTCAGCAATTGTTTAGCAAACCTTTCTTCAAAGAAGCAGAGGAGCTGGATGTAAGAAGCTTGCTGGACGATACCAACACTGACACTCAATCCTTCTCTTTTCTTTCAAATTCTTTGAAGATTTTTTCCTCATCGTTTCAAGGCACCAAAGACATTGTGGGACGCAGTGACAAGAAAATACATATTCTTGTCCCTCTCACAGGAAGATTTGACATTTTCTCAAGATTTATGGATAACTTTGAGAAGACTTGTCTGATTCCCAAGCAGAATGTAAAGTTGGCAATAATTCTCTTCAGTTCCGAGTCAGGCCAAGACTCCGGTAAACACATAGAGCTAATGAAAGAATACAGCATTAAGTATCCTAAGGCAGATATGACCCTGATTCCAATGGCAGGAAAGTTTTCTAGAGGTTTAGGTCTTGAAATGGCCTCATCTCGATTTGACAATGGCACTTTGCTGCTGTTCTGTGATGTTGATCTGGTATTCACACCGGAATTCCTCCAGCGATGCAGAGATAACACTATTCAGGGAGAACAGGTTTACTACCCTATCATCTTTAGCCAATATGATCCAAAAGTAATATATGGAGGCAACCCTCCAGCTGACAATAGTTTTGTTTTCACAAAAAGAACTGGATTTTGGAGGGAGTATGGATTTGGAATTACCTGTATTTACAAAAGTGATCTACTTACTGCTGGTGGATTTGATACCTCAATTCAAGGCTGGGGACTTGAGGATGTAGATCTCTTTACTAAAGTGATAACATCTGGCTTGAAGACTTTCAGAAGTCAAGAAGTAGGAGTAGTCCATATTTTTCATCCGGTTCAGTGTGACCCCAGTTTAGATCCAAAACAATATAAAATGTGCTTAGGGTCCAAAGCAAGTACGTTTGCCTCCACCATGCAGCTCGCTGAACTCTGGCTACAGAAACATTTGGGGGTCAGGTACAATCGAACTCTCTCCTGACATCTCAGCCTATTTGGCCTTTTTGGGGAGTTTACCTCATTCTTGTTGTTATTATTTGATTTTGCTGTCGTAGTTTTAAACTCCCTCCTCATTGTCTTCCAAAGACCTTTGACCTCAAACGGGATGAGTCTGCTGTTCACTGATGTTTCTTATACCTACTGAACTGGTGAGGTGAATTCCTTCATATTTCCTTTATTTGAAATTCAGTCAAGTCACAGCAATCATATGATCCCATGGAGCACATCCATCACAATAGACTGCATCAGAAGAATGTTCTCTTTTGGCTTTGGGGTGCAGTATCATCTTTGTTGCATTTCTCAGATTTGGTGTGATACAAATATTTACTGGTGAAGGTACCACAAAAGTGCTTTATGCTTCTTCTGGGGATGGAACTCTATAAGATAAACTTGAGTTTTATAATTTATATGAGGACTTATATGTATAAATGCTACTTTTCGTCATCTTTAGAATTTTTAAAGTAAATTAATAACTATGATTGTACTTTTATTTTTTAAAAAAAAAAAAGAAAACCTGAGGAGCTACTTGCAAATACAACTGGTACTGGCTACCAAGGTCCTTAAATGTCTTATTATAATAACAAACTTCTCATTGTTGTTCACTCTAAGTGTAAATGAACTTTAATTTCAAAAGGAACAGGATTTAATCAAATGCTTATGTACACTTTAGAAGATTTGTGAACCAACATCCTTCATTTGCAGGCAAGAAGAAACTATGACTTAAGATGGTCATTTATGATAAAGTGCAGGCATGCAGTATTCTTTTTTGAAATACATAGTGTAAGTTGCTGTTTCTCTTTTTAGAATGAGCCTCTAATACATAATTTTCTTTTACATTCCTTTCATAAAGCTGCACTTGATACAGCGTTAGAACTTAAAGCTATATCTTTTTTTTTTTTTACATTTTCCATGAATATTGGTACTCAGTAGCAATTTGTTATTAAAATTAAAATAATTGTAGCATAATTATTTAAGTTACAAAATTTACTATTACTGGTCAAAGTTCCTTGCCAATATATTTATATTAGTGGAGGTTGTAAGACTGTGTTAAGATTTATCTCTCTGGACAGCCTGAAGTTGTCATATTGTGGATTCATGGAGTAAAGTATTTAAAATGATACCAATGTAAGAAATAATAAAATCAATTTCTGTATTTTAGAGAAATGTTTATATAGGGGTGTGTGTGGGGGTGTGTGTGTGGGGG
>JANXJC010000078.1:34807053-34818039 GCA_027564655.1 Leptodon cayanensis
GTATCCCTATATATAGATAGATATAGAGACACAGTAATTTCAAAATATGTTCCTCTTTTCAGTTCAGGCAGCCATTTGTTGCAATCATTGTTATTTTTGCCACATGCTTGGAACATTTCGTATTATGCTGTGCTAAGCACTCAAACACATCCAAGAAGCCATCAGAATTCAACCAAACTTAAATTAATGCAGCAGGTACATCTAGTAACCTCAGTGCCCTTGATTTCAAACTATATCTGAAATAGTGCTGGGCAGGAAAAAGTAAGCAATTATTGAATTTAAGTTTGTAAGTTTTTCAGGTGTAACTGACTCCTGTGTTTCCTTTCAAAAAACAACTAAGAGATTGGAATTCACTGGTGCATCTCTGTTTGGGATTTACTGTGCAAGGAAAAAGGCATCTCTGAAAAGGAGTGAATAAACTCAGAATTGAAGGGCTGGTCATAGCTTTTTGTATGCTTTAAAAAAGGCCATCCCCATTGCCTCGGAGAAGGTAGTAATTGTGGTAGATGAGAACAAATAGAAGGTAATTCATGCTTGTCTGCCCTCCCCAAGGAGAGCTCCTGGGTTGTTATTCTTCCTGAGGCTCTTGCCTTCCTAGCCTAGTATTGTTAGCTCAAATGTCTGGAGAAAGTAAAATTTCAGTATTACTTATGAAATAGTTCTTGGAAACTGCTCTTTAAATTGAGTGCAAAGGTCATGCTTTGTTCAATAAGAGAGCCGAGAACAAGGAACATACAATTTACTTGATCAATCTCGACTAACTGATGCAACTCAGATTGTAAATATAAAAAACTGAATGGCTGTTGATAAATGTTTGTGATGATTTCATAAACAGGAAAAAAAATAATTATTTACAAAGACATCTAAGGAAATAATTGTCTGCTGGAATGTATTCCAGTGCTTGTTTCAATTACTTTACTTAGTGGCCAGAAAGTATTTGCTCAGCTCAAAGTAAAATAGTAGATTAGAACAAGAAATTAAACCAATCATTCAGTGGGGATAAAGATGTATACAGAGGGCTTGCAGGATCAGGTCCTCCTACATGATATAAGCAAAATGCTAGTATTTACCAGTACAAATATTTATTTAGTGTCTGACTGATTCATTTGTTTATATGATGAATTACTTTGTTAAAAACCTGATTATAAATGTTTATTATAAAATATTGCATTGTCTTTTGAAATAACTATCCTGAGATAACTTGACAACTTGTGTTAGTTTGTGTAAGGAATAATATGCCTTCTAAGGAGATCATATTAAAAGAAAATAAAAAAAGCACAAAAGTGTTAGAGTAATGTTATGGATGTATAGGTTAAGGTGGGAATATCTGTGCTAATCAACTGTTTGCTTTTGTCTAGTCTGAATCATAATCCTAATTGTAAAATGAAATTTCTATGTGTATGACGTCCCTTTGTAAATGCGTAACTAATGAATTCATAATAGAACATAATGACCAATTTTTCCCAAAACCTCCTTACCCTGGGAAGATGTTCCCTGGTTCCATTGCTGGGAAGTGGGTTGCGAACTGCTCACGCTTCTGCTTTTGAGACTCTGCCTTTGTTAAATCTCAGCAATCACCACACAGAAACCTCAGAAATCCCCACACCACCCCCATCCTGGCATTTTCCCATTCACAGTGCTCGATTTAATAGAGCATTTGCATCTTCTGGATGAAGGAAACACATCAGGTTGGGCTTCCTAAGACTTGATGAATATACTCTGCATCAGAGTACTGGTTCTCAAGGTGGAGAAAGGCAGAGAGCCAGGGGGAGGCATGAGGCTTAGCCGTGGGGGTCAACATGTTCTGCCTGAGTCACCTCCTTGCCGCCAGCACTGCCAAGTGCCTCTCCCTGGAGCTGTCAACAGGCAATGCAAGACAGCACAGAAGAGCTGCACTTGCTGCCACCAGCTGCTTTTGGGAAGTGGAAGGGCCGTTTTAATCAGGGCTTGGGAGGAGTGAAAGGAGGATGCCGAACTGAGGTTTCATTGGGTTGGGGCAGCAGGGTATCTTGTGCAGATCCTGTGTCTCCCTGTCCCGGGTAGAAAGGGAGGTCCCACACCTCTTCCCTGTTTCCTTTCAAGGGGCATTGTGAAGGAAGGGGCAAAACCAGCTGTCCTTCCACTCAGTGGGGCTAGTGGGCCTGGACCATGCGCTTGGAGTCCTACCGTAGCATGGGACATGTGGGGGAAAGGGTGCCAAACAGTCTTCCCAAAAACAGTATAGAGAGAACCACCTTCTGCACTCATCAAACACCAGAAGGATGTGCACAGAAGTGCCTTTTGGAGCTTTTGTACCAGTGCTTAACAGTGCCTCAAGACTCTTGAAAAAATTATAATGCTGATAAAATGGCTTACAGGAGTATGCTGTGGATCCTGAGAAAATGTGGAGACATCCAAGAAGAATGAGTTAACAACCACTTTCTTTAAATAGAGCAAATAAGCAATTTGAATTTCTTTTGGTTTCTTAAGAAGTAATTCTAGTTATTAGTTAAGATGTAGTTTGCCACACAGAAGATTTTGCTCCAAAGAGCAGTGCTAGTTTTAAGATATAAACAAAACACATATGCAGTCTACATCTGCTTTTCCTGCAACTTGAAACTGGTTAAAATTTTTGGAAAAAAATATGTACTAAGAATGGTGAGTCATTGACTGGAGGAAGGTTTTGTGTTTCTGCTCTATTTTTAAAAGAGAACCAGATGAGAAGTAAACAAAAAATGCCTATAGTAGATACACACAAAAATCAGCCATGATGTGAGGGTAGCAGTGATGATTGTGGTCCTATACAGCAGCACAATGAGATGTCCCACAAAAGTCTTAACTATTTACAATAACTGAATATCACTGAAGGTTATACCCTGTCATAAGTCTGTAAGTAACATATAAAGTTAAATCAGTCCATTTAAAGTCTTTAATTTATTAGAATAATTTTCTTCAGTCAGCATTTGTTCACTTGATTAATGAGCTGGCTTTTCATGACTCACTCTCTCCTTCCTATTTTTCTTTTCCTTGGGTCTTCCCATTTGCAGTATTTATTACTACAGTATTTGAAACTTTTTGAGCTAGCCTGATATTTCTGTTATGGTTTTATGATGTCACTGCCATATAAAACTGCTGAACTAGAGTATTTTGCTGAATGAGTTTCCAGTCCTGCTTCAAATTGTTTCCATTTGCCTGTCACTGTAAGTTAGAAGTGTTCTGAATATTATTACTTCATCCTTTTCTCTGGTCTCCTTTGTGCTGGAATCCCACCAGGGCAAGGAAATGCAAAAACTTTCCAGTCCTTAAGTCTAGGAAAATTAACAGAATCTGGGGATTTTCTTGATCTCTTTTTTGTTTGTTTGTTTGTTTGTTTGGGGGGTTTTTGCATTCAAATCTTTCATCTAGAATTCCAGAAGCATACTTATCAGTTCCGTAGTTTTAATAAAGTAAATAATGGTTATTAACATGTAAGACAGCACATATATGGACTATATGATACAAACTGTAATTTTACATCCTTATTTTCTAGGCACCTAATTATTTAACAGATGTTTGCCATTTATAGGAACTTTGAAGATAAATTAAAAGCATCCTTGCTGATTTAGTGTTTATTTAGCATTAGTGGAAAGCTTAACTATGTAGGCAGAGATCAAAAGGTGTTCTATATACTGTAGGCTGCTGGGTTTTGTTTCTTTTGTAGTGCAGGTGAGAAGATCTCCTCAGCCCTGCATAGGATGCCTGCAGTGGGATAGTGTGTTTCACAAATCAGCCATGTCTAGCGATGATTTTAAGTGTCTGCAAAGCTATGGGCATAGCATCCAGCTCCATACAGCAGGCAAGACTTACCTAAACATGTGAGAGACTGATCATCAGTCTCAGCAGGACTCTGGTGTGGCATAATCAGATGGTAGGTACATAGGTCAAAAACATCTGCTGCCACAGCTTCTGGGCACACCCACTGAAGACATCCTTTTAAAAAGCAGGCCCCAGCAATGCAATGGGCTCTGTTAAGATATTCCTAAAGGAGATGTATGCTAGCTAATGCAGGTGCCAAACACTTTCACTTAGAGCAGGTAAATTGCCTTTAGGTGATTTCATCAAACAAAAGGGTAGAAGGAATAAAAGTAATTATGGAAAAAAAAATGCTTGTGCTTGAGTTCATGAACATTTTTATTATTGGTTATTTGGGAAGACTTCGTGACTTGCTCTCACCCTTGCTTAGGGTAATCTGGAGCAATAAACTATGTTTATTTTACACATTCATCCATACGCTGCTGACTAAAGAAAAGGTAAGCTGAATAAACGCTATGAAGATGGTGGCTGAACCATGAGTGACCAGAGAGAGAACTGCTGAGCATAGTTCAACCTCAAAACCAAAACTCAGATCTGCTCCCAGATAAGGACAATTCTCCTAGCTGGCTGTCCTGGACAGAGGTAAGAAGTAGAAGCCTGAGTTTGTACAAAGCGTCATGGTATCCAGGAATCTACCTTCATGCTTCCAGTGTGGGATTGGTGGGAGCAGGCACAAAGTCCAAACACAGTGGTACCACCAGTTGAACAAAAAAGTGAGGAATGCAGTAAAAGGTGTTTCATGGGTGACGGGATGGATAGGAATGATATAAATCCAGAGGTGTGTGTGTCTTTATTATGTTAAGAGTGGAACACAGAACTTTTTTTAAAGTAGAACTGGGCTTTCCTTTCTTCCTGAAAGCTTTTTGTCTTGTTTTGAGTTCCACTTGTACATGCAGTGACAAATGCTGAAACCATCTGGAGCAATACCACATGTATAGACCTTTCACACCCAGTTTGTTCGGACCAGCAAGCCCAAGTTGACTGAAGTGATAGTTTAGCTGGCAATTATGACTTTTTGCTATTCTCTTTTTAGACATGACATGCTTTATTGTTATTTAACTGGGAGTGAGATCTTTGACAGCTTTGTTCTGTTTGTGCCTAAGATGCTCTAGTCTTTCCATTAACTTCATACATTGCACTGTTATGTGGCACACTACTGCTTTAAATGAGAAAGAGTTTCTTTGAGCAAAGGCTTCTGGACAGTAATATACAGCTGGGGTAACCTTGCAACCACAGCTACGTGTTTGAAATAAGGTATGTTCACCTATGGCCTTTCATTTGCTGCATTGATACAATGGTTTTGCTTGATGGGAAATCTGGAATGACTATGAGTTATCAGTGAATATTTTCTATTGACAAAGCTGAGCAAATTTACTTAAATAACTGAGGCCAAGTGATGAGCCATACCCCTGGCATGTGCTGATTCTGGAGGATATCCAGAGACTATAGGTGCTTTTAAGAAAACAAGTTATAGGAAGATGTCGCTGGTAAAAGTGAATGAGAAATGCTGTGTTTTCCAATCCAGAGCTGCTGGTAGCAGCAGATTTGTATTACTTGTAGAATTATATCAGTCATAACTTCTGCCATGATCAACAGGTGTTTAAGGGAAGGACACAAGGGCAGATCCCTGGGTCTTGCCCTCATGTACGCAAGAGACCAGAGAGATCAACGCTTAGCCTAGAACATCCCTAGAAGAGAGCCTGCTCTGAGAGAAACATGGGGCTGGGCAAAGAAGGGAGCATGCAAGAAACCAAAGAGAAGATTCCCTTTCTTCTTTTTCTTTTTGCGTGACGTTGCTGTGCTCTGCAGGGAGCTACTAGGTCTGCCTGGATTCAGGTGGGGGAGCCCATTCATAAAGCTTTGTGGAAAGAGAGCATAAATGCTGTGTATGTGACAGGAGCAGATAAGGGTGGGCAATGGGAAGGAAAGTGCATGGGAAATCATACAAGGAGCCAAGAAAATGGATCTTTTTTTGCTTGTGAAGTAGAAATTCAGTCTGTGGGTAAGCAATTTTACTAGCCTTGATATGTGAAGGCAAAAGCCAGTAATAGAGAGGGAGAAATAAGAGGCCATAAATTTGAAAGGAAGAAGATACACAGTGGAGAAAACAGCGTACCTGTGTAAACACAAAATTTAATTAAAGTAGACATTAAAGTAGATGGGAAAAAATAGCACAAGAAATAGAAGGAAAGAAACTGCAGGAAGAAAAGAAGAAGAACTTAGAAAAGTTTAATAAAAAAACAACTGAAGGACTAGTGTAGATGTAACCATTAAGCACTGGGTACAGAATGCTTAGCAGTGCTGTTTGAGAAACATGGGAAATGTTACAGGAAAACATTTCTGCAGCACTGCACCCCACTGCTTTAACTGGGGGTGGTGTAAGGAGGAAATGCCAAACTAATATAAAAATATTTCTACTTTTGTTTGCTTTTTATAAAAGCCTAAAATACCTGCATTTGTTTTCATGTTGTTTTGCCCCCATGCTGTGTGGTAAATATCTATTCCAATGCTGTGTTACTGGGATTTTGGTTTTTTTGAACAGAGTAAATAAGATGGGAAGGCTCTTTAGTACTAACAGTTGAAGCATAATGGTAAAGAAATGTCAATAGCCAATACTATGGTACATCTTCTGAAAAAAAAAGGGGGGGGGGGCAGATTATAATGTCCTCTACAAAAAGGTGGCACTTGGAGGAAGCTTCTGCAGTCTTGTCCCATCTTCTTCCCCTTCCTATTCCACCTTCAGTTTATAGCTTCTGGTGTACTCTAGGTACTGACGACAAACTTAGAGGACTAAGCCAATCTATCTCCTTTTTAGTATCACTATCGCAAGGAATTAAATTTTGGGCACAAATTTTGTTGTGAGCTTATGCATTTAACCAAAAATTATGTATTCCAAGTAAAATTTTTTTTCAACACCTTGGTAGTTTGTTCATACAAATATGATTAAGTTAGACTCTGTAATGATGTCACTGCTGTGTAAAATTGCTGAATTACAGCACTTTGTTGAATTAGTTCCCAGCTTCATTGCAAGCCATTTCCATTTGCCTGTCACTTCTCTTTAAACTATCCTGAATTTTATTGCCACTTCCCAAGGTCTCTTCTCCTGACATCTTGAGTTTCTTGCCAGGAACAGGAACACAAAACCTTTCCAGACTTTAAAATGCATCTCCAAAATTAGGGCTGAAGAATACAAGACTTGCTGATTCAGCAGATGTTAAAGGGCTCAGTGACACAGAGAAGCGAACCCTTGAAAATGGAGAGAGATAATGTTGAAGAAGCAGGAGGTGCTTAGCTCCTGAGACATGTATCAGACTTTGTGAGGTCACATTTTCATAATACTCTTTTTCCTGCTAACACTCATGACAACTATGTTGCTGTATTACAGAATTAACTGCTAAGTGTTGGCTGACAGTAGTACTTGTGAAGTAAATTAAAATGTCAGGAAAGGTGTTTGGGAGAGAAACGAGAAGGAAAAATGCACCCATACTTGTCTACTACAAGGCTGGTTCTGTTAGTGCTCCCAGAGTGGTGGGATCAGCAAGGCCTCTGGAGGGCAACCTCCCTTTCATAGTGGAGTGCAGTTCTCTGTAGATGAATAAGCACCTTACTAAAAATTCTCATGCTTATGTACTACACTTATTTCACAGAAACACACACGATCACAGAATGGCTGAGATGGAAAGGGACCTCTGGAGATCATCTAGTCTAAACCCCTGCTCAAAACAGAATCACCTAGTGCGTGTTGCACATGACTGTGTCCAGTTGGGTTTTTAATATCTCTATAGGTGGAGAGTCCACAGCCTCAAAGGGCAACTTGTGCCCCTTTAACCAGACCCACTGGGCACTACTGCGGAACGTCTAGCTCTTGTCTTCTTTATTCCTCCCCATCAGGTATCTATAGTTATGGTTAAGATCCCCATGAGCCTTCTCTTCTCTAGACTCCCAGCTCTCCCAGCCGCTCCTTGTATGACAGGTGCTCCAGTCCCTTAATCATCTTTTTGGCCCTTCACTGGACTCACTCCAGTATGTCCATGTGTCCCTGTACTGGGGAGCCCAGAACTGGACCCAGAGGTGTTTCGCCAGTGCTGAGTAGAGGGGAAGGATCACCTCCCTCTTCCTACTGGCAATGGTCTTCCTAAAGCAGTGCAGTAGGCAGTTGGCCGCCTTTGCTGCATGAGCACATTGCTGGCTCATGGTCAGCATGCTGTCCACCTGGACCTGAGGTCCTCCTCTGCAAAGTTGCTTTCCAGTCCTGGTCAGATCCTAGCACGTACTGTTGCCTAGGATTACCCTTGCCCATGAGCAGAACTTTGCCCTTACCTTTTTTGAACTTCATAAGGTTCCTGTTTGTGTATTTCTCCAGCTTGTCAAGGTCCTTCTGAATGGTATCACCCACCTGCTGTACTAATTATTCCTCCCAGTTTTGTATCACCTGCAAACTTGCTGAGAGTGCACTTGATCTCATTGTCCAGGTCATTAATTAAGATGTGAGACAATATTGTCCCCAGTATTGACTACTGAGGTACAGCACTAGTAACTGGACTGGATCTGAACTAGGGCCTGGCCATTCAGATAGTTTTTAGTCCACCTCAGTGTCCATTTCTCTAGTCTGTAGATCTTCAGTTTGCCTATGGGGATGTTATGGAAGAGTTGAAAGCCCTGCTAAAGTCCAAATAAACAACATGCAATGCCCTCCCCTTAGTCACCAAGTCAGTCATTTTATTGTAGAAGGCTGTCAGGTTGGTCAGGCATGATTTCATTTTTGAAACTCTATGCTGGCTACTCCCAATCACCTGCTTGTTCTTCATATATTTGGAAATGGTTTCCAGCTTTATTTACTTCACCTCCCCCCTGGGATCAAGGAGAAGCTGACCAGCCTGTAGTTCCCTGGATCCTCCATCTTGCTAGATGGGGTGGCATTTGCTTTCTTCTAAAATTTTCAAGAACTTTCCTTGAGTGTCATGACCTTTCAAAGATGATAAAGAGGGGCCTTGCAGTGACATCAGACAGCTCCCCAAGCACTCATGAGTGTATCCTATATGGTCCCGTGGACTTATGTATACCTGGTTTATTCAAATATTCCTTAACCTGGTTCTCATCCACCTAGGGTAAGTTTTTGTTGCTCCAGACTTTCCCACAGGTGTCAGAGGCCTGAGATTCACGGAGTCAGAGAACTGGGTGCAGTTGGAAGGGACCTCTGGAGGTGATCTAGTCCAAACCCCTGCCCAGCTCAAGCAGAGACACCTATAGTTGATTGCCCAGAACCATGTCCAGACAGCTTTTGAGTATCTCCAAGGATGGAGACTCCACCACATCCCTGGGCAACTTGTACCAGTGCTCAGTCACCCTCACAGTAAAAAGTGATTCCTGATGTTTATATGGAAACTCCCACATTTCATTTTGTGCCCATTGCATCTTGTCCTGTCACTGGGCACCACCGGAAAGAGCCTGGTTCCATCCTCTTTGCAACCTCCCTCCAGGTATTTATATACATTAATAGGATCCCCCCAAGCCTTCTCTTGGCTAAGCAGTCCCAGCTCTCTCAGCTTTTCCTCACAGGAGAATTGCTCCACTCCCTTCATCATCTTTGTGGCCCTTCATTGGACTCTTTCCAGTAGTTCCAACTCTCTCTTTTACTGGAGAGTCCAAAATTGGACAGACTACTGCAGGTGTGGCCTCACCAGTGCTGAGGAGAGGGGAAGGATCACCTCCCTCGCCCTGCTGGCAACACTCCTCCTAATGCAGACCAGTATACCATTAGTCTTCTTTGCCACAAAGGCACAGTGATGACCTATGTTCAATTTCGTGTCCACCAGGACCCACAGGGCCCTTTCTGCAATGCTGATTTCCAGCTGAGTGGCCCCCAACATACATTGGTGCATGGAGTTGTCTGTTTCCAGGGGCAGGAATTTGCACTTCTCCATGTTGAACTTCATAAGGGTCCTGTCAGCCCATTTCTCCAGCCTGTCAAGGTCCCTTTGGATGGCAGCATGACCCTTTGGTGTATCAGCCACTCCTCCCAGTGTCATCAGCAAACTTGCTGCAGGTGCATTCTGCCCCATCATCAAGATTTTTAATGAAGATGTTGAACAGGGCTGGACCCAGTATAGACCCCTGAGGTACACCACTAGTTACTGGCCTCCAACTAGACTTTGTGCCACTGATAATCACCCTCTGGGCCTGACCATTCAGGCAGTTTTCAACCTACCTCACTGTCTGCTTTTCCAGCCCACACATCAACAGCTTGTCTATGAAGGCAAATTCCTGAAAGCAAATCTTAACAGAGTCCTGAAGATTCCTGAAGGCAAATCTTAATAGTGAGATGTAGGCAAAGAAGTCATTGAGTAACTTGACCTTTTCCATGTCTTTTGTCATGGTGTCCCTTGTATAATTCAGCAACGGACCTGCATTTTCCCTTCTCTCCCATTTGCCGATGATATACCTTTAGCAGCCCTTTTTTTTATCTTATGTCACTTGCCAGGGTCAGCTCCTGGTGGCTTTGGCTTCTAACCCACCTCTGCATGCTGGGACACTGTCTCCCTATTTCTTATGGGTTACTTGTCCCTGCTTTCTCCTCCTGTATGCTTTATGTTTAGTTTTGTTCATCCATGCAGGCCTGTTTTTCATACGATGGTATTCAGGCAGCCTTCCAGTAGAAACCATTGATTTCTCTTTGAGTTAGTAGCCTGAATGTGTTTTCAGATGTAATTCATACTACTAAAAACTCTGCTGGATTGTTTATTGAAAAATGCCTGTGGAGTGAATACATAGGTGCAAAACAGATACTACAAGCTTCTGTCCAGGACCCAGCTTGTCCTGCAGTGCTAAGTAGGATACTCAATGATACAAAGATGTCACAGGGAAAAGACCCAGGGATGAGCAGGCAGAAAAGATATGGAGCATCTCAGGGAATTTTTTTATTGATATTTCTAAGATAAACTGCAGTGCTGCTGTTTTTAAGAAGGCAGTTACCTGCTGATGACTGAACTGAGACAGTAAACTGACCAGCTAGACTACCAGCATGGCCAGAGATATCTGTTAAGTGCTATGATACTGTATTGATAAACTAAACCATTGCATATTTGGGATTTGAAAATCTGTGACTGTGATCCAACTACTATTAAATGGTGAATTTATTTGCCCCTTTCATGTTCT
>JANXJC010000078.1:34839500-34854474 GCA_027564655.1 Leptodon cayanensis
ACAGCCTGCCTCACCATGGTCTTCCCCACGGGCTGCAGGGGAATCTCTGCTCTGGCGCCTGGAGCACCTCCTCCCCTTCCTTCTGCACTGACCTTGGTGTCTGTAGGGCTGTTTCTCTTACATGTTCTCACTCCTCTCTCTGGCTGCAGTTGCTGCTGTGCAGCAACTCTTTCCCTCTTCTTAAATATGTGATCCCAGAGCCACTACCACCGTCGCTGATGGGCTCGGACTTGGCCAGCGGTGGGTCCATCTTGGACCCGGCTGGCATTGGCTCTGTCGGACATAGGGGAAGCTTCTAGCAGCTTCTTACAGAAGCCAGCCCTGTAGCCCACCCCCTAACCCCCTACCAAAACCTTGCCACACAAACCCAATACACTTATGTTCAGAATTACAGATTACAGTCATTGTATATTGAGGACATACTCTGGGAATAACACAGCTAAGAAAATCTGCAGCAGTCTTCACTAAGGTTACATACCCAGATACTTTCATTATTCTGCCAGGTTGACAAGGGAATTCTTTCTTGTCACTCTCCTTGAATTGCCTTGCCTTTTGGCTATGCAGACCTCAGAGGTTTCTAGTGCTGCAACACAGCTGAAAAGAATCTTCCTCCAGCTTTTCCTACACTTCTCCACATGAAAAAGCACTCTTTAATGTGTTAACTTCAACAGGTTGCAACAGCTGGTTTATGAGAGGTGGCTGTATTCAGTAGCTTTGAAATAACTTCAACCTGCTACCAGACTGGAACTGTCCTCTTCAGGTCGAGATATTGTCTTGTTTGTGGAGGGAAGACTTGAGCACTTTGGCCCAGCTCAGGATCAAGTGAGTTGGAAAAGTGATCATGCAGCTCTAGCCCCTGCCCCAAACCTACACATGGTCTTCCCCCTGCCTCCAGCAAACCCTTCTGCCAGAGAAGGACAGTGAAGGGGAGAGGGCTTTTCCTCTACATCTCTGTTACGCTCCTCTGGGGAAATGTCTTGAGCTAGTTTAATCAGCTTAATGTCTGTCTTTGAAGCAAATGCACCAAATTACTTGCACTGTAGTAAGCAGATGAATTGAGGCTGGCAGATTCGTATGAAAATAAACCAGATCTTTTTCCCCTAGGAATAAGAGAAATATCCTGTCAGGTCAACTGAGCAGCTCTTGAAGAAAGTAGGAAGTGGGGAGGAAGAGAGAGAGGGAATTGATTGATAATTCAAGGTGTCAGTCTCTCTGACAGCTCAGCAGCTTGAAGCTATGTGGTTATCCTTAGAACAGAAACATGGCGAGGCGCAGCCGTGCAGGACCTCAGTCTGACAGTCATCCAGGGATGCCCAGGAAGCATTTTGCGTCCTGTGCAATGACCCTGAGGGCACCACTGGACATGTAACATCGAGTCATTATGTTTCAAAATACTGGAAAGATTGCTAAGTCAATCTCTTGGAAATTATGAACTGTGAGAATTAAAGTTGGCAATATAATTGATTCAGCAACTCTGCCTTACTTTGCAGTGCTGTCTTCCTGACATGGTTACATGTTAATTTTTTTTCCACTGGAGCCCTTTCTACATTTCTTCATGCACTTGTGGTCATTTTTAACGCTTCTCCTTTCACCTTTTCTGCTTAAAAAAGAAATAGAAGGTGGAAGGAGAAATTTGCATGAGCAAAAATAGAAAGGTAAAAAGTTATAAATGAATAGTCAGTCTAAGCAAGTATTTGTAAAGTCGGAATGAAAGAGTGAGTTACCTATTCCCATTCTAGCAACCTGTTTCCCCCACTTGGTGGGATCATCTGTTCTGAAAACCAAACTCAGTACTTATTTCTAAGTCTACAATTCCAGTACTTAGGCAGATGGGCATGCTGAGTCTTTGAAGAGTTCATTGTTGTGTTGCCATTTTTTTCCCATGGGCAAATCCAATGTTCCTAGGGTGAGATACCTGATTTGAGAGAGGGAGTCAGCACTTAACCTGGCTTGCATTAGCTGGTTTAGGCACTGAGGTAGACCAGTACCAGCTCAGTTAGAGAGGAGGGTATACCAGTCTATGTTAACCTGTGTGCTTACCAGAACATGAGCTGACCACTTTAAAGCTGCTGCTGGAATGTAGGGATAAGAATAATATAGTGCAGCATTTGCAATATATAAAATTATAATCTTGCCATTTTAATTCCTTTTTTTTTTTTTTCTTTTCTGGTAAAGGTTTCAGTTTTGTTGTATTGTACTGTGGTTCTTAGAAATTTTTGACACATCTTCTGCAGTTCATTTTGTATATGAAGCAAAATAAATCATTCTGTTTCCCCCACCTATTATAAAAGAAGACAGTTTTTAAATTACTTTAAATTACATATTAAGGAAAAAAAAAAAAGCCTTTAACAGCTAATTGCTTTCCAGCAAGTACTGGAGAAATTAATGTGAATCTGTCAGAAACACTGTGTTTTTGGTAACATTTGGTATTCCATTAAGTTAGAGATAATGAAGATCCTTCTTGTTTACAAAAAGGCTTTTAAATCTGTTAGATGTGTGCCTTTTACTTTCTGCATGCTTTTTACGTTTTGATTGATTCGCTTTGGTATCAGCTCAATCTATCTATTTTATAAATGGCAAGAACTTCCTTTCTTTGTGAAGTATGGTGAGGCTGTTTGGAGTAATTAGCCCAATGTTAATGATGTAAAGTCTTCTTTTGTCCTTGAAATGCAAAGAAGTAGTGTGGTGCTGAGTGGCACTAGCAAGAAGGAGCAGGGTAGACTTTGTATTCAAAGCTGGCCACATAATCTGTTAAACTTTGCAGTGGGAATGAAATGGCTTTTGGGGAGTAAGGCAGGGTAATGAAGAATAACTAATGTGCTTTAGCAGTCTCATTAAAATTGAGTAAGAAAGGGAAGGCTCTGTATTTCTTGTTCAAAACCAAAGCTGTCCAGGGATGAGGTTATGGTCCTGTCTCCTTTTAACTTTCATGTGGTGAAAGTTTCAGTGTCCTGCCTTGTTCTTATAATGCTGAGTGATAAAGTCCAGGATCTAATCCCCTCAGGCCATGCTATATTTGACAGACTAAGGTGATTTTGCAGACATGCCATGGAATTACTTTTTCTGAAGTTTAACAAATGCTTCCTCACTGGGGAGCTACAGCATCCACCATCACTGCTACACAGCCTAGGAACAAACAAAGCAGTTTTAAAATCCTTGTGTTTTAATTGTTTTAAGAGTGGCCACAGAAAGGGTGGAAATCTAAGGAGAATGCAGGAATAGAAAGGAAAAGAAGAAAAGCAGGGAGATAATAATTTGTCTGTTTATGTATTTATTTTTACTGATTTTTTTTTTTAAGCTTGTCTTGAGTCAGTATTTATGTCACCCTATTAGAGCTGTGTTTACTTTCAGGGACATGCTCACTGTGACATATGAAATGCTCTTAGAGCCTGAGTACTTTTACTTCTGTAGGAGATGGCTTGGAACTCCACGAAACAAAGATTTGAGAGAAGCAGCCTGAGGGAAGCATGAACAACAGCGAGGGACGAAACTTGCTAAAGGTAAGTGGGGAGCGGGGCAGAGGCCCTCGGAGCCTCTCCCAAGAATGTCTCAAACACTTGCAAGTACCCTGAACTGAATAACGCAGGCCTTGGGCTCAATGGACTGATAAAGCTACCCACGCAGGAGGAATAGCAAAGGATGCGGCTGGCAGAGGAAGCCCTGTGGAGGCAGGATGTTTCTGCTCTGGTGCAACTTGTGAAGCTTGTTATGCTAATGAATATTACGGAGATCACGCTAAACATATGTGACTTGTCTCTCAACCCAAATCGTGCTACATGTTACCTGGGGGAAGGGGGGAGAACCTGAACTGAAGCTGCCACTGTAGCAGCAGGGTGGGTCATACTGATAAGGTGAACGTAAGGGGGGACGATCGGACGGGTGCCACTCGTGGGAATCCACAGAAGAGCTCTCTTATGAACCAGAGACACCCCCCCGTTGGCTGGACCAATGCTGGAACCAGGACTGGTGATCTCTATCTCTCTATCCCTGGCTCCTTCTGTTTCTCTTTTCTCTTAGAGTTGTTAAGTAACGCAAGGCTTACCTTACTACTTGCCATAATTTGTTATATACCTAACCAATTATTGAAAAACCTAGTTTAAGACGTATATTAATCACTGTGGGAATCTAATAAATGTTTGTATATGGACCTTGAGAGTTGTCTCACCTTAGTCCACGCCTCTGGGTATTTGAGAATCTGAGTCACTCACCCTCCTCTTCTGAGTGTGTCATGACACCTTCACTATCTTTCTGTACAAATTACAAATAACTGAATAAGGAGCTAGCCAAGCTGCTGGGAAGGAGTTGACACCACATCCCTGCACACAAACCTGTTAAGTGGTGTCCACTGCAGCTCAAAACAGCTCCTTGCAGAGCTGAATTCAAAAAGCAGCTTCCCTCCCTGAGTTGAATATGTCATGGTGGCACTAATACTGCATTGCGAGTCTCTTGGTTACCTCATCTTTCAAACAAACTGAGTACTGCCAGGACAGCACAAGTTCTGGGAGGCATCACTGGAACTGATCATTTCAGGGACTTTAGTTTGTACCTGAGTTTGGGGCTGAACGGTTGGTGCTGGCTGAGAAGGGGGAAGGAGAGGAGCATGGTGGCATAACCCTTCCTGGGATGGCAGGTTGGCCATAGTTGTACTTGATCACCCACAATGGTGAAGATCCTAATGGTGAAAACCCATTTATTTTTTCTAGGCTCTTGCTGCATCAACATTCAGTTAACTTGTTAAGGTTTACCTTGCCACTTAGGAGATAATTGGGCAGTGCAAGGGAGCACTGATTATACCGGTAACAGATGTGTCAGATGGAAGTAAATGAAGAGGAGCACTTTTAATTTGCTATTGTAATTATGGCACTGATGACAGATTTTGGCAGGTTATTAAAGTCAAAGAAATGTCTGAGTACAGGAAAGGTAGCCTTCATTTGTACATATGTATTTTCATCACTAACTTCTACTGAGGCAGTAAAAAAAAAAAAAAAAAAAAAGATTATTGCCTCAAATGTATGAAAAGGAATACAGAGACTCATTTCAGGTCATAATGATCAGTTCGTTATCCTCTGAGACCCCCGTGGAGAAAAGCAAACAAATAACACAGGGACCTGAGAGCCCCTGAAGAACCATTTGGCATATATACCTCATTTAATACTAGTTGTAATTTGTTTTTTGACATTCACTAAGTTACTTTCTACAGGAAAGTGGAAGAAAGAGAACAGAGGAATTCTCCTGAAAGAGATTTTATGAAATCGATCCTGCGCACATTCAGATGCACTGAAAAGGGAGAGAGCAATAAATACAGAGAGCCAATTACATGTGCCTTTAATTTACTATGTTTAATTTCACTGAGTGGCCCAGCTGCCCTAGTGACTCAGCTGTAGCTATGAAAATTGCCTTAAGGTCTGCACAGTAACATACTTGATTTCAGTATGGCTCTGTTTGGCTTACCACCTTGCAGTATTCTGGAATACGTAAATTAAAATGTGAATGAATTTCGTTTTTCCGACCTCATTTCAACAAGTTTACAGCAGAGGTCTGAAAACATGAAACTGAACTCTGCATAGCAATTGGATACCCATGTTTGCTTTGGACAATGTCTTAAAGTATCTTGGTATTTTTCTCGGTTAACTTTTATTGCAACTTTCTTCTCTTTGTTGTCAGCCTTTATTTCTTGGGGCTGTGACAATGAGGTTAAACCAATTGTGCTGAAAATATCTGCTCCAAAAGTGAACACACTCTTTCACTGAAAATTCAGCGCAGCTCCCCTTGCTCTCATTGCTTGTCAGATTTTCTGGGAATAGCAGTGGTGAGATTTAATTCATAGGGTGATGTAATTATTCCCTTGAATTGCTCTCAGCCAGCTTTTGCAGTCCTTCATCAAACAAGAGAGGCTGGCTGGCACACCACTGATGCAAAAAGCCAAGGACTATGCAGTCTGTTTTTAATCAAAATCATGTCTAAAATGTCAAAATCCATTTCTATTTCTATTTGTTTACTAACAGAATCTCTTCAGAAATTCTGCTGAATTGTCTAAGACTCAGTGAGATGGGATAATAATTTTTTTTGGTTTGCCTTGTTTCTCTTTATAACCAACCATTTCCTTCCCTTGATGTCACATTCGGATTTTTCTGTAAACAAAGCTCATAAGAAACAAATCTAACCTTTCACACTGTGGTCCCTAATTCTGCATGACAAATAATTACAGAGGTATCCCAAATCAGTGTCAGAAAGTATATCTAAGAACATCTCATGTAGCTGGGAGGTATGAATTAAGCTGATAACAATAAACTAAAAGTCAGCCCAAGCAAGGAAGTGGGACCATTAAAAACCATGGATCACGTTTTGACATTTCCTCAGAACATTCTTGTACATTCACCAGACAGTGGGGGAATCCTTCTCCATCTAAAAGTCTTGGCTGAACACTTATAAGACAAGAGAGGAATAAAACCCCCCTCTCTCTCTTGCAGTTCAGGATTTTAAACAATTTCAAACTGTAGGATGAAGCCGTCTCAGTGAAGGATTATCTCCAAATCTCCCTCCTCTGTGGCTGTCACACCTTAACTCCGAGGCTGTAGTAAGCCATCTACAGGCTACTGGTCTGACTGCTGCTTCCCTAAATTCTATTCAATTGTTTTGGGTTTGGGTTTTGGGTTTTTTTCTTTCCCTACAACACTTCTGAAGCCAAATAGCTGACCTGGCAGTAATTAATTTGGTTTACCTACATGATCAGTTTTTGTCCAAAACTCTAGTGAAAGCCTACATTGAGTGCTTGACATCGCAGCAGATTAGCAATATATGAATTCTTTCTGGGCTCTACATCTCTGAGGTTTTTAAAATTAATGGAGAGGTGTGTTGTGGTTTAACCCCAGCTGGCAACTAAGCACCATGCAGCCACTCACTCACTTCCCCCCCACCCAGTGGGATGGGGGAGAGAATTGGGAAAAAGTAAAACTTGTTGGTTGAGATAAGGAGAGTTTAATGGGACAGAAAGGAAGAAAACAATGATAATAATGATGATGATGATAATAATAATAAAAGAATTGGAATATACAAAACAAGTAAGGCACAATACAATTGCTCACCACTCGCCAACCAATGCCTGGTTAGTTCCCAAGCAGCGATCTGCTGCCCCCTTCCTGGCCAACTCCCCTCAGTGTATATAATGGGCATGATGTCCCATGGTATGGAATACCCCTTTGGCCAGCTTGGGTCAGCTGTCCTGGCTGTGTCCCCTCCCAAACTCTTGTGCCCCTCCAGCCTTCTTGCTGGCTGGGCGTGAGAAGCTGGAAAATCCCTGGCTTAGTATAAACACTACTCAGCAACAACTGAAAACATCAGCATGTTATCAACATTCTTCTCATACTGAATCTAAAACACAACACTATACCAACTACTAGAAAGAAAATTAACTCTATCCCAGCCAAAACTAAGGTGGGGGGAGGGGAATAAAAAGAAAATGAGAGGAAATTATTTTGCTATGTTTTGTTTTGAAATCTATTGTTGTTGTTTTTAAATAATCCTCCTGCTTGCTAAAGGCTCTTTGATCTCATAGGTCTACTGGAAGAATTTATAAAAGCTGGAGACTCCAGGTCATTGGCAGATTTACAGCTTTCTACCTCCCATAAAACTATGGTCTTTCAGCTGAATTTTGTTAGGTTCAGTTTGCTCCATGAAGCTGAACACCTCCTGCTTCTCCAACGAGTGAGCATTGAGCCTGAAAATACCTTGAATCACAGAAGAAAACTTTTGTTCATGGTGAAGCAGATAATTTAAATAATTACTATGCTGAAAATGCTACATCCTTGATAACAGCTGTCTCCATGAAATAAGCTAATTTCCTTTTTTTGGAGTTTCTAGTTTCTGAGTTATGGGTTTGTCTGAGCATGATGTTTCTGTTTGGAATATACAAGAAGACAAATGTTTTCACTGTCACATACCTAAAAAACAACTACATTTTCTCATACTGTAGAAGAGCATTCACATTTTAAACAGAAACCAAATATGGGAAATGTTGGTCCCAAAGACATGTATTAGGGAAAGTTAGGAGAAACTGAAAAGGGACAGCTATGTCAATGCATTTCACTGTATAACAAAGAACAGTAATGGTTACTGTCACAGAATCATAGATACCATAAAAGATGAAGAAGACCTGTGTGATTATGGTTTTAATTACTGTGTGGCTGTAGGGTTTTCACCTGCAGTAAACAGAAACTGGAACAGCATCACCTCCCCAGGTCTGAGGACATGCTTTGTGATTAACTTAAAATGAAGAAAACTTCATGTGATGGGCTGTTTCTTTTCTTCTCAGATTATGTTTAATATTGGATAAAGTCACGATCTCTGTTTCAAAGTGTGTTATAAGACTGTAATGCATTCTGATAAGTGTATTTTCTTCTGTCCAAGTACTGCTGTGTGTCTATTAAAATTTCTTATGTTATGTGCTGTTCTAGAGGAATAGTTCTTGACACCGCTCTTGTTCAAAATATTACAATGAAGTGAAAAATTATTTAAAAGTGTGTAGGTTGCTTGAGAACAGCAATTGCAGAAACATAGTGTGGTTGAGGTTGGAAGGAACCTCTGGAGATCATCC
Source organism: Leptodon cayanensis (assembly GCA_027564655.1). NCBI lineage: Eukaryota > Metazoa > Chordata > Aves > Accipitriformes > Accipitridae > Leptodon > Leptodon cayanensis. The sequence continues at coordinate 34,848,094 of JANXJC010000078.1, forward strand.
AGTCCAACTCCCTGCTTAAAGCAGGGTCAGCTACAGCAGGTTGCTTAGGGCTGCGTCCTCTTATGTTTTTCGTGTCTCCATAGGTGCAAACTCCACAACCTCTCCAGGCAACCTGTGCCAGTGTTCAGCCACACTCACAGTAAAAAAGTGCTTTCTCATGTTTAAAGAGCTTTTCCTGTATTTCGCTTTGTGTGTCCATTGCCTCTTTTCCTGTCACTGGGTACCACTGAGAAACTGAGAAGAGTCTAGCTCCCTCATTTTCATTCTTCCCATCAGGTATTTATACACAGTATAAGATCATCCTGAACCTTCTCTTCTCTAGGCTGAATAGTTCCAGCTCTTTCAGCCTCTCCTCATACGGAAGATGGTCCAGACCCTTAATCATATTCATGGCCCTTCACTGGACTCTTGGCAGTTCAGGCCCTTGTATAGTTTGTGCCTCAAAAGTTGATCTATGAGGATGTTATGGGAGACACTGTTTCCCATTACAGAAGCCTTACTAAAGTCCAGATAAAGGACATTCACTGCTCTGCTGTTGTCCACAAAGCCAGCCATTCCACTGTAGAAAGTTGTCAGGTTGGTCAGGGATGATTCCTCCTTTTTCAAATGCATGCTGACTACACCAAATCACCTGTTTTCCTTCATGTGTTTGGAAAGAGCTTACAGGGGTTTGCCCCAACACCCTCCCAGGGATCAAGGTTCCCTGGGCCCTCCTTGTTGCTCCTTTTGAAGACAGGAGTGGCACTTGCTTTCTTCCAGTCCTCAAGAACCACCTCCCTCCTCTGATCCCCTGATTTCAAAGCGGATCAAGACTGGCCTCACAGTGATGTTAGCCACCTTCCCAAGCAGTCATGGCTGCATCCCACTCATGGGCTTATATATAAAAATGTCTAATTTGTCTGTATGCCCCCTAACCTGATGTTCCTACATCGAGAGTAAGTCTTCCTTACTCCCGACTTCCCCAATGGTCTTGGGCCTGGGATTTCTGAAAGCAAATCTGAAGGTGTAGGCAAAGAAGGAATTGAGTACCTTGAGCTTTTCAATACCCTCTGTCATCAGGTCCCCTGCCCCATTCAGCAATGGGCCCACGTTTTCCTTCTTCTTTCTTATGCTGCTGATATACCTCTAGAAACCCTGGTTGCCTTTCACATCACTTGCCAGGGTAAAGCCCAGGTGGCTTTAGTTTTCCTAGCACCATCCCTGCACTCTCCTGTATGCTTCCTTGTTATCTTTGAATATAGTCAGGAACTCTTCATTCACCCATGCAGACCTCCTGCCACTTTTGCTTGATCTCTTGCTCATAGGGCGCTTCAACTTGGATAAAGTGATCTTTGAAAATCAGCTGGTTCTTCTGAACTCACTGTTCTCCATGACCACCTCCCATGGGATTTCTACAAGCAGGTCCCTGAACCGGCCAAATATTGTTCTTTTGAAGTCCGGGGTTGTGATCCTGCTGTTTGCCTTGTTCCCTCCTCTCAGGTTCCTGAACTTCAGCCTCCCTTGATTGCTGCAATCCACCTTCCCTCATCTTCTCCTCAGTCACCTGTCTTAAGTTATTAATCAATTAACTTCAGATACTTCCAGGACTGCTTGTGTCCTGCTGCATTGTCCCTGCAGCAGATTATCTGGGTGGTTCAAGTCCCCCATGAGGACCAGGGTCTCCAAATGTGAGGCTTCTTCCAGCTGGCTGAAGAAGCCTTATGTACTTCTCCCTGATCAGTCAGTCTGTAGCAGACATCTCCCACAATGCTGCCCACACTGGTTTGCCCTCTAATCCTTACCCAAAAACTCCCAGTCAGCTGACCACCTGTCCCAGGCAGAGCTCTGTGTGTTCCTGCTGCTCTCCCACATTCAGGGCAACTGTCCCTGCTCACAGTGCCAGCCTGTCCTTTACAAAGGGCCTCTACCCATCCATTGCAGCACTTCAGCCATGTGAGTTTTTCCACTGCGCTTCTGTGATCTCAGTGAGATTGTAGCACTGCAGTGGCACACAGACCTCCAGTTCCTCCTGTTTGTTCCCCATCCTGCCTGCATTAGTGTACAGGCACTGCAAAGAAGCACCTGGTCATGATGATTTCTCAGACAAAGTGTGAGAGCTTCCCTCACAACTCTCTGTAATTACTGTGAAAATAGTGAAACAAATTAAAAACTGATTTGTTTTTCATTTAGTCTAGAGGATCACTTTTGGATTTTATTTATTGGTATGTATTCCAAATGACACTTTGAAAGTCATGCAAGTTATTTCATGGAAATTAATTAAGCTTTCTTTTTGTCTAGATAGAAGATATTCATTAAATTATAAAAGAATTAACTATGGCTGCTTGACAGTCTTCAGGGGAAACCAATTCTGATGATTTTATATATATATATATATATATGTATATTTTTATCCATAACACACATCACAGAATGATAGAATCACAGAATGGTTGAGGTTGGAAGGAACGTCTGGAGGTCATCTGCTCCAATCCCCTGCTCAAGCATGGGAACCCAGAGCTATATACACATAAAAGTATTTATATGTCTTTGTTTTGGCTTCTGATGAAGCTACTTACGTGGCTATTGCATTTAAATTGGAGAAATATGTGACTAGGAATGGAAGCACTTGAGCAGATTATGACTAAAATTCTTACTCTACAGAAAACCTACTAACATCAGGGAAACAAATAATTAGGATAGTGATAGAAGGAGGAATAGTGTCTTGGTATAAAGTGATTTACACAAAATGTGATCCAGACTGCTGACGGATTTAACTTGAGTCTCTGAATTTTCCTGAGTAATGTCCTTTCTTATTGCAGGAATGGAAAGTACATCATGACTCCCTGAAGAATAAAAAAGACAATAAAGAGCATAGACAATGAATAAACGAGACAAAGAATGATTTTCCAGTGACTTCTGTAGAAGTACCCTCAGATTCATTAAAATCCTTCATCTGCTAGGTTCCAGATCCTCATATCCAGGAGATCCAGGAGCTATAGCGAATGTTAGACAAATACAAACTACAGATTTGGTAAGAAATGGTTATGAAACTTTTATACCTAACTGGAACGGTAGAAACACAGGGAATTTTTTCATCTGGAATTTACTATAAATAAAGCTTTACAGAAAATGAAAAATATGGGAGTAAATTGTATGACACAGAAGGCACAATATATGTCTTTGACATAAAAATCTGAAGTCAGAGACAAAATCACCATCATTTCAGCACAGTTAGGAACACAACAGACCTAGATTTACAAATTCCTCAGAGACATCTTTTTCAGGGCTTGCATTCTCTTATAGTATAATAAGCTTTCTCAATTAAGTTCAGAGTCTGCCAGGGTCTATGTCTGTGCTTGGGTAGAGAAACCTGAGATGCTGGGAAAACAACAAGATACCTTCTGCACTCATTCTTTGAAGGTGGTACTAAATTATCCAACATCATTGTAAGCTCCCAGGAAGAGCTACAGAAAGTTCCTTTAATGCTGCATGACTGCAAATGAGAGGGCAAATGTCATTCAGTATCAGCAAGTGCAAAGTAGTATACACAGGAAAACTAACCTTATCTTCACTTCATAAGGTGCTCTAATTACTCGTTACCTTTAAGAAAGAAACCAGGGCTCCATTATCAACAGTTTTCAAAGGACCAGCTGCAGAGACAGTTAAAAGGCTGAAGAGATGTTAGGGATTTCTTGGGAAATGAGAACAATTAAATGAAGAGTACTGTGGTGCTGTATATGCCTACGGGTCCTACAAACCAAGGGCAAAATCTTCAGTCATCAGGCTGTGGAGGGAAAGAGTACAGAAGAATTTGGAATAGCACTTAGGCAAAGTAATGGATGACAGCTATGTTAAGTATTAAGTGTCTGATGTATCTGTAATTTCCCAACCGTTAGAGCCTTGGAAAATATACCTTATGCCTCTCTATTTAAGCCATATTTTTTTAGTTTTTTTTCCCAAAACTCATGGTGGTCAGAGGCAGGGTACAATAAAACAGTTCATGTGTTCCTATTCACAATAACTCCAGAACTATTTTACCTCAACATACTGAAGTGGGAAATTCAGTATTATCTTCTCAATCAAGAAAAGGGCAGGTACCACACCATCAGCCCACTTTTTCCAGTCTTCCAAGATACAAGGTCTGTAGGTTGTCCTGCAGGGGCAGACACACTTGCCCTCTTCATTGTGTCAAAAATGAGGTGAGGGATTAGAAGTATACCTGTAAATAACTCCTCTTTTCTGCAGAAGAAAAATGAAAGGCAGTAAGTTTAGAAAGCACAGCAAAACATAGACCAATACATCAACCATATATAATGAAGAACATTTGAGGAAAATGTATGTTATCACTTTAGTAGGTTCTTGTGATGACAAAAAGATGAGATTTCAAGCATTTTTATTTGGGAAGGCCATTTCCTTCCATGGCTTCCAAGTTGCTAGTTTTCAAACTCCTTCCCTAACATGTCACATTTGTTTCTGAAATGGCTTTGATATGGAACATTGTCTGGTTGTTTTTTTTCTGTATTACAGTAGAGTACTTCATTTAAGGTAATTGCATCTCTTGATGTACTGTGATTTTGCATAATTTTATTAGCCACAGAGTAAAACCACAGAATTTAAAAGAAAAAAATCTTTGTGAGTGCATATGACTGCTAATGTTGTCTATGGAAGTTACTGGTATTTTGAATATAATACCATGCCTGCAATGTACTGCAATACAGATTTGTATTAAAATTGTACGGATTGAGTGCCATACAGCAAATGGAGACTTGATCCACTTCAATGCAGATTTTAAAATGGTAATGAAAGACATAATTTTTCTGACCTGTTCATCTGAAAAACAAAAACCAAAAATATGCTGTATGGGGGCATTAGAGTACTTAATACAATACAACACCTAAGTGATTGTTCTGCAAAGGAAATGGTGAAATGGCTCTTCAAATGCAGCAGACCTTGCAGAGGAAATGATTTTTTAAGTTCTTTAAAGTGTAGCCCTGGGTGAAGAACAACCAGAAGGATTAGTGACTGCTCAGTAAGTTAGAGCAAGAGTGTAATGAAAATAAGTAAAACATCTGCAGTTCCCCATATCTGTGGTGTCCTTGCTGGCATTTTGATATTTCATTCCTATTTTGCACTTAAACAGTCCTAAGAAATGAAAAACAAGTTCTATAATACATAACCTCTGCAATACATAAAGGTCAGAAAAATCCCCAAACACTGCTACCACAACCCTTAACACTCTGAAATTCTTATAAAATGTATTTTCTTGGCAAAACACTCAATTTTTGCTTCACTCTTGTTCTTTTTACCCCAAAGTCATGCACTGTATATGGATACGTCTTAGAGCAAAATTATGTCCCCAGGAGACTGCCATTCTTCTCTGCAAAGGAAAGTCCCACTTAGCATATATATTACTCCTTTACACCACCTTTGTGTTTGGGGCATCTGCACTGGGAAATCTCACAGGAGTATGTCCTGAGCATTTTAAAGGCAATGCCTAGTGAAAATAAAAGATGTGCTGAGGGTAGATTCAGTACACATTTTTTGAGTCTCTAACCATTTAGAAATCCAGTTTATATCTTCTGTTATGTACTATGACGAGCTGCATCCCATACATAACAGCTTTGTGCACATTTGGCAATAACCCTCTGAAACAAGTGGCTCTGGCCCCCCACAGCTTTGCAGCAGGATGCTAATCCATCCAGGCAGACAGTGGACTCACTTTCAAAAATCTTAGCATCTAGAGCAAGCAGCACGCTTTCACACTGTTAGAAAAGTGAGATTGGTTTCTGCACATGAAATCAGGTCATTTTCTATACTTGCAGTTACACTTGGCTGTATTTGCAGCAATAGCCTGATAACAGAGATACTGAAATTCATCAACCTGGAAATAAGGCAAAACTCCCTGAGGAGCTGTGGTTAGTGTTACAAATGAATAAATAAAATTTAACTGAGAAAAAAATTTTAGGAAGATGCTATCTCTACAGCTGAAAAGGTCTTTAGTTGTAAGAAAAGGACAGATGCTGGAGATCTAGTCTTAACATTGATTTAGAAGAAAAAATTATTCAGACCAGTTATGTGCAGTTTCATAAATATTTAAGTGTTCAATCAAGTGCAGTAGCAGTTCCTGCCTGTAATTTTGCCAAATAAACTCATATAAAAGACATACAAATGCAGCATATTTGGCTGACCTCCTACTGAAAATCTTAGACCTTTGAACTATTGTAAATTCTTACACCTAGGAAAAACAGTTGTTGTTTCAACAACTTACAGTAATGTCAACCTGAGCCAATTTATTGTGACTTTCACCACGTATGATGGTTTTCTTCTTTCAGCTGCCATTCATGGATTCACGAATATAAGAGACCTGGCAACAAATAAGAAATTAGGTTTGCAGCAACCCCC
>JANXJC010000078.1:34859929-34871100 GCA_027564655.1 Leptodon cayanensis
AGTGATATCAGGGATTGATTGTGCACATATAATCCTTTAGATATAAACCATTGACCAAGTCTGGGACTAAGTCTGGATCCAGCCACATCTAAACTGCTCTCTGAGAAGGAGTTTAGAATGCAAGATAGTCCTTTCTGAACCTCATGACTCAACGGGAGGGTGTCCCTGACAGTTTTGCCTGACCCTGCCCTCTATGCAGTAAATACTCAGGTGAACCTTGCCATCAAATCTTGTTAAACCACTGTTGCATTTAGTATCAAACCTCATTAAATCGCTGTTTTATATCAATAGACATTGCTACTTTTCTCTTATGAGTGAAGTGAGTCACTCCATCTGCGAAAAGTGTTCAATATCCTCCCTTGTACCAAAGTGAGCACATCCCAAGATGTATTTGGCATTTTCAAGGCCAGGACTTTGATTTTCCAATCTGGTCTAATCTTTGAACTGAAGTACCTTATTTCTGCAACAGAAATTATCTTCCTTTAAGAAGCCAATTTTTATATATGTGTATTTGTACACATTGTACTCAAATGTGCATTGTACATATACATATGTCAATGTATATATGTGAAAAATATGTGAGGATAATTGCTCTGATTCTCTCTACATTATAGTTTTCTTGGCACAATTCACAGTAAAAATGTGTCTTAATGGTTACTGATTTGAGTATATTTCTGATTTTAGACACTGCCTTTGGATTTAAGAATCATTTCCTATAATTTTTAACTATATTTTTTAGTTCTTTGGGGTTTTAAAATATTAAATATGGTGACCAATGATTCTCAAAGTATAAAAGCATTATCTGTGTATGGCAACTAGGGACAAATGTTCTTAATCTCTGCAATCTCATTTTATGTGCTACAGCATAAAGTGCATTTTGCTTAATTAGAATTCCTATTATTGTTAAATGCTTTATTATGTGGTTGTGTAACAGCAGTGCTTTGAAAATTAGGATCTAACTGAGACTCAGGAGCCCTAACAAGGACATTTTTCTGTCCCTAGCTTACCTCCATTCCTATTCAGAAATGTGTATGAGGAGCTGGTTAACTTAAAATCCAGCAAACTGATCCACCTGAAAAGTCCTCCTTTTTTTTTTCTTTTTTCTATTTTTTTTTTTTTAAGGCTTGATATTCTCTGAATTAATCTGGGTGACTGTGTGATCTCATAAAAGCTACTGGTGGCCCATTGGAGGCATGGCCAAAGTAACAAGGGGCAGCAAGCAATGACACCTCTTGGGGCATTTCGTGGGTGCAAAGCCACTTGCGATATCCCAGCTTGCATTTTTGGTGATTTAGAGTGGATGTAAACACTTGGGTTATGGGACCTGGCCTCTGGGAGTGCTTGCAGCATTGCGGCTGCCACATTGCTGGTGGAGGTGGACACTGCATACCCAAACATGGTGCAAGCACAGGTTGGGAGATCATGTGCCTCCTTTCCTTACCAGCCTCCCCTGCCTCATGCTTGCCACCACACCACCCCTTTTTGGGAGCAGGCATGGCCAGCTGGAGCATGCTGGGAACTGGTCACCTAAGTAGGGTGGGTGAGTGGAAACTGAAACTGTCAAGCTGCAGGTGGAGAAGATGGCTGGAGCAGGGTATAGGAGACTGCAGGGCTGGTACCACTTCTCCTCTTTGCTTTTGTATGGTTGTGTGGGTTGCAGCATATTGGTCTGACAGCTCATCCAGACCAGGAGAAGTGGGAGGGGAGAAATTTGGGTTGGACAATGTGGGTTAGGAGAAATGGCATAAAGTGTCTGTCACACCTCTAGGAACTAGCGCTTGAGTAAACCAAGCCTGTAGCTTGCATCAAAAGCCATAAAATATGCAACGTGCTTTTGGCTGAAGATGAAGGCGTACTCAAAGAAAACACAAATAAAAATGAAATATAACATCTCCTGCCTTTCCCAGGTTTGGTAAGAGTGCTTTCCTTCCCCCTAATTCTTCCTTCTTCTAAAGAGGATTGTGCCGTGGGTGGGCCCTTGCAAAGCACAGGGCACTTGAAAACCACAGGGCAGTTCAATAGCTGAGCAGAGCCCTGTCCTGATTTATGTTCCTGCATGATCAGGAAATAGGATTATAAATTCAGAATTGGCTTGAGTAAGGGGGGTGGGAAGAGTTTTTGCCAAAGGGTGATCTTCATAAAATATCAGTAACACTACTAGATCTCATCAAAGAAGTAGTTAAATCTTCTTGTAGCCAAAAACTTCAAAAGAAAAACTGGCTTACTTGTCTCACACGCTCTTCACAAAGAGCATGACATAGATTTAGAAGAGTGCAGGGATGAGAGAGAGGAGTCAGGCTGCTCCCATACCAAAATCTGAACAGATGATTAGCATTTCCTCAGGTGAAGAATAATAACATTTGAACATTATTAATAATGTTATAATTGCTATTGGCACTCAATTCTTAAACTGGTAACAGTTATGTTATGAGCTAACAAATAGCATTTATAAATACAATGTGCTTGTGGTGTGGAGTGGGTTTTTTGTCTTTTTTTTTTAATTCTTATTTTCAATCAATGGGCTTCATTTCTTATGATATGTAATTAAGACAAAGAACATCATCCTTGGAAAGAATTATTTATCTGATTTTTTTTCTGATGGCTGAAGCGTAAGCAAGAGAAATACTTGTGATGGTAGTAACGAATCATAAATTTGTAACAGCTGAATGAAGCAAATCATGACTTTTACCTAATGGTGAAAGAAGGGATGGGTCAAAACAATGTTATGGACAATGGATTGTTCTTTACAGTATGGTTTTGGAGTGAGTTTTCTGTATTTCTTCCTGCACATCATGTCTCTTACAGTTTTCCTATGTATGTTAGTCACAAAATGTAAAGTACAGATATCACAGACTGAGTGTATTAACTACATTTACAGCGGGAAGTTCAGTTACTATCAAAGACTGTGGAGGAGTTAAGGCATATCCTTGTTTTGTCCCTTGATGATATATTGAACATTTACAAACCTGAAAGAACAGTTATAGAAGACTCATAAATACATGACAGGAAATATGTTGTGGGATAAAACACAACCCACACATCCTGCTTGCTCAGGACATGCATTTCTTAGGGATTCTTTAAAACTTTTTTGTAAAAGTATTGCTTGGTCTAAAGTATTAAATACTCTTTAATGAACAATTGGAAAACTATGTGAGGTTATCTATCAGCATTGCATATTTATACAGTGTAAAGCAAAATCAGAAAACACAGCTAAAATATGTATCTGAACAAATGTAATCACTTAAACTCATCCACAAAATACTTCATGCTTCCATATAGCCAAGTAGAAGCAAAGTGCTCATTTAATTTTAAATGACCTATCAGACTAGGGTTCAGTGGGATTCTTGGTGTCATCTATCACGTTGTCCTTCCTGCAGCGTCCAAGGGCAGGGTTATGGTGCGCCCATTTCAGATGAAAGATTTCTAAGTAAGTAGTATACAGGCATGCTCTAACCTCTGTAGTCTGCACCAGCCACTTTCTAAACTGTTACTGAACAGAAGATAATAAACCTATCCACATACAAGCCAAAGAAATCAAGCAAATTCAGTGGCTTTACCCATGTTTGTTTCTTTAACATATGCCATGCAGCATCTAAAGTTGACTGACAAAATAAATTTTGCAACAAGAAATTATGTCATCTGGATCCAGTTATAAGGAAATTACTGTCTACGTGCTTCTGAGTCTATAGTCTGCATTTGGCTACTCAGGTAACTGTGAAAAACTGAGGCAATTATCAGTGTTAAAGATTTACAGAAAACTGTTATAATGGCAGCATCTTGCAGGTGAGTCTTGTCAAGTCAGGTTATTTTAGTACAATCCATTTTATCTAGTATCTCTTAACCACCTCTGCTTCATCAAACTATTGGGAAATAATAGTTACCTGTCCTTGTTCTGGTATATTCTGTAAATCTCTTTTAGCTCCACTTTCACTTTTGCAGTTAAAATAGGTAAGTCTTGACTGAGTCTTGTGGATAACATTTTTACTGATTTTAAGTTTTAGTATACACTTTTAAGTGGAATGGAGGAGAAAACTGGTTAATTCTATTGTGTAATCTGACTTAATAACAATATTTTATTCTTAGCAGAGATTTTAGATCAAAAATCAGCTTAGAGTTGGTGATTAAAGGAAAGTTAAAAGGTACCAGATATTTCTGCCTTTTGTTATATTTTCTTCTTAGGGTTTGTTAATATGAAAAGTGGAGGAAAAAAGCTTATTTTTAGTGTGTCATAAGGTTTTAGTGTGTCATATGGTTTGTTGTTTTATGCAGTCATATGTCATAACCAGGAGACACTAGGATTCTTTTCTTTGCTGCAGCTTTTGTTATGTAAGCCACAAATGAGAGCTTCCTTGCACTAAAGCCACAAAAATCCCTTTGCCTTCAGCATAGGTTGCTCTTTTACTCTTTTGACATTTTAGCTTTAAAAATTGGTAAGTGCATATGAAAGGATGAGTTACCTGCTTGCTGATTTCAAGACAATTTAGTAGTTTCATACCACAGAAACAAGGTAAACTACATTGTAGCCTGAATTTACTAGGCTCATGAGGGAGATGGTTCAGATGCTGGTTCAGATCACAGCCTTGCCAGGGTTTTGATTGTTTGTTTCTAATTATGTGGATGGTAAGTCAAACCAGATTGACATACCCTTCTGACACTTAAAGGCTTAAACCATCCACAGATTGCTTTTGTTACCATAAGGTCTATGGATAAACAAACTCTTAGCTACATGGTAAATGTTGAAAGAAGTAGAGTGGGGTCCCCCCAGATACCTTATCCTCAAAAGATATTTGTGAGATGTGTGTTCCAAAGGGGAGTGTGTGCACATCAAGAGATAAAGATGTTAAATAGGAAGTGACAGGAGGAAGAAGAAGCAGAGGGCATCTCTAAGGTACAATGGAGAAATTTGCTGAGAAGACCCTTAGAGGTAATGTTTAAAATTAGTGATTTACTGGTAGAGTAAGCATCCTACAACTGGATTTGCAGCAGAGGAGGGTCATAAATCGTATTAAGTGGGGTTTACAAGAAAAATCATTAGACAAAACAGTACAAAATCAATAAAAGCAATTCAGTCTGGAAACAAACAACATAGCAATGAGGGACAGAAAGTACGTCACAGAAATACTGCTACTTGTTAAATTAAACTGTGCACATAATGGAGTTTCAAATGGAAGACTGGCCCTGCTTGGCCTGTTTGTGAGAAATGTTGAAACCACTTCACATCATGCGCCTTCCAGCCAGCTATTACAGCGTGAAGGTACTAGGCTTTTGTAAGGCACTGGTAATGCTGACAGGAGTTGGGCTGTGTTGAGGGGGAGTATGCTTTTCCTAAATTTTAGATATAGACACCTAAGAAACACTGCTAGCAAAGCCATCCTGTCATGGCTCTAATACACCACCACTATAGGCATAACAAAGCCTCTTGAGTACCAACTGTTCTCTATCTAGTTCAGCATATTGTGCTTTCATTTTAATGAGAGATTGCAGAATCAGGTCACTGCAGCTCCCCTGGATTTTTCACTATGGAGAGGAAATGCTGCTAATGTTTTGGCAGCCTTCAAGTTCTCTAGAGGCTCTGAGGCTGCTTGTGGCACTGCTGGCTCAATGTCAGGCACAAAGCTCTTGGAGTCACACCCCGAGACAGTGATGCAGTAGCTGGAGGAAGAAGGCAGGAATCAAAGCTGAGGTCAACAAGGACTGGGAAGGCCTCTGGAGGTGTAGAGTGGGTGGGCAGTACTTTAAAATTATTAACTCTCAAATATTTACCTTCCCCACAGTATCTTGCATGCTTTAGTCGTCTGGGGCTTGTGCCTTTTTTTTTTTTCCCCCAATTTTTCTATGGCAAAGAAATACTTGCTTAATCAATACAATATAATAGCATTATAGAAACCTATTAATGTGCAACAAAGAAAAAAATTTTCCCCATGAAAATTTTCATCCAATAGCACCAGTTAAAAATGAAAAATAAGTTAAAATTATATTGAATGTGAAATAAAAGGTGGGAGATAGGTATAACATGAGTGAAAGGAGGGGAAAAAATGTTTTCTCAAAGCTAACAGGAATTCCATTGTTATAGAAGAGATGGAGATGTTTTCTTGACAGTATTCAATTCGTTCAATGTTAGGTGATTCTGCATGTACCCTGCTAGTAATTTTTGCCATGACTAAAGGGTTCAGTAAAACTTCAAACGGAAATTCCAAAGGCGCCTGTGGGAAGTAGCCCCCCAAATCAGCAAATCCCAGGAAAACGTGGATATCCCCTGTCTTTGCATTGTGAAAATTCCAGGTGTCGGATCTGTTTCTTGCATGGACACAGGGCCTTTTGGAAATGGAGTCGGAAGTCACAGTACCTCAAAAGGAGCACCTAGGGTCTCCCCCGTTTAAATTTGCATATCACAACTGCACTGGCATAGGCCCAACATAGTGGCCTGGTGTTCAACAGCTGGTTTGCAGAGGTAGGAACACAGTCTTGAAAGAAGTCATGTGAGCTCTGTGGAAGTGCAAGGCATTCAGTACTTGTTAGCTAACACTTAGAAGTTTTGCAAAATTTTCTAGAAAAGAAAGGATTTACTGCAAAATGTGGCAGATGCATGCAAAACCTGATGTGATTAGGAATTGATTACTTCCAGTGGAGCTAAATCTTTACTTCCCAGTAGCAGTTAAAAATGTTATGCTTCTCATTTAGTAGCTAAAAGCCACTTCCTCCCTGGGTTGTTTTAAATATAATCATAAACCTAATGTCTTCAACTAAGAGAAGTGGCAGTTACTTTTCACTGTATTGGCTAGACTAAAAGTATTGGCTAGGTTAAAAGTTTTGGCTAGATTATAAAAAAATATTAATAAGAAATAAAATAAACTGCGTCTGGTGGAGGCAGGCTTTTCCTGAGCAGTAACTAAGACAGCTGAATACACACAGGAACCAGGTGGGCCACTGTTTACAGCAGAAAGATGAAAACATCTTTTTTTGTGAAGGCTTTTTATGAAAGCATGATTGAGCTTGAAGTTGAACACCAGATCCAAAGTTTATTACTGTTCAACACAAAGATTTAGGAATTGGTAAAGTTTGTATGCTGGTTTTGAAGGTGAAATTTATCTCTCTTGCCCTGATGGACTGCCTATTTCACATTCCCCTAACCTTTCTCTGAAATGCTGGTTGAGCAATTTCACAGGCATTACAGTTAAGGTCCACCATTAGATGACTTAGAAAGGGATAGTATTTCAGCTAAAAAAGGTGATGAAGTTAGTAAAGGCCCATGGGATTAATAGTTCTTTCTTGGACGAGGTTTTTGTGTTGATCAGGTCTTTAATGGGGCACTGCATTTGAAAAGTGACAGGACTTGTCTGTAGCAGGCACAAAGGTCCTGTGCTGAGGCTTCTGGACATAACCAGGATTTTGTGACTCCTGACTTGTAGTTTCTTAAATTAACGCTCAGGTAACTCCATGGCAAAGACTGGTCCTAAATTTGTAAGCAGTCATAAAGCAGGGTGCTGACTCTGCTTCCAGGCTCGGGATATTAGCTGCTCTTTGGAAACCACCAGCAGAAGCTAGCTAAACACTGTTATATTACAAAAATGAAGATAATTGCAAGCGTGGGTTAATCTAACAAAAAAACAAACAAACAAACAAACAAAAATCCTCTAGGAGGTGACCTTCAAGGACAATCTCAATGAAATGTAACTTCCTGTGAAAAGGAGTAGGTCAGGCACAACAGAGTGTTGTCATCCTTTAGTTCAATGTGTTTAGGGTTTCAACTACAGAGCTGCAAAATTTTGTGTTCATTCAGCAGAAAGTACACTAGGAACAGATAAAGGCAATCAGTTTTGTTAAAAAAAAAAAAGAAAAAAAAATTGGAATATTCTTAGCAAAAAAAAAAACCCAACCCTCACAACCTTACATTTAAATGCATGCTAAAACTGAATTAATTTCTTTTGAAATAAAACTACCTTAACTGCAAAAAGACCTTATTTGGGAAATGTGTGTGTGTGTATTCTTTGTAGGCAAAACTGGCTGTGCATGTAAAAGTGAGTGAAAAAGGATAGTTCCCATTTTCTGACAGAAGATTGACTGGACAATTTGGTGAGGGAGAACAGGCACCAACAGTTTGATATTCCCTGGCAAATTTTTTTCTTCCAAAGAGAAACTGTTCAGCCTGGGATCTTTGTCAAGGTATTTCCTTTCCCACAAATGCCACTCAAAGTTTCTCTTAGTAGTGTCAATCCCAGAGAAAACTTTTCAGAAAATCTTCATTGACACAATTTACCTGAGAAGACACTGCTGTTAGAAGTCACTTAGGTGAGGGAAAGGCAAAGCTCTAAGCTAATCACTTCTTGTCCTTAATCAGCAGTCTCACCTTCAGGATACCTGGCATGTTGATCTTGGCATTGGCAGCATATTGAGAAAATGCTGAGAAAATAAAAGGGTACACCTCCTTTTATTGACAGCCTTCCCCCTAAGGAGCTGGCAATCAGCTCAGTGTACTTGATGCAAGGCCCTATCATGTCTCTGAGTATTCAATGGCGTTTCTAGGAACTCTGTTGGATTCTATGTAGCATGATTCATGGAGTGAAAAGTTACATCTTCTGGTGATGCATGAAATGGATTTTGCCCTGGTTCCCCCTGGCCAGGTGACCCTATCAGTAAAAGCCTGTCAGCTCCATGGTTGTTCCTGTTGGAAGCTCCAGCACTGAAATCTGAATGTGTGCAAGGTCTGAAATGTAATTCTGTCTCTGCAGGGGAATTGTAGCTACATAATATAGAGAAGCCATAACAGGTGCATGGTGCCTGCTCATGGGAGCAACAGAGGAACTCCAGCTTGATCTTTCTGACACGTTACCAAATGGTCCATCTTTGTGTGTGTGCAGGTCCTACAGTCAATCCTTTGGAATAACACCCACTATTAGTATTGGTTGTTACAGTGTAGGAATAATCTCGGAAATTTAAATTAAGTGTACTTTTATTTTGCCACACTTTCTTCTTCCTCCAAAAAAATGACTTGATCTGATTTTTACCCCAACACTATTTTATATAAAACCTGACTTGCTCATTTCAGCAGTGCTGCCATGATCATGATGAGTATTCTCCTTTGAGATTAAATAACCACATTAGAATTTTAAAAAACCTAAATGAAGGTGGGGTCTGTTTTTATTTTTAGCATGAAGTGTAGTTTATTCTGAAGTCTTCTGACAGCCATGTTTCATGCGATCTTCCAATGTGATAAACAGTTCAATTAACTGCTGTCCTGAAAGTCATTCGACAAAAGAACAGAGCATTCGTCTCTATCCCATCTCATTTCCATAATCCTTTTTAACACCTAATGCATAATAGGAAAAAAAAAATTCAAACAATATCTAGTCATATAGCATTCGCCCCCTCCTTTCTCCTTCTGCTCTCATCTTGTTATTTTGCAGGGATGATTTATTCTCTAGATGGATGTCTTACTCTTTAATTACTTTAGGGGGAGCTTAACAGAGATATGAATAATCCAACAAAAAGATAGTTCCATTCCTACAGCTATTTCTTGTGTTGTCAACGTCTGATTTGCTAACACTTGCCAGACACTTGCTTATGAGTAAATGAATAACTAGTCCTTACTGATGTCAGAATAAATTTAAGGAAAAAATAAGCCCAAGGTATAACATCTCTGTCTCTATAAACACCAGTTTACTGCAGCTTTTAAAATGAAAACTTATCTACTTCCTTATTATATACATTGTATGACACCAAAGGAGATATTTCATTTTTACATTGATATGAAAAACTTCCAGGAAATAAGGCCAGAGGAATAGTAGGCAAGTCCATCCTCTAGGATAAATCTTGCCTTTAAACATAATGATATTTTATTCATAATCATCCTAATTTTTGTTATTTAAATATATTAAATATAAATCCACAAAATAGTTTGAAGTATACATTCAAGGAAGAATCATGTGTTGTAATTAATAAATTAATAAAATTAAACATCAGAGACAAAGAGAGTTATTTATGTTTGAATACAAAATAAAACTTGATTACATTTAGTTGCGATTTATGCTAACAAGCAGAAAGCTTCCACTTAGAATCATAGAACATCCTAATTTGGAAGGGACTCATGAGGATCATTAAGTCCGACTCCTGACTCCACACAGGGCAACCTACAAGTTAAACCTTATTACTAAGACAGTTGTCCAAATGCTTCTTGAACACAGACAGGCTTGGGGCCATGACCACTTCCCAGGGGAGCTTGTTCCAGTGCTTGACCACCCTCTCGATAAAGAATTTTTTCCTAATATCCAATCCAAACTTCCCATGATGTGGCTTTAAGCCTTTCCCTTGTGGCCTGTCACCGGACACCAGAGAGAGATCAGAACCTTCCTCTCCGCTACCCCTCTTGAAGAAGTTGTAGATAGCAATGAGGTCACCCCTCAGTCTCCTGTATGCTGAACAAATCTCATATCCTTATCCATTTTTAGTAAGTTGTGTCCTCTAGTCCTTTCATCATCTTTCTTGCCCTCTTCCTCCACTGCACACTGTGTATGCTAGAAGAGTCAATGCTTTTGCAGCCTGAGGTTTTTTGTTCAGTTTGGTTTGGGTTCATTTTTTTTACCTGCCCATCGGGATGACTGAAATGCAAAACTTGTTCTAGCAATGATCATTTTGCCCTTGATGCCCTTCAAGTAGTGTGAAATGCCTGAAATACATTGCTGTGTACAAGAAGAGTATTCTGAAGGCAATCTGTGTGTTTAACTATATCTGTACATCTCTGTGTGTACATCTATATGTATTAAATAATAATTAAAAAACTAGTCTATAATTTGGTCTATTTCCTTTCATTTTTTTTTTTCACTTCTACATTTTTCCAAACCAAGATAGTGCTGTATAATATTTATCAGCAAGCCCTTTGCTGTAGAAGGATTTGCTTTTTCAAGTATGTTCTAAAAAATAAAATCAAAGAATTATTCCTGGAAGTGGTGATACTTTTTTGATTGGTTACCTTAATTCAAACCCATTGATCTCAGTGTTGAGAGGGCTGACGATCTTGAGGAAATTTACATTTATTCAATTTTTGTTAAATCCCATTCCTATATAAGATCATGTGTAAGACAATGAATATTAACAAGCCAATACTCCATCTCCTTCTTTCCTTAAATGCAGAGATATTACAATCCCCCATGAATTGAGCCCAATGCTACTTGCTG
>JANXJC010000078.1:34871582-34882430 GCA_027564655.1 Leptodon cayanensis
AGCTTATGTTTCCCAGGATTTAACTTTCTTACTCACATTTGCAACTCAGAAAAGTCTGTGGTTTGCTTTCTAAATTACAGTGTCTCTGATATGTCTCTTGACTATTAGTCCAAGATCATCCTGGCAGATCATCACTCTTGATTTTCCCTCCTACTTGTCTACATTTGCCATCATTCCAAAAATATCACCATTTTGTGTCACCACTGAACACTGAATATCACATTCGTTTATCTCTCTTTCTTCATCATCTCATATGGGCCATATCTGAATCTTGTACTTTATTCAGAACATTTTAAGGTGTGACTTTTTCCTATGCATTGCATAACTAAAACTCAAGAACTCTCATCTCAGAACTTCATGCTTGCAGTGTCTTCTTCTCTGGCCTTAACAAAGGGAGTAAGGGTAGTACTGGGAAGCAAGCACTATATGAATTTAATATAACTAATTCATATAATTACTCAGTTCAACTGGTAAATTCTGATTGTTGCTATGACTCAGCAAATGACTGAGAAAATTGCAGGGATGTCATTATTATTTCTTATATCCAATTAGAACTTAATCTTTTCTGCCCTGTGCTAACTTATGCAGATTTTTTTCCTCTTTATATCTTCTCACCGAAACAGATTTCTTGGCTGTAGAGCATCCAGCATAAAGATCTTATGAAATGTGTGAGCACGTATGGACAGTAGTGCTTAGCTGAGAATACAACAGTAGCATTTCTTGCATTCTTGCTTCTGTTTCCACAAAGGTTGACATTCAGTTATTTTCTTGTCTGCTACTGGCATTTTAATTTGAAGCACTGTGAGCGATGAAAGCTGGTGCAATTTACAGCTGCACTTTCTTTTCCACTCTGAGACTCATTATGACATATAAATAATTGACAAAAACCTCCATGCTACAACCAAACATGTGACACCCCAAGGAGCTGAATGGTGTTTCAGCTGCGCTTAGTTCACATACCCCTTCAGTGGGCATGCTCTCTGATGAGTACCTGAGTTCAGGGTTCAGGCACTAGCAAGGGAATTGCCTGGTCTTGATAATGGTCTGGTCAACAGGCTGACAACAACAGCTAGCATCAGAAGCAGGATCTAATAATGTGACATCTAGCTACTCTAATGGGATGGGAGGGATGTAGCAGTAAGCTCTGTACTGCTGTTGCTAACTCTGCCCTTTCAAATGACTTGAAAAAGCTGCTTCCTCCCTTTGGCTCATGATGTTAACACCACTCTTAACGTGACAGGACAATAAGTTCTCCCAAGAACTTTCAAAAAGACAAAATTCAATTTTGATTCCCAAAGCAAGTCACTACCATTCCACAATAATTTTACACAGAAAATCTTGCAGACATGACATGCCAAGCATTTCATATTGCAGCCACAACTTATAAACAAGGGAATCCAAAAGAACATTGTGAGCAGTGAAACAAATTAGTGTTTCATCCCTATAAACCTAAAAAAGTTATCATACTTGAAAGAAAAAAGTTATTTTTTTCTTGTTTTCTTTCTGTTAATTCAACATTGTAATTCTCATTCTCAAACTGGTCTTAAATGGTGGTCTTACAGCACCTTCAATCCAGTAGACGAAGTGCTCAATTTCAGTACCTAACTATACATGCACAGAGAGAAAAAAAAAGGCTCGTTGTAAACAGATTCCACATTGTATATGTTCAATTGAATAGAGCTTTTCAGCAAGAAAACTTGCCTCTGAAGCAAGCCATTTGTGCATAGAATCTACCATGTTTATCAGATATACATTTCTTTGCAATATTATCCTTCTGCCACATTTAGCGCCTAGACTATGTCCTAAGAAAATGACTATTACATAAGTGAAAGTTGCCTGGAGGGTTTATGCACATGTTGGGCTATATCTTTTCTGGGTCTGTGTGGTATTTTTTTTTTTGATTGCTAAGTTCAGCTTAAGTCTTTAAGCTTTCCCTTTTGTGCTTCTTAGTTCTGCATATTCTTTTCAGAAAAGAGCTGAAAATCTGAAAGCACTCCAAGGATCGAACTTGCTGAATACAGATTTAATGACATATAGATTGAAGTCTCATGTTCCATTACTGTTCTATTTGACTTACAAATCTTGGACTTACTATCTGGGGTACATTTCCCAGAGGAATCCAGCTTGTTCCTTTCAGTATACTTGAAATGTCCTTTGTTGCAGTGGAACCATCTTATCCTGTGCACTGATGGCTCTATCAGATTTCCCATTCAAAGTATTTTAGCTTAAGGGTTTCAAGCTCAGCTGTAAACTATAATTTGAGAACATAGCTTCCTCTCAACTCATTTATCAACTTACCTTTCAAAAACTTAAACATTGGAGAGTCATTCAGATTACTTTTATTATTTTAAAAAAGTATATTCCAGGAATTCTCTTTATTTTTTAATCAACTTCATTTCTTTAAATGAAGTTTTGGACAAAGGTAGCAATTGTTCTGGTCTTACATCATTTGCTGAAGGATGACATAAAACAGTGGAGAGTCTGACTGTTGAATATTTTATAGATACTGACAGCTGCAGGGTTATTAGTCCCAACATTAAAAAAAGACAAAAGTCTTACTCATTCTCTTACATAATAAATTGATTCTATGATGGAATTCCTAATGTATGTATAACGATGGAATTATTACTCTGCAATAGTTTATGAATATTGCATGTTGACCTTGTTGTTAATTGTAGTAGTATGTATAGTTATTTTCATAAAAACATTGCTGAGAGGAAAACAAAAATCAAAAGGGAAAGCAGTGGCTCAAAGTAAGTGTAAATCAAAAATTAACTCTTAGCCATCAAAAAATTTGTGCCAGTGGTATGTGAACATTGCATATTTTCATGAGGTGCAGTTCCACAGGCAGCTAAACCAAATTAATAGCTTGTTGCTTCCAAAGTGGTAAACTCTGTACCCCACAAAAGATTTCACAGCCTCATTCTTTCTCTTACACTGGCTCTTGTGTTCAACAGCAACCAATGGAAAATTTACACTAATTGGAATAATACCAATATTTAGCCCCAAATTTGTAAGACATATTAAAGACTGTAACTGATACGTTAAAATAATTCATTTTCAGTTAGTTTATTGAACTTTAAACTAAAATTGAAGCAGCCTAGTGGCTCAGTTGGAATTAGTTTTTAATTTTATTTCAGCTTTACTACCTGCACGAATGCACCCAAAAAACTCACATGACTTGAATAATTATTGCTATTTCAACTAAACCCTGAAAAATAGAATATTTTAGTACGAAAGTATGATCACTTTTTGACAGACTGCAACTCACTCAGTTATCTCTGTTTGGAGTGGACCCCTGTGCATTTCCATTCTGCATTGCTGTACTACTATAGCATACAAAGGAGTGAAATCATTCTCAGAATTCTCAATTTGGTTTTAGTGGTACTGTCAAGGTTTCTGTTTTAACCTACCTCTTTTACACTTATGCAAAACTTTCTTCTCCTTCAAATGTTGATCTGGGAGGTCCATCCAGCTATTAACATGCACTTCTGTGGGACAGTGTTCTCCTGAATACGATGTCAAAGAAACATTCCAGTTTCCTCTCCAAACATCATAAAGTCAACAACTAACATTATGGTAATATCTATATATAAATCTCTCCTCTTTGAAACAGCAGGAAAGACTGATGCATAGGAAAATGCTCTTAGATTCTCCTGAATCAAGTACATTCTCCACCTAGGAAAGTCTGGTCCTTAGGTTTCTTTCACTTTTCTTCTTAAAGCTATTTTGCTCCTGGTAGGATGGGGAAGATTTTACCCTTCATTTTCTTAATCACAGTCTGTAGGTAAGAAGGGATAAACTATACTCACCACTAAAACATTCCATTCCTTATTGGGACATTATATCTATTTTTCTGAGGCTCAGCAAGTCCTAAATGGTCCATCAGCTACCCTAGCTGAATGGCATACCCTAATCAGGATGTACCCTATTTTTTTTTCTGTGCATGCTAGATGTTAGATTTCCTATGCATCATTATACTGTTTTCTGAGCAGGCTTGCTACCAGCAGGTATTCATAATATACTGTGTATCAGTAGTGGTCCCTCAGAAGAGTCTGGCATTTAATTAGTTAGCATTTATAAATCAATCAGGGAACCATTACGATTGCCACCTATACTGCGTAAGAAACAGATGACCCTTATTATTATTTCAAATAGTCAGACAACCATATGTCTCAAGCCAGGAAGCATCATAATTTTATATATGTGGTAGCAATTTGCATGAGAACGTCCTCTTGCTCATTAAATTACTAAGAGAGGTCATTGCTGTGGTCATTTTTGCAGAGAAAGTACTTAGGAAAAATAGATAGTACAAATTATATTAATCATAAATACATCCAATCTCCAAATGATTGCAATCCACTTTGAGGTAATGGTAACAGCTATGGCTGGTTAGCTTTTGATTTATGTTATGTTTGTCCAACCATTTTACAAATAGTAATTAAATTTTGTGTTTCTTGATTTACCTGTCGAATTTATTCCTAAAACAGATGGGCTTTAAACTCTTTATAAGTTTATTTAAATGTCAGCTTTATATTTCAATAAGAATCTATCTATCCATCTATCTGAATGTGGTTCTAAAAGCTTAAAACAACTACAACATATACAATGAAACTGAAACAGTGAGCAGTTCAGAAATTACTTCTATTGCCTAATCATTAATGTATATACAAAACAAATGCTTACTCTAAGCTTGTCAACAAGTTAGGCTTGTTTGGGATCAAAATAAAGATTTCTCCTGCATTTGGTTATGTAACCCATATATTAAAATCTTTTTTGATATATCTTTTTAAAACTAAGTATAATGCATCCAAAAGAATGCCCTCATGTCCTATGCACATTTATGATATATTCTTTCTTATGTTGTATTTAAAAATTACAATAAACAAATTCTCAAACAGTATCAAGACTAATGTAAGCAAACAGTCAATAATGAAATAAATACCAGCACAGGAAAAAATAGTAAATAGTGCAAACCAGAGGTTGCAGAAATTGCTATCATTTCTCCATCTGGAACATGCATATAATGGCATTGAAGTGCTGGACAAAAGAAAAGAAGAGAGTTGTTCTGAACTTCTGCTTTACCAGAATATCCATTTTAATGTGCTGAAACAGAATGTTGAGGCTTACACAGAATGTTCTGTGGTGTCACAGACAGAGCTGAATTCACAGTCTAGATTGAAAAGAAAAATTTTAAAATTTCCCTTCTAGTGTGGAATTTGAACAGTTGGAGAAGGCAGAGCAAGGGGTTGAAAAAGTAAATCTTTCTCAAGTTCATTGTAGAAGCCAAAGCCCCTAGCAAGTGTTTGCAATCTGGCTAGTGTTGATTACTCTGCCAAGGTCTGCAAAAATCTCTTTCCATCAAAATTAAAAAAAAAAAACCAAACCAAACCCCAACCTGTTTAAATTACTGTCCATTTCAAATGAACATGCAGATCAGTCAAGATGCATGAGGGCTATGTCTATAGATCTGTGAAACTGTTTACCCTTTATTCTGAAATGTCAATGTCTGATCCAAAGATCAGAAAATGCAATAACCTCTGAAAGTCTTCCATTTGCTCCACTTAAACTGTCATCTTGGCCATTAAATTCTTCTTATTGTCTTTGCAAGGAAAGAAAAAAGGTCTTCGTCCTGGATTTCTAAATCCTTGTCTGGTCATATCGGAGGAAAAATGAAACACATGACACTAATGGACTTTCTATTTTCATTTCAGCTTACCATCAAGGCATCCATTTGAACAGCTATTGCCCATTCTTAACCTCAAACAAAACAGTCCTAAGAGGATGCCGAAATGACAGTATGTCCAGAAAACTTCGTCAACTCACATTCTGTGCATCTTCACATCTATAAACCACAAACCTGGTATGGTCCTGAAGCACTTCAAGGCAATTCGACTACATCCATTACAGTATATTTCACAAGTTCAGATGAAACAAACAAACAAGAAAAGAGTATCTGTCCTAACACTTCTTGGGTAAGCTGCAGGATACAGCAGGTTTCCTCAAGGTGATCAGCAGATACTTAGCAAATTTAAAATCTTAGGTCTTTTTATCTAATAATATACATTTAATACAGCATAGGAAACTACTTCTTTGCTGTTGCTTGTTATCATCATTTAAGTGCTCATCTACCACAAAGTCTAAATAATGGAAAATGCTGAGAATTAAGGTTCCCAGCCAAAATCCTTAATGAATCTGATAGTAGTAGTTGCTGAAAGGTCCCTTCAGCCTTTCCACTGCTTTCTTGCTTGTACTATGAGTTTTCTTTTCACATCCTAAGAAGGCTTAAAAACTTGGATTGCTATGTTGGAAACCAAGCAACATTTAAAAAGTCAGGATACTGTGAGATACTGAAGATCATTTTGTTCAAGGGGTTGCGACAGACTGCCTCTGACCTGGGCAAGTTAGGGCAGGAGAGCTGATACATGTATGTTTTATCTACCAGATGTCAGTAGCCGTGGAGTCCATGGATTTCCCTGCTGGGCTTTGCCCGTAAGGTCCTGTCTCGCTTCCCTGGATAAAATCATTACGACATTTATGCCAAAATGATAAGATCTAAACTGTCACAGGATTTTTTTTTTTTTTAAGAAAGTGTGAAATCCCATATTATAAATGCCTGAGAGACTAAAAAGGATTCAGGCAGAGAAGCACAGCACAGAAATTAATTAGTTATGCCACCAAATTATGCATAATACCAACACCTTTGGAGTGGGTGGTGAGTTGTACATGGACTTTATCTAAAAGGTCTTTGATATGGTGAGGAATAAGCCTTTTTCTGCTGAGAGTAGTGTGAACAGGCTGGCTGAGCTTGCCTCTTCAGAAGAGAACCAGTCCTGGAGATGAGTGACTTGCACCTAGACATGTTCCATATTTTCACTTTGTCAGAAGTTTGGTAAAACAGTTTGCGCAGCTTTTGTAGGGGGGCTGTAGAGGCTTCAAAGAGAAGACTAAAATAATTCATCAAAACTTTCCTTAAGCTCTTGAGACGATTTTCAGAATGAGGAAAAAAACAGCAATCAAGTCAGCTTTCTTGGCCAAGCGCCTTTGGAAATCATAGTGCTGAAAAATTCAGGGAGTTATTAACATGGCTTTAAAAGTATCATCCAAAACCAGCCTTAAGTCATCACAGCAATGCTTTTTCCTTCTCTTCCCGTCTTAAACAGCAACATTTATAAAGACAGAAACTGCAGATGTTCTGTTGCACCAGTGACACTGTGACTCCTCTCCTTCATGTGAATTACAATAAGGATTTTTTTCATTATCCTTGTGTAAGTGCTCAAAACCTCTGAAAAGTCAAGGCCTCTAGAAATGATACTTCTTCCTCTTTGACATAAGAAGGGGGATCAATATACCTGTTTAAAACTCTACTGCAAAACACACCTCTGATACCCAACTAATTATAACCTGTTTTCAACGCATGTTTCATGTGTGGCAAGTGGCTGACAAGCACAAACTTCAAAAATCCTTGAAGCCTAAAGCTGTAATAAAATGGGATGATTTTCAAAAGAAATCAGCTTCTTATTGACAGCTCCCAAATGCAGCACAGTAATAATCAGCATGCTGTTAAAGCATTCAGTCATTTGCTTCTCCAACTTCTGAATGACTTTTTTATGCTATATTTTTAACAGCAATTAGAAAAAAAAAAAGAAGTAGCAGTGGAATATGTGATTTATAGACACAATTCCTAGTTGGTATAAAAATAGTTCAGAGCTTTAGTTCTAAAAAATACTGTTAAATAGTTCTTTGTCACTTGGGCATAGACATTGCCCAAGTCTATGAGGTTTTTTCAACTTGTGTAACTGCCTCTCTTTCCAATTTGAGTTTGTTCATGCTCCCCCTGTGATGCTGAAGTTGATTTAGTGATGTTACTTCTGAGTTCAAACAAGAGGATATTGAATGGAAAGACCTATTGAGAAAGGAATTAAATGAGATTAAAAGCTCTGCCATTATTGGATATTAGTGATCATCACAATAAATATTGTTGTTGCCCTGCTCTAAGCTTTTTCTAAATATTCTTTTTGCTAGTAAGAGTAGTGTTTTATAGGGCCCCAAAGTGTAGTAGGAGCTTTGCAGACATACTAAGAATTTTTATAGCTAGCAACTATAGACTTCTATTTGATTTCAAGTAATAACACACAAAGGAGTGATGATCAAGATGAATCTGAGGGAACTCAAGAAGGCTGGGGAGGATGGAGGTGGGGAACCCAGCAGAACTAGAGGCAAGAGTTTTCCATAGGTAAAGACAGGGCAGACAGACCTGTCTTACAGTTTATTTCATTTGTGTCCATTGTTTGTGAAGTTGTATTTGTTTTTCTTGTTTCTGCTGGCCAGTCTTTTTAAATTTTATTTTCACTTCCAATGGCACCTACCATTTTCATAGAAATAACTCCTCTAAAACCATGCTTTTCATTCTGATTTTCAAATGACATCGAAATATGAGAAAGCTCAACAGTTCCTGTGTATTGCTCATCATCCAGTCTACCTGCCCTTATGTAAGGGCATAATTTAAGAAGTGCCAGTTTGTTATCTGATCTTCCTCTGAGTCAGAGAGCTCAAACAGCTATAATTATCTAACTACTTTACAACCCCTTATTAATTTCCAGGATGAAGTCAGTTTGTTAATAAGAAGTTTAGACTCAGAGGGTTGAAGCAATCAGTGCAAAAACGATCTCTCTACCAATCTCATCTGACAGGTCATTTGTCACTGAAGTATTCCTCTATGGAGGGAAACATACTCAAAAGAGTCTTCATGTTTTCTTCTCTCTGCACTGTTGGATAACAATAATAAGATGAGAAAGAATCTTAGTTTAAGTGCTGGTTTCTACAAGGAGGTAAAATAAATCCTTCAGTCTCCCAGCTAAAAGATTTTGTAGGCTAAGTCTCCAACCTAACTAATATGACGCTTTTTCGAATGAGTTAAGAACCTATCTACATTTCTAGGTATGCAATTGGCAATTAATTTCTTGTTACTTCTCCCTGATAGTATTTTAATGCTATGTTTTAAAATCTCTTCCCTCTGCTGCCAAACATATCTGTCATTTCATAACTTCCTGTCCTTATGAGACTGGTACTGACATGAGTGACTTCTGAAAAACAATCTTCTGACTCCAGCGTGATACTGGATCTCTCACCCTTGTGAATGTTTTAAGTAGCACTTGAGATTCCAGTTGGACTCCATAACAGCTTTTGACTGCTTATGAAGACATTAGGTACATTGCAAATTTAATTTTTATTTTTTCTTGAATTTTGGGCAACCAGCCATAAACTGACAATATTTCATTTCTAAGTAATTTTCTAAATTGGTGACCAGGAATATACATAACGTTCCTTTATTTGGGACTCAAGAGTGTTTCTTTGTTCTGTCCTCACACTGAGTGGTCAAAAGTAATTTCATGGTTTTTAGCTTGGTTTAACTATCAAAAATAAATTTGGAAAAAGCAATGTTTAGAACACTTGTTAAGTGATTTAAGGACTGCTGAACAAAACATATCAAAACATAGCATAAGGTGATCCCATATTTTTATTATAAATACAGAGCATAGTAATCCGGATTTCGTACAGTGTTACTCAGCATCAACAACAATAATTTCTCTAATTCCAGCCAGGCATGTTGAATTCACATTGCTCTTCAAATAGAGGCATGTTTTCTATTTTGTCCTGAAATCCTACTAAAAAAAAGTCCTCCTAATGATTCAAATGCCACCAAATTTCTTGTGAGATGTACTTTTTCAGGTATCTTTTTCAAGTATCGTCCTTTTCAGATGTCTCTGTCAGATCACATTTTTCCCAATGCAATCTAACTTTCTGCTCAAAGTGATGAGCAAATTTATCAAAGGAATCTGTGTGTGGGCTCACTACCAAAGCCAAATTAAGAAAGACTATGTGAGGTCAATGCACAGCAGCATCAGTACCTGAACCCTCTTCTTCTCCCTGGTCACAGAGGGAAAACTGGAAATGAGAGCCAACACAGTCTTTCCAGAGCAAAATTCTAGTTTCCAGCAATCTCTGTTTCACTACTCCCTGAGCTGGGAGTTGTAGCAACATTCAATCAATTTAATATCTCTCTGTTTTTCTACCATTCACTTACCTAACTGATGATTAGCCTACTTATATTCTGATATCCTAAGCATCTTGCAGCAGTGAGTTTCATGTGGTAACTATGTACTTTCTGAAAAAGAACTTTAATCATTCTTTCTTCTCTCCTTCAAGAATTTGTAGACCTCTATCATAATTTTCCCCAACTGCGTCTTCTTCAGGATAGGAAGTCTTTGTCTATTTAATTTCACTTTATATGGAAATTTTTCCACAACTCTAATAATTCTGGTTGCTCTCCTTTGTACATTTTCATTTCTAATGTATGCTTTTGACATTAAATAATCAGATCTGCGTGTGGAATTTAAGATGCAGATATACCTGGTATGTATATGGTAGTATAATTGTTTTGTTCTCTGGTCTTTTCCTCTTAATTCTTACCATTTTATTTGCCCTTGATTACTATAAAGAAATTAGTAGATATTTTCAGAGCTCTCTAGATCCAGATTTTTTTTTTTCCTGAGAGTCATAATAACCAGTTTAGAAGCAATTGTTAAATATTTATGGCTGGCATTGCTTTTTTGAAAGGGAAGCTAATTAAAACAAAAAGATGAATGCAATGGAAGCATCTACAAACCTCACAATATCTTCAGCAAATTACGTGAGATCTTTTCACCCTATTTTCCAATGTTTTCTCTTCCACATACATGACTAGGTATTATATCACTAACTACATGACAACACAATTGTACACAACTTAGCCACTTCAGCAAGTATAGACTCACATGCATAATTCTCTGATATTGCAACTTATAT
>JANXJC010000078.1:34919074-34932015 GCA_027564655.1 Leptodon cayanensis
TCACTGCAATCAAGACTGCCTTCAACCTCCAAATCTCTAATGAGCCCCTCCTTGTTGTTGAGTATGAGGTCTTTGCCTCATTGGTTTCTCTATCATTTGGGTGAGGAAGTTGTCATTGATGCCATCCATGAACCTCCTGGATTGTTGACGTCCTGCTTGTTTTTTCTCTCTGGTAAACATCAGGGTAGTTGACGTCCCCCAGGGCCTGTGGACATGAGACTGCTCCTATCTGTTTGTTGGAGGCCTCATCTACTTGCTCTTCCCAGTAATTTTTTTTCAGCCTAATACTGCAAATGAAAGAGGATTCTAACCTAAAAAGCTATTGTAAGATATCATGAAAGTCTACCAGACCAGATAACTTGAAATTTACCAGGCTTTATTCTGCAGGATGTCTAGAAGGGTCTGTCTTTTTGTGTATTGAACTGATGAGATTAAGTGCTGTGACTTCTGCTTTAGAGATCCTTGTATCCAGAGATTGACATCATTGTGTATCAAAAATTATCTTTCCAAGAGCCATATCATCTCAGTGGTGATATTTGTCCCTGGATGCTGATAGGATATTTGCTTGTTCAAATTAGAGTTAAATGTAACTTTCCTTGTAAAGAAGGGAGACTGTTACATTTCCTAGTGGTGCATGGCTGCAGGCCATTGTAGCATCTGAATTTGTCAATCATTCAACTTCTGATTGACTTACTTTGAAGTTAGAATGCCTAAAGGGACTTGTTCTACCCTTGTGTAACAAGGGTTTTGCTGGTTCATAACAGCAAATAGGGGTTCATAACTCAATGTGATGATCAGTCTGACTTAAAGAGTAAACACTCTGTAACCAATTTTATCCTTATCTTTGTACTGCAATAGTCCCAATCTTGGGATTTATTTCACAACATAGAAAGTTTCGTGACCAATCATTTTGTGAATCTTGAAAAGGTATTCAGGTGACAAAGGAGTGACCTAGAGAAGGTAACTTTAACACCAGTTCAGTATACTACCTAGATATGCCTCTTTCAGTAATTCATTACTCCTTTTCTGAACTGATCCCAAATTTGAGCTGAAGTTAATGAAAGTGGTTTACATAAGAATATGCTAAATACCATGCAAGGCCCCAGGGTTTCTTAAAGTTTCAAAACCCTCCATCAGTTCACTTCTTCCAGATTTCTGTTGCTGCTTTGTGTCTTTTTTTTTTTTTTAGGTGCCTGGAATTACATCCATCTGGATGTTTAAATAATGATCTGCTGGCTGTTGTGGTTCCAGAGCTAATTTGTCTCTGTCCCTCTGTTGTCCTTTCAATGCCAGGCAGAGCTTTAATTTCTTTCTAGGTAGAATTTCTCAAATTTTTCCACTCTGAGTGGTCCTTTATGCACCCTCTGAAAGAACTCCTATTCAAGCATGCTGACTTGATTTGGCACCTGTATATCTGTCTTGAACTGTAGTCACCCTCCTCAAACAAAACGTTATGAAATCTCAACAGTAAGAACAAAATGTAAAATGTTTTTAACACAGCAAAAGATCAGTTTTCTTGTGCCAAATCCAGGCAAAGAAATATTTTAGGAGAATCAAGTAGCAAGCAAAGTGTTGAACAAGTGCATACATTAACCAACCCTCTTCTTGAAATTTTCAAGCACATCCTGGTGACTGCATTGTGGATTTATCACATTCACTGCACATGTCTGTATACCACTTGTATACATGTACTATTTGTCTGAGGGAAGTGGCAGTTCCAGTGGTCAGAACGATCAAAGCTGCAGTTCCAACTTTCTAACATCTACAAATTCCAGCAAAACTCGGACCACCACCACCAAACAAACAAACAAACAAAATTGTTTGTATTGCTATCTTTACAGCTTCCTATTCAGTGAGGTGTTGGAAGCAAGTAGTAAAAAGTACTGGGAAAAAGAATCTACACAATATTAAAAACCCCCATACTTAAGAACCTTGGTTTGGACCAAGTCCTAGTACCTAGCACCACAACTCTACTATATAGTAAAGTTTCAGTTGTGGCCTACAGGGAGTGATTTACTGAGAGGTATTGAAAAGCTTTTCTCTTTTATAACAAAGAACCTTTGAGACAATTGTTCCTGCCTAACATGATATGTAATACAGTTATTGATATGCGGAGTTGCATTGCAAATACCTTCACTTGACATTTCTCCAATAGCCAGGTCACCTTGGTTGCAGAAAGTTTCAGTGGTCCCTCAAGGCCCGTTTTATTAGTTATGAGACATTAATCATGGATGTGCACAGGCGGCAGCAGCTGACTCCCAGCCCATACCATTGAATTTAGTGAGAAGTACCACAGTCCTTATATGTCAAGAATAATTTCAGAGAGATCCTTGAAGTTATTAGTTTCTTTAAAATCACTGCTTGCCTTTTTTTTTTCCTTACGAAAATAAACCCCTACATTTGAAATGGTGTTTGACCACTCTTCATACTTTCTCAGTCCAGAAGGAATGACTGGCAGTGTGGTCTGTGAAATGAGTAGTCCTATCATGGCAGGCTTCAGTCAGAACGTGCGGAGTAGGCAGAGATGGTGACCTGGTCTTCCAGCCTAGAGCTGACATTCTTCTTTGCAAAGTCAGAGTGTGCGGTGGACTTGGGGAGATATCTAAATTCTCCCCTACCTCTGCAACTTTGTGATTACTTTGTTATGGTGGGAAAGCTGCATCAGAAACATAAAGTGGTGTGAGTGGAAGAAGAGCTCAGCGAAAAAAATGCCCTTGCTTTCAGTACAGGCTACTGCAAGAGCTGTATTTCTGGATTATGTTCATGCCAGTGCATGATAGATCCTACCTAAAGGTGTATTCACATCTTTATTGGAGTTTTCCAAGAAGTATTTCAGGAGCAAACTGACTCTCCTTATCTTTTTTTAACATGCAAAACATTAGTCTCTGACCATGGCTGTCTGTTCTGGAATTTTAGCGCTACTTGTACTGAAATCCTTTTTTTCTTCCATGGTGCCATGACGCTGGGATCTGCCAGTCAGCATCATTGTGGAAAGAAAAAGAAAACTGTGAACCGAAGGAACTGCTCAAACGGCAATGGTCTATTTGGTAAGTACTTAAAAGATGAGGCTTGAAGTTTTAATACCGGACTGTATATTTGTTTTTTTCAGGAAAGACTGCTTCAAAATAGCAGCTTCCTCAAGTTATCTTAAGGACCATGAACTGAGTGATGTGGCTGTGGGAGTAAGGATGTATGAAACTCGGTGAAACTCAGCAGGAACATTAGCTCTCTTTCCTCAAGTTCTTTTTCTCTCTTTAGGAACTTGGAGTACAATATAGCTATGTAAAGCTCTATTTGGGAGCCTGAATAGCAAGTAAGAGGAAAATTTATGTGAATGTGGGATTTTTTTCTGCATAGTTGTGTCTCACAATATTTAGAGACTATACTTTTAGTTTTTTATTGTTTAAGATAGTATGTATGTGCAGCCTGCACAATGGAAACAAATCATAAATATCTCCTGTGACAAAAATAAGTAGTTTGTTTCTTAACAAACAGATTAATATTTTATAAACCCATGACTGCTGGTGACTGCAGAGCATGTTAATAATGTACACTGGGCACTATAATTTCATACACTGTACCTCAATGAGTCTTTCAGCAGGTGCAGGTAGGAGGAGCAGACCAAAGCCAGACTAGAACTATTTACTTTACTTTGCTGATTGTTTGGACTGGATTGCAGCCACCAAACTATACGTCACCATCTTCTCCCTCTTACTGACCTCATTGTAAAAATCAGTCCTTTTACCTGCTGGATCTAAACTCATCATTACATAATTTTGGCCAAGACTTACAAAGGGACTTTATGAAAGTGCTGTTTACTAGGCTAGAACAAGGTTTCCAAAACTAGGTGAATTCATCCAGAAAGATTTTTGAAAAAGGACTCTATTCATGGAAAAAAATAACACTTGTCTCGGTTGGCTTGGATGAATTGTACAGTTTGTCTGTCTGTAGCGTGGAGCAGGGATTCTGCAGTATGTGCTGTTTAAAAAAAGCTCTGTGTGCTGTCAGGGAGTGGAGGCACACTCTGAAGAATTGCTCTGACACTGGCATCCATCTCCATGCTGATTCTCTCCTCTTTCTACTCTTGACTCACCATCTTATCAATTGCCCCTTTGTAGAGACCGAAAAGCCCCAGCTCAGTGCTTTTCTGTGTTTTATGACAGCTGCTTCTCTCTTCTATGTTCCAGTCCACAATAAAGCAATTCAAAACACTGTCTTCAATAAATGTGGCAGATGATATGTTTGGTCAGAAGATTCAGTGAAAAAATCCAAAGAGATTTCATTTTCTCTGGAGAATTTTTAAGCTATTATTGCTGTGCTGATTGTATTTCAGCCGTTGTTAGTAAATTATAGGATTTGCAAACAAAATGTGTAACTGTTGTTGGACCTCTCAAAGGAAGGTAAATAGGGTCAATGCTGAATTGTTCATACGAGGTGCAAAGATGAGCAACAGGCATGATGGATGCGAGTACCAAACCTAAGGATAATGTTAATATCAGTCCAAAAATGGGACAAACATTATGTCAAAACAGAGGGAAAGACTAAGCTGACTTAGACTGAGCAACAATGTGGCAATGATTTAAGATCAGGCTCATTTGTAAAAATAGTTGATTGCATTGTTCTAGAACTGGCTTAATTTTTTTGAGGACTACATTGTGTCTAAGCTGTGTGGTGCAAGAAGTGAGTTTTCAAATGGCTCTCTGCCTTTTGTGCCTCTGGCCTCTGTGGTCATATCTCCCCCACAACAGGAACAAAACCAAACATATTGGAAGGCTTATCATGTAAATTTACAGGAAGATTTTGGATTCTGAGGCAGCGCAAATATAATTAATTAAAATCTAAATGTAAATAAATGTTAGTTGTGTCTTTCTAGTGACAATCCCCTACAATTAATATGGAATAAGTAGTAATTAAACAAAAGAATCAACCATATTTCCTTGTTTTTCTGGTTTCTGTGCCTTTAAGGATGCTCTTCATTCATATTTTTATGATTTAATTTACAACCAGCAGGTTAACAGATGCTCTTTGCAAATGTAAGAAAATTCTAAATCTTGTAACTTTGTTCTTGCTTCCAGGATGCTTCAAGTATTCTTCTGCCTCTCCCTTTCATACATAAATATGCGCACATCTATATATATATAAAAAAGAGGTTTTTTGAGACCACAATCTCTGGCACTTCTGAAACTCTAATAAGGGCTATAATAAAGTACAGAACTGAGGGCAGAGAGATAAAGTGAATGGAAAGGCAAAGAGTATGTGATGTAAGATTTTGAGGGTCCTTATAACAGAAACTGAAGTGAATGTCAGAATTCAAAGTTGGGTCTAATTTTGATAATATTGTGGGCAGAATGGACAAGGCACTGTTCCCACCAAGGCTGTAAAGTTTGCGTCCTGTTGTTTAAATTTCTCATATTGGTGCCTCAGCACAATCTGCCTAAAACTGAATGGAGCTATATGTACTATTCTCAGTGGAAAAAATCTTGAAATTTATGGCAAAGGTAGAAGAAGTTGGAGGTGTTCCTTCAAAGATGGATTAGGGAGTGGTTTCCCTTCTGGTTTGGTTATCATATCCACAGCAAAGATTCTTGGACATCTTCTTGAATAGCTAGTACCATATCCTGCTAGGGAAAGAGACAGAAGGGAACAGACCACTTCTATAGCTGGCACATCACTCTAACCTGCTACAAGTGGTATTTTCTTGTGTTAGCTTTTAAGAATGGAAATGTATAAATACGTTAACGTCAAAGGAAGCAACCCACACAAGCTTGCGGATCACTGACGTGCTTCTGGGCTCCCCAGAATCTTCAGTGAGGTAAAAGTTCTCCCTTAGTCTGCTGCATCAAAACATAATGTCCTTAGAAGGGCAAACCTGTCCCAGGGAAAGGATGTAGCTGCGGGCTGCTAGTGACAACACTTGCGTTATGCATATTAAGACAGCTTGGTGATGGACTTATCGGGTGTACTTGGCTTTTTCTCTGTTGGCAGAATGTCTGTGAGCAGACAAAAACAAACAAACAAACAAACAGCTTGATTTGGTATTCACAATTATTATTCCAATGGCTTGAGAGCTACCAACTTTTCCCCTCACCTTCAGCTGTCAGGTAAGTTTCTATTTGCTCACTGAGAGATGGGTCTTTCTTCATCTCTCAGACTACCAACCTTATAACAATGACAAGTACGTATAAAACCGTGGAACCTGAAAACTACAAATCTAAAACATCTTTTCATGGGTGGTCAATTATAATATTTCACTTCCATATTCAAGTCTTTTTTGTTACTGTTGGTTTTAGGCACTTTTTAGCTATTATGGTAGCTAACGTATAACTGTAAAAGTCTCAGGAAGTGTTAATTTTCCTGTTAAACTGCTTGATTGAGTATTTCTCTAGAAATTTAATTTAAGAGATATGGGGGAAATAAAAATGGTTTTAGTTTATGTATTTCACAAGAACACATCAGAGGATATTTTTTTCTGTATTCCATGTAAAACCGTACTTTTTGCTTTGCCAGTTTAACCGTGGTAGTAGCATATGCAGCTTGTGGAACAATATGATTCTTTGGAAGAATGTGTCTATATATTTTAAAGTCAGTAAACAGCTACCAAACCATCACCTAATTAGATTAAAACTGCAGTCTTCTGGAAAGAATATTAACTATCACTACCTCTGTATGAAGAATGCATAGGTATATGTCTGCTGAAGATTAAATCTGATAACAATATCCAGGACTGTGTTTTTTAGTCTGTCCTTTCCAAAAGCAGTTTCATGGCTTATGGTTTTACTTTCCACTTTTCTAAAAATGATTATGTTGCTGCTTATAAAGTAAAGAAGATGATGGTGTGGTGGGGAAAAAGAAGAACGTTGCTTCTTTATTGAAGATATGTGGAATAATTCCCATACAGGTATCCTGTAACTGTAAAGCTGAAATGTTTTCTATCTTTCCTCCCATCCATTCATGTTCCTTCTCATGTAGAAGGTGAAAAACCAAATCTGTTAAAAGCAAGTATTTGTTGAAATATGTAGTTCAAGGTTACATGCAGATATATCATGCAAAACTACACTTAAAAAGCTGGAAGAAGCTTGAGACGATCTCTGTGAGCAAGCTGGACAGGAGAAGGTGATACGTATTTATAGTAAGAAAAAGTAACGATAAAACCACAATAATTATATTGAAAAAAAAATTTTTGCTGAGGTTTTGGGGCATTTGCCAAATAAATTATTTATGGAAGTCATTAAGTAAAATATATATGTTGGCATCACATAAGGAAAAGAATAAACTGCATACCTAACTGATTTTTGTAAACCTGGTTATTCAAATAAATTAGAATAACCCATTTAATTTAATTAATTATGCTTCATTTTTAAATTCATATCTTCTGTCTTCAGAAAACTCATACCTATTGATAAACCAAGTTTCTGCTATTAAAAAGAGCCAGCTATTTTCCTTATTAGTAGTAATTTTTCCCCCTCTAAACCTTAAGAGCAAGTTTAAGGCAATATATAAAAAGTAAAATATATAGCCTAAAAAAAAGGTGTTTCAAGCATTCCTTACACATTGGGCTTTTTCAGAAGTATTTGCTGCCAACGTATAATCATAACTCAAGTAAGTGGAGGCAATAGGCATCTTTACCTTTGTCACTTTTTAAGAAAAGGTAACACTGCTTCTTAAAAACTGGAGTCTTAGGGTTTTTTTCCATCACTGAAGTGAAAAAGCCAACATTTTTAGGAAGTTCTTCCATCTGTTAGAGAGACTTTTGCTCAGGATAAGATTCACACTGCTAAATTTCAGGTTAGAGTGTATGCTAACTTCAGCATGGCTCACTATCTAACTTCTGCCTTCAGTCAATGCAAAGAGCAGTTCATTTTATTCTAAGACAAGTGTTTTAGATTCTCTGAATTTTTCATTTAGCTTCAATGATTACCCTGGCTTGGTGCAAATCTATAACTTTCCTTACAGGAGCTAACAGCTTCTTAAGGAAACCTGAGTTCACAGACTTTGATTAAATGATGTGTTCCTCCTGGTGCATTCTTTGGTAGTTGTTAATAAGCAGAGCTCCAACTTAAACTTAACTACAGATGTTTTTAATAGCAAATAAGTTAGCCAATAGCTATTTACTATTGCTACTGCTTATTTACTAGCTAATAAGGACTAGATGACAGCATTCCATGAGAGAGAGAAGTTGCCTGTCTGTATTTCAGCACAATTTTGTGTTATAATATCTTGCTTAAACTTCTGTTAGATTGTGTGATTAAAGGGTTACCTCCAGCCAGACAGAGCAGCCCAACATGACTGGCAGGTGGGGTGACCCAACAGCCTCATGAGAGACCTGAGCCCCTGCCCCAGGAAAGTGTCAGCCTCACTGCCCAGGGGTGACACCAGCAAGTCACCCCATCACCTCTCAGTCTGAGAGGTGTGCTACTTAATGCAGTACAGGACTCTACTATGGGATGCAGGGAACAGCATTTTGGGATTATGGAAAATTTATTAGTGAATGCTTAGGGGAGGACCATAGGCAGGAAATGGAAGAGTCAAGGTGTTTTAAGGAGGAGTAAGGGTGGAAAAATAAACAGATGAGGGCCTGAGTGTTGGTTGCATGTAAAGAGGTCCTCAGCATGTGTGTCTGTGTGTGTGCATTTCTATGTGTGTGCAAGGGTGTTCTGTACCGGCAGCGGGAATGGGGCTGCAGCACTGGAGGGTCATGTGCGCAGGTGCCAGCAGCTGGGGACACCAGGGATCCAGGGGCAGCCACTGGCTAGGCTGAGGGTCTGGGGCCAGGTACTGGAGGGATCCACACTGTGTATCTATCTGTATGTGCATTTTCCACAAATGGACCTTCATCCTGACCCTGACCAGCCAGCGAGGGGAACAGGATAGGGCTGTTGGTGCTGGTTTTGTTTGTTTGAGCACTGACCGTGTCAGTATGTGTTGATCTTTTGGCTTGCTGTGTATATACATGTGTTGTACATATATGTACATATATGTGTTGTACAAGTATGCTTGGGGTTGTGTGCCTACTGCAAATAAGCGCTCAGCCTCGCACCTGGCCAGACCTGAGGGCATGGAGCTGCAGCAACCTTGCCTGTATCAGAATGCCTAATTCAGCAACCCCTAACACTTTCTACCTCCTAGCAGCTGGCAGAACACAGATACTTATACACCTAGTATAACAGCATATACCCAGATAGAGTTATTTGGGTCATGTTAGCCTTTAGGTGGCAACAGTCGGATAAACAACTCTAGAAATACCTATGATCTAGCTCATTTTATTTATCTATAGAGATAGGATATATTTTTTTCCATTCACTCCCTTTTTCCCCTCTTTCTCTGCTAACTCTTCAGTTTACTTATTCCATTAACAGTGAACAGAAAATACAACAAATGATAAGCAAGATTGTTAACTTCATCACTGATATGCATGCCTTAAAAAGAAGATATTTCAAGGCAGAACTACAGAATTCACTCCAGAAATTAAAAAATACACCAAAGAAACCAAACCTGAAAAGAAGGAGTTGTTTTTCCTTGGAGTTGCTTTGTTCCAGACATTAGGGTAACAAGTAGTTTTGGCTCCTCAGGCAAGGCCTCATCTCCTCTTCCCATGACTCCTCATTATAATATTATACACTTCAACATATGATAGATCTGTCCGCAGAAAAAAAGCATATGAGGAAGCTTTTTCCTTTGTTTTTTTTTTTTTAAATCTACAATATCACTGTTCTTAGAAAATATGGTTACAAAGATACAATAATAAATGCTTATTCTATACCTATTTGGAAAATTGCAGGGTAATGATGCTTTTCCATCAGAGCCATTCATATGAGCAATGAACTTAACTGTAAAACTGAAAAAACTGAATTAGGCATAGAAATAGAAAGCTGTAGTCTTCTACTTGGAAGACAATAAGTCTAGAATTTGCATAGTTCATAACAAAACAAGATATTGTCTAAAGAATCTTTCTCCCTTCCTAGAAAGCAGGGTTGGATATGCATTATAAAGTCAAATGAGGATGTTTTATTGAAAAGACATGATTTGCATGTTTTCATATTGATGAGTCTATCTTTGGTTTTGTTGCATAAAATCACTATGTGTCAGAATATACCATCTGAACAACTAAATTGTGGGGAAAACCAATAATGTTCATACATGTCAGTATCCTGGATAGGTAAACTGTCTTTAGTAAGTCAGCACCTATGCAGACACAGAGATTTGTGGAACAGAAATACTTGTAAATCATACAAAAATAAGTATAACCATATGAAGAAGGCATAAGGGTAAACTGGCTGAAAATGCCTAGCAGAACATATTCCTGGCATCAGGGAACTCCTCCTGGAGAGAACATAATGGTTCTGGGTCCTGAACTGCCATGCATCCACATACCAGACCTGGAAAAGGAATAAAAGAGTGAAGGGAAGACTATTCTAATGAACAGGCATTCCTTTTGTTTTTTTTTCCCCCTTGCTCATAACAAGAGCTCTTGTGCAAAATAATATGGTCGTTATCACCCCCAACAGTAATCATCTACTAGGAGATTCTCAAAGTACTCCATAACTTCTCGGTCATAAGCCTGCTCAGTTTTGTTTAGTATTTCATATATTTTTAAGATGAATGAGTCTGTGAAGCCAGTAAATTTGAATGAACTAATTATAGTGTTTTCCTCAGACACTTCTGTTTACTGACATTATGAAAGATATATCCCTATCTCAAAGGATAGTCTGATGTTTACTAAGGCAGCTGTTGCATCCTTTAGGCCTCTATTTGACATTTAGATCATGTGTGCCAGGAGCAGCTCACCTTAAGGGAAAATATGGTTGGGAACTCATGTGTTCTGTGTAGGCTTTCTTTACCTATTGCAGGTCAACATTTTTAACTCTGAAGAACATAATCTAGTGCTTATACAAAAAAGGTCTAAACATAAAATGGCTTTGTTGTATATCACTAGGAATCTTAGATTATACTGAAATGAAAAATCATACAAACATTTGATCATCAAGTTATTTCCTGTAAATACCTTTATCTGGATTTGATGATTTCGTGATCATTGTCATGAATCCAGGATTGGTATATCACACAGTTTTCACTATAAATATATTGGCTTATTGCCATTTGTTTTCCAGTGTTTGGGCCCCTGCCAGTGAAGTTTCAGTGTTGTGATTGACGACAAGTGTATGTTTAATACCTATGGCATTACCCATTTGTAGGAAGGAAATAGCCACTTCATATTGCCAGCATTTTTTTTTTCTGATTGGATTGGCTATGTACAGTGTTCACTGGATCTAAATATGTCTTTCACTGAGCAATCAAAGTGCTAAAGGTTTTCCCCTCAAGTTTTGAGAGAATTGAGCAAAATTATTAAAGGTAGACCTTAATGTCTATGGGGATGTAAAGAAATGCTTCAATGTTTAGAAATTCTTAATTAAGAAGATTTTTTTAAAGAAATACTAAAATGGGAATAATAATCACATTGTAATCAACTAGGAAAAAACTGGAAGCTATTGTGTGTTAGGGAAGATGTAGAAGGCTTGAGGCAATGAAGAACCACCTTCAGGGGCTCACCTTAAGTTATCCATTTCTTAAAATACAGTTTAATTAATGCCATTAGACACATGATTGTACCGAAATGCCAGTAGTGGCTACAAATTCAAAATGTTTCTGTGAAGGTAGTACCTAAGCCACCATTAGAATTGACACTCCCTGGTATTATTCTCAGCAATCCTGGTATGGAAAATAAGTGTCAGGGAGCATTGAGCAAGGGGCTGCTCCATGAGATCATGGCCGCCCCTGTGGATCTGAGCAGGGGACAGAGCTGGGGCCTGCAGCATCCATGGTATGGCAAGGCAATGGAGGAGCAGGAATTGGGGCTGAGATGTGGGTCTGAGGGGTCCACCAAGAGATGGGGCTGAAGATCGGCAGCCCATGGCATAGATTCAACATCCTTCCAGTGAAGACCTGGGTCCCAGGCTAAGCTTATAAATGGGACCCCTGGGGTGGGGTGGGTGCCCCAAGTGGGGCTGATCAGGGCCATTAAGGTCTGCCACTGAGTGTGGAATGTGAAATAGGTTTTTAACAGCTAGAAGGATCCCTTCAAGAGTGGATTTTTACATCGGTGGGGCAACACTTACTACTGCACACTTGCTATACCTATTCCATGAACAAATACCTAGATGGCTTTACTGCTTCAGACCTTTTATTTTTCATGTACATCCAATCACCAGACTGGGCACAAAATTTCCAATGGGAGGTGCAGAAAGCAGCTGAGTTTGGTTCTGTGGAAAACTGAACTCTTGCAAATGTAGGAGAGTACACTGAGGAGTTTCTAAGTAAGTGAGCTACAGACAGCACGGTGCAGATCAGGCTAGGAAAGGGAAAATCTGGATAGAGGAGGTTAGTACATTCTGCATCCTCTTACTCCTCTTTGGTCTGCCCTCTTTTCCCTTCAGAAAGAATGTGGTTATTATGCCAACCCTCACAGTACAGTAAGTCCATTACATAACCCTGAATGGAGTTTGGTCTGGAGAAAGAAAAACTTCAGCAACTTATGCAGCTAAAATGCATTCTCTAGCACATGTGGAGTGAGGGTTTCCTCTTTGTTTTGCCAAACATGCACGTGAGTCAGTGAGCCTAAAAGCAAAGCAAGACGACAATAACAGATTTAGTGCTTGAAGTCCTGTATTGGGTCTGGCTGAGATGGAGTTAATTCTCCCCATGGCAGGCCCCGTAGTGCTGTGCTCTGCATCGGTAGCTAGAAAGGTGTTGATAACACACCAGTGTTCTGGCTACTGCTGAGCAGTGCTGGCACAGCATCAAGGCTGTCTCTCCAACATTTCCCCCTCACCAGCAGGCTGGGGCTGGGCAAGATCTTGGGAGGGGGCATAGCCAGGACAGCTGACCCAGACTGACCAAATAGATACTCCATACCATATGATGTCAGCTCAGATATAAAAACTAAG
>JANXJC010000078.1:34934562-34953944 GCA_027564655.1 Leptodon cayanensis
AATGCGCATCAGAGCCTGACTCCATCATTTTGGTAGGACATATTTTATTATTTTCCCACTGTTTTCCATTAAGATATTTTGCATGGGAATAATGGGAAGTAGTATTTCACCTGTATTTTGCTGAAATGTGCATGTCTCTGAGGTATTTTCATGACAGATACTCATCTAAAAATGAAAAACTTGATATGCCTAATCTCCTATTTACTTGCATTTTAGCAAGATTGTCTCAGGAAAGTTAACAGATAATTAATTTTTTTTTCTGGCAGCAAGAACCTCTGCCTCTTCCAAAGGCTATTTTCTTACAAGGTTGGCAATATCATCTATTGTTCTTGCCTTGGGTTATTTTTGGCCATATGCATTTCTCAGTATCTCTATTCATTTGAAGCTAGAAAAAAATTATTTAGTTATTTGATTTTTTTTTTCAGATCACAGACGATTTTCATGTACAATAAAAAAAGATATTTCTTTCATGTTAAGCTGAGGAATTGCCATTCTGATATCTTCAAACAAAACCTCATCTTGATTGAGAGCTCCCTCTCTTAACGGTTAGTAGGGTGTGGGCATATGCTGTTTGTCACGTACTGAGTTCCAGTTGCTTTTTAAAAGGCTCATCTTTAGCAGTGTCTCTGATATCCCTTGATGATGCACAGGTTTTTTGCTTATGTACTTGTCTGCTTATCTTGTATGAAAATTCAGGATCTTGCTCTGCTTACCTTAAGGGTTTATGAAACGCAATAAAAATTTGTTTGAATTCAAGTATTAATTGAGCTTGTAATTCTGATGTTTGTAACCACTTTATTCTTGGGTGGCAATAACATGGCAATGTTGATTTTGTGTTGCTTAGCAATGAAAGTAAATGTTCATTTTAGCTAATTTTGGCTTCTTGTTTGAAAAAGAAAAAAGGAAGCAAACAAACAAAACTCTCCACCTCTGTAGCTACAGGCCACCCCCATCCATTTTCCTCTATTCAAGAGTACAGATGCCAGGCTTCTACTACCATAACGTACAAGAGTCCAACTTTGACCATTTTTAAGATAATTATGCCAGTACCTTTCTTGCATGTATCTTGCATGTATCATACTCTCACGTCTTAACACCCTGGGGGCCTTTTTTAGTGAAATCTTCAACTTC
Organism: Leptodon cayanensis; assembly: GCA_027564655.1. Taxonomy (NCBI): domain Eukaryota; kingdom Metazoa; phylum Chordata; class Aves; order Accipitriformes; family Accipitridae; genus Leptodon; species Leptodon cayanensis. The sequence continues at coordinate 34,935,694 of JANXJC010000078.1, forward strand.
ATTTAACATTTTATTTAAAACAAAATCACTTTCAGGGGATATCCGTTCCCAATAGTCTTCACGTGCAGGTGTACACAATTAGAATGGCAGCATGTTCTTTGCAAAGCTGGCCACTCTATCTGCAGCTCTTTCTATCCCTTGCTTGTTGGGCTAGGGCTAGGGCCATGTGTTTTGAACTTGCAGATGCGCTTAATGTTTCTTGCTGTCTGTATTTCTGCTTTATAGCTTCTAGTCTACAGTCTAGTAGCTTTGGCTCTTTTAATATTCTTGTGAAGCACTGTATCTGATTAATTCAGCCCAAATAGCAAATTACCAACAAACAGTGCTTTTTGTTGACTGCACATCTGCTCTGCTCTGATCTGCTTTACTAATCGCACCTACTATTAATTAGCCATCTAGCAAGGTATTAGACATTCCTCAAAGAATCTCTGCCTGGTAGATAGCACAAAATATGTCCTCTTTTTCTTATACTTGCTTATTGTGGGATTTCATACCTAAGTAACAACTTCATCTTTTTTAAAAAGTTTATTTGCTTTCAGGCAAACTTGCATTCAGGCAAAATATTCTGTACTTCTGAAGAAATACATAGCACTTGCAAGAATTATTTTGGAAAAAAGTCTGGTGAGAGACAGTGATACTAAGTGTTTTACTGTTATGCAAGTGGAAATATATGTTTTATAATCTTGTTAATGGCTAATTAGTAAAATATGTAAGGCATCAAGGTTTATATGGGATGTATAGATTGTTAAACAAGAAAGGTAAGGTCTATTAATTTTTATTAGGTAAAGAAAATAGTGAGAAACTTATTTTCTTCCAGCATGAAGCATTTAGCAATATCTAGACAACAAAACTCTTCAGTAACATTAAGGCAGAAAGTTTCATCTTGATCCAAACTTTTGTGAAATTTGGTTATGTTCCCATTTCAGAATAAAATTTGGCCTGCAATAACTTCAGTTGCAGAGCTGTGAGTGCAGGCAGGAGAAGACAATCTAGGCACTTCCTATGTGCATCTAGATTTCTGAGTGGGACCTATGCTGAGTAGTAGATTTTACATACATCATTAGCAGCTACACAGAAGATACTTGTAAGTTAGATGTTTCCTCACTAAGTGGGAATATAACATGCAGTATAGAAACATTGCTGATTTCTAGCCTCTCTGAATCAGTCTAGGGTGACAAACCATTTTCCTGCTTCTATGGATTTTTGATCAACTAGTATCTGTGCACAATATTTCACGTAGCCACTGTAGAGGCCAGTGCTGCACTTGAGAACTATTATAGAAAGGAAACTTCACAGAAAAGCATTTGAATTGGAAGCTTGCAACACATTCAAGTTGAAGAGAGAAGAGAATGACTGAGTGACTTTAAAGTAACAAGAATTTAAATAATCACTTGTGATTTCAAAGAAAGCAGAAGAGCAAAACCTATCAAAAGACATGCTGATTTGAAAATTATTTAAAAGTACTATCTTATTTAAACACTGGCTTATATACAAAATTAACTATATAGTACTAATGGAAATAAGCAGATTTTTATTTAAAGAATACCTTTTGATCAAGGTTAACAGCTAAAATAAACTCTGTCATTTTTATCGTGCAGATAAAATCACTTTTTAATTAAGTGGGTTTAACACAGCTTTGTCAATCTGACTGTGAATCTCCTGACAAGCCAGTCTCAGTCTGTTGCCTGCTTTCCCTTGCTTACGTATTTTCATGACAAAAAATGACATTTCATTTATCTGGAAATTTACAAATACATTTTAAGGCCAAAGTTTCCATGTAGTTTACAAAGGGAATGCTTAGTGTTTCAGCTTGTAGTGGTTCTGGTAATCTGTAAGTCTTTATCAGAATTGACATTTAAAGATTTGCAGAGGAATTTTTAAAACTACTAAACCTATTTGGACTGTGCTTTCATAATCAGTTGAACTGACTGAAATTTTGTGAGTCCAATGTCAAAGCTATACTATTTTGAGAATCCCATGGTAAAGGGAAGACATTGGGATTTTATCAGATAATGTAAGGCAGGATTGGAATTCTTATATAGGCAATAAAGAAAAAAAAGGTAAGGACATGTCTGACAAGCATCTATAGAAAGCGACAGGGGAGTTAAATCTTGACAATATCAGGAAACTCTCCAGCTGTCTTACATTAAAATAGAGGTCTCTATAACTACAATCTCTTACTTATGTCACACAGGAATCTTAATCAGTATCAACAAAACTTCAAACCCAGAAACCATGAGCATTTAAGCCTATAGTACAATGACATATCATAATACCCATCATAAGATCATTTGGTACCTTATTTTCGTATAATTTCTTTTTGAATATACAATTTTAGGACAACAACTGATTGGGAAATGTTATAGTCTAAAAAACTGTTAAATAATTGCAAGAAATCCCGATGCTCCAAGGGGTGGGGGGGAGGGGGGGAAGCACCCTAAAATAAATCAAACTCGTATTAGCAAATTAAGCAATAAAGTTAAGGTAAAAAAATGAAGCTGATCTGTACTAGTTATAGTATGCATGCTACTTTTCATTATAGATACTAGTCATAGCAGGAAAGTAGTACCTACAAATATTGTTGTAAGACATGTGAGGATTTATTTCAGCAAATGAAGCTGTAAAACAAGGTAGTTAATATTTGAGCAATTGTTTTGAAAACTCTATTTTATAGCTACTTATCTGTCTATCTATTTATATTTTATTGACTTCACCTGTGCTTGTTCTTGTTCAGATGATAGATGACTCTCTGGTCAAGGACAGAAATCTTTTGGAACGTTGTCAAGGAAAGATATAAGTTGAGATCATCCCACAATTACATAACTTCTTGGATAACTGGCTTCCTTTATGCACAACTGGCTTCCTTTATGCACAATAGCAAAAACAAAGGCTTATGATCTGTAGCACTGACAGCAGAGTGGTTCTTCAGTGCTTTCTATGCTGCATTTTAGGTATGACTTCATTCACTTTAAATTCTTGAAATGCACTTTACACAATTGTACTTACTTGGCCTTTTCTTGAGGGTAATGACAATGGAAAGGGTTTGGTTTAGTATCACAATGGTGATCAAATTTGTATTTATTTGGGGAATAATAAAAAACTTAGTTTTAACCTGACATCTCCTATGGGGAGAAGGAAATACTGCAGAAATCCTATAAATCAGGTGTTAGATTATCAGTTTAACAATTAAATGAGCAATGATTCTCTAACCACCACTTCATTTTTAAGCCATATTCATTATGACCTATTGCTGCTGCTGCTGGAGTATGAGGACCAACAATAAATGGATCATTTCCATAACTTTGGTCTGGATGATAAGTAATAAACATATTTTGGGGGGTCCTTGTACCTGTCTGTTTAGTAAGTATTTGATATAATGCCATATCCTATATGCAAAACATTAAAAGGTTCACTTTTAGATTTACTTATTTGCTGGAGTGTTTTTAAGTTGCTTTTAGATAAGCAAGCTCATGCAATGGACTAATGATTATGTAATTCCACTGACGATTCTGCTGGAAAAGGAAATTACGCATCAGAAAGGGACCAGTTTCTATAGTGAGGAGCATAGTCTGATGAATGTGTTTAGAATTATTTGCTGTTTCAGAGAGATTCTCACTTCTAACTTCAACACCCATTTTAGGCAGAAGGATGCCCTCTGAAGCAGTGGAAAACTTCAGCAAAGAGTTTTCCAGCTGCAGCATGCAATCCCCATGAAAGCAGTTGAATAAACAGACAGATGCCTGAATTTGACTGGAGAGGGAATGCTTTCACATGAAAAATGACTACTTGAGCTGATAGAAGGTTGTAACATCCAGCCCACACTGTGTGCCAGCTGAGGACTTTCTGTGGCAAGATGTAGCAGTTCAGTGTTGCATGCAATGCCATGCACAGTAATCACACCTTGTCTGGAAGCCTCCACAGAAGAGCAAGCAGGGTTTATGTAGGCAGGTAGGTACTGTAATTCAGTTTTACAGCTGAGGAAACAGGCTTTGGAAATCTAAAGGCTCTGCATCTCAGTGAGTGCCTCCTAATTTATCCTGGCTAAGCACAGAAGAGAGAGTGGCTCATACTTAGCTACCCACAATAGTAGTTAGAAGTTTGATTGGAAGTGACAATAGAAATCTTTTCCAGCTTTAACTATGCACTCACCCTTAAAAGATCTTCTGTTATTGTGTATGATTTGAAAGGCACTTACAACCCATTATTTTAAAAGTTTGGTGATAGGTGTGCATTTTACTCTTAAACTTGTCATTTAGCTCCACTCTGCATTGCATGATCCCTCCTCCACCCCACACCCCCCCCTTAAAAACAAACTTGAGAAGCGCTCTGATCCTGTCAGTTTAGTCTGCTACTATGAGTTGAAAATTAAAGCTTGTATAGTCAAAGCCTTGGCAGCTATTCTCCTTTTCACGAGTTGACACAGACATGCCTTTCAGATACTCTTCAACTACAGCTGTGTGCACTTGTATTGATAAACTTATCAAATAAACTCAAGCAAAATTGACTATCAAAGGGAAAGAGATAAGTAAAAAGACATTTTCCTATGGAAAGAAAAATGAAAGAAAAAGAAGATAAAATCACGTATTTTTAAAAAGAGGCCAAACCAATGCAAATATTTTCTCAAGTAAACAATAGCACTCTGTAGGGAAGGCAGTTGTGGTTACTACTTGTAGTTATTGAATAGCTTTCATCTATCAGATATTTATAATGCATGCAGGGTACATGGGAACTAAGTATGTTTGAATGCCCTTCTGTTATTATATAATATCTTAGAGTTTACGCACAACTGGCTGTTTCATAGAGTACTAGTAGTCTGTCATTCTGCAAATAGGTCATTCCAAATGCCTGTCAGAGTTTAACTGGGCTGATCACCAAGGCCACCCTGCTTGTGCTTGTTTCCTCACCATGCATAGTTTCCCTACCTTGGTTTATACAACCTCACTGCTGTTTGCGCCTGTGGGAGGATGCTGCTATACAGCACACCTCACTCTGTGGACTGTAATTGGGAACATGTTTGACGTCCTTGAAATGAGAATGCCTTCTATTTGCTGAGTGCCTGACACTGTTTATATGCTGCAGACATCTCCTGCCATATGGCCAGGGCACTAGGGAAAAACACAGTTGCAAGAAACAGACCAACTTCTGCAGATGTACAGGGGGCAGAAAAAAAGACAACCTCTGGCTAAATACTTTGACAAAGCTTTCTGCCTGGAGCATGTTTTTTCCAGACTGGCCAAGAACAAGGCTGTGGAGAGCAACAAGAAGAGTCAGTGAAGATTAGCATCTTAATTCACCTGAATGTGGCAGTGGTCAAAAGAGATGGATCTAGGGAGTATTTTGACGGCTTTCAATGTACCTTGTCAGCTTGTTTGGACATTGATCTATGCCTGAAAGAACGGGATATTGCAGCAGCACCTGGAATATGTTAAAATAAGAATCTTCCATGATGACTTCTGAGGGCCAAAGTCCTGAGAGCTAGTATAAGGCACTTAGCTGGTTATTTTTTAAACAGTATCTGTTGGGAGCTACTAAATGAAATAGGTCATAGGATAGATTAAGGTAGGGTAGGAGGCAGGGTATAGATGAAGTAGCCAAAGCTGCATGATAAAGCTGTTGCAGACATGCAATTTTTTTCACTGGCTGTAGCAGCTTGCTATATGGTCAAATTTAGTCCCCAGCAATTTTCTCATCCTTCAGACTTAGACCAGGTGAATGCAATGATGTTCCATTGAGCTGCGTTACTAGTTGCTGCAAGTTAGCTACGCCAAGCTATGTCCCCTGACCCATTATTGTTAAGGCAACTTGAGGTAGTTAGTCTTTGCCAGCGGGGAGTTCTGCTGATGTTCATTTCAATCATCTGGCAAAAGAGCCCAAGGTGGAGTGTCTGCACTTCAGTGTTTAATTTTGTCTTATGGTGTGATGGGCTGAATACTGCTGTGACAAACCAGTCAAAGCTGGAGAGGAACCAGGCAGTTGCTGATGCACAACATTTACTTGAAAGGGATACTTTGAGGCACCGCTGTCAGCTAAGCAGTTTGATGGTGGTAGATCATGTGTCAGGGCTGTTGCCAGGGAGGTTGATGGTTTTATTCGGAGGCTGGTGATGTTCAGATCAAAAGGAAGGCAGTGAGAGGGTGAGTTATGGATGCCTTTGTGCAGATGTGGACCTTGTTGCCCTAAGCTAGATGTAGTCACTATTTGGTAGGGTCAAAGGGATGGATGTACAGCACTGAACATCTTCTCCCTCACAATGTGATCTGTAGTATGTGTTGTGTCAGGCAGTACTAATGAAAGGGTCCACGATTCCCTCAGGGAATTGATACATCTTCCTTGTCTTGTCTGTTTATCTCCCTGGCCAGGGCAAAAACATTATTTTGATCTGGGGAAGCATATTTCATACTATGCTGTGGTATTTTTCTGCCAGATTTCCCTGCATTAACACTGTAATGATCTATATCTGTGATGCCAGACTTTCTGAAGACCCCAGTTGCCTTTGGTAAGGCAAGGAAGAGAGGGCCTGTTCCTCAAACATCTCTCAGCTCTTTAGCAAAATATGTTTGCTCGTATTACTCTGGAATAATTCCTTCTAGTAAATGCTTGAACAAGAGAAAAAGGGAGAAGTTTATATAGAGGAATTACATTGGAATGTGCTTCAGGAATGAGAAGGTAAATGAGATTGTCTTATGAACAGGCTGCACTCTTTTCTCATCATGCACCTTCAAGTTTAAAAGTAAGAGGCTTGTAAGAGTGTTCACTATCCTTGCACTAATTCTGTTATTAAAATAATTGAACTTCTGGTAATGGTTTTCCTATACTTTGTGAGCTTGTGGAAAGCCAGAGAGAAATACGTTGTTTAAAATTACAATTAAAGAAAGGATCCTCACAGTTTATTGCCTCTGAATTGTGATACTCTGTCCCTTACACCCTCCACTTAATTTTTCTAAAGTGTTTTCAAGAAGCTATTCAGTTACATTCCGGTCTTAATGGAGTTGTGTTGGGATGAATTCAGTTACAGAGAAGACCTCTTCTAGTTGTTACTGCTACTTTATTTATTTTTCTTTTTCTCAAGAGTCACCATAACTGTAACCATCTGGTGCATAAAAAAAGTGGCCAAGATACACCTGTATTCTAGGTCATAAAAGACCCTTAAGCCTCACACTAATTTTGAGATGAACTCTCTCTCTGTGGAGGATCAATTTAGGGATCATCCCCAGTCCATGGCTGCTTTAGAAAATATTGCTGAGATTTATCTTTAAAGGCTTTTTTGTGGTTGTTTCTTCACATTATTCCATTCTTCCAATGCTGACCATGATGCACTGTCTTTGGTACTAGATTTGGTAGAGGAGTCAGTTGCAAAAGTAGTGCTCTAATTCCTCAGGCTATAGGCAGGAGTTGAGACCATTAAGGGTGTGGGTTTAGACCATTCTCCCTAGATAACTCTAAAAAGGAATTTCTGTTCAAATACCTAATTTGCAAATATTTGCATTCTGGTCAAATATATCATGGGAGCAAAGACAGCATAGGTCCCTAAAACGGAAAAGTGTCCAGTATCCTGGAAGGACTCCATGGGGAAGCATGACCCCTCTGCTAGATAGATATGAGTAAGCCCACATCTACTCAAAAGGGAAATTTCTTTCCGTAGAAAACTCAAAAATTCTGGTCCTAAAAACTGTGTCTGCTTGTGAATACAAGGCACAACAGGACAAACATACAAGAACTGCTCTTTAACACACACCAGCTTTCCAGTCAGTTGCCTCAGTTCTTATATCTGCTGAGCAGGGTCATGTAAGGAAAGGAAAAGTGGATGGAAAACAATATAATTCTTATTACCAGTGGGTGAGAGGCCTGCTGTGGTGCTCAGATAATGAGAAACAAGTTAAGAATACACCAGCTTCTTCAACGGCCCTTAGTTATCATTACTCCAGAGTACCATTAACGAAAGTCAGAGGAAAGTCAGCTTCCACTACTGACAGGAAGCCAGAAGAAAATAATCTAATGCCAAAAACAGCCCCTTGGAAAAGCAAAAAAGAGTTCTAGAAGCACTGACAAAGATCTTCAATAAATAAAACTAAAAGTAATGCTAACTGTGTGTTTGAGTAAAGGACTGAGCTTTCCAGTGACTTTAATGATGTTTCATTGTGTCTATATTTATTTCTTAGCAATGAAGGAAGAAGTTCATGTTAAATTCCAGAGGAAGAAAATTGCTAAAACTTAATTTTGTCACTAAAGCTTTGCAGTAGATCTCCTACTATTCCAGGTTATTGCAGAGTTTTGAGACTTGATCATCAGTCCTCACTTAAAGGCTGCTGTTTATTAAAAGCAAGCACTGCATGTCAAATTCATTAGAATGCTGAATTCAAGAGTAATGCTGGTGTGCTTTGATCCTGAACTTAGAGATAAGCTTTCAGGCAAAAGTATATGTACATTTTTTTGCTAGGGAGACCACCATTTTCATGTTTCTGTTGTTCTGTCAGATAACTAATACCCTGGTGTAAGAACCAGAGCTCCAGGAAAGTAAGTAGCATCCAGGCTGCTGGTCCGTTTCCCCACAATATACTCTGTAAACTCTTTCAAGCCACTTCTTTCTATGCATGCTACTTACTGTACCATGGTATTCTTGTAGCAGCAACAGCATCTGCAGCCTTGGTACACTAGGTACTGTGTGTTCTCCCAACCCAGTCTTTTCCTTGACCCTGGAAAGGGCAATTACTCCTAATTCATGTTTGAACACTTGGAGGCAGTTTCTTAGTTGCTTTCATCTTAGCAGCACTCAGTCTCTCTGGCAAGAAATAAGGTAACATCTGAAAATGGCTGTCCATATCCTAAAGGTGCTCTTGGTGAATACAGAATTGGCATAGCTCATCTGAGGCCATGGTTTATATTTGTGGGGATGGAGTTGGGGGCTATGCACCATAGCCCTTTCTCTCTGCCTAGCTCCGTGGCAGCAACCCAGAAACCAATCTAATCTGTTCTGGTGATCAGGAAAGAATAGCTATGTCCTGAAAGCAATGAGCTTTAATGCACTTTTCTGTTATGCCCCTTCTCTGCTACATTAGACTGCATCTCAACACAGCAGAGCATCTGAGCTACAGTCACTAAGTGCCAAATGTTCCTATTTTCCCCGCTACGCCATTTTTCAAATGCCACTGACATCCTTAAAACCTTCATCAAGGTGCTACTAAACTGCTAAATCTTATTTTGTGCCAGCAGGCCCCAGTCTAAGTGCTAATGCCATCCCACAGCTAATGAGCTGCTAAGAGCTGTATCTGATATTTGAAATCCCAGTGGTGATGCATCCCAGAGTTTAGAGCCTGAGCTTGATGAAGTCCAAACAAAAAAGATATATCTGCAAAAGGATGGTAAATGCCTTAGCTCCCATGGTGTTCACTTGATCAAAATCTTAATTCTTCTAGTATATTCAAAGATTTCTGCATACTATGGACCTAGTACACATTCAAAAGGACTCAAAAAATTACAGTCATGAAGTTTATTTGTAATCATGATTAGTTAAAGTTACATGTCAGTACAGTTAGGGAGATGTCTAATTTGTGGAATATATGCCCTGAGTTAGGTCACTTTCCCAAACTCTTGTGTTTTAAAGACAAGGCAGGACATTCCAGCTCTTTACCTAACTGATATAACTGAAGAAGGAAGGAAGAGCTGTGATCTGGCATATACTTAGTTAAATCAATTACAAATTCTGGAATTCAACAATTACAGTTTTTCTACAACTTTCATCACTAAAACCTAGAAAAATATGGGATCACATGTAATGGTATATTAATTAATACTCTGTTTAAAATGAATTCTAATGATTCTGAGTGGGAACACCAAAGGAATATGTTTTAATCTTTGCTTTTACAAAGAATAAGATGAATTAATGATATGACATACAGAAGATGGTCAGTAGTGTTATATTGCCATATATTAGAGAAAATCATAGTAGGATAAAAACCATCACAGGTGAAAAATGAACCTGCAATTGACTTCTTCTGAGAAGACAGATGTAGTAGGTTTAAAGTCCACTGAGGACTCCTTTCCTCTTCCTGCCTGGCCCCTTGTACAGCCGGGGGGGCAGGGGTGGATGGTGCGGTGTGTGTGGAGGGTGTGTGTTTTGGAGGGGTAACTTAGAAAAATAACAAAGGCATATTACCACCCCCCAGTAAACTGAACTTCTCTGAGATATATATGCTGCCAAATTGTCCATCTGATTCCTATTTTCAGGAATGTTGAGCATCCCAAATATGTGGTATAGTTGGTGGAAGCAACCACTCCTGGAAAGTGGCTGTAGGCTGTCTCGCAAGTAGTGATCTCAGAAACGTTGCCTGCCAATCTGTTTTTTTTTTAAAACCAGTTAGTGTTGTCTGCCCAGGGTCAATGCTGTTTGGTACTGATATGAATTCAGCATCTCAGCCCTGGGTGTAACACAGCTGGCAGAAAGTGCCCAGAACTGCTCAGGGTGAACCCCACACAGTATGCAGCTATTGCAGTTATTCACCAGGAAATGCTGGGGACATAAGAAGAGCTGAAATACCACTCCTCTAAAGTCTGAATGTATTACATCAGCATATATATATACCTCGTTCTAAGGGGCATCTGCAGTCTTTCTTTAGGACAGGCAGATGGATTATCAAAGTCAGTGTAATGTCTGTATTCCCTAGATTTCAACAGGACATTTCAATCATCAGCTGTGCAAGATTGCCTGTCCTTGTGAATATTTTAAAGTAAAATAGTAGCTCCATTTTGGAGAGGAGATTTCTGTGGCAGTTCAGCACGTGATCTGTGTTACATGTTTCACTGTGACCAAGAAAGTGCCCGAGATCTGTTTTTCTGTGGAGAGCAGCCTGAGGTCCTCAGACCCTCAGGCAGCTCGAGTCTTACCTAATGGATGTAATAAGTTCAGCTCAATAATACTAGATCTATGCCAGTGTGAAATACTGTGGTTTTGTCCACCCTGTTCTTGCACTGTTCCTTAGGTATCTTCTTGAAAAGCAAATACAGGCTAGATGGACTGTATCTGACCTGGTCCAACCATCTTGTCAAGAAGTTGGGAGGATTACTGGGATCCCTGACAGTCTGAGAGTACTTGAACAGGCAGCTCTTATTTCCTAGCCATATGTCTTAATCCTCCAGGACCATTGGGAAATACAAAAGCAGAAAGTGTAATTGGGGTGGTAAGTAAGCAAGAAACAATTTGGCTCTGCTTACAATGACAAGAAGTCTTCCCTGGGGAGAAGGGTGGGTCAGGGAATCCTGAATTTTCTTTCTTCCAGACCTATTGGATGTTAACAGGAGCTTTATTAGAGACCAGAATTTGGGGCTCTTTGTCCTTGCTGGCAGTTGGCTAGGATACTCATACCATTTCTTTTTGTGGGAATATGAATTTTGCATTCCTTTTGCCCTCCTTTTGCACAGTGGCTCAAACTTACAACAGGATGAAGGGTAATTTTGGCAAGGCATGCCCAATGACTAAAGCATGTCCTGTGAAGTTAGAGGGCTGAGTTCAAACTACAGTCCAAAGCCTCTAGACTGCACATATCCTATATCCTAGGCAAGTACTATAAATACTGTACCATTATGCAAAATCTGGCTATTTCTGCTTCCTTCCCACTTCTATCAAATATGCTGGGTGGGTTTTTTCTGTGCAGGATCAAGGCCTAGTACAGCATTCTCTTCGTAATGTTTGTAAGTCCCCATTATTCTTCTTCAAAATCAAAATTAAAGTCATTAGTCAGTTACTAGAATTTCTAATGTCTTTTTTTTCTCCCTGGATGACTGAATTAATATTCCACATCCTCAATACCTCCACTGCATAATGATGCTTTGCATGCAGAGAGGCAAAACTATTCGGTGTACAAACATTTGATGATGAGTGCTCCAGCCATAATACATCTCTATAGATACAAAACCGAGTTTGCTTGCTTGTTTACCTTTTGTAGTAGCATATGAAAACTGAAGTATTTCATACCCTGTCTCCCTCCCTCCCACTCAGAATTTTCCTGTACACGATTGATCCTCCTGTATTTCTTGGCTGTCATACATGAAATCTATGCTAAATCTGATTTGCTTCCTGGGTATTTAGGTATGCACGGCTTTTAGCAAGTGAAAAGTGCCCCAGTATTTCTCAAAGAAGTCAGCTGGGACTGAGGGAACCACAAAGTATCACAGACATAGACCCCTTCATTTAGCAGGAATATTAATGTATAAATATACCAAAGAAAAAGCCAGGTTAAAAGCGTTAAAAACAATGCAACAATTTCAAAAAGGAAGTTATTGTTTTTATCAAATCTGCAATTTCATCAGCTGTTAGTCTTTCTAGTCTCAGAAGGACTATGCCTTTGCTTCGTGGCAATGTATAACAGGACAAATCTGAAATTTTAAATGTATCATGTTGTACATGTTTATCAAGAACTAAAATCTACTTACAGAACCCATCAGAAAATCTCTCTGAAGCTATGGCTTCCTTTTGACTTTTTCCTCTCACAGCAGCAACCTGATGAGTTCTTAGCATTGATTTACAACCGTCTAGTCAGATATGCAAATTCTTATTAAAAGCAAAACTAACCCCTCACAAAAAAAAAAAAAGTTCATAGATTTTTGCTAGCATTAACTTCACTTGATTTTTCTCCTCTGTGGGCAGTATGTATGCGTATACATATGATATTGGCTAGGTAAATAAAAATCTTTCACCAGGATTCTGGGTATAAAGGATATTCAGAGGAATGTGGAGACTGCAATTCACTTTAAATTCAGAATTAGTCTTGTGTCCCTCAAGTTAAAGCATGCTAAGTCCATAACATGCTCAGAAAATAAACTAGTGTCCATCTGTAAGTAGCCTAAATTTAATGTGTGGTTTCTTCAGTTTTTCAAGCATAGTGACAGCATCCTTTTAGGGCATGCATCTTAAATTTTTTTTCCTGTCTTGCAAACATAGCATTGTTGTTCCCACTGTACTCTTTCAGACAATATTGCTATAAAGCAGAACAAGGTAATACAACAAATTACTGGAAAGCATTTTTCCATGTACACTAAATCAACAAAGATTGCTCAGCATTTAAAAAAAAAATACAATAAAGTACTTTGATCTACCATATGTCTGGAGAAAACCCAAACAGATTCAGTGCAGTTATTACTCTTGTTCAGTGAGTGCTGATGCTGTGCTTCATACTATTGAAAAAGTGGTATACTTGAATGCTGGCTCAAAGATTTTGTAATTTTGCAAATCACAGCAGAATTAGACTTCCAAATGACAGACCTTTATAAGGTGAAATAGGATATTCAAGATATTCTACCTATCAATTTTCTTGTGCAAACCAAGGGATGGATTTTGCCCCTCAGAGAACAGAGGCACAAATCTTCCTCCATTGCTCTGCCATGTTCATTTTTGTACAGGTGACTAGACTCCCTGCCCTTTAATATCCCTGTACCCAAGTGCAGTGCTGGGGAAGATTTGGGGTTAATTAGCAAGGAGAGGTCACTGGAGTCCTGGTTCACTTATGTGTTGATTTCCTCTAGTTAATAAAAAGGAAACTGCTTTTCTTGGTCTCCTCACTACCATCTAGTCTGCATCTTTCTCTGAGTTTCAGAAGAAGCTGTGTGCCCATTGCAAGCTACGTAGTAGGTGACCCACAGCTCTTAGTGTAACATACATACATTCTGAAGACCAGAATATAATGTTGGCTACAGGAATTAAAAGTGAAACAGATCCATTATTTCACTTGTGTCCCAGTTGTCATTGCAAATTAAAATGCATGTTTAGCTTTTGTGCTTCAATCAAATTCTTAAATAGGTCACTTCACAGATTTTCTTGGAATTGTATTTTACAACCAAGCTGCACATGGCAGAAAATATTGCCTGATATTCCACCAAAACATTCTCTTTCTTTAAGCTTTTCTTCTGGTTCCTGGTAATGACAGGAATAGGAAGCACAAATGATAGTAATCTGAGAGTTTACTTCTTTTAAAATTTTGGGACATGGAACAGTCAATTGTACCTACAAAGATTTTACAATTAAGTGTTATTTAGTCATGATTTTTTTCAATTTAGAAATGACCATTAGACCTTCTCATCTTAACTTCTCTCCTAGGCTATTAAATCTTACTAGTAAGCTTTGTAATGTGTTTCTCTAAGTTGTATCTCAAAAAAAAGCATTCAGCTGAGTTAAAACCACCACAATGAGAATCCATTACTCCCCTCAGCAGGAAAAGAGAGTGTCTTGACTTTCATGGATATCATTTGAGATGCCAATGACTTCTGAGAGAGAAAGATATCAATGAGAGTAGGGAGGATTTAAAATAACTTTGAAATCTACTTTGTAACCTACTGTGATCAAGTGAAAGTTATCAATATACCCTTTTGCAGATGAAAATTTTCTCACGTAGAAGCCGTTTAGGGAAGGATAGGAACAAATACCAGTGTGCTGGCTATGACTGCAGCACACCTTCTCCATGGCTGACACACTGTACTATACCTCCTCAGCTCCCAAGCTACAACTAGGCATGGTTATTAGTATAAAAATTGAATTATTCCCAGCACTTTCAAATGCTATGCAGAAATCCTCCTCTGTTGCTTGCAAGGGGAAAAGGGGGAGGGCAGAGGTTTGCTCAGGTCTTCTCAGCCCTGTAGCATTTCTGTGTAATATTGAGTGGTAGTCCTGCAAATGAACTACAAATTTCTATATTCTCCATGTGACTCTCTAATTAATCCAAGTGAATATCAGTACCAGCTCTCATAATACCGTTTACAAACATCCATAAAACCAGTGAAGGTGTCTCTCTGTATCAGAATTACAAGCCAAATTTGTACCTGTTTATACAAGGAGTTATAGTTATAAATGGTAAGAGTTTGACATGGGATTTTGTGAAGTGTCATTTCAAATAATCTCATCTGTTCCAGAGCAAGAGTTGCTAAATTCAGTCAAAATTAAACTCTAAGCCAAGTACATGTTTGCTTCACTCTGTTTTTGACTCATGCCATCAGGCTTTTTTAATAACCAGATAACATTGGTTAGAAAAGATAACATTAGTTAGAAAGATATTTAACACTTACTGAAGTAAAAATCATTGCAAGGCCAAAATAGCTCTTCAGGTTTCAATCAGTACCTGTCATTTAGACGGTTAGCTACTTCTGGGTTTGAAACCATTACAGATGATCAATAAATTCCAACAAATGTTCAGCAAAACTGCAGGCCGATATTTCACTATAGTCTGGAAGCCATAAAAACACTAATGCAGACAGCCTGTGAAATTGCTTTTCTGCAAAATGGAGTGATTATCAAAAATATCTCACAGGTTGACTAAGAAATATTTAGTGTATTACCTTTCTTCATTCATGACGAAGTAATTGAAATTCTAGTAGATTCCTACTTGCAATAATTTTCTTATCATGTCACTGATGTTGTACAATTCTCAAGGAATATTTCATAAATGTATCAGTAATTGCAACTTTGCTAATTTGCAGGAAAAAATAATTTAAAAAAAAAAATCCCTTTGTTTAGAGCTGCACTGTCTTTTGCAACACAGTCACACAATCCAGCAAAGCCTGCCAAAGGTCATCCAGATGAGCATATATTGCAAGGGAAGCGGATGTCTCTTTATGTCACTTTAAACAGAGACAGTTACTCTTTGAGCTGAGCTACAAATTCAATTCCCTGCAGTAATTTAGCATAAATTTCTTTAGAGATCCTCATATATCCTTCTAGGTCAATTTAGTTTTTAGCACCAATTGAAGAGAAATGCTTTGTGGAGACTAACACCTGGGTATATTTAAGGAGGCAATGCATCCACTTAGCTCTTTAAAGATTATGTTAAAATCAGTATTTTAGGATCGATAGAAGAAAATGGAAAAAATCCAAAGCATCCTGCCAAGTGTGGAAAGCCATGATTTACTCCCTGAGGACTGAAAGTTACAAATCCAGTGGTGTCTATTATAATGAACTGGCCCTTGACCCCTGAGGTGACAGCAATCATAATTTGTAAATCTTGGAAGCCTGGATGTCAGAGCTTGCGAGCTCCCCTTAGACCTCTAAGGTGGATTTCACTTCCACATGCTGAAAGCAGTCCTATGCTGCTGGGAAATTTACCAGCAGTAGGTTTGGAATTGAAACCACGTTTGCCAGGAAGGGTTTTAAAATGAAAAAAATGTGTTTTCTGTGCAGATCAATGTAGCTATGCTTTTTAACTTTGTCTGGTAGGGAAAGTGTGCACGTGCAAGTTTTCTGGAAGGTGATTTCAAGAAGAGTGAGGTGGCACCTCAGTGAACTCGGTGGCAGGGCTGGAACTGAAAAGAGCAAAGGAGCAGTGGCACCTGGCTGCCCTCGGCTTGCCAGCCTAAATTCCCACCGGGAGGACAGTAGGTGCTTCTTTTGGGCCCTGGCTTCCAAGTTCAGTAACTTTGGCTTACAGAGAAGCAGTATCTCTGCATGTGTAGAAACAAACAAAGCCATCTGTCCCTCCATCTCACACATTAACTATTCCTTGTATGTCCTATAATTGCTTCCTTTACAGGTTGCTAGCCAGCAGCTAAAGTTATTTTCTTTCAAAGCTTATGTCATGTCTTTTTTCCTTTCATTTGAGGCAAAGAAAGGGTTAATCAATGACCGGACAACTTTCAGAAAGAATGCTATCTATTCTGAGCCAACAACTCTGCAAGAGAGAAACATCCCCAGCCCTACTCCATAAAACAGTAAAAAGTTTAACCAGCTGCTCCTCTGCTTTTAGCAGGCAGACAACCAGCTTTTGCATGGTCCTTGCATCAGCCCAAGCAGAAGTACCTTCACTCAGAGGACATGTCTGTTCTCAGACTGAGTTTTAGTGATCCTTCTCTGCTTCCATCTGGGCTGTTGTTACCAACTCAGATGATAGATGGTTTCAGTGCTTACTCTCAGGTTTGCAGAAACAGGTTAAATGAGAGAGGTGAGAAAAAGCTTCACAAAAGTGAATATTATTATTGTTTTCACAATAAAAATTGGTACTGAAGATCTCCTAGGGATCTAATACCTAAAGGCATACTTTTTATTTTGCTCTCTCCCAAAAGCCATAAGGAAAAACACTGAGGTAATAGTCCTTGAATGTGTCTTTGGTGTTTTCGAGATCCCATGGACTTGTTTGGACATTTTGGTCAAGTCATTTGTTTGTGTCTCATTTCCAATGCATTTCATGGCAATGGAAATACTTGCACTCACTTTGTTTTTTGAAGCACTGTTTTAGTGAAGAGAATTCAGTGCCAAGTATTACTCTTCTTTGTCAATATTAATGTATGGTACCAGTAGTATATTCTCCCAAAACAAACCACCTGAAGATTTCCACTTCCTTTCCTCCCTCCTTCCACACCTGTACAAGCAGAAGTGCCCTGGCCATTACTGCAAGCACATTGGAAAACACTAAAATTTTTGTGAAAATTCTCTGCAAATTAATTCAAATAGTTTGGATGAAAATTCTATCACCTGTTACTCTACTGCCCCTATTAAATGTTATTAGTGTCAGTGCTGTTCCTGCAGGCGTGATGCAACATACAAAATCTGTTTCATCAATGTCCCATCCTAACCCTACTATATATACATTTCTGCAAGATTTTTGTCTCTATGAGATCAGACTTTCACTCCCTCCCACAGAAAATGGAAGTATTTCCTTCTTGTACAGCTATGTAAATCACTTGTACTTACTTTTCTTCTGTTTAAATATATTATTTGATTTTCTGAGATATAACATTAATAATAATGATGAAGACATGACAAAAAGAAGGAAAATATAATTTGGTAGAAGAAAGATGTTGAAATTCTAGCAGAAACATAGAACCAGCTATAATTACTTCTTTACTGCAAGGGGGTGCTCAACAACATTCCCACTATAAAGAATTTAAAGAGAACTTCTAGGCTTCAGCTACACCCTTGTGCACAGTAGTAAAAGCTGTCATTGCTCAGCTATTTTGCCTTTCAAATACTATCCATTCTAGAGAAATATGCTAGATATTTTTTATAACAAAGGAATGACAGGAAGAGAAAATTCCACCACAGCAACCAACTATCTAATAAAAGATAAGAAAAGCACACCAATTAAGTTAAGAGAAAGAGATAAAAATAGAGCAGAAATTAAGTCCTTCTGACTGACACTTCCATTTAGTATATTCCTCCACATTCCATGACCTAGCTTTGTTTTATGTATCGTTAGTAAAAAACACATGTAACTTGACGTGATCTTGATTTCTTTTAATGTTTTTATCTCTTTAAAAATGCTAACTTTTTCAGTATGGTG